>JAPDVR010000021.1:35176429-35873891 GCA_026230005.1 Gila orcuttii
TAAATATGCAAATGAGCCCCGCCTTCACTCACTCACTCGCACCAGCTCAGAGATCCACTCGTTGACGATCACACGTTGATCTGATTGGTTATTTACAAGGTAGTTTGTGACATCAAAAACTTTTTTTGAGACTGTCTTTTGGTTCACTGCAGTTTTAAGGAGAAAATACTCAGCAATGGTGTTGACTTATGAATTTGCACATGGTGTGTCTTAAATCATATTAAAAACACCACATAGACATATAAACAACATTAAAAGCTTGACTTTCACCACAGGGGACTTTAAATTTATTTTAATGTAATAGTAGGCCATTCCATGAATACAGGATATCCACATACTGTGCAATATAGGCTTAAATACTGCATAATGCTCTTTGAAATGTTTACACAGACCACACGAGAGGGGTGTAACCATGTGACCTTACTTTTCTGAACGAGTGCAAAGCGCTGTGGGAGAGCTGAAAAGTGCAGAGCGGGGAGAGGCCATGCCGTTTCTTTCCCAATCAAGTGAAACGGTTTCAACACAGGCGTATGAACTCTTCATCCATTTCTTATTCTAATTCGGATTCCAATACTGACACTGGTTAGATTCAGATTCTAATTCAGATTTATTAAGTTTTGATTTGATTCTATTTTTTACCTTACATCAGTCAAGTGAGAAAAGTCCAACTTTTAATTATGTGAACTTGCAACTTCCAACATGACACATGAATGCAAAAACTTCAGTGACTGAACGATCCCATTTTCAACTAAAAACGTTTATTTACACAACAACAGCGTTTTGGGGGCCTGAAAACAGGTTTCAAAGTGGAGTTTTTGAAAACGATACCGTCTACATGTAAACAAGCAAAAAGCATGAATTTGTAAAAATGGTGACGTCATGCATATAGTGTGTTTAGTGTATTGGCATGTCGTATTTCTTTATAAAGTGACATCGCCACCTACTGGCCTGGCATGAATAATAACGTGTTTTTTGTTGTTTTTGTGAATCCGTGTGAACGGGGATCATTTTGATAACGGTGTCGTCTGTACGAGAAAAAACGCGAAGGAAAAACGTTTACGTTTTTAGTACATTGTTCTCGTGTGAACGTACCCTCAGACTCATAATGCAACTGAAACCAATTTATGACAGTGCAATATGATGATTATTTCATAACTTCAAAAGTTACATTTAAATTATAGCCTAGTATTAAATATTGATTGAGGGGCTGTTTACACAACACCTAAAAAAAGTTAAAAAAATAATGCGTTTTGGTCGTTCGTTTACACGACAAATTGCGATTTGGTTGCCTGAAAACGCAAACTTTTAAAAAACGGGTTTCAAAGTGCAAGTTTTTGAAAACGGTCTCCGTGTAAACAACAAAAACGCGAATCTCGGAAGACGATGAATTATGCACATGCGTATTACGTGTTCGGTCTATAGTGTTTCATCGCCATCTAATGCAGGGTTTTTAGATGTTTTGGCAGGTCCGTGTGAATGGGGATCGTTTTGACAATGAACGTTTCCGTTTTAAGCATATCATTGTCGTGTAATAGATCCTGAAACACATTCTGGTCATCACACTGGAAAGTGCAAATCATGGCAGAGAGTTAGTGGTTGACCTATATCTACAGTGAGATCAACAGAGCAGGTAAAAACATCGGCTCTACAGGCAGATGCACAATCAGGAGTGAGATGCTATCACCACATTCAGCACCCGTACCAGAAAACACCTATCAGAGGGTGAAAACCCAGTCCTGTGTGTGTGTGTGTGGGGGGGGGGGGGGGGGGGCAAGTTGTAACAGGAGCTGTCAGCCAGCCAAACAGGTGACCACACATTCATTCTGTAGCTCCCCCTACATTCCTTCCCTCATAAACACACACTGGTCTGGTCCACCGACAGCAGACCTTCAGCAGCTGATGGACATGACGGCTGCTGGGTGATGATGTCATCCATCAGTAATGAGCAGGAATGCTGAGAGTCACTGGAGAGAATAGAAACAAAACTCCCTCTGACAATTTACAGCACGTCTTGTCCAAGAAAGGCTCTGCTTCAGCTTCATAAATGTGTTGGCATGCAGCGATACCGGATGACGCAAACCTCTAACTTTAGATTCCTGCAAAGAAAACTTTCTCAACTTCCATCCCACTTAAAATCTGCTTATGACTTGAAATAGCCTAAAACCTTGAACCTGCATGCATGCTTACACACTCTAGAAGTAGTCAATAGTTAAAAATGCGGCAACACCTAGAGAAAAATGCAATTTTTAGAGGAAAATCATGTGCCAATTTGATTCCTGCATGAAACAATGCCATCTTATCTGCTAAATGATCTGCAGTTTGAAAGTGCATGCAGACCATAACTCAAACTAACCCCCCAAAAAACATAACACAGTCCCTAATAGACATTAATTGGGATAAATGATTGTAATCCCAAACAACCCTGACCTTGACACGAGCCCAAACTAAACATACTCTAACTTTAACCAACTCAACTAACTCTAGCCAAGCCTAACTCTAACTAAAATCTTACTTTGTGGTGGGGGTGGGGGGGTTGGTTGCTGCCTTAAACTAAGTACTATCAACTTGGACGTGTAAGTTATTTCAACGTAAATTCCATTAAACTGACTTAAAAAAAAATTTGCATCTTGTATAACATAATCTTAACTTATTTTGATTAGTTAAAACTATGTAAAACATGTTGTCATAACATATTGATCATATATTTTTTACAGTGTACATAACTGACCCTAACTAAACCCAAACAAGTCTACCAAGCAATCGCTAACTGCAGACCTAACCTAACTTTAAGTCATGCAATCCACGATAGTTGAAGTTTTCCAAGTGCTTCTAACTAACTTCTACTAACTGTAGGTCAGTCAGACCATTAGAGAACCCAGGAGAGCAAATAAGACTCAAGAGACACTTACAGCATTTCACAGACGCTTAGCCTTCATTCATCTGTTTATTTGTTTAGTTTAACTTGTTTAGTTAATTTGGTCAGTCGCGTTCAGACGCTCATAATTCAACAAACATATCAAGTAAGTTTAGCAGCTCTCACCTTTGCGTGATGAATCTCTCTCAATGCAGTACAGTGACTTTATTTCATTGAGTAAATAATGAATCATTGACTCTTATTAGGGCATGTTCAGCGCTCCACACTGCCAACTCGTCTAATCATGCTCCAGATCTTTCACGGGGAGATTCACAAATCCATCCAGAATACATCCAAGTTATCCAACTCGATTGTTTTGGCGCTCCGGGAGTATTTCACTCCGCCACAAAGTTTCCTTTCCTCATGAATAACAAAAGGAGAGTTGCAGCGCGTCCCGAGCCACTCCACGAGCTCCGCCCACGCGCACAGCAGGAATGATGGACACTTGACGTCACGAGGCGCGCGAGCTTGCTGGATTGAGTGACGAGCGCGTCCCCGTGTGGAATAGTGTGGACGCGCTCGTCATTCACATCAGGGTACAGCACTAAACGCTGCTGTATTGAAATTCATGATACTTCTTTCTGCTTTTTCTACAGTTTTAGAAATTCTATGAATAATTGTTTAGAAACTTTATATCATTTATATTATATATTTAATATATTGTTTGTAGGGCTATAGTGTACTAGGCATGAACAAGAACCTACATATCTTCTACACTACCTATCAAGTCAACCCCTAAATAGGCTATAGAATTAATCTCTAATCATTTTGAATAACCATACTAATTAATATTCATTAAGAATAGACACACTTTATATCACTGTGGTTAGATAGACAGTAATCTAGACTGGCAATATAATATGTGGGTGAAATATTTGATAAACAGCTGGATTGCCAGTGTGATATTGTTTTATATAGTCCAATAAACAATTGAATATTAGCCTTAGTAACTTATATTAGACACGATGTCTAAATGTTTTAGTTTCTACAACGAAAATAGCCCAGTTCTCCTCCGAGCAACACACTTTGGTGTTTCATTCTTGTGTTCGAACGAATCGTTTGAATGAATCGTTCAGTGACACGAAGAAAGAGTCACTGAAGAAGAAGAAAAAACACGTTAAACTATGATTAAATATTAAACTTGAATTCAACTATTGATCCGATGAAGTATTTGTTTGAAAGGAGGATAGAAAGAAGGAAATGTAAAAACAATAGCCATGCATATATTTTATTTGATCATCATATTTTTTATTTTATTTTTTTTTATGATAAACACAACACAAACACAATGCAGTCTGATTTATAAGATTAAGCAACTTTACAACTCAATATAAAAACGCACCACCATGTAAGATAAAACCACGCCAGCAGCAACCCGTTAAAAAAAAAAAAACAATATTTTTTAGAAGCAACATGTAAACAATTACTGGCCAAGGCAGATGATTTGAATCCGAATATTTTTCGCCTCATTGATCTCTTATAAACTAGAACAGAGACCGCTACCATATATATTACCATATGGTATTGTTGTTGTTGGCTGTATATTGAGTGGCGAATATTAAGCCTGCCCACAAAATATAATATATTTACATACTTTGAAGCGTGCATTGCAAATCCATTAAAATATTTTTTATGGAAGTATTTATTCTTGAAAATTACATCTGAATTTTTATAATGTGTGTTTTGCTGAACTTTAGCCTTGTTTGAAGGTTATTAAATAATTTTATTATTTTATTTATTTATTTAACAGAAGTCCGTTTTAAATGACCAATAGGAGGCAGTATCAGACCACCCATTCAACATCATGTCGATTTTGATTGTTGACTTGTTTGTTCATCTGGCGAGTGAGTTGTTCCACTTTTTCCTGCTGGTCATCAGTGGTCGGGTTTCCTCTCCTCCGTCCATCCAGAGAGAGGGGGCTCAAAATTCGTGAATGTCGACAGCATAGCATTTCATTATCCGCGTGCGATATATATATTTTTTTATTTTTTTTTTCGTGCAGCTTTCGCTTTCCGTTTTTAATATGATCTGTACGGCAGTTCTGCACGTTTGTCTTCAATTCTAATACGATAAAGATGAAAATCAAAAGTCATTACCAGGAGTGGGGTTCGAACCCACGCGGACATATGTCCATTGGATCTTAAGTCCAACGCCTTAACCACTCGGCCATCCTGGTAGATACACGTTCTGATCTATGCTAGTAATGCTATAGTTATATCAAATCACTGAATACGATCGTTAATATCTTATGCTGAATTTCATGTGTATCTGTTTGTGGTTGTTCGTGCTTAGCCTTAAGTTTAATTTCCTGTTCAAAGCTCAATAGCAGTCGGTGGCGCAGCTGACTGACTATTAGCATATGCTAGCAGACTCTAAGACCACCAAAACGTATTATTTGGTTATAACTAGCTTAAAATATGAAGACAATGCATGTGAATTTTAATGCTTGCTGTTTTCTAAACACTATATTTTAATGCATAATTGTTAGTATAATAGTGGGATTGTTACCCGCTTGGTTAACAGTCAGTTAGCAAGCGGAGCTAGTTAGTAAACAACCAACAACGCTCAAATTCTTGACGCACTCCGTCAAAAACAGTTTCAGTGACAAGCTTGCGTTTATGTTATTTTCTGATGTGAAAATATTTAAATTGTCTTTAATAATAATTAATTATTGTAATACTTTGCTAACATCAGTATGCCTATCACTTATTTTACTTTCTGTTGTTCAAATCCAAATCATGTGAATTCCTGTGGATACAAACTGGTTTTAGATAGGGTGATGCTCTGTCAATAGGACAATCTGGTTTTAGCAGGTAAATCAGTTTGACAGTGTAGCCATGTTGGATAATTAGTGAAAACATCATGTACAGTCAGCAACGGTCATTTAAGGTCACCATGATAGATGGCCGGCTTTGTTTACCAGGAAGATCTTTATAGCCTAAAATAATCTGGAGGGGGGGGGGGGGGCATATCAGACCTTATCTACACCCAAATTAACCAGTTTAATTTAATTCTAATATTCTCCTATTTTCCATATTGTGTTCTTTATGTTACACTTCAACTGGAAAATTCCAGTTACAGTTTAAACTTTTAAACAAAAGAATTTGATTAGGATCTGTGATTAAGTCTTTAAATATAAGATTAAAACTGGTAATGAATTAGTTCTGCATTGTCAACGCACTCTCATCATAGCAGGTTTTACTTAAATTTTGGTGGATTGGTGGCTAAATTTTATGAATCTCATTCAGATATTTCTGTACAATCTTACTCCACAGCACTAACAGGTTTATAGGTAGGGTGGACCTAGTTAGGATTTGTTATTCTTCTTAAAATTCATTAAAAATCGGCACGTCATAATTAGTTACATTTTCCCATGGTGTGTTACAATGTTGTTTTTACAGTATTTTAATTCATTTAGATATCAAGAAGGCTGAATTACTCACCCACAGTAATACAGTTTGCCCGGTTATGTAAACAGGGGCATTCCTCTTCGGGATGGTTCTAGAAGCCTGACGATGACTCTAGAACACTATAGTAAAGCGTCAGTTCAACATGGCAGAGATGACACAGCATATGTATTTATAATGTGAAAAGCCCATACATTTTTCTTCTTTTGATCTAAACAATATTAATGTCATTCTTGTATTTTCGTTACACTTTATTTTGTGTCCAATGTAATTATATATTTAAGTAGGCTACTGATTAATAATAATTAACTACATGTACTTACTAGGTTAGGATTAGGGTTGGGTTTAGGGTTAGTTGCATGTAATTGTGCCTAATTTATATTTATGAATATCATAAATACATGTAACGTGTAACAAGGACACTGTAAAATAAAGTGTTAGGCCTACCTGTTTTATTTACATTATCAACAAGAGACAAAAGCATCCCAGATGTTACCAATGTTACATTACTTTGGGTAACTATTTAGAAAAGCAAACATGCACTGACCTGATCTTCTGGATGTCTGACTTACCCTCTTTACCTGTTGTTCTTGTGATCTGTATTCCTCTTTGCTAGTGTGCCAACACATGCATTCCCTCATATAGTGCTGCTATGACAGCAGAGCACCTGAGACTGACACACACCTTCACTGACACACTCCACCTCATGCTGAATGTGCCTTCACCGCATACGCTGGCAGAACTGCTTATTCAAGGTGCTTAATATAAACAACACTAAACTGCTTTTAGTGAACCAACCATACCAGAACATTTCCGTGCACTAGAGTGTTATCGGTGACAATAACCAGGAAGTATACGTACGTAAAAGAGAATGTGATGCTTGTGAAAACAGAAAAGTAGTACTGTGTGCATTCAGAAAGTATTCAGACCGTTTATTTTCACCCAAAGTTTATTTTTATTATTGTGCAAAAATGCTTTTTAAAAAATCACCTCAGCCTACACTCCATAATGACAAAGCAATAACTGATTTTTGCTTACTTAGCATATTTACTAAAGGTCTATAACACCTTGTCTGCACCGTTGCGTTGCACCGCATCAATCTGAGGCTCTCTGCACTGAGCTATAAAGTTCTGAATCCATTTGTACTGTTGTCGGAAGTGGCAAAAGCACGTGGAGTACATCAGGGCCGGTTTCACAAAGATAGACTTTGACTATGGTTTAGATATAGTAGATAGTCAGACTTCAGATAGACATCTAAATCAGACCGTTGCACAAAGCACTTAAGACTTTATAAGACACTTTTCAAAACAAAAAACATGGCGGATCGAGTAAGCGCATTCAACCGTTCAGTGCAGTTTACCCCAGCTTAAAATATGTGTGTGTTGGAGGAGTATAACATTTACAAGGATATTTTACTTGGGAAATTTAGCGGAGAATGTAGTAACAAGAAGAAATGTTTAATTTGGAAAAAGATTGCTACGACAGTTAACAGCGTTAATCCGACCGTTGAGCGGAGCGTTAAAGACGTACAGAAAAGAAAAGTCCTCATTATTATATATTTCCAGTAGGTTACTGCCTTAAAAACCCTTTCCCTTCTCATAGCTCTCTCCATAACGTCGTCAGCAAACCACAAATTATGAGCCATTTTCCCTTTTCTTTTGGCTGTTTGTAATGTAACTGATTGTTACTGCTGGTTGCCAAGGTAACGGAGTCTTAGACCTGAGTTAGCCTGGGGGCAAGGTGTCTAATTTCTTTGGTCTAAATTAAGTCAGTCTTTATTTTTGTGAAACAGTCTAACTTGCATTAGACTAGTCTATGAGCACATTTTAGACTTGTCTGACACTATAGACCGGTCTAAAATAGCTTTGTGAAACCGGCCCCAGATATTGAACACTGGCCATCAGTTTACTGTTTACTGTCCTGTCACACCGTCCACGCCACATTCAGTGTAGACAGTATCGCATTACAGTATCACAGTATAAAGATATCAAAATGTCTTCCACTGAAACATTTATGCACTTGGCACTTACCAAAAAGGACCAAGATGCTTAATTTTTACAACATCATATAAAAAATATTAGGTCTATGTATTTAACATATACATATATGTTTGGCTTCCATAGAATGCAAATCAATGAAAGAATTGAAAAGTGAACTTTTAAAGCGAATGATGAGTTATGGGGAGATTAATACAATAATGTACTGAGTCTGGCAGATTTTCGGCACACATTAATAAAAAACAGCAATCCCTTCTGTATCCATTAGGGGTTACTACATTTATAGAAAGGCAGGGTTTGTGATTCATTAAACACCAGTTACCTAAAAGTGTAACATCAGTATAAAAATATATGTTGTTTCCTGACAGATATGACTGAATTAGCTGAGTATACTATTACCTGAAAGACTTGAAGCACTGTTTATTCTTTTGTATCTTTGTTCCATTAAATGTATTTGTGCTATTGCTTGTCATTTGTTTATTTGATTTTATCTTATTTAATTACTTTTTATTTAATAATATTTGAAATTATATTAGTTAGGCTTGTAGTTTTTGCTGTGGTATCAACATTGGAATTATGAATTTTCACTGGTATGTAAAATGTTGGTGTCATAGCAACCTTATTTATTAGAAGAATACAAGGTAACATGAGTAAAACAACAACAACAACAACAAAATTAATACTTTCATTTATTTATTTATTACTATTTTTGTGGTGGCACCACCATTTGGCAGGGCAAGTAAAAAGTAAAATAGACTTCAATAACTTTATATTCTTCATCAGTCATTAAATTAGAAGTGGTCAAAAAAAAAGTCTGTAGACCAAACAGTTTGTTCATTCAAAAATCATTAATATCATTCTAAACCCATAAGTTCATTTTTCCCTCTTTTTTTAAACACAAAATTAGATTTTTATAAGGCAAGATACAACCAAAGAAAGAGGACTGCTGGAGCTTCCGACATTCAGAAAAATTATTTAACTAATAAAAGTACAAAATATCCAAAAAATATTTCATTCAACTCATGCAGACTTTCTGCTAAACATCTCCTTATGTGATGTGTTCCTCAGAAAAAGACAAATCATACAGTTTTGATACAACACACTGTTCAGTTTTGGCTGCACCGTTTCTTAAAAAAAAAAAGCTAATTTGCAGTGTGAAAAACTATAAATCTAAAATGAATTATCAACACATCTTTTTATTATTTGCTTTGCTATAAAAACATTAGGAAAATACCTTTCTTTCAAAATCAATATTTCTCCTCAAACTCCTTTCTTTTCAGTTTTTCTCTCCGCCACCCTCTTTCTCTCCCTCTCTTTCTCTCTGTAATACTCCTCTTTGAGGTTCTCCCTCTCTCTGCGCCTCCACCCTTCTGCGGTCACATGGTAGAGATCAACATTATTGCCCGAGTACGCGTCTCTGTGCGTGGCGCGGTACACGGCCTCGCGCGCGACGCACGCGGCCTCCTGCGCGCTCATGCCCCAGTGCACGTCGCTGTCCAGGATCGAGTACGCGTATGGAGAGCCCGAGCCCACAGAGAACAGCTCCCCCTGCAGGCGCAACCCGTCACTGCACACATACACAACCCGAGGGCCACACATCCCAAAACGAGCTTTGACCACCTGTTGAGATTTAGATTTACAAACTGATGCTGATTGGCTACTTGAATCGCTGACTGTTATTTGAGTGATTGGCGTATTTTTGGCATAATTCTTATCTTTGTCGCCATCCCCATCCCATCCGCACAGAGTGGCTGCGACGCACAGCTCGGTGCCTTTGAAAGGATGCAGCATGTGGGACAGCAGTTTTGCGGCGCCCCCTGTTGACAGCCTGCGGTGGTGTCGAAGCTGGTACAGCCTGAGCTCTCGAGACAAGATGCGCTTCCAGAGCGCGCAATCCGCCGAGGTCCCGGAGGTGGTGCCCACCAGGTGAGAGTGGATGGGCAGGACCTTCGGCGCATTGGGACAGGCCACCTGTCCCGAGCAGCTGGAACGCGTGTCGGCTGCCGCGATAACTCCTCCCTGAAACGCGAAGCCGAGAGTTGTGGTACCGTGTGAGAGAGTGAACGGTAAAGGGACGGAGGGAGAGATGGAGAAAGGTGTGGGTGATGGAAGAGAGATGGACGGCAATGAGGGGTGGAGATGGTCTATAGTATTATTCAGAAGGTTTTTCGGCGCTGAACTGAGGCTAATTTGACCAAAGTTTATTGGGCTCTGTGTGAGGTATTCAGATATGGGCATGTAAAATTCCAAAGGACTCAAAGCGCCCCTCCCAGGCAGCCGTGTAGAGAAAGCGTCTCCGTGCTGAACACCCCCTCCGAACAGATGAGTGGACTCCTCCGGCATAAAGGACTGTGAGAGTGGAGCACTCCATTCAGGGAACAGAGGAGGGTTCTGCAAGCCGCATACATCTTGCAAAGCCATAGACTATTGTGTAGGTAAACAATAAATTGTAACTCTGTCAATTATTACACTGTATGACATAAACCGCAAAAACATGTCATATATGGGCTGTGAAGTTTTTCAGGCACTTTACCTGGATTTTCTTTTGTTATTTCGTCAAAATTGTCTCCTCCTTTGTATTATATCGTTCCCACAGGTGGGTCATTTTAGTCTGTTTGTTGGTAAAGAAGTCCTGGTTTACCTCAGCGTTGGTTTCCCCTCAGCATTGTTGGTGTTTATATCTTCTTTTGGTGATAGGCTGTTGAAACATGCCCGGCCACTTCCCTAGACCGCTGCTCGACTCACTTCATATTCAGAATGAACTCATATGGAAAAGCAATGAGTGCCAGGTCCAGCATAAATTATCCAACTCTCAGTCCATTTAATGTCTGCATTCAAAGATCAGTCTTAAACAACTGGTGCTTCAGTACATCTGTAAAGGTTCAGAGGATCCTTATATAAGCGTCATTCCGTGATTGACTCAACCAGAAACGCATGAAAATGCCAAAGTAAGCCTTTCAACCCAAGCTTGACGATACACACCATGAAATTTCATTTTCAAACATGTCAGTTTTGTGCTGCTGTGCTGTGTACTTTGGAAACAGGACATTTGTGCATTATAAATGTTCTTTATTTAATTTAGTTTAATTCTCACTATTAACTAGTTGATTATTAGCATGCATATTAGGATATTGGCTGTTTATTATATAAATTCCTTATTCTGCATATTCTACATCCCTTAATCCGCCCAATATCTAAATTTAACAACTACCTTTCTAACTATTAATAAGCAGTAATTAGGAGTTTATTGAGGCAAAAGTCGTAGTTAATAGTTAGTTCAAGGGTTAGTTAACCCAAATATTGTCTCATAATTTACTCACGCTCAAGCAATACATGTAGCCTATGACTTTCTTCTTTCAGCCAAACACAATCAGAAGAATTATCCTGGCTCTTCCAAGCTTTATAATTGGAGTGAAGAGTAACTGAGTTTTAGGAACCCAAAAAAGTGCATCCATCCTTCATAAAAAGTAATCCATATGACACTAGGGGGTTAATAAAGGCCTTCTGAAGCGAAGCCATGTGCTTTTGTAAGAAAAAAATCAATATGTATAAGTTTATATAACCGAAAGGAGGCGTCTACTTTCACTTAAGCTTACGCTACTTCTACAACCCCAAATCAGAAAAAGTTGGGACATTTTTGTAAAATGCAATAAAATCAAGAATCTGTTATTTGTTCATTCTTTTTAACCTTTTTTTAACTGACAAAAGTACAAAGAAAAGTTTTCCAATGTTTTCACTGACCAACATAATTGTATTTTGTAAATATGAACAAATGTTGATTTTGATGGCTGCAACACACCCCAAAAAAGTTGGGACAGAGACCAAATAAAAGTGAAAAGATTATCCACATTAGATTATCCAACTCTTTTGAAACAGTCCACAATGAGCAGATGAATTGGTAATAGTTGAGGGTATCATGTTTGGGTGTAAAAGTGCTTCTCAGTCTTTTTAAGCAAAGATGGGTCATGGCTCATCACTTTGTGCCAAATATCATGAGAGAATTGTCAAACAATTAAAAAATCAAATTTCTCAATGCAAGATTGCAAAGCATTTATGCCTTTCATCATCTTCCATACATAATATTGTCACAAGATTCAGGGAATCCAGAGAAATCTCAGTCTGTGTTGGGTAAGGCAGGAGACCTCTGTTGAATGTGCGTGACCTTTGAGCCCTCAGACGGCATTGCACAAGATACCATCATGCTAATCCGTTAAATACAGCCACGTACTCAGGAGTAATTTGGAAAACCGTTTTCACTGAACACAGTCTGACTCTGCATTAAGAAATGCCACTTGAATCTCTGTTACGCAAGGAGAAAGCTTTACATCAGTTCTATGTGGAGATGCCGGCGAGTTCTCTGGGCCTGAGCTCATCTCAGATGGTCTAGAAGACAGTGGAAATGTGTGCTGTGGTCAGATGAGTCCATGTTTCAGCTTGTTTTTGGGAGAAAATGGACATCGAGTTCTCAGTCCCAAAGACGAAAGGGACCAACCAGACTTTCACCAGCGACAGGTGCAAAAGCAAACATCTGTGCTGGTATTGAGGTGCATCATTGCAAACGGTATGGGTAACTTGCATTATTGTGAAGGTACCATTGACATGGAGGCATATATTTGGATTGTACAGAGACATAAACTGCCATCAAGATGACATCTTTCCTGGGAAGCAAGACAATGCCAGGCCTCATTCTGCACATGCTAAAACTGAGTGGTTTCTAGACACTCTGCACCATAGAAGGGATGTGCCTGCCTGTTTACTGCAGTCCAGATCTGTCTCTTATGGGAAATGTATGACCCATCATAAAAAGGAGAATCGGGCAACGATGACCACAGACTGTTGAGCGGCTGTCTTGTATCAGACAAGATTGGGCAAATATTCCACTAGCAAAACTCCAACAATTAGTATCCTCAACTCCCAAATGATTAAAAAGTGTAATTAAAAGGAAAGGTGAAGTGACACAGTGGTAAACATGTCTCTGTCCCAACTTTTTTGGGGTGTGTTGCAGCCATCAAAATCAAAATTTGTTCATATTTACAAAATACAATTATGTTGGTCAGTGAAAACATTGGAAAACTTTTCTTTGTACCACTGGGGTCTATATGACCCCCAATCGACTTTTCCTTAGTAAAAAAAAATGGTTCCCTTCATCTCAGTGGAATAAGATTTTGTAACTTTTACTACATTATCTATCTATACACACACAAAAAAACTGGGCTTGATTCGGTTGTTCTATAGGTATGTAAAAAAAAATGTTACACTTCTGGTCTTCGGGGTCAATATGACCCCACATTGAAATGAATGGGAAAATCGAAAAAAATGTGTTTTTTATTTTTCATTTGTCAAAAAAAATCAATAAATCCACAATAAATCTGAAAAGTTCCATACCGCAATGAAGTCCTGGTACTAGAGCACAAATGCAATGTGGAACGAACATGATCACTTGCACACACACGTGTACACGCACACAAACACACATAAACGTATGACTGCAATAGAAAGCATTTTTATTGAAATTGGAAAATAAAATCAATAATTTCTGCATAAATCTGAAAATTCTCACACATAAATGAAGGCCTGGTACTAGATCACTAATACAATGTGGAATGAACATTATCACACACACATGTGCGCCCACACACACACAGACACAAATACACACACAGATAGAGAGAGGTGAGACTGCAATAGAGAGCATTTTTATAGAAATTGGGAAATAAAATCAATAATTTCTGCATAAATCTAAAAATTTTCACACACAAATGAAGGTATGATATGAGAGCACAAATGTAATATGGAAAGAACGTGACTACACACACACAACATACACACAGAGAGACACACAAACAAACAAACAAACAAACAAACAAACAAACAAACAAACAAACAAACAGGTGTGACCGCAAAAGAGAGCATTTTTATAGAAATTGGGAAATAAAATCAATAATTCCAGCATGAATCTAAAAATGTTCACACATAAATGAAGGCCTGGCATTAGAGAAAAAAACAATGTGGAATGAGCATGATTACACACACACACACACACACACACACACACACACACACACAGACACAGGTGTTTATTCTTCACTCCTGTTCATATCCGCCTATAGCTGTTTGTTTTTTGTTCCTTTTAAAAATTAATTTCTTATTCCAAAGTTAATCGTTTTATACATTTCGATTATTGAAATAATATGAAATTGCAATCAAGTATTTTCTTTTAGTGGTAACTTGTGGCATTATTGCAAATTTATTTGCCATTACTGCAAAATTTATATAGCATTATTGCAATAACAAGATACTTCAAAAGACCTCAAACAACAACAAAAATAATTCTAAACTTTGACAAAATTCTGATTTAATGTATTTTAAGCGTTTAAATATATATATATTCATAACAAAAGCTGTTATAAGAGCAGTAAGTCACATCCAGAAAAATGAATGGATCTCTATGGGGCCTCTGCTGGAAGTATATGGTAATTACACTTTAAGGCTAAAAATGTATTATCTACAAAAAAACATCTAACCAGCAGATGGCAGAATTATGCATCTAACACCTAGATCAATATCCAGAAACGATTCCTATTTAAATTTGATAATCATTAATGTGTTTTTTCATAATATTTTTAATATTTCATACGTATGCTAATGGTGTAGTGGAGGAATTCTGCAGTAAATAGGTAAAAAAGTACTTCATATCTCCCAAAACACAGCATTAATGAATAGATTAGAAGTAAACAAAAAAATGATATATTATTTGTATGATTAAAAATGTATATTTTTTGTACAATTACTCTATCAATTGTTGGGGTCATATAGACCCCAAAGCCCTGAAGTGTAAACAGGAAATGAAGAACTTTTGAAGGTTAAAAAAAAGGTTAAAAAGAATGAACTAATAACAGATTCTTGATTTTATTGCCTTTTACAAAATGTCCCAACTTTTTCTGATTTGGGGTTGTACATCCCACGTCATGCGTCGGGTCAGAGGTCACGCTTGCGCCAGAACCAGACTCGCGTATGGCTGTTACTGGAAACCAGTGATTATAGTTTATAAATAGGGTTTGAAATTAACACACGCCAAATGCCGGTAAAAATTAACTGTGCAGGCAACGCTGTCAAATCACTCGCCAATTTGGCGGGTTACTCATTGTTTACTCACTTTGCTGGGGAAGTTTGTGAAAGCCAAATCTGCACAGATTAAGCGCAAAAACTCGTGAGTCGTCATATTAAATACAGCGTATTGTGCAGAATCTGCGCATATCTGGCTTACAGGAACACACACGTCACTACGCATTTGGTTTACAGATAAGACATTGTTATTTTCCAACATCCTACATTTTTTTGATGCTCTTTGTACTGTATGTATATATATATGTGCCATAGTTAATCTGTTTATTTATTTATTTTTATTTATTTTTGGTTGTAGAAGTTCTGAATGGCCGGTAAATTAAAAATGTAGTAGCCAAATGGCCGTTGAGTGAAAAACTTAATTTCAAACCCTGTTTATAAAGATATAAATATGGAATTTTTTCGCACAAAAAAGCATGGCTTCACTTCAAAAGGCCTTTATTAACCACTGGAGTATTTTTATGATGGATGGGTGTTTTTTTTTTTTTTTTTTTTTTTTTTTTTTAAATCTCAGGCTATTCACTCCCATTATAAAGCTTGGAAGAGCCAGGATATGTTTTAACATAACTCTGATTGTGTTTGTCTGAAAGAAGAAAGTCGTATGTAAGATGGCTTGAGGGTGAGTACATTATGACATAATTTCAATTGTTTGGTGAACTAGCCATTTAATAGTGAGAAGAGAACTGTACCATAATCTAAAGTGTGACCTTTATGTTCACTTTATTTACAGAGATCTTTATAGAAAATGAAAAGAAAATAGTATAGCATTTAATTTGACCTCCAGGGATATGGACGAACAACACTTTCATGGTAATACGGTTTCGGAATCAATGACTCGGCGTTCTGAACTGTCAGTAGTGCAGATGAGGCGCGTCCACGCATAATGAGTGTGTGTGTGTCCGGGCGTATACAGTAACACACACACACACAACAACAGGTGTCATGCTCACACACGGAAGAGCGCGTTACAGTGAAACATGTCGTGACAGTGAACAGCTAAAGTTTTCGCGTCATACTCCCCTGTGAATGTTGCGTTTGATCGCTTCGACACATCGCGCGTCGCGTTCATTAGACAGTGAAGATGAGAGTTGTGTTGAGTTTCATCTGCACAGCTCTTCTGCTCTCACCGGTAAGACTTTCAACTTTATTTTCACTTCTATGCAACTCTCATAGAACTGCTCGAGTTTCATTTTCGTCTTTAAACATCTTTCCCTTTAAAATCTCGAATCATTTACTTTTTTTGTTTTGTTTTTGCCTGCATGTAGCCTATCTAAAGAAATAAGTGATTTATTTGTATTTGCATAAGCTACATAAACTACCATGTTCTTACCATATTTTGACGTGGTGGCACCATAACAATATGTAGACTACCATGGTAGTTTTATATTATTCTCTGAAGTTACTTGGAGTGTAAATAGGCTACATGATATGAGATGTTACTCATCTTGTAATCCAGTACAAAGACAAACAATTATATATTTTGCTTAAAAGCAAACACCTGTTGCTTACTATGATTTTTTACTGTGACAGTAAGCACATCTTCCCATTTATCAGTAGGCTACTGTGGGGAAATCTCTATAATGCTACAAAATGGAAAAAAATGGATATGATTTTCTAAGTAAACAAAGCTTGTTTATTATTGGCAAAGATGACATCGTCCAATGAACCTTTCCATTCAAAGGTTCTTTATAGTGGAAAAAGATTCTTTAGATTATTATAATGTTCCTCACACTATAAGAAAAACAGCTGGTTAAGAACCGGTAAGAACTATTGACTGAAATGTTCTCTGGGAACCAACAATGGTTATTCTATGGCATTGCTAAGAAAAATCCCGTTTTGGAATCTTTATTTTTAAGAGTGGATATTGTTTGGTTAATTAAATAAATACAAATAAAATATCACAATGCCAAAATAAATAAAGAACGGATCCCAAAATAAGCATTTTCTTTATGCAAATGTATTAATTTGTTTGTTCAGGAGTAAAATATGATCCTGACATTTCAGCCGAGTATCAAGTGATCTGGATTGTTATTCCATACAAAATTGATAAGCATCTAATTTTTATACTGGAGACGTGAAGTGTGGGTCAATCTGTCTCTCTGAAGGTTTGGTGTGGGTCTCCTGACACTGATAGGACTCGTCGTGAAGACTTTGTGCAGTTTGTACAAGCTCCGGACACAGTGATGGACAAATGCAGTGTACAGGTCCAGTATAACTGCTCTGCTGCCTGCCGAATCACTGTCGAAATTGTTATTTCCACCCCAACAAGGACAGGACTGATCGTTTACAGAAGGTCCTGGACTAACCATAAGAGGTTTGGAAAGCCCCGGTCCAGAAAGGTGCCTCTGGTGTTTCCTCCAGCTGTGCTGTACCGGAGAGACGTTTCTGTCAGTGATGTGGTGCTGAGGGCCTGGATGCTTCATCTGGACCAAGAGGAACTTGGTGGAAACCACACTGAAGGATATGACCGGTCCCTTGTGAGAACATCTACATTTGTGAGGACACTACCAACATCTCAACGTCCAGCATATCCACAGACAGGATCGGTGTCATGGGGTGCGTGGCTGATGTGGCAGCTGACCAAAGATACTGTGAGAAAATGTCCACATGAGTCAGGTGGGAACCAATCAGACTGACCGCACAAAATTTAAAAGAAAAGTTAATAAATAATGTAATGATTTACCCTTACCCTCATGTTATTCCAAACACATATGTTGTAGTATTTTTCCTCATGGAACACAAAAAGTCATTATGGTAACACATGAGAATAATGTTCTGTCATTAATGAGTAACTACACACAGTATGTGCACTTTCAATGTACTTACAGTTTTCTTACCACACAAGTAATGAGTAGTGTAAGGTAACTACATGGGTTAAGTTAAGGTTTAGGGTTAGGTTCAGGGTTAGTACCTAGTTAGTGTCATTGCTACAATGAGTACATAGTATGTTCATGCGAAACAGGACTGTAAAACAAAGTGCTACCAAAATAATAATGCACTAATATTCTAACAACTGCTGCTAACTAACAAGAAACTCAGATTAACGAGTTAGTAGGTGATCATGCTCAGATAAATGTGGTAGTTCACTAGTAGCTAATCAGTAACTACTATTTTTCATACTTCCCAGATGACTAAGAGCTACTATATACATGTTCATAATTAATGCGACTAGTGCAAAATGTATAATTAATTCTAAAAAAATGAAGATCATAGTAACCTACTAGTAATGACTCAAGTATTACCAAATCATTATTCGGATCAGTATTCTAAAGTGAAAAGCATGATAACTATCTAGTAATGACTGAATTCATTGTACACTTTTAAGGTTTTTGTTAAGGTTTGGATAGTAATTCCTTCTGATAGATTTGGTAACAATGGATTTTTAGTAGTTCCTTTAGAATGAAGTAGAACCACTTTGAGTCATTCCAAAAAACCTTACAAAACATCAAAAGCTTACAGTGACATCAGTTAATATTAGGGAGTTATCATGCTTTTCACTCTAGGATACTCTTCCAAATAACTAGTAATTAGTTATGAAGGATTTGGTAATACTTGAGTCATTACTAGTGGGATACCATGATCTTCACTTTAGAATTAATTATACATTGTGCATTAGGCTACTCTCATTAATTATGAACTTTATATAGTTCTTATAGTCCTCAGGGAGGTATGAAAAATATGAAAAAAGTAGTTGTTGATTAGCTAATAGTGAACTACTTCATTTGACAGAGCACAATTACTTACTAATTTGTTAATCAGAGTTTCTTAATAGTAGTTACTAGAGTGTTAATAGTGTGTTACTCATTTGTTCCTGTAGTTATTCATTAATGATGGAACAGTATTCTAAAGTGTTACCAAATTTTATCAACGATCATATACAATTCCAAAATATCACACTAGATTTGTTATCAATGACACCAAATCACCATTGGTTCTTGTGTATGTTGTATTCAAACACACTATGCCAGTTTGAATAAATAAGATGGAGACCTAGATTTCAAATCAACAAATTAAATTTGGTCTGTTCCCCACACAAGTCTGAACATGGACTTGAGTTTGAAAGACCACTTTGTCACTCTGAACTGTCATTATATCACTTGTGTTCCACTGAAAAAAATAAAAAGAATGACATGATGGTCATGATGGTCATGATTGAAGTCATGATACTGTACTGTCATGTTTTACCAGGCGCATAGATAGCAGATTATACTTCTAAGTTCTGTTGCATCATTTATTCATTCATTCATGCCTTTTCAGAGACTGTGGATATACTTTCTTTTCCATTTGCGAGTACCGGTGAGAGGTTTGGGGTGATACACACGTTCTCCCCCTTCAAAAACAGAGATCTAGAAAGGAGACGCACCCTCGCTCTCAAACAGCCAAGGTCAGACTTGTTTTTAAGAGGCTTCATTCAAATTTCTCACTGCTTCTTGATAACAAAAACAAAGACATGCATTAAGTACATATAAAGCCCATAAACATGGTGAACTAGGTGGTTAATAGGGTGTTTCTAGTGCAGGGTTTCTCAACTCTGGCCCTTGAGGTCCACTGTCCTGCTGAGTTTAGTTGAGGACTAGGTGGCTTAAGTCGCTGTGATATTTTGGTCGTTAGATACAGCTGTGGTCCCTCCTGAAATGTTACTGTGAGTTTTTCATCTGTTTAATCATCCAACCAGAAAAAAATAGTTTAGAATAGTGCCTAGCAACAGCCTAGCAACCACCCTGAAAGCTCTACCAAAGCCCTAGCGTTTACTCAGAACATCTTAGCAACACCCTAGAAATACCTTCGCGTACACTGTCTATAGCAGTACTTCTCAAAGTCCGGACTCCGGTCCGGATCCGGACCCGGAGGGAATTCAATCCGGACCCGCCTCCATTTCGTATTTCAAGAGCACTAATTGTGTGTAAGGGATTAAAAGTGTGGATCTCCTACTTTGATAAACGCATGTTAAAATCATTTGTTTATTTTTTGAGATGGTCCGAAATTAAAACGAAGGCGAGATATTTAAAGTTTTCCTCCGTGATTTAGTTGCCATGACATCCAGTGAGCGTATGACTTTTGACGTAATCGGGCGCAACGCGACACTTCACCGCATTAAGCATTTGAATGTGTGTGGAGGATGTCATTGTTTAGGAAAAGAAAAGTTGATGAAGAAAATAGAGTTTTCAAAGATGATTGGACAGAGAGGTATGCGTTCACAGATATCCCAAGTCTCCCGGAAGTTCCAGGAGTCTCCCGCATATTGATAGCGGCTCCCTGATGCCCGCAAATTAGTTCAAATCTCCTGCAATGTAGAGCTTGCGAGCTCCAAACCGTTTAGCGCGCGCACGGCAGAGAGGGAGAGAGCGACCTTACGTGTGTGTGCGCAAATGTGCGTGCATGCCTCATGAAGCGCATATAAGCCCCCTACCCCCCTCCCCCCCATAGTTTCGGACCTTTGACATTGATGAAAATTCTGATTTGGACCTTTGAATATAGACTTTAAGAAACCCTGGTCTATAGCAACACCATAGCTACTAGCAAAAACCATAGCAATGGTATTGAAACCACCCAGAACAGCCTAGTAACACCCTGGTCAACACTTAGAATACCTTAGCAACACACTAGAAATATCTTTACATAAACTGTCTATAGTAACACCATAGCGCCTACTCATTACACCTAAGCAAACACCCTAACAGTGGTCTAACCACCCAGAACAGCCTAGCAACCCCCCTAGTCACCACTTAGAATACCTTAGCAACACCCTATAAATTTCTTTGTGTACACTGTCTATAGCAACAACATAGCCAACAACATAGCCACTGTAGGGCAGCAGTCATATCACCCTGTAGCCCAAGACTGGTTGCCCACTGTAGATAAGCAGGGTTGAGCCGGGTCAGTACCTGGATGGGAGACCTCCTGAGAAAACCAGGTTGCTGCTGGAAGAGGTGTTAGTGAGGCCAGTAGGGGGCGCTCACTCTGTGGTCTGTGTGGGTCCTAACGCCCCAGTATAGTTACGGGGACACTATACTGTCAAAGAGCACCGTCCTTCGGATGAGACGTTAAATCGAGGTCCTGACTCTCTGTGGTCATTAAAAATCCCAGGATGTCCTTCGAAAAAGAGTAGGGGTGTAACCCCGGCATCCTGGCCAAATTTGCCCATTGGCCTCTGTCCATCATGGCCTCCTAATCATCCCCATATACTAATTGGCTTCATCACTGTCTCCTCTCCACCAGTAAGCTGGTGTGTGGTGGGCGTTCTGGCGCAATATGGCTGCCGTCGCATCATCCAGGTGGATGCTGCACATTGGTGGTGGTGAGGAGATTCCCCCTTCCATGTAAAGCGCTTTGAGTACCTTAAAAAGCGCTATATAAATGTAACAAATTATTATTATTATTACTCATAACACCTTAGCAAACACCCTAGCAATGGCCTAGAGACCACCCAGAACAGCCTAGCAACACCCTAGTTATCACTCAGTATACCTTAGCAATACCCAAGAAATGTCTTTTTGCGTACACTGTCTATAGCAACAACATAGCCACTACACATAACACCTTAGCAAACACCCTAGCAACGGTTTAGAGACCACCCAGAACAGCCTAGCAACACCCTAGTCATCATGTAGAATACCTTAGCAACACCCTAGAAACATCTTTGCATACACTCTTTTGTGTACGCTATTTTAGATATTGTACAGCACTTTGTTCAATGGTCAGTTGTGTAAAAGTCCTTAATAAATAAATAAAACGAAAAGAAACGATAACACGATACACTGTCTATAGCAACACCATAGCAACTACTCATTACACCTTAGCAAACACCCTAACAGTGGTCTATAAACTACCAAGAACAGCTTAGCAACACCCTAGTCACCACTTAGAATACCTTAGCAACACCCTAGAAATGTCTTTATATACACTGTCTATAGCAACACCATAGCCACTACACATAACACCTTAGCAAACACCCTAGCAATGGCCTAGAGACCACCCAGAACAGCCTAGCAACACCCTAGTCATCACTCAGTATACCTTAGCAATACCCAAGAAATGTCTTTGCGTACACTATCTATAGCAACAACATAGCCACTACGCATAACACCTTAGCAAACACCCCAGCAATGGTCTAGAGACCACAGAACAGTCTAGCAACACCCTAGTCATCACTCAGTATACCTTAGCAATACCCAAGAAATGTCTTTGCGTACACTATCTATAGCAACAACATAGCCACTACACATAACACCTTAGAAAACACCCTAGCAGTGGTCTAGAGACCACCCAGAACAGCCTAGCAACACCCTAGTCATCATGTAGAATACCTTAGCAACACCCTAGAAACATCTTTGCATACACTCTTTTGTGTACGCTATTTTAGATATTGTACAGCACTTTGTTCAATGGTCAGTTGTGTAAAAGTGCTTAATAAATAAATAAAACGAAAATAAACGATAAAACGATACACTGTCTATAGCAACACCATAGCAACTACTCATTACACCTTAGCAAACACCCTAACAGTGGTCTATAAACTACCAAGAACAGCTTAGCAACACCCTAGTCACCAATACCTTAGCAACATCCTAGAAATGTCTTTATGTACACTGTCTATAGCAACACCATAGCCACTACACATAACACCTTAGCAAACACCCTAGCAATGGCCTAGAGACCACCCAGAACAGCCTAGCAACACCCTAGTCATCACTCAGTATACCTTAGCAATACCCAAGAAATGTCTTTGCGTACACTATCTATAGCAACAACATAGCCACTACGCATAACACCTTAGCAAACACTCTAGCAATGGTCTAGAGACCACCCAGAACAGCCTAGCAACACCCTAGTCATCACTCAGTATACCTTAGCAATACCCAAGAAATGTCTTTGCGTACACTATCTATAGCAACAACATAGCCATTACGCATAACACCTTAGCAAACACTCTAGCAATGGTCTAGAGACCACCCAGAACAGCCTAGCAACACCCTAGTCATCACTCAGAATACCTTAGCAACACCCTAGAAATGTCTTTATGTACACTGTCTATAGTAACACCATAGCCACTACACATAACACCTTAGCAAACACCCTAGCAATGGCCTAGAGACCACCCAGAACAGCCTAGCAACACCCTAGTCATCACTCAGTATACCTTAGCAATACCCAAGAAATGTCTTTGCGTACACTATCTATAGCAACAACATAGCCACTACACATAACACCTTAGAAAACACCCTAGCAGTGGTCTAGAGACCACCCAGAACAGCCTAGCAACACCCTAGTCATCATGTAGAATACCTTAGCAACACCCTAGAAACATCTTTGCATACACTCTTTTGTGTACGCTATTTTAGATATTGTACAGCACTTTGTTCAATGGTCAGTTGTGTAAAAGTGCTTAATAAATAAATAAAACGAAAAGAAACGATAAAACGATACACTGTCTATAGCAACACCATAGCAACTACTCATTACACCTTAGCAAACACCCTAACAGTGGTCTATAAACTACCAAGAACAGCTTAGCAACACCCTAGTCACCAATACCTTAGCAACATCCTAGAAATGTCTTTATGTACACTGTCTATAGCAACACCATAGCCACTACACATAACACCTTAGCAAACACCCTAGCAATGGCCTAGAGACCACCCAGAACAACCTAGCAACACCCTAGTCATCACTCAGTATACCTTAGCAATACCCAAGAAATGTCTTTGCGTACACTATCTATAGCAACAACATAGCCACTACACATAACACCTTAGCAAACACCCTAGCAATGGCCTAGAGACCACCCAGAACAGCCTAGCAACACCCTAGTCATCACTCAGTATACCTTAGCAATACCCAAGAAATGTCTTTGCGTACACTATCTATAGCAACAACATAGCCACTACACATAACACCTTAGCAAACACCCTAGCAATGGTCTAGAGACCACCCAGAACAGTCTAGCAACACACTAGTCATCACTCAGAACACATCAGCAACACCCCAAAAATGTTCTAAAAACCACCCAGAGCACCTTAATTACAACCTGGCAACCACAATGCCTAGCAACGCCCTAGAAACCACTCTGAATACCTTGAGATTGGATTTGCTATGATGGGCCAGTTTTGTTTCCTCAGAAAAGGTCAAATTCAAGTTGTATTGTTTGCATGCCTAACATTATTTGTGCTCAATGTAAGCACTTCATGTGTGCTTGTTCAACTTTTGATATGCTAATGATAATCTTGTAATGCTTTAAATTTTTGGAATTTTTTGTATAGGGTGTTGGTACTGTACTTTTGAAACTCACATCATCTCCTCTCTGCAGTGCTGCTCTGTCATTGTGGCTCTACTTGCTGAGCTGGTGCGGCCAGTCCGTGTGTGGGATAGTCAAACATGTCAATGAACACAGGAAGTATGGAAGCCCGCTCATTATGCTGTCTGACGCAGGTAAGCCAGCCAGTGCGCAAGAAATAAACTCAAGCAAATTTATAGGAATTTAGTTATTAAAAAACAAAACTAAATAAACCCTCATAAAACCTTCATCACAAAAAAACAAGTTATACAATAACTGTGCATGAGAAAAAGACTGAAATTTAAGCTGTTATTTATTGAACTATATATCATGTTTCCGTGTACACGTTAAATGTGATGTGCCAGTATGTCTTGATCCTCAGGCAATATAGTGCTGCAGGTGCAGAAGGTGGATGGAGAAGAGCAGGCGTTTACAGCACACACTGCGTTACCTCTTCATACCTGGATCCGCCTGGACTTCTTCTTTCAGGTGTCAAAGGTACATCAACAATATTCACATGCAGTCATATTCCACTGTACTTCTGATGAACCATCATTCAGGTGTGAATGTATTAGAAAGTGAACTCTTGGATGTTTTTTCATGTCAGGCAAATCTCACGGTCACTAAGGTCTTACCTGCAGGACAGACGTCAGAGACCACGCATTTTTTTGAGTAAGTCATAACGTCTCATCTGCACTGTAAAATACATATAATGTTTATTATTATTGCCATCAAAGGTTAGAAACAGTAAGCAATTTTTGAAAGATTTTTTTTCAATAATAAAACATATATAAAATAATATTAATGTAGCCAATAAGAAATTGAATGAAATATTAATATTATTATGAATAATTTATGCATAATTTAATTTATTAATATTAATAGAATTTATTTCTACACAATATTAAAGAATTCATATAATACTAATACATATGAAACATTTTCTGTTGTTTATTTGTTTATTTTGTTTAAACTTGTTTATTTTTTAATACTGTTTTTTTTTTTATATAGTTTTTTTACAGCCATTTTTCATGTCTGGTACCACACAGTTTTTTTTGTTTTTTGTTTGTTTTTTCAGTTTTCGTCAGCCAATTAAATTCAATGACACATCAGGATATTTTGTGATTGCTGGATGCAACTACATGAAGGGGTTTCATGGCTATTTTGGACCTATCAGATACTATCGTTTAGGCTCAGAAAAGGTGAGTCCAACTCTCCTATCAACAGATTAATGCGTATAACAAAACCAATTTATTATGTCAATATTAATCACATGATCCAGAATGCATTCAGACGTTCTTATGCCGTAATATCATTTCTATTTAAGGTGAAAAACCCGCTGTCCCCTCTTAGGATGCTAAAAGAGCTGGACAGATTGCACAGACGCTGTGAGGAAATGCAACAGGTTACTGAGCACTATCTGGAGGCATTGAGACAGAACCGAGACGTCTCTACGGGTCAGTTCAAATGGATGAGACCAGAATAGATCAAATAGACTTTGAATTTGATCATACTGAAATCTCTGACATTTAATCGCAGACTTTGCTATCTTGGCAAGTCAGAGCACAGTTGGAGACATTAGCTATGTTTCCATCCACATATTTTTATGTGCATTTAACACATAAAATATTGTTGGATGGAAATCCCAAGATGTGTATGAAGTCTTAAAATGCATATAAAAAACATATATTTGTTTTATCCAATTAGAAGACATGCGCATAAACTATGATGGAAACACATTTACTGAATAAATACCTAGATGTAAAAAATCATGTGACTCATCAGAACATATGATTGGATAACAGGACAAACTAGTTTCATTGCACACCATCTCAAATTTCGTTTTAATCATTCTTAAATGCCTGAGCCAAAGTTTGTCATCAAAATGATTCGGCATAATAACCCTTCAGAATGAATTACCTCAAACGATTGCATTCCCAAACATCCCAAGCGCAAGAAAACATGACAGCATCTGTTATTGTGTTTCATCTACATATTTTATGCAGGAAAATTTAGCGTCAGTGGATTTCCCAGTTGCAGCCACTTTCATTTTTATTACTTATAATTTGCACCAGTTTCCCAAGAAGTTACAATTTTGTTCTCTTGAACACACAAGATGGAAACGGTGCTTTATTCACATGTTTTATGCAAGATTCCAATTTTTTTAATATTATTTAGATTTATTCAAAATTCCCCTCCCTCTTGCAGCAACTTCTCTTCTCTGATGATGAGGGCGGGACTATAACCTGTCACTCACATGAGATCCACCAATAGCAAACCACAACCATCCAATCAATTCCCCACGGACAAAACGCCCTACATTTGCTCTTGTTCCAGAAGCGTTTCACTCAGATATACGTCACAATAGGAAAGAAAAGATTTCAGTTTCATGCTCACTTTAAAAGCACTGAACACCAGTGTGAATGAACAGTGGACAGCAGATGAGTAGTTTTCTTTTTGTGTGAACTGTTTCTAAAGACTTTGTGCTTTTGGTTATCAGATGTTTGTGAGTCTTATTATGGAGACCTCAAGAGGAATTTCGGTCGTAGGGAATGCACACAAACTTGGTCGTGGGACCAGCAAAGAAGATTCAAGATCGCCCTGAGGCTTCTAGAAGAACACCAGGACTTCATAACAGGTAGGTGGGGTTTAACACTGTACGTTGTAATGTGAACTACCGATGGCTCTTGGTAGAGAGTCTCTTCATCTGTTCTTCAGGTCTAGAGAGCAGTGGTGGACATTTGCTACATCTAAGCCGAGTGATTTTCCAGGATGTGGTAAAGACGATAAGTAAAGCCGAGGAATCTGACAGCGGCCTGGATCTCATTGAGCAGCTTCAGGCGTCTCTCTGCTGGGGTCATCAGCACTCCTCTCTCCTGCTCGCGACCCTTCACCTGGCTGGCCTGGGCGTCCCTGTGGACCTGGAGCAGGTGAGGATGAGAACGAAGACTATAGAATAACACAAGACGCTTCACTCGTATTGTTTTGAATGGGGAAAAGTGCAACACTCAATATGGAGGAATAAGTCCCGCCTTCTAAGTAAGAGCCAATCCCTGATTGATAAAGTCATCGCATCACTGCTGCCGTTAGAAGCTTTGGTTCCCATAGAAACAGTTAGACGCGCTTCCACTGCGCATTAGCTTGATCCAGCCTGAGAAATGTAGTTTTCTGTCATGATTGGAGTGTTTATGTAGGAAAGACAGTGAATAAGCCCTATTTTAAAAAACGGTGGAGTGTTCCTTTAAGCAGTCTACTAATACTCTAATAACTGATAGATGACATGGAGTTACAGTTACTTATAGTTAGTAGAATGTCTAAAGTGGACTATCGAAATAAAGAGTTGGCAGATATTAAGCACAAACTACTAATACTTTAATGAGAGTTAGTTAACACACAGTTGCAAAGTTACCTATAGTTAGTAGAATGTCTAAAGTGGACTGTCGAAAATATAATTTTACCTGTTTGCCTTCATAAACTTTCATCAAAATACAATAGCTTGCTTAACTAATGAATAACTGCTTTAAAACACCTTTCTCTTTGGATGACACAGGCTATCGCAGGCTATCGGCTAATGGTAACCATTAACCAAATAGCTGTTTAGGCATTGTTTTAGGCTACTGTTGCAGTCAGTATAGCATTCTTCTTCATTTTATGTTGACCAAAGTAGTAATTTGATAAAAAGCTACAAAAGAAGAGCGACAAGAGAAACGCCAGATGTGCATTTTGTTTGGTACAGCAATATTGTGATAAATTTTGATGGTGATCTCTTTCTCAGGGTCATGTTTATAGTCTGATAGGCGGGGTCTCTGATGACCGACTCGCTCTGATGCATTTGGGATACAAGCACATGCAGGGACTGGACGGTTTCCCCAAAGACCAGAATACAGCGTATGGCTACTACGCCAACATTGGCAAACAGACCAACATTGACCACGATAAAGTACAAGACTCTTGGGTGAGTTACACATTTATATACAGAGATTGGGAATATATACATATTCTCAATTGACTTTAAAGGTATAGAACATTAGTTATATTATATATTATTAAATCGACTCTAATTATTTGAATAATTTATTTCAAAAGAATTATTTTAAACTTGTCCTCTCATTTCAAATTAATTAATCAGATTAATTGCAAAAAAAATAAATAAATCACATATACCAATATCTGCTGAGAACACCCACAAATGAAGATAATTAATTTGAATAAACATAAAAATAATAGAATAGAACATTTTTTCCAAAAACATTAATTGCATAGATAAATGCATTTGTACAGATTATGACTTGTGGTTTGTCATATGCGTTTAATAAAATGCCAAGCTCAGTAGGTCTCTTAAAAATTGCACATAATTTTTTTATTGCATGACAAGCATAATCCATGCTGTAAAAATACGGTAAACCCCAAGACATTTTTACTACATACTACTTTTGACAATTAAATAATAAATAAAAAAACTGTTTAAAAATGGATATATTTTTTCAAAACCGTATAAATATAAACAGCAATACAAATATGGCATTTCTAACAGAAAGACAATATAAATTGTGTGTTATTCAGTGAAAAATACAAAGATATTTATAATTCCATGAATTCTGTTTATTAAACATGCTTGTCTAAATGAGACACTAAGTTAGATTTTATTCTGGTCATGACAATTCCTGGTTAATTCCAGTCATGCAGACTCTACAGACTACAGAACCTAAGGGAATTCAATTTGCAAAGGCTCATTTGCTAATAAAATGGTGCCTTAGTATCAGGTGCACAGTCAAATATTTAGAAAAATGACACTGCTGATGTTTGTTAAGCTGATTGTTTATAAAATATTATAATTTTATGAACTTAAGTAACCACAAAGACACACTCAGACTCACTGTAAATAGTGTGTCATCAGGTTAACCGGTGCCTTGTACAGTGTTTTGAGGGCGTGGATTTGCATGGAAACACAAACTGGTTTGACGTGAAATAAATATTGTCTGAATGCAATGGAAATTATATTGTCTGTTTTTCTATTGTGTGTTTCTTCACTGCAGCAAACTCCAACAGAACATGTTCATTTAAACAATGAGGACGAGCTCCATACCCAAACGGGGGAACAGGGCGACATTGTGCAGTATTTGAAACACCAGGCCAACAGAGGAGATGTAGAATCTCAGGTCTTCACTTTTTTTCCTTGTGTTTCACATGATCTGTCTTTGCTTTTAGGTATATCTCAAATGTAACCTTTTACTATTGACTTCAGTTCTTGACTTCAAACATTCTTAAGAATTAAATTATTCGTAACTGCCAGTTTCTGCTTATTTCTCAACTTAAGAAGATTTTGAAATCTTGAGAAGATTGTTTTTCAAAATCACTGTAAATAACTTTTTAAAGATAGGATAATCTAACAACTTTTTTTTTTAAATCACTAAAGATAAAGCCTGTCATTTTATTCTTTAGAAAATATATTAAAGATAAATATTTGAGAACTTGTCAAGAATTACGAATGGCTTTGTCTTACGCATTTATTTTAAAGAACTTAAAGATTTTCTTAAGAAGATTTTTGTGAATCCCGAACGAAATATTTGCATTTTTAAGAAATTGTATTTATTAATTTATGTTCAGTTTTTGAGGAATGAATGATTAAATACACAAATACATAGTTTTTATAAAATAAAAGAGTTTTTCATGGACTTTATGACTATACGAGGGACCTTTAGTGACTTGGTTTGAGATTCCCAGCTGTTGTAAAAGCATTGTGGGCTGGTGTTTCTTGTAGAAATCTTTGGCCAGGATGCTTCTTTGGGGCAGTAATGGGGTGGAGAAAGACATCCAGACAGCGGTCATGTGGTACGCCAGGAGCGCCCTGCAGATGGTGGATCCCACGGCCATGTACGACTATGCCATTCTCATCCTGAAGGTAATCCACGGGTTACATGGAAATCTCTTGAGCCGTATCTTTTCAAGCATTTGCCTTGTAAAAAGCACATACATGCTTGTTTTGTATAAATAGAAACTCCTGACACAAGATTAGGAAAATGTATGTAAAATGGTGTGTATGTATCTGAAGAGTGTTTGTGCTTGAACAGGGCACAGGAGTGAAGAAGAACCGAACGCTTGGCCTCAAGCTCCTGGAGAAAGCTGCTGACATGGTGAGTGCACATACAGAACCAGCGCGCATGTGGTTGTGTGTGGAGGTGATGTGATTTCTATAATGAGCCATGTGTTTTTTTCAGGGTTCTGTAGAAGCTCTGAATGGACTTGGATGGTACTACAGTACCATAGTAAAGGATGGAAGAAAAGCCATTCGATATTTTGAGTTGGCGGCTCAGAACGGCAGTCGTGATGGGCTCTTCAATGTGGGAGTCTACCAGTTAAATGGTGCCAGTCCTGACAAACCAGACAGAAATGAGGTCAGAGGCTGCACATTTATCCTTCAATGGACAGTTTAAAGTGAAAACAAATAATAATGTCCGAATTTTCTCACCCTCACGATGTTCCAAACCTGTGTGGTTTTCTGTGGAACACAGAGATCTTTTAACGAATCTGTAACCTTCTCGAAAAATGACTAAAAAAGGTGCTGGCAAGTTTGGAAAATTACAAAAAAAGAGCTGGTGAAGTTTATCCAGTAAAAAAAAATGACAGAGAAGAAGAGGTGGTCAAATTTATTTTTTTATTTTTTCAAAAAGGTGCTGTCAAGTTTGGAAAACGACAAGAAAGAGACTTTCTGTCAAGTATCAAAAATTACAAATAAAGAGTTGCTGTCAAGTTTGAAAAATTACAAAAAAAAGTTGCTGTCGAGTTTACAAAATGACAAAAAAGAGATGCTGTCAGATTTGCACAATTGTAAAAGAGGTGCTGTCAAGTTAAAAAAAAAATACTAAGATAGATAGATAGATAGATAGATAAATAGATTGATTGATTGATTGATTGATTGATTGATTGATTGATTGATGGTACATTGGCATCAATCCTGGCACCAAGAGTCATGAGTTTGAATTCTCTCATGCTTTCTTCTGTCATGAGAACTTTATACTGATAAAAACATGTTTATGGCATAAGTGTATGTTGTGTGGATCTCAATGCTTTTTCAGACTGCTGCGTTCCAGTTCTTTCTGCGTGCGGCTCAGTTGGGTCACGTGGGCGGCGCTGTGGAGGCGGCATCATTTCTCTCCACTGGAACTGTAAGAGGAGTGGCGAGAGACCAAGACAAAGCTGTGCTGTATGACAGACTCCTCTATCCTCTCATCTATCACTTCAATTAGTACAGTGGCCAACACAAATGGATGATCATTTACTAGAAAAATATTGACAAATTTGACAGATTTGACAAAACTTCTTTATAAATGCAAACACTGTCATTTTAATCTGATGGATAGATGGATATTTAACAAGTGTTTGTTTCTCTCTTTTGTTGGGTTTGTTTCTTCAGGCTGCTGAAGCGAGTCAGTGAGATGAATGGACACCTGGGCTTCATGGTTAAAGAAGCTCTTCAAACTTATCAAAGAGGATCATGGTGAGAGATCCATCCCTTCATTCATCCCTCCCTTTATCCATCAACCCCTTCATTCATCCCTACCTTAAAGTGACCCTATTATGCTATTTTAAAGGTTCTTCATTTTGTTTTTGAGGTCACTTATAACAGGCTTCAAAGGTCATAAAAACACTTTTATTTTCTCAACAAAAAAAACATTGCACATCACCACATTTTTCAATGATTCTCGCACGACTCGTCTGAAAGATTCAGTCTTTCTAAATCCCTCCTTTCCTGATCAGTCAGATGACCCAGTCTGTTGTGATTGGTCTACTCTGCTCTGATTGGTCAGATGGCTCAGTCTGTTGTGATTGGTCTACTCTGCTCTGATTGGTCAGATGGTTCAGTCTGTTGTGATTGGTCTACTCTGCTCTGATTGGTCAGATGGTTCAGTCTCTTGTGATTGGTCTACTCTGCTCTTGATTGGTCAGATGGCCCAGTCTGTTGTGATTGGTCTACTCTGCTCTGATTGGTCAGATGGCCCAGCCTGTTGTGATTGGTCTAGTCTGCTCTTGATTGGTCAGATGGCCCAGTCTGTTGTGATTGGTCTACTCTGCTCTGATTGGTCAGATGGTTCAGTCTGTTGTGATTGGTCTACTCTGCTCTGATTGGTCAGATGGTTCAGTCTGTTGTGATTGGTCTACTCTGCTCTGATTGGTCAGATGGCCCAGTCTGTTGTGATTGGTCTACTCTGCTCTGATTGGTCAGATGGTTCAGTCTCTTGTGATTGGTCTACTCTGCTCTTGATTGGTCAGATGGCCCAGTCTGTTGTGATTGGTCTACTCTGCTCTGATTGGTCAGATGGCCCAGTCTGTTGTGATTGGTCTACTCCGCTCTGATTGATCAGATTGCCCAGCCTGTTGTGATCAAGCGTGCCGCACAAGTGCTTAAAAGTTAAGCCAAAGTGTCTTGATCGCCCCCCGGTGGCTTGTCCCAGTATAGGTCATACACTCCGCTCTCCCCATGAAGTCTAATCGACGCGATAGAAACTAAACAATCAAATTACACTTCAAATAAATTTTTTTCAAAGATGTTTTATGTCATTTTAGGTAGTTTTTATCACGCTAATTTAAGTTTAAGTGTTCGTTTTTTTAAATAAGTTTGATCTTAGTTTGTTATTTGATGCTTAAAAACTGGGAATGTGACTTCATGATTGACAGCTGTGATTGACAGCTTCTCTAAACGAAGTAGTCACCAAGGCACCACCAGACTTTTTTTTGGATTTCCGGGAGGAGATTGGAGCTTCAACTTTAATTTCTTCAAGTCAATAACTGTTTATTTCACATAGTAAACTTTGTACTAACCATTTCTGCGGGAGTGAGGACGGGACCTTGATATTGCTGCACCACTTCACGTTTACTACTGCACAGAAGCAGGTCCCAAATCAGCGCAAGATGTCAGCGCCATATTAGGACTTTGGCGGCTTCACTTTTCACGGTGATTGGTCTAATGCTTACAGCGCGTGACGGAAACGAAACGACCCATTACCATAACTGAACTTCAGCTCCGGAGGCTTCCTAAAGCTTAGCGATTGTACACACTGTAAAGACAGTAACGATGGAGTCGATTTTACCATTTCAATCCGAGTCCCAGGATGAAACACTGGAAGAACTATTTAACTACTGCTTGAGGGCCCTCTCTCAAATTAGAATAACTGGCTGTATCATTGTTTTTCTGAGAAACAAGTATTTGAACTTAGCATGTTTCCTAAATATCTGCAAAAATATGGAATTTTATTCTTTAGTACAGTCAAAAAATTACTATCAGCACCTCTAAAGTGACAGCAACCTATAAATACCTGCTCCTGTCTAAGTCAATAATGTTAATTAAACAACAAAACATAGCTTTAACACAGATTTATCTATGTTTAATTTATACAGTGAACAGTATAGTGTTATTTTACATTTAAGCCCAATTATTAAATTGTTGTTCCTAAAAGCTATCCACCTACCCAACCATACCTTCGTTCATGCAAGTATCGATCCATCCTTCTTTCAGTTCATCTCATTTAATAAAATAACCCTTATTTCTGCTTTTGTGTTCATGAATATTGTAATGGAAAAAAGTGACAAGCACATTATTAAAAATTATTTTGTGTTCCACAGAAGAAAGAAAGTCATACTGGTTTGAAATGAAATATTTCTAAAAGTTTGTGTGGATATTTGTTGTCTGTTCAAGGGATGAAGCGTTGGTGAAATATGCCATTCTAGCAGAAACTGGTCTTAGTGTTGCACAGCACAATGCCGCCCATCTGTGTGAGGTGAACATCTTTTAAATGTCTCCTAATCAGCCAGTTTCATTTCCTGGTTGTTGTTTTTTTCCCCGTTTTTTACATATATATACCATTCACCTAATGTACGTGTTTCTAGGTGTTAGGCCACAGTTCTGCCTGTCAGTGGAGGTATCACAACTACTCAACCTACAATCACATCCCTCAGGAAGCTGGTGAGTCTCTGCAGACCAGCAGAAATACAGCAGTCACAGCTATAACATACAACTACATCTGTGAGAAGAATAAGGGCTGGTTCACACAGAGCGTGTTGGTAACGTTTCCTTTTACAGTACGTTAACTTACGTTTACTTAAAGTGTACTTACCTAAGAAAGTACTGGGTTATATAAGGTAAGTACATGGGTTAAGGTTAGGTTTAGGGGTAGGTTCAGGGTTATTACCTAGTTATTTACCCAGTTACGGTAATTACTATAATAAGTACATAGTATGTACACAGGGAACAGGACTGTAAAAGGAAGCGTTACCCGCGTTTTTGCTTTGAAGAACGCGAGACACAGGCAGTGGAATGGGGAAAAAGGTCTCGAGACACACTTTTAAAAGATTAACTGAGCACCATGTTTTTAGAATGGCGTGTCCAGCGCGAGACGCTGCAAAACACACAGGACGTGGGCGCAGCGGTCACACACGCACGTCTAGCGCATTTACAAATAATGGAAAAGTAAGTGCAGTGGAATGGAAAAACGCGTTCAGTGTGAACGGCCCCTATATATGGTTTCATAGACACTTTTTATGACTTTGAATTAAGGCATTCACATTTTCTCCCTGAACTGTGTAATGTTATTTCTACCACATCTCAAAATTCATATCTATGCCTCATCATTATTTTTAATTTCTTATCTTGCATTTTTAATTACATCAATTACAAATCTTGCAACTAAATTACAGCTTGATTTGAAATGATTCACAATAAAAATATTCATGCTGTCCTCCACCCTCTCTCTCTTTCTGCCTTCATCTGTCTTCTGCAGGTTTGTTGCGGATGGGAGATTATTACAGTGAACTGGGTGATATGGTGAAGGCCATGCACATGTACAGTACAGCAGCAGTGCACGGCAGTCCTCAGGTACACGCACACACACACACACACACACACACACACACACACACACACACACACACACACACACACACACACACACACACACACCATACCACGTTTACCATATCTAAACAGGCACATATAGGGCTGGGCAGTATGACTATACATTGATATATATATAAAATGTAGAAATATGTACACTGGTAGGGATTCTGCTATACTATTTATACAGTAGTATGTATAAGTTTGTATGGAAGCCCGTTTCCGCCACAGTTGAGTAAAAAATATAAATCTGTAAGTCATAATAATGAGAAAGTTTCTCATAATTATGACTTATCTCATTATATTGAGAGAGTTTCTCATAATAATGACTTAGTATCTCATTATAATGAGAAAGTTTCTCGTAATTATGACTTAGTATCTCTTAATAATTAGAAACTTTCACATAATAATGACTTAAGTATCTCATAATAATGAGAAATTTTCTCATAATAATGACTTAACATCTTATAATAATGAGAAACTTTCTCGGCGGAAACGGGCTTCCATAAGTTTGTATGCCGTATGTATATGTTTGCTCCGCTTTCATTTGGCAGAAATGCTTTACATTATTTACATATGAGTGACAAAAGAAAAAATAAAACAGAGAAAGTAAGAACAAATTAAGTGAAAAAAGAAATTGAGCAATTTGTTAGGCACAACGTGAAGTGGAATTTAGTTGGCCAATAAGAAATGTCACTTGTTGCATATAGAATACTAGTCTTATTATATTAGCTTTACTGTACAGCTAAATAAAGCCACAGACACCCACTCTAGATTTCATAGTATAGTCAAGTATATATATACTGTATATTTATTTTTTCCCCAAATTATTTGAGTGCAAGTATCTTGTGTGTATTTTCAGGGACTCTTTAATCTGGCCATGTTAATTGAGGAGGGTTATGAAGTTCCTGACATCATTCTAGATCAGATGGGAATCTCAGCTGCACACTTGGTGAACCGGAGCGTTGTTTTGGGAAATCTATTATCCAGGTCTGTGTTCTACACGCTCATTTGCTTGTTAGTTTCATGTTATTTGAAGGAAAACTCTTCAGCTCTGAAGTTGATTTGAATTACGCAAAACATGGTGCAAAACAAGTGTATGTGTTTGTGCATGCAGTATGGCGTGTGCCTGTACGTAGTTGTTTAGTTATAGTATATACGCCAAATTTGTAAACCTCAAAAATAAAACAAGATTCCCAAAGGGACTTGATTTAAAGGTAATTTACAGCAAATTTGTAACAAAAGTCTGGGGTCAGTAAGATGTTCATTGATCTTTTTGAAGATCTTTTTATTCAGCAAGAACACATTAAATTGATCAAATGTGACAGTAAAGAGATTTATAACATGCTGTACTTTTAATTCATCAAAGAATCCTGAAAGAAAAGCTTTACGGGCATAAATAGTCCTCACTTTAGATGAGCTCACAAAAATATTTAACTAACAACTACTAAATGTTTTATAACTACCTGAATTAGTCATGAATTACAGTAGGAATACGTGTTAATAACGCATTTATTAACAAACTGAGTAACTATTACTATATAATAGTAATGCCTATTATATAATATGTATAAATAATAATATGTATAAATGTACCTTTAAATAGTTTATTAATAATAAACTAAACTTTGCACTTTCTAAACGATCTTATGAACCACTGACAACTCCTAAATAACTGGGTTATAAATAATGTAATACTTAATTTAGAAATGATAAATTGATTATTAATTATGAAAATACAATTATTAAACCCATTATAGATATGCTTATAAATCAAGAATAAAGCATTTATATCTGTATTTATAAACTGCTTATTAATGTCTATTAATGCTTTAGAAATTATGAATTATTCATTTACTAATGCTTTAACTAATGATTAATAGCATGCAGTTATTATAAAGTGTTGCCACTAAATTCTTGATATTATTATATTACACGGTGGGTGTATCTACTGGGATTTTGTTGATGTTAGACTATGATTTAATTGGTTGATATTTAGGGCTGTCAAAATGATTGTTTTAACACATGTGATTAATAAAATATATGAACACTTTTGATTATATCATATTAATATATTTTTATTTTGTACTTTTTAATTTAATTATTTTCTTTCATTTGATGTAAACAAACATTTCTTTCTCAAAATATCATGCACCAATAAGTCATTCACAATAAGACTAAGAAAGTAAAAATGGAAAATCATGTGGACTTAACAACAATGTAAGTGAGTGTACGGAGTGAAAACACTTCCTCTCCTCATGATACTCTTCCTTCTGTAGATGCAGGGAGTTTGAGGAGGGGGACGTGACTCCCTGTTCTTTAGTCCTGTGGAGGATCCAGTTAATCCGAGCGTGGAGAGACTTCACACACAGCTCTGTTCAGCTGCCGCTGACCTGTGGGATGGCCGCCATATTCAGCCTTTTTATAATTGCTGTGCTATTACAAACTCTTCTGGGTAAAACATCCACCACTACTGTTAGAATAAAAGAGATGTCTAAATAGACATTTGGTTACACTTTATTTTGATAGTCCACTTTAGACATTATACTAACTATAAGTAACTTTTCAACTACATGTCAACTAACTGCCATTAGAGTATTAGTAGAGTGTAGTAGACTGTCAGTAGACTGTTAGGTTATGGTTAGGTGTTAGTGTTTGGGTTAGGAGAATAAGTTGACTTGTAGTTGCCAAGTTACTTATAGTCAGTAGAATCTCTGTTGGGGGACCAACAAAATAAAGAGTTAGCAGATATTAAACACACAGTCTACTAATACTCTAATGACAGTTAGTTGACATGTAGCTCCAAAGTTACTTATAGTTAGTAGAATGTCTAAAGTGGACTATCAAAATAAAGAGTTGGCAGATATTAAGCACAATCTACTAATACTTTAATGAGAGTTAGTTAACACACAGTTGCAAAGTTACCTATAGTTAGTAGAATGTCTAAGTGGACTATCGAAAATAAAGTGTTACCAGACATTTCCCCCTGTTGTCAATTTTAGTATTCACCCAGATTTATTGCTCCAAAAAATGTTTCCCATGATCATTTTCCACTCTGAATTTTCCATACAATAAAAATATAGTGACCATGTCTGTCAAGCAACAAAAATAAAGTACAATATAAAAGTATCGTAACAGATTTAACTTTTGTACACTTTTACCATCAGCATTTTACTCTACGGCTTACCTGTCAACTAACCAATCATTAGAGAGACGTGGTGAACCAGCAGTCGGCGGGCAAGGAATCAGTCCACTGGAGACCAGTACACATCAGCAGCAAAGTGACCGGCCTACAGCGGCCCACAACAGCCTTTCACTGCAGGAGACATCGGATTTAGTCGTCTCAGTGACTGGAGTGTGTGTGTGTGTCATCTTCACGATGGTCATTTCCCATCTGCTTTGAACACTCACCCTTGTGTTCAATAAACACCCTTTGTTACTGTGGTTACTGCACTGGAACTGAACCAGTATAAATGTACTGCATTCACTCTGGATGAAGGTTTTGTTTTGGTAATCTGTTTTATTTGCACTCAAAATCACCTTTTTTTTAGGTGAAATTATGTTTGAATACTAGAATGTTTGCAGTGCAAATAAATGTCACATGAAACCTCAGACTGTTCTCTTCCTGTGGGTTTTCTTTCATTCAAACAGCTACATGTACTTTTAGTTAACACTGCACAGAAGCAGAGCTGTGTATGCACATTTATAAAGTTATTTAGTTATGTTAGTTAACCCAAAAATGAAAAAAAAAAAAAAATGTCAGCATTTACTCACTCTCATGTTGTTCCAAACCTATAATACTTTTGTTCATCTTCGGATATTTTTAATGAAATCTGAGAGATTTCTGTCCCTCCATTGACAGCCTACGCAACTACCACTTTGACTCTTCAAAAAGTTCATAAAATTATCGTAAAACTAATCCATATTAATTGAGCGGCTGAGTCCAAATTTGAGATTGGATCACTTTATATGACCCTAACAGATTGAATATAGGTTTTTATTCACATAAACATTCATCAATGCACACATCAGATACAGGCTGGATATGAAATTACATACCTATTATATAGTAGGCGAAAACAGTATGTGACAAAAGAAGTATGTCCGAATTCATAGTACTCATAAAAGAGAAAGCAAAAGTACCTGGATGACCTATTACTTTCAGCAAGATGTGCATAAGATGAACACATCACTATACCATGAGTCCAATGGAGAGGATTATGAATGGCAGTGAAGTGATGCAACTGACGCTGGTCACATGATAATGACAACATGGTGAATGTAGTACGTCTAGATTACATTCATACTATATAGAACATACATTTTTAGCAGTCGTGGAGTAATTACTTATTCAAAATAAGTACCTACTCAGTGAGTATGTGATTTTGGGCGCAGCCACTGGTTGCATCCAAAACCTTAGACAGCTGACTTGTTGCCTTGCTGACTTATTAGAAGATAACAGAAGTTCAAGCATGTTTGCTTGATGTGCAAGAACCAATGAGATTCATTCTTGTGTTACGCATCATGTTTGAGCTTCTGCAAGAACCAATGAGGTTCATTCTCGTGTCACGCATCACGTTTGAGCTTCAGCAAGAACCAATGAGGTTCATTCTTGTGTTACGCATCATGTTTGAGCTTCCTCAAGAACCAATGAGGTTCATTCTTGTGTTACGCATCATGTTTGAGCTTCCTCAAGAACCAATGAGGTTCAGTCTCGTGTTATGCATCACGTTTGAGCTTCATCAAGAACCAATGAGGTTCATTCTCGTGTTACGCATCATGTTTGAGCTTCAGCAAGAATTAAAGAGGTTCATTCTCTTGTTACGCATCACGTTTGAGCTTCAGCAAGAACCAATGAGGTTCATTCTCGTGTTACGCATCACGTTTGAGCTTCCTCAAGAACCAATGAGGTTAATTCTCGTGTTACGCATCACGTTTGAGCTTCCTCAAGAACCAATGAGGTTCAGTCTCGCATTACGCATCACGTTTGAGCTTCATCAAGAACCAATGAGGTTCATTCTCATGTTACGCAGCACGTTTGAGCTTCTGCAAGAACCAATGAGGTTTGTTTTTACACATCAAGCTAGAACTGTTGAGTTCCTCTTTCTCTCTCATACTCGACACTCAAGTGGGTTGCCAGATTGAGGACACGTAACTGGAGGCTTTTTAGGTCTGGTAGATTCTGAGATCTCTAACTCAGTTTGTTTGCTGGCTTCCATGCTGTGTTTTCCACCAACTGGCAACCCGGGTTGTCCAAATACTATTGGTTAAAGTGGCAGTTGGCAGGATCACACAGACCAAAACAAAAACAGACTTTCCAACAATCCAAGGGCCCATGAAGCCGGTTTAGGGGGATAGTTCAGTATGTTTCAGTTTAGTTTGCGCCAACCCTAGGTTTTATGTACCATGAAAGTGCCTCAGATATTAGCAGTGTTCATTGCCACAGTAACTTACGCTCCACGTTATGTTCTGTGTAAGAGATCTCAAACCGGAACTGGACCAATCAGCTGTGAGCAAAGTGAGAAATCTCTGATGCAAAAAAGTCACTCCCCCAGTTACTCTTGCTATAGTAAAATATTTTTAAAGACAGAATTGTCTGACTTTTAGCGATGATTATTTATTATAATTATTTTATATGATTTATATAATTATTATTCCCCTAAACCATTACATATGCGCAATTTTAGTTTAAAAATTACTATTAACCATTTAGTTTAAATGAGTCTCTGTATATACCTATATATATTATCTGTATACCTAAACTAACGTCATAACTTTCACTTGCACTGATATAACAAGATATTGTCTTCTTGCTGTGTAATGGTTTTATGTACTTTATATTCTTCAGTCTCTTAATCTTTGGCAGAAGAATTTGATTCTCTGAGGAGAAGTAAATCGCAGTTTCAATGCATGTAATTGGCTGTTTGCTACTGATGTCACACTTTCATGTGCACATGCTCCATGAACTTAGGATGAAGACCTGAGTTGACAGAGAAAGTTGATGATCAGCGTATCATGGTGCCAACAAAACCTGATTGAATTGGTTTGGTTTTGTCAACATAAAATGAATCTTGTAACCTTGAGTCTGTTCAACTACCATCATGATACCCAATGATGCTCCAGGGCAGGCAACCCAGAAAGCAACATAGTGTCAGCCCAGATCCGGGCCACATCTGGTACATGTGGATTCCACCCGAACCAGATGTGGGCCGACACTATATTGTTGTCTGGAAAGCAAAGGGTTGCCCAGGCTGGAACTGGCAGTACTGACCAACAGGGACAAACAGGCAAAACACCTAAACTATGTAAAACCCACAATGAACCAGCACATGACTTTTACTTTTTAAAAAAGCCCAGTAACTAGGTTGTGCTTGCTTGGTGGTGGGTGGTTCAGTTAACATCTTTAATAATCTCCTCAGTTTTCCCTAAATGCTAATCAAACACCCATTCACAAATAAAGTGATTTTTTATTTCAAGTGACGGAAATACTTGGAAATTAACTGTTAATCACTTTCCCCTCTCAGGCAACAATATTGTTGTTGATTTGACACAATTTCCGTGTTCACTTTTCCAAAATAGTGTATCTGGACGAGAAAGGACTGTGAGGAATTCATCGGATTGTTTAAATGAGTCATTTATTAGCTGCTATTGCATGTTCCCTATCAAAGGTACTGCTGCTGCTGATAGTGGAATTAACAGAACATACCATCCTGAACTTTGTCTTGACATTAAAAATAGGACAAGAATAGTTCTTCCTTATGGCCCAGTGTAATGATTACATGCTTTGTTTTTCTCAGTTGATCAACTGAACAGATTATTTCACCTGTCAACAGTCAGATTTTTGTCATTCCATCCAGACAGGGTTACTTCTCCAAGCAGTGATGACATGACATGCATATTTTTTTTGTTCCAATATTTTTGTCCCAAATTTCCTTTAAAAATGATTTAATAAATTCATGGTATCACTTTAATCTATAAAAACTATTTAGTTAAAAATATTTTTTGGTAAATTCAAATAATATTTATTATGGTTTCACTTAATTTTGATGCTCCCTATAACACATTCTGTTGACTATAAGTAATGTTGCACCTGCATGTGTACTAACTCTCATTAGAGTGCTAGTAGAGTATTAGTAGACTGGTAGGGTTAGGAGAATAAGTTGACATGTAGTTGCAAAGTTACTTATAGTCAGTAGAATGTCTGTTGGAGGAGCATCGCAATAAAGAGTTAGTAGATATTAAGCAGACAGTCAAGCACCTCCATATTTAACGTGGCATGTACAAAAGATCTGAACCGAAAGTGATGTGACCTGTTTTACAGAGTACGGAAGTTTGTTGCGCATAACCCGAATTGTCGACATATAATCCTAGAATTTTTGCTGAAATTGCAGTTGTGGGTGTGAGTTCAGTTATAGAATGCAGTTGTCACTGCTGTAAACTCTCATATAAAAATAATTATTTAATAATTCAGATTCAACAGTAGGCTCCTGGGCTTCAGCCTGGACATGCTCATCTGTGTTACAGAGGAGGCTCCCGTACCGCCTCCTCCGCACCACCAGAGGGCTCCGTCTCTGGAATATTAATCCATCCCTGCCGAACTCCAATTGCCCTGGCTGTCACTTCTGAGCTTTACTACCCATGTTTACTTTGTACATTGACCTTGGACTGTTCACTCGTTGCTGATTGTTCTCTGCCTGCCCTGACCCGGATTGTTTATTGGACCTTGTTTCTAGCCGCCTGCCTCGACCTCTGCCTGTCTCTCGATTCTGTCTCTGCATTGTCTTCATTGCCCTGTCTGCTGGTGTGTACACTGCCTGTCTGACTATTCTGAATAAAAGCTGCAAATGGATCTCACTGAGTCTGATGTTTCGCAACAGAAGACTTCGCCACCCAACGATCCAGCAGCTCTCATGCAATTATCCACCGAACTATCTGCCCAAGCTTCGCAGTTGGTGCTGCATCAACATCAGCTGAGCCGTCTCTTACATCTCTCACTGAGGAGCTCATTCAAACCCTGCTAAATATCCTTGTATCATCAACGAACGCCCCCGTCGATCAACCACAAGTTCAGAGTGTCTCTCCGCCTGCTATGAGTCCTCCAGTCAGCCCTCGTCTCACCTTCCCCGAAAACTTTGACGGTACTCCAAAAGTTTTCTACTACAGTGCACACTCTTCATTGACCAACAGCTGTCACTTTATTCTACAGAATCAAGCCGCATAGCTTTCGTTTGTTCATTACTCACCGGAAGGGCGTTGGAGTGGGCAACAGCTGTCTGGAGGGTGGATGGTTCCTCATTTTCCACTTTAGGGGCTTTTCTTCAGCAATTTCGCAATATTTTCTAACATCCCACTGAGAGGGAATGTCGGCGAGCAACTGTTAATCCTTTCCCAGGGAAGAAGATCGACTGCCAAGTACGCTCTAGCGGCTCAAACCAACTGGGTGGAAGACACACTAAAAACTTTATTCAGGAAGGGATTAACTTCAGAATTATAGTCTGAACTAGCCTGCCGGGATGAAGGTAAAAGCCTGAGTGAGTAGATTGACATTGCTATTCCAGTCGATAATCTAATCCGTTCTCGACGCTCAACTCGAGCACCACCCCACTACTCTCATGAAACCACCACCGCAAGAGAACTCATGCAACTAGAATTCACTCACCTCACACCTGAAGAATGCGAATCATCTGTGCCTTTATTGTGGTCAGTCAGGACACTCTGAAGTATTTCTTGCCAGGCCTGCCATGTTCTCGTTCAGTCTGAACCACCAGTGTGGCCCGCAGGTCTCTACAGCTTACTCACAAGATCCTGACATGGTGTCAGCCACGACTCGCTTTGCTGAGGGCGGCTCATATTTTAGAAGCATGCTACCAGACAGCGGATGCTTTTTTCAGGGATCAACTACAACCAGGAGAATGGAGGCTTCATCCAGATGTAGTGCAGGAGATCTGGCTGTGGTTTGGAAGAGCAGAGGTAGATCTTTTTTTATTTTATTTTTGTTTATTTAGATAGGGACAGTCAGATACAAAAAACATAGATAAACTTAAACAGTCATCTGATGTATCATAGTGTTTTTAGCTAAAGCTAATTCACAACACTTGTCCCTAGTAGGGCTTTTAGTTCAAAATAAAAATACAGACTAACATTATTATTAATGAGATAGAGATACAATTAAATGAAATGCAATGAAAAGAGCAAACAAACAAATAAAAGTATGCAGAGAGAGCACAATGCAAAAACTAAATATGGGAGCAATAGCTATTGTTCCTGAATTAACCACAATTTTGTTTTGTTTTTTTGAAGGTGGGTAATGTTGAAATACATTTCAAGGGGTCTTGTAGAGAATTCCGGTAGAGGGATACTACAATTGCCTTTTAACGTTATTGTTTTGCAAGGGGGTGGAGGAGCAGCGTTATTTAGGCATTTGAAGACCAATTTAACAAGGGAGATAAAATTAGCAAAACTTAAAATCTTACGTATATTTGCTTAGAATTTGACAATGATGGTACCTTATTCTCTTCGTATCCAGGATTTTCAAGGCTCGGTTATAAAGACACTCTGTAGACTTAACTGATGACTGGTGATTTTGGGACCATGTGGTTAAGCCATACGATATGTGTGAGAAAATCATAGAATTTATCAAAATAAAAGCACAGTCAAGAGTCAAGCAGTTTCTTATCATCATAAAACAGCCTAAGTTGGCCTTAATGGTTTTACTGGTTTTCTTGATATGACTTTTAAAATTCAACTGATAGTCTATAATTATTCCCAGATACTTCACTTCAGGTACTTGTTCAATAAGCTCCCCATTAATTTGTACATTCAATAGTTGTGTTAAAGGTTTTTTAACACAGCCAAGATGATACAGTATTTTGTCTAAGCTGGCATTTAGTTTATCAGCCACAGAAAAAAAAGTATTACCAGATGCATACACCACTGTGTCATCTGCATACATCTGTAGACCTATATCTGGACATACATCTGGCAAATCATTAATGTAGAGACTGAATAGTATAGGTCCCAAGACAATGCCCTGAGGGATCCCTGTTTCAATTTTGAGAAGGGTGGATCTCACATTATTAATTATAACACATTGTTCACAGCCTTTTAAATATGATTCAAACCAAGACAATGACTGTTTAGATAAATTGAACTTGGCTAATTTGGAAATTAAAGTCTTGTAATTTACTGTATCAAATGCCTTTTTAGATCTAGAAATACTGCACCAACTACATTTCCCTTGTCAAGTGATTGTTTGATATTTTCGGTTAATCAACAAACAGCAGATCTGTCTGAAGATTTTACTTCAGAGATGACCACTCACTGTCGCAAAGACAAAAGTGTCCAGAGTCCAGACCCTTGGGGCATGATGCTCTGTCTTACGAATGGCTGAATTGCCTACTTTGAATTGCCTATTGTCTGTTTTGTGAGACGTTACACATGATCTCCCTGTGCAAGTACAGTGTGCTACTCAGCCAGACCATGGTTTCCTTTGTTACTTAAACTTCTGAAAGGGGCAAACCTTGGAAGCTTTCTGAAGGTTGCGCAACATCTGAAGCCTGCTCTGAATCCTCATTTTCCTGTGTGGGATTTGCCACTTTTGCTTCCATTCCTTTGTTCATTTCGGTTTTAGCCCTTACAGAGCATTGATATGAAAAAGATGTCCTTAAAGACAGATTTTTTGTTGGCTATTGCTTTTGCAAAACGTGTCCGTGAGTTACATGCACGGTTGGTTAGCAAGTTGTGCTTGCATTGGTTGCTCTGGGGTGGTCCTACGACCCAATCTTTTTTCTTCTTCCTCAGTTCATAAACCAGAGCATTGAGCTGTCCTCTTTTCAGAATTCTTCAGGGTCTGATTCGAGTGCTCAACTTTTGTGTCCCGTTCATGCCTTGAAATGTTATGTGAAGACTACTCGACACATTTAGTGCTTGTGTCGAAGTAGAGGTTGTCTAACTGGATAGGTTAGACAATTACACTGACTTACAGGGTAACAGAAAAACTATTACCCTTGGGTCTAACTTCTGATTCTGCTTGGGCCATCTCATCTTCATGTGCTGCCTTTAGAGGAGTCTTCTTGGCGGACATGTGCAATGCCTGCTGCCTGGGCATCTCTGTGCATGTTTACCAGATTTTATAAGGTAAATGTTGCTGCTGCTCATACCATGAGTTGTGTGGTTCTTCAGGAGCAGCCTTCATTTTTTATCAGGTGGGTAGCATTCATTTACATTTTACATTTACATTTAATCATTTAGCAGACACTTTTATCCAGAGATTTAAAAATGAGGAGAACAATAGAAGCAATCAAACCAACAATAGGGCAACAATATGAATGTGCTGTGACTAGTCCCATTTAGTATAGCACAGTACACATAACACAGTACACGTTAGGGCTGGACGATATATAAAAAAAAATTGAAATCTCGGTATTATCAATTTTTACGATATTCAATATATATATATATCTCAATATGTTTGCATTTGCTTTTAAATAATAATAAAAACATGATTTTATTTTGCCATTAAAAAACAACAAAAACAATTTAGAAAAGCTTTTGTTACAAAGTAAATACAAAATGTTTAGTGCAAATTTAAGCAGTTAAAAAAAAATCCAAACCAAGTGATCACTTACTGTTTTTTATTACATGAACACGTGTAAATGTAACTGAAGTAGAGCAAAACAAGTACAGAGAGTGCATTCTGCAATGATCTCCCCGGTGTGTTCATTTTGAAAAAGTAACTGGTTTGCAGACAAGCGGATTTCAGCTCCCAGCCATCAATAAAATTAATTGTAAGGCTGATGTAGGTTTCACAGGTTCGGCTCGTCCATAGATCGTCCATAGATCGCAAAATATTTACGGCAAGGCAAATTGTATTGGGGTTCGATTGCCTTTAGCAGCCGTTTGAAGCCAGGTTTTTCCATGGTACTGACAGGATCTTTGGCTATGTGAAACGTGACCAATGTAATTTCTTCCCACTTTTTACTATTCCTCGCATATGGCACACCGCAAGAGAATGAATCGACCAGCTTTATTTGTTTAGGGACGACAGGCCTACAGATTTTGCGGCAGATGAAGAGGCCGAGGCTAGTGATCATGGCTCACAGAGTTTCATGCTGCCAGGAATCACAGATGAATCAGACAAGGTGGTGAGTTCAGTGCTTTAATATTGCAGAATGGATCGAAGTTGGAGACAACAGGTGAGTAACAACAACACAGAACAATTGGAGAAGCTTAGCTTAATGGTGATAGTTCTCTTGTCTTTCTTTCTTGCAGGAGTCGAAGATGGATGACCGTGAAGGAAGGCTTGCCGAGGGAAACGAGAGCGTCACAGGTAAGTGGACAGGTAAGTGTACTGGGAGTCTGTGAGTCATGGGAATGACGAGACCAGACAGTGACTGCAGGGAGAGTGCACGTATATATGGGAAGCTCTGGTGATGGGACACAGGTGACGGTGATTAGTAATCCGGGGATAATGAACGGGAGAAAGGCTGAGTGGGCGGCGAGAGTGAAAGAGAGGAAGGTGATGATGAGCATGGTCGTGATGGAACCCTGACACATGCATTGCTTGTACTGTACAGGCTGCTACTTGAGGTGATGAAAGAGATTAATGGTGCTACCACCCTTTGTAGCAATTATCTTCTTGCAGACCCTCCCCCACATCACGTCTCTTGCGCAGTAATACGTGACAAGATGAAAAGGTGACGTAATATTGGACGTTCGGCGTGTTCTTTGGTTAAGTATGCTTTATTTTCAAATTTTACATCGTCGTCAAAATTATTGCAATATTATCGCTAATATTCGATATATCGCCCAGCCCTAGTACACATATTGTAACAGGCCAGTAAGAGCTGTGCGTGTAAACCTCACTCCACTGGCCTCAAGAGGCACACTAGTGACTGATGCTGGAGACTGCAGTCTTTAACGTCCTTGTTACCGCGCCCTCCTCCAACGCCTGAGATGACGGTTCGAGGGCCAGTTACATTTGGTCCCATGACCCGGATGGGAGTGAGGTCTAGGTGGGTGAGTGTAACATAGGCCAGTAAGAGCTGTGCGTGTAAACCTCACTCCACTGGCCACACTAGTGACTGATGCTAGAGACTGTGGTCTTTAACGTCCTTGTTAGCATGCCTGCCTCCCATGCCAGAGGTGCCGGTTAGAGTCCTGCTCAGAGCGGGTCAAGTAGGACCGTTTACAGTAACAATAATAATAAAAAAAAGGTATACCGAATAGAATAGTAAGTGCTTGTTTTAATGGGTCAAGTGTTGACGAAAAAGATGCATTTCTTGAAAATGGCTAATGACTCAACAAGAGCTTGGACAAGGAGTTGTGTAACATTCTCCAATAGGAAGGGGCTGATCTTCCTAATGTTGTATAAGGCAAATCTGCAGGACTGGGCAGTTCTAGCAATGTGGTCTGTAAAGTTTAGCGGATCATTAATTACAACTCCAAGGTTCCTGGCTGTCCTGGATGGAGTTAAGGTTGATGAACCTAGCTGAATGGAGAAGTTGTAATAAAGTGTTGGGTTGGCTGAGATTACAATCAGTTCTGTCTTTGCAAGGTTGAATTGAAGGTGGTGATGAGATGCGGTTCCTGAGATACCCATCATCGTGAGGGTTGACAGGAGGATTAGGTGGTTAACTGTGTCAAAAGCAGCAGACAGATACATCAAGATGAGTACTAATGATCTGGAAGCTGCTCTTGTCAGTCTCAGAGCTTCAATAACCGAGAGCAGGGCAGTCTCAGTTTAGTGGCCGCTTTTGAAACCAGACTGGTTGTTGTCCAGGCGGTTGTTCTGTGTAAGAAAGGTAGAGGCTTGGTTGAACACAACCTGTTCAAGTGTTTTCAGCAATGAATGGAAAAGGGATACTGGCCTGTAGTTTTCCTCATGTATATCTCATGACCCTGTTGGTATGTGCCATCCAATACTCCCTCTTGTGGTCAGTAGGAATGAAACCGATCATTCTAGGAATTCCGGATGACCGCCTGAGTTCTTTATCACTCGAAATGTGTGAGAAAAGTGTACTGAGTAGGCTCTTGTTATAAGCCAGAGTGCTGAGCAGAGGCGGACAGAGGTCACAGCTTCGTTACTTGAGTAAAAGTACAGATACCCCTTGCTAAATTTTACTCAAGTACAAGTAAAAGTACTACAGTCAGATGTCTACTTAAGTAAAAGTACTGAAGTACTTGTTTTTAAAAGTACTTGAGTATCAAGAGTACAAGAGTAAATTTTCTAAATATTGCATTACTACTGCCACAGTGTCAAGTCAAGTCATCTTCATTTATATAGCGCTTTTAACAATGTAGATTGTTTCAAAGCGGCTTTTCAGAGATAAACATATAATTTAAGGTAACAGAGATTGGTTTGGTTTTATAGCGATTCTTGAATAATGTTATTTTCCAGCTAAAGTTAGTTTTGATTGATTCACTTCCGTCGAAATGATCATTTGTTATTAAATTAGGGGCCGCTAAGACGACACCGTTCTCTCTAAACAGACTTTAAACTGAACCTGTGATTAACGCTGATGGCGTTCACATGCGCATTAAGAATTGATTCTATAGTTGTGTGTTCGAATATATGTGTGCAGGTTTGTAATTCCCTACAAACCATGCCTAGACAAACTACTTGTCTTTGCCTATAAATTTGATACAGAATTTTATTTTATCACTTCGGGGTAGGTACGCGAACCGTGCTTACATTTATGTACAGAAACGTCCTACATGGAGTTATGAAAAATGTTAATGTTAATACCTTTGATAATCGAAAAGGAATTGAAAGTTAATTCAAGTCATTTTCATCTTTTTACCATGTTGCTTTATTTAACATTTCTCACTTGCCCACAAGGCAATGCACAATGGCAACGCTCTGACAAACCTCTGCTAGAGTTTTAATGGATTTTTTGCACCCACATTTGAACCCACATAAATCTGACCATGGAGTTTACTTTGGCGTCAGTTCAGAGCTGAAGGTGATTTGCTGATAGGCTGTCCCAATCAGTGGCGCCTGCACAATCCAATCACGTTTGAGAGGGAAACAACAAATTGAGGGTTTCCGAGATTTTTTTTTCCTTTTTTTTTTTAGAAGTAACGGGTACTCACGGTTATGGATAGAAATGTAGTGGTGTAAAGAGTACAATATTTGCCTCTCAAATGTACTTGAGTAAAGTCATGAGTAATCCCCAAAAATGATACTCGAGTAAAGTACAGATCCCTCAAAATTGTACTCAAGTACTGTACTCAAGTAAATGTACTCCGTTACTGTCCGGCAGGGGCGCCGCTAAGGGGGGAAAAGTTAGGACGATTCTAAGGGCCCACACACTTTTGGGGCCCCCAGAGATCAATTTTATTAATGGAAAGGGTGCGGTAGGGGGCCCAACTTCATATTCTTTCATAGGGCCCAAAATTTCTAACAGCGCCCCTGCTGTCCGGCTCTGGTGCTGAGCTACTGTGGCTTATAACCCCCCAGGGTTCAGCATACATCACTATGTGACATTGGGTTCAAGGGTCTTTTTTTGTCATTCCATACACATTTTCACATGAAGGAACGAAACTAAGTACTAATGTGCCGGTCAAAACACAAGAAAAAAACATTAACCAATAAAACATTAGAAACTTAAGTCTATGTCAATGCAGCTTTGTCAATAAATAGCATAATAGCAAAAAAAAAAAAAAAAACTAGAATAGACAATGCACGAATAAAAACGGTGCAATAATTAGTAATAAATTAGGACATACATAGTCAAATATTGTTGCACATAAAATGTCAAAATCATACTGGCATAACAAATAAATTATATATATATATATATATATATATATATATATATATATATATATATATATATATATATATATATGAATTCTATGTTATTGCAAGCAGAGTAGAAGAGCAAGAATTTGTCAGAGGAACAGCCTCTGGAAAAGGTCACTGAACAGCAACTGTTCCTGAGCCTAGTTGTTCTTGTCCGGATGGATAGCAACCTTCTTCCTGAGGGAAGTGTGGCAAACAGTCCATAGGCAGGGTAGGAAGAGTCCTTGATAATACTGAGTCCCTGTCCCTGCATCTACTACTGTAAATATCCTCAATTGTTGGACAACTTCCACCAGTAATCCTCTGTGCCGATTTCACCACACGCACCACATCGACCAGGTTAGGTCATGGTTGATGTTTATCCCCAGATATTTGAAACTAGGGACGACCTCAACAGGTGCTCCTCCAATGTAGATAAGAACAGGAATGCTTCTAACAACCCTCCTAAAATCCACAATCATTTCCTTTGTTTGCTTAGCATTAATGCAGAGATTGTTAGCTCTGCACCAAGCCTCCAGATGCTAAACCTCTGCTCTATACTCATTCTCGTCGTTGTTGGAGATTAGCCCCACCACTGCTATATCATCCGCTATATTCACAATGTGGCTGCTTAAAAATGTTGCTGAGCAGTCGTAGAGCAGTCTGTCTCCTATTTGTTAAGAAGTCCAACACCCAGATGCATAATGCTGGACTCAGCCCGAGTGCCTCTGACTTGTGCACCACTGTTTGTGGTATGATTGTATTAAAAGCAGAGCTAAAATCAAGAAAAAGCAGTCTCACATAAGAGTCCCTCTTTTCCAGGTGGCCATATGTACAATATACGAGATGGTATCCGCAGTACATCTGTTCCCCTATATGCGTACTGGTGGGGGTCAATGCTGAAGGCGATTCCCTTTTTTTATTTGTTCCATGATCAACCGCTCAAAGCATTTCATTACTATTGGAGTTAGTGCTACTGGGCGGTAGTCATTAAGGCATGAAACTGATGAAGTCTTTGGAACAGGGATAATGGTGGCAGATTTAAAGCATGATGGTACCTTGGCTTGAAAGAGTGAGATGTTGAAGATTGCAGTTAGTACCACAGATAGCTGGAATGCACAGTCTTTCAGGACCCGGCCTGGGTTGTTGTCTGGGCCAGCTGCCTAAGTGGGCTTGACTTTCAGGAGGGACCTCCTGACATCCCCTATGGTTACACTAGGAGGCAGCATATCTGATGAGAATACAAGTCTGGTGCTAGAGGAAGTATTAAGGGTTTCAAAGCGAGCATAAAAGTTATTGAGAGCATCAGGAAGAGATGGATAGGGTATTCAGTGTCTCTGCTGTTATAGACCGTGATGGCCTTGATGCCGCCCACATGGTCATGTTGGTTGGTAAATAAAAAAAAATGACCCTGTATCTTTGCAGCAAACTTGGCTCTTTTAACACCCGCAGTCAATTCCCTTCTGTTGCTGCATCACCAGACCTGAATGCAGAATCCCAGGCTCTCAAAAGAGCTCTAACCTCAACATTCATCCAAGGTTTCTGGTTCGGATGGGTAGTAATTATTCTTGTAGCGGTAACCTCATCCACACACAAATCCATGAAAAATTTGAGTGATTATCAAGAGAATTAAGCTCATTGGTTCCCATGCTTGAGCTTCCATTTACCTTATTTGAATGCTATATGTAAGTTGTTCGTTGATCTTGTGTACCTAGATGATCTTGAATCAAATGGCATTTAATTGCATACTGTGTTTCCTCACTGTAAAAGAGACAACCTAAATGTGCTTCATGTTGTAACAAGTTAACGGTTTATGAATTTTTGGGTACAAACTAAAGGTATGGTTTACAAATCAGAGAGCACAGAGTGGGAACTTTTGGGTGCAGTTTAATAATCCATGGGCACGATCTGTTAAAACAAGTGAACAATTCAAGAATCTGTGAGATTTTACGGTTTATAAACTGAGGGGACGAATTGCAAAACCATGGCCATGGATTTCTCCTACAGGTGACTTCAAAGGCTCAGTAAAACATATTTTGTTTTGGCCTTATCCCCAAGCAGAATTGTTTCTCGTTGTGTCTTATTACTTACCCTACACATGATAACAGACCTCGCCCAAATGCCCACACATTCTGATAAGTATTGCGATTAAGAATTCAAACAAAACAAATTGAAACTGGAGCATCTTTGACTAACAATATAAAGCTATAAAGAGATAAGAAGTAAAAAATTAACAAGTTTAGTCTAAGTAGGTCTTAAAGAAAACATCAGGTTATAAAAATCAGATCCAGTGTTCTCATGTTGTTTTTAATACTAATTTAAAGACAATATCTTACATAGGAGTAAAGACATATTTTAAGTCTATAAATCTTAATGAAATTACAAAATACAACAGTACAAATCAGATAAAAACCCTCAAATTTTGTTTACAAAGATCTAAAAACAAACAAACGCATATTTACATAGTTCTACATAATGTGCAAAATTACGGTCAAGAGTCTGCATTTTTTTCGTGGGCATGCTTTCCGCCATATTACTATTTTTTTTAAATACTGAAGATTTATACAAACTCGGAATTTCATGAAAGCTCTGGTGCGTCAGGTTCAAAGAACCACCACAACAGTAGCATCAACAGTTAGGTAGAAACTTCTGCACCATGGTGTCATTTTATAGTCGGTGTACCTGATGCATTGTTCTGAAAGACCTCGCTAATTGCTTGGCAAGTGCAATATTCTTTCCTGTGCTGACATAGGACTTCCTGTTAAAACAGGAAATTGTGGTGGGACATTAGTTTCACATGTTCTTTAAACATTTTGCAAAAGCATGTAGTGTTAAATGAGTATATTGATTAAATATTTTGCTGTCATCAACAACAGTCACACCTGAATCTAATTTGGTATTCTGAGCACTGCCATCAAAACAAACCATTTCAGAACAGAGTCCGTAGACATGAAAAGCTTCAAGTAGAATTAAATACAGTCATCTACATTTTAAAACGAGGTGAACGCATCATTAAAATTTAAAATAGCAGCTTTTACTCATATTGTATCCAGTGCTGTATTACTACAGTGACGAAAGGTTTTGATTCACTTCAAATGTTGACTACTGTAGTTCTGAAATCTTGCATTACTCATGTTGCTTCACCCTGTGGTTATCAGAACAGGTTACATTATAAACAATGCTTTACATAAAAAGGGCCCGTTAAGCGTTATAAATGCGTTGCAGTTATTTTGGCCTCATCCTCTATAGTGAGCGTAGGATTGTCATACATCTCCAAACTTCTATCCTTGGTTTTAATGCCATCCGTCTCTTCATCCTTCTCTTTTTCCTTCCAACACTTGCAGCAGCAGCAGCAGCGAGTCCTGCAGAAAGTCATGCAGGCGGTGACCACTCTGTCCCAGGGCTTGAGGGAGTGCAACGGTTTGGGCAAGAAGTCCCAGCTGTGGAGGAATGAGGGCAAGAAACGCGGGCAGCGATTCTGCATGATGTTCACTATGACCACAGCGATCGCAAAGACCACAACAGGCACGCCGACCCCCACCAAGACCTGCCACCCTGCAATGGAGAGGCCTAGGACTGACAGCGGGAAAAGGAGGAAGCACAGGACGAGATATACCGCCGCGAACCAACGGTACTTGGCTGTGCGGTTGCCCAGAGCTTTGGCCATTCGGATAGGGATGCGCGTGAAGGGGATGGGATACCACAGTAGGATACCACAGATGTTGAAAAAGAAGTGACAGAGAGAAATCTGGAAGAAAATACAATTGATAGTCATTTAATCTGTGTTCAGAGTAATACAAATCAAAACAGCAACTTTAACTAGAACTTTTTAATAGGGGTGAAACGGTGCATGTATTTGTAACGAACATTATATATATATATATATATTTACTTGTAAATGTAAAACAAGTTTTCCATTTCAGATAAAGGATTAGCCTGAGAGCAAGCGAGTCTACGTTTGACTTCGCAGAATTTAGTGATCCATCAAATTGTGTGACTGTATTCGTACAGTATAGTATGTGCTGTAGTGACGGTAGGATTCGGGTTAGTGTTGGGGTTATGGTGACAACAGCACCTCGTAAAGTCAGATTAGACGGAGCAGATTAGAATAGGAGCACAATAATTGTAACCTTAAAGTCCCTGTAAAGTCAAAATTAAGTATGTGTTCTGAGTTTGTCACACCACAGAAAAATGTGTTATTAGCCACCCAGCCAAATTTGAATGATAAAAAAAGCCGACAAGTACATAAAATAAGCTATCAAAATCTTGAAAAATGAGCAGTAGTCTCTGCTCTCAAACGCTGGGGGCGTGTCCGCTGGCTGCGCTGAAACCACGCCCACTCGAGGGAAAGCTACGTCGCCACTCTCAACTGTCACCGCTGCAGTCTGAATGGATGCTCGCACGGTGGGCACGCACTGCCGATGATGGCACCAGTTGTCGGCGCGACGGGAGGATGAAGGCCGAGGCTGGAGATTGTCAGTTCGGCCCCATTCACCAGTAACAGCGGAATATCAGTGAATCCTAGTTGTCTCCGACAAAAGTTTATAAAACTATCCCGTGTAAAATGATCACTACAGAGGCGGGTTTTGGCGGTGACCCTCAGCTCTCCATCAAGCTGGCTCTTCACAAAATTAATCCACCTCTTCTTGATGTGATCGTTTTTCGGAAATTGAAATAAGGACACCGATCTGTTTTGTACTTGACCGCATCCAGGTAGTACGCATTTCCGTGACGAATACATAGCTAACTAGCGAACTGTACGATGTAGTAACAAATAATAGTACTGACAGTAACTCTCGATTAGGGGAGGGGCCGGCCTCAGTGGCTCCAGTGCGTCATCAAGTAGGGGTGTGTCCAGGAGCTCAGGCACTCCAGTGAGTCATCGAGCCCCGTTTTAGCCCCGCCCAAAAAATCCGGAACACAGCAATGGTGAAAAACTGTTTAATGGTCTAACTCCACAATTCAGTACTTCATAGTTCACAGTCTTTGTGATATGTTTTAGCAATACATTTCTAACATTTATAATGTGTTTAGAAATTTTTTTTTTAATTGGCTTTACAGGGACTTTAAAGGTCCTTGCACACGGAGTCAGAAATTATCGTCTGCAATTTTCGCAGGTTAAAAAAATAAATACGACCTCAAGTTGTGTCAATCACGTTTACACACTGCCTCCAAAACTTTTGTCCGTCATAAAATTCAGTGCGGATTTGATTTTCTGTTTTTCGCATCCGTAGCAAGCATTTTAAGAGGTGTTTTTATAATTCAGTGCCACTGAATGAAGAATATAAAAAAACGCATACCAAATTTTCGGATTCAGTGTGCAAGGACCTTTACTCTAAATTATTCTGCTAACAAAATTTGCATCCAAAGTGTAAGAACTTCAAATCTCTTCCTCAAATTACAAAGCACCATGTAACGTTTGTTGTTGTCGATTGAAGCATTATTGATAGTATTTTATTTAAAGATAGACATAGTTTGCTCAGTAAACTGTTTATTATGCTTTGTTTTTTTCCCACTGCTCTACCGAAAATATACCAAACCGTAAATTCAAAACCGAGGAACGTACTGAACTGTCATTTTTGTGTACTGTTACACCTCTCTTATTCTCCCAGCAGGGCAGTAACAAACCTGTAGTGAGTTAGCCAGTGTCTCCCCAGGACTGGCTAAAGCAGCTAGAATAGCAGTGGTTGTTGTGCCAATGTTGGAGCCCAGCGTGAGTGGATACGCCCTCTCGATGCTAATTACTCCAATACCTGAATAGGAAGAAAAAGGCGCCAAGGCTTAAGTAAATAACATTTATCCACTTAGCATGTAAAGTGTCACAATATACAGCAGTGGTGGGAAGAATGATTGGTTCATTAGGTTATTCACAAATAATTTATTATGATGATCTACTGTTTTTATAAATAGAAATCATCAACAATCAAATACATCACAGACCAAGTCATCTTAAATGTAATCAACTTAATGATTACCAAGGCTGCACTTGATCAAAAATATAGTAAAACATTAATATTGTGAAATTATTACAATATAAAATGTTTTTTTATGTGAATATATTATAAAATGCAATTCATTCCTGTGATCAAAGCTGAATTTTCAGCATCATTACTCCAGTCTTCAGTGTCACATGATCCTTCAGAAATCATTCTAATATGATGATTTGATGCTCAAGAAACATTTATTATTATAAATGTTGAAAACTGTGATGCTAAATATTTCTGTGAAAACCATGATATATTTCTTGATGAATAGAAAGATAAAAAGAACAGCATTTATCTGAAATCTAAATCTTCTGTGACATTATGTCTTTACTGTCACTTTTGATCAATTTGATGTGCCCATGCTGAATTAAAGTTCATTTCGAACAATCAATCAGTCATTAAATTGCCTTTACCAAGGATACATGCAGTCTCTGAAATGCTAGGTAAAATCTCTAAGTAGGCTTATTTTCTTGGGTCAAATGCAATTGTGACTCAACCTGCACCATTTTGACCACCAGCATGAAGACCTGCAGATGTACTTGTATGGCAGTTAAAGGGTTTCTCTACTGACCGACTAGTGGAGTGATGGCTGAGGTGAAGACCGAGCTGCTCTGAACAATGAAGGTCATTCCTGCTCCAACAAGGATGGCAAGATATCCCGTGAGCCAGGCGAAGGGGAAGGGGAAATCTGGCAACAGTTAAAGCCGTATTAGAAAGGTCATGAACAATATGGTTAGTATGAAAATAATAAAAAAGTATCAACTACTAAACTTGAAACTAAAAGGATGAAGTTTGTGAATTTGTTACAAATCCTACCACCTTTGGACCACAAAGTGTTGGCACTTAACCATAAAAATATTGTATAAATTGAATGTCGGTTTACTTATATAATTTAACACAAATTCAGATTTCTTCCTTTGTAATTTTGTGACACTGTCACATAAGAGACATGTTTTACCGCTCTATTTATTTCAATGATTTTATGTATAATAGAGTTTTAATTGGTACATGTTTTCTTAGCCATTTTTATTTCATTTTATTTTATTTAATGCCGATTTAAATGCAGTTGTCATTGGCTGCTTTAAATCCTTGAGCTTTTTAAAGTCTGGATTCTGATTGGCTGTCAATGGTTTTATCAATAATGAGCTAAAAAGAAAAGTGATTCCAGTGATGTTGTTCCTCTGTGTAATGACTTATGGTTGTGGTGTGGACTTCACTATTCTCTTAGAATTAGGACAATTACTAAAAATTCATAGAATTAGAACAATTACTAAACATTCATAGCTAAAGTCCTTTGTGCAAAAGGGCCTTAACACAGCAAACCATATAATGACATAGACAGAATTCAGAATAGCATACTATTCTTACTCTTTATCCCATGTAGCAGAAATATGCTTTTCCAAACTCAGTCAATGACTCTTAACTCATCCGCTAAAATAGTAAAGCTAAAAAGGCTAGATTAATTAGTCGGGTTCATCAATTGTTAGTTGTTGGGCTGTGACGGTTGCATTGATTAAACTGTAAGTACAGTAGGTGGATGTACCCGAGTGTCCTCTGATAGCACCTGCACACCTGTGGCACTCAGACACACTCAGGCTCATATAATGTTCCTGTTCAGCTCATCAGGCAGCAGGACTGAATCACCTGTGCTGACTATCATATGACAGGATACATGCTCACACACTTACAGTAAGCACTACACCTACAGGAATGTGCTGAGATGAAATTCTGGGAAGAATTACCAAATGTATGTTTTTATTGCAGGGTCAAATATTTGCTACATGTGTCTTTGCCTTCCACCTCCAGTGGAAAAGTCACAAGAGCGCGTATCACAGGTTAATAGAAGCAATTAGCAGCAGAGCTTATCAGCAGAAGATTAATCTCTGATGTTGACTCACCTGTGTTGAGCACCTTTTTGATGACGACCGCCACCTGACCCTTCAACATGGAGTTCAGCAGCTTGACGATCAGAATGAGGCAGGTACAGAGAGCCAGCAATGACAGAGCCAACAAAATCAAGCCCACGGCCAGGTCAGGTAGATCAGCGAACACAAACATGTGAGTACCTGAAGAGAGAGAGATGAGGACGACTCTGTCAGAGATTACGGAAATATAAAGCAACATTCATGAACAGGTTGGGAAATCATGTTGGTTTGCATCAGTTTTAGAGGATTTGGGGGCATTTACCGGCTAGAAAACCAGCAAACCACCCTAGGTTGGGTTAGTTGGTTTGTCATGCAACATTGATTAACTAAAAGGTATTAACTAATAATTTACTAATAGTTACTAAAAGGAGAAACTAATAGGTGGCACGTTTACCAAACTGATGTTGTGTGATCCCTGTTAGGACACAATGACACATACAAAGTTCGGTGTCAATATGCCAAAGCGTTGCAGAGTTACAGCCTCAGAATCAGCTTGGCACCAGGCCATCAAATTTGTTGAAGTGTTATTCAAGAACGGTTTGGTCAATCGAAAAGCTTTTAATAACTTTTTGTCAGAATCGTCTGAAGATGATCTGTGCCGATTTAAAAAAAAATCTAAATGGCAGACAGCAAGTTCGAGCGAATATGGCATAATTGGTGTCATTGTTCTCAGCATGACAGTGACAAGGAATCTATCAAGATCAGTTTCATTAAAATGGGCTAAATTAATCAAAAGGTATTAGAATTTTTAAACATTTCATTACCAATTGATAAGAAACGTTGAGTACCTTCATGGCACAATCCTGATGACACAGACCAAGTTTTGTAACGATGCGCTAATACATTCTTAAAATGCAGCATTTTATGACAAATTGGCAGATATGGGATTATTGGGTATCATTAGATTCTGGAAGCTGCAATGAATTAAAAGAGACCAGTCTTATGATTTGAGCAAACAGTTCAGACGTTAGAAGCAAAAATAGCCATTTTCATATCTCTTGACCAGTAGGTGGCGCAGTGCCGAAACCCTGAATGTAGCCTCAGGTCAGGCTTGTGATGACGTACCAAGACTTGTCACAATACGCTAAATAATTGCGGAGATATAGTCTAGATGTTGTAGACAGCTATTGGATATAGCATCCAATTTGCCGTTCTCTGCGTTAAAATCGTTTGCACGTTACTTGAGAGTGGTTAGGTTTATCAAAACGCTTTTTTCATAACTTTTTTTTTTTTGCAAATCGGAAGAACTGTAAAGGACAAGTTCAAAAAAGCAGGTTTTTCAAAAAATTCTAAATGGCTGAAAAATGGTCATGGTGAATTCAACTGAATCGTCTTGAGCCAAGAAACCAGAGGGGAAGTTTCTTGTCCTTACAGTTCAAAAGTTATAAGCATAAAAGTTACAGCAACTTTAAACAGTTGGTGGAGCTAGAGGGATTTAGTTAGACACTCCAAATTTGCTGTGGTTAATGTTCAGATTGTCCTCTATCGGTGTGCTAAATTTATCATTTTCCCGCAAGAGGTTCTATGGACTGCCATAAATGGGTGGTTGACGTGACGCTCCATTTTTGTGTCCATAGTGACAAATAGAAATAAAAATGTATAATATTTTATTAAAATATCAGTTTTTATATACAGTTTAATCTTCCAGAACTAATACATCTGTAATTAATGAGCATTATAATTCAAATATGTAAATATTTTGTTTTAAACATGACATTTGTCCACTGGCGTGACTGTCCGGGTTAGCGTTCCTTATCTTAAACCTACTTTAATTAAATGAAAAATAAGTCTAAATACATTAAAATACTTGAATAGATAGTTCTGTCTCAAATATTTTGATAATATTGCTATTTCTGTGCACTGCTGGAAATGGGATCCATTATGCAGTCCTTTGGTGTGAAGTTATTTAAGTATTGATCTGAAAATTTTCATCAATTTATATTGATTGACTATTGAAAATAATGTAAACCTTAACACTGTTAGTCAGGATTGAAGACTGTCTCTCATATAGCTAGGCCGCAAACTGGCCTTGATCTTGAAAACGTCCACTGGTGTGACAGCACTGTCCTATAGTGTGACATGAAATCAGCGTCACACTGGTGGAAATGGCTGTCACACCAGTGGATGTAGGCTCTATCAAGGGGTGGGTCATTCTTCATTTGTGGTGGCAAGTGGTGTCCCTCTACTTTACAACAGTTTAAATTAACTTTAAAGGGTTAGTTCACCCAAAAATGAAAATTATGTCAGTATTTACTCACCCTCATGTTGTTCCAACCCCGTAATGAGACTATTAATTTCCTTCTCTGTGGGCCTCGAGTCAGGTTACTAGTTTAACAGCGTAAGCTTCTGTGTTGTACGTCACACGCATCACACACATGACCAGCGTCGGCCAATAGTGAGCCTACGTGTGACGTAGCTCTACGCAATCACACTAGTTTAACTTACTTGAGGCCCACAGAGAAGGAAATGAATAGTTGAAATAAAGTCGTTATTTTTGTTTGTTTTTGCGCACAAAAAGTATTCTCGTCGCTTGATAAACTTAAGATTGAGCCACTGTAGTCACTTGGACTATTTTAACGATGTCTTTAATAACTTTTCGAGGCCGGCAAGTTTAAATCCCTTAGAAGCCTATGGAGGAGTGATGCAGCTCTCAGATTTCATCAAAAATATCTTAATTCGTGTCCCGAAGATGAACGAAGGTCTTACGGGGTTGAACAACATGAGGGAGAGTAATTACTGACAGAATTTACATTTTTGGGTGAACTATCCCTTTAAATACCAATCAATTCTAAAATGTTTGCATTTTTGTATTCTGTAGGATGAACACAATTTGTGCACTATTAATAGATAAACTTTAGTTTTAAAATACATATTTAATTGAATTTGAGAGATTGCATTTGTAACAAAATTGCATGTTCCCACCATACCTCAGAGAGATATCATGGAATGTAATTACATAACATTTTTAACCAAAAAAAAGTGGTGAATATAGATTCCATGATAGACATCATGATTTTGTGTAAAGGTCATTGCAGGTGCTGGTTGATCTGAGGGGTGCATGGGGAGTACATTATTCAATTTCTTAAAGTTAGCTAAATTCCTGACAATTTCATGTGTCGCACATTATTAGTGTCTGCATGTTATGTTGATAACTTGCAGATTTTACATATTTTAATACAAATTTAGATAAATGCACACTTATTAATATTTCCATAATATCCCCTGATCTTGAAATCATCATGATGGCAGCCTCCATTTTAGAAAAGTCTGGATTTAGGCTAATTTGTCTGTGTTGTTACTGTCTTTCCTGGTAACACCACAGACTCTATAGTAACTCCACAGACAATATACCAGTAATGTTGTATTTTTAATAAAACACATAGGACATCAGTAATCATATAAATGTATCTCTCTTTTCAGGTATGGCCAGATGAAAAGCATATAGTCCAAACAGATTTTCCCCTGTTCTTCAATGTAACACCACAGACAAGAATTTGGGGAACACCACTTTTTTCTTAGATATTACAAAATATGTATTTTTTAAAACAATTTAATAAAATTGTACATGTTAAATAAAATCTATATTCACAACATAACCACTTTTTTTGGTTAAAAATGTTATATAGTGCTTTATAGACAGCACAGAGATGCAGACCCAGTTCGAAGAGCAGAGTTCCTTCAAAAGAAACAACAGACCGATTTAAAAAACATATCTCCCAGAGAGGGGAAAGAGAGCAGCAAGGAAGAACTGGAGAATATATAAAGCAGAATACAGGGCAAGAAAGCAGAGAGAGATTTATTCACTGAAGATGTACTGATGTTTTTTTTTTTTTTATGTTTTGTATTAAATAAGTTTGTGGATACATTATTTATTCACTGAAGATGTTCTGAATTTTTTGTTGTTGAAAGATTTTCTGATTTTTTGAAAGATTTTCAGATCTTTATTGAAACAGATTCAAACATTGTGATTGCAATGCAATCCATTGTGCAGACAATTTTTGAGAGAGTAAGAAACAGATTGCAGGTTGTTTTAATTATATTTGTTAATGCAGTTTTTGTCTAAATGTTCTTTTATCAGAGTAATTACTTCTTGTAATCCTACTCATGATGAATTTCATTCTTTTGCTCAATAAACTTTTAATTGTTAAACCTTACATCTGTGGTGTTATATTACATCTGTGGTGTTACTTCAAAACGTATCCCACATTTCTTTCCTTCAGAGCCATTTAATCTTATAATTTAATGTTTTTAGACTGCAAAATGGTTTTAATATTTTAGAATAAAGACTATAAAGGTAGCACAGACCATTTTTCCTGCCTTTTTATGTATATATATATATATATTTTTTTTTTTTAAAGGAAACAATTCTTGTTGTCCAATGGTGTGACGGAGTGTCCTGTGGTGTGACAAACTGAATTATAAGTGGAAAAGGCATTTCAATGCACAAATTAATGTAAAAAGTGTTGAATAGTATAATAATGATATCATCACTATGCACATATAAGGATGAAATGAAGCTTCATTAGGTTTTATACTAATTATAATGAATATAATCCAGACGTTTGGGTAAAGTCCCTATGTGTACATCTTATAGTAGGATAATAACATGATTGTGAATTTGTATTGGTTACTTTTGATGTGGGAATATAGTTAGGACAAATTGATAAGGATTGTGCATATTTGTCTTATCTGTCACACAATCTCTGAATTAAATATTAACATTAAAAATGTTGTCACACCAGTGGACAATATGTGGGACTACCACACAAAAAAAGATAATAAAATGCTTAATAAATAAGGAATTAGAACAGGACACATTCAGTTTTGAGTTTTTCACATATTAAGCAATATAATTATGTCATTTGACATGCATTTTAGAAATATATTTTTTTCCACTTTGGATTTGAGTTCACGTCAACCACCCAAATATCAGTGCTTGGCCCCTAATGATACTGCAAAATCTTAAAAGATACGGAGGGCTATTTTAAGATAAGTTCAAATTATGCTAATGAGATTGTTACTACTCGTAGTTAGTTTCTTTATTTGATAGTGCAATCATTTTTAAAATCAGCCAAGGGGCTGCAAGGGTGTCTGTTACAAAGGTTCAGAGAAAAATAGTGTAAAAATGTATTAACACCAACCAAAGAAATATACCATATATAGCTGCCTTGGTGCTTTAAGAAGGTGGTTCCTTGCAAGGGCATTAACAAATTTGGGGGTCATTGAAATCAGTTTGAAAACTCCTGATATAGTTTACTGAAAATGTTTTAAAAATTCTCAGTCCGAGAAGTGCTGGACTGAGGTGCTCCTTAAAAAGCCAAGCATACTCTTTCACAGTTGAAGGACTCAAAGATTAAATACTCGAGTCCACTCAACCAAGTCAAGGCTGGAATTTCAACATGGTATCTAACTGCTAGCATTGATTTAAATCACCCAAATTTATACCCAGAGGAAAAGTCCTTTGTTCAGGTACGCTGGCCTCGGCTGTCATGAAGAATAGCCCCATTGAAAAGGTAGAGTAGATGGATAGGATAGGGGGAAAGGTGAAGATAAGATCTCCCTCAGCATTTAAGAGAAGCCATTGTATTCATGACTGTTAGAGTGAATCAATGGCTTCAAGCTAAAATAAGTGAACTATGCAAGGAAGAGAACGGGAAATGGACTGATTTTAGGCTTTAGCTGTTGATCCAGGAAGGTACTGTGCTGGTTGCTAGAAGATTCACATCAAAAAGAGCAGAGACACTCACATTTTTTTAAGTTGAGCGTTTCTGTTTGGTTCTCTTGAGTCCAGACCTTGTTGCCCTCAGTCCAGCAGAGAGCATCAGGGGTGCAGTTTGCATTTCCAGGGACTGTTATATTCACAAGGTTCTGAAATGGACGAAGAGTACATCCTCAGACTGAAACCTCACATACGAGAGAGAGAATTTAAAGCTTTTGTCCTGGCTGGCTATCTAACAAATACATACAGAATGTATTACGGTGTGGAAATATATGACAATATATATACTAATATATGCCAAGTAGTTTGCATTCCTATACTTAATACTAAAATATGTCAATGAAAAGAGTTCCAAAACTAAAAATGGTCTATTTTACACAATATGTGTGTGTATATTTATGCATATAGAGTGGTGCAGGAATGATGCCACTTTGTAGGTCAATCGGCAGTTCGCATCACACTAGTTCCCTCAACAAAAACCCAATAGGATTTTTCCATAGGCTTTTGGATTATCGCAAAAAACAAGCTCTGTAGTCAACAAACGTTTGACACACGTTTTGTCCATCAAGATAATTATCACAGATGAACACAACTTTTATGAATTTTGAAGCTATGCAGCTCAAATGCAGTCGTCTGAAGTAAAAAGTTATAGGTAGGCTATAAACAAACTACACCACGGTCCCACAAATTGAACGTCACCACTTACTAAGCTTCTGACAACTCTTTCAGTTCTTATCTAAAAAAAATTCCCAGAACGTTTGAGTTATAATAGTTTATAAGAGCATCTTTTAACAATATAATAAGCATAATGAGGCTGTAAAAGTTGACCTGTTCAACGTGATGACGTTTAATCTCCTCGACACCCTCTGTAGTCCCATTAGGCACTTAAAACAGCTTAAAACTACGAGTGGGGTAATACTGATGTATTTTGCGTTGTAGAAAAAAACGTGAAAGTGTCTTGAGCTTGTGTTCACCACAGACCTTATTTTTAGAGCCCGACCGATATGGATTTTTGGGGGCCGATGCCGATATTAGGGAGTAAAAAAAGTCTGATACCGATATATCGGCCGATATTATTTATGTGTATATTATAATACAGTAGCAATATTATTTATGTGTATTATAGTACAGTATACCAGTCAAAAGTTTGGACACTTTCCTATTGGTGTGTACAAACTTTTGATGGGTACTTTACACAGTAGCTATAAACAGAATAAATATATTTTATAAACACGTTTTGCAATGATCACTCAAATGTGGTGATCAAACACTTGTGTGACACAGATATGTAATGGAGGCAGGGGGAATGATAGAATGAGAATTATACAGTTGAGCTGTAACCAAACTAATTTGCATTGCATGTTATATTATATTATAAATACTGTTGCATAATCTTCACTAACGACTTTGTCTTTTAATTTAGTCATAACTTGTATCAATAAATATATAAAAAGTGTCACTGACAAAACCTTATTATCTTCTATTTTTACTCTTAATTCCTCTAATCTCTACCAGTGGAGGAAGAACTCAGATCTTTTTACTAAAGTAAAATTAATAATATCATAATGAAAACGTTTTTAATTACATATGTACAGTACTTTTATACTATTTTAAATAATTAGTAAGCAAAATGTAGCTACTAAACGTGAAACTAGGCTACTCTTAATGCAAAATGCCCCTATATAAAGTGTTATAATTATATAAATGTTTGGAATATTGCTTGATGTTGTAACGTAGCGTTATCAGGCAGAATGAGCTTTAACACTGTGTCTACACCGGACGCGGCCGTTACTGCTCGCGTCACAACAGCTGTTTACCCGAGACAAAGCAGAATCAGTTTACTGTCGGAGTTCGCTCGCGCCACGCATTTTAATCAATGTTTCATCAACCAATTGCCTTAATAAATAAGAAGTAAATATAGCAGACAATATAATAAGGACTTCTCAGCTGTGTGCTTGCAATAGTCACAAGCTCACACAATACGTGACAGAGGCTTGTAGCAGAGAAATCAATTCTGTGAATTACACTGCGCAAATCACAAGTAGGCTACTACCCACCGGATGAAGAAGGGTTGGCTCTCAGTCTCCACAAGCTACATAAAATATTCATTTTATTTTATTTTATTTTATTTTTCGTGTTCGCAAAATGAGGAAAAAACAATGTTACAGACTCGACAGTTCAGCACTACGGACGTGAGCGCTCTGAAAGCGGCACTAAAATATGCTTTGAAACTTTCACATAGACATCAAACAGAAAGCACAAAACCTTTCCTTTCAAAGTGAATTTCGTTTTGTATTAATTGTATCTTAATTTTAATCAATGTTTCATCAACCAATTGCCTGGATTTAATATATAAGAAGTAGATAGCAGACGATAGATAATCTCGACACGGGAGGCGCCTGCGGGTGAACTGGAGCTCGTCTCATGAACTGAAACTCAGCCTATAGACCCGAGAATTGAAATATATCTATATTGAAATGTCTACTTTTAAACAGAACAATTCAAAACGAAAGACAGACAGACTCATGTAATCATATGAAATGTGCATTTCTCTCTGGCACGCGTTCACTGAAGATCGCGAGTCAGCATCGTCAACTTCATCTTTGGCTGACACTGACTGAAAACACTTGTTTGTTAATAAACAATTAAAATGTCTCCTTGCTATATTTGTTGTATTCATAATCATTACTTTTGCCAGTTCTTGTGACAGCTTTTAGGTGCTTTATTGGCAGTGCCACCCTTACATGAATCACCGCACCCGCATTTTTTTAAATATTCATTTATCGGCCATTATAAATGCCGATACCGATAGTTAGGAAAATGCTTAAAATCGGCCGATAATATTGGCTCGCCAATATATCGGTCGGGCTCTACTTATTTTAGCCATTCAACCAAAACCCCATTCAAAAAACCCATCAACTTCGGGACGATGAAACCGGAAGTGGTAAAATGCAACTCGCTTCCACGTTTTGGCCTACGAAGTGTGTTATACCTGCACCACTCTAAGAAATGATGACGTAATGCAAAGACCAACAACTGATGAACCTCTTGATGGAAATAACATCACAACATTTATTTCAAATGTCATACTTGCACCACTCTATTATCACATTGTTAGCTTAGCAACATGCTAACACTATTACACTGCATACTGTCTCTATATAGTACGAATATGGATAGTATGAATGAAATTCAGATGTACTACATCCCCAGGATGTTACTGTCGCGTGATCTATGGCGTCTGGTGCGTCGCTTCACTTCCATTCTTAAATCCTCTCCCGTGGCCTCATGGGATAGTAAAGTGTCCACCAGATACACACTTCAGAATCTCACCGGAAGTAGTTGGTCATCAAGGGACTTTTCGCCTACTGTTTTTCAAATACTTTGATACTTCTTTTGGCTAACTGTTTTTTTGCCTACTTTTATAGTAGGGAAGTATTTGATTTTGGATGCAGCATAAGTCTCCGTGTTCTGTGCATTAGGATAACTTTTTGAATGACTTTCAAAAAGGCAGCAAGGCAGTGTGCTAAGTTTAGAAACCGAGCAAGAGCTAAGGTATCTGTTATCTCCTAACAAAATGTACCATGAATTTAGATAAAAGTCTTGCATATCTGTATTTGTATATACAAAAATAGACCCAATGTTTCACTTTTGAATTCCCATCAGTATGATAAATCCTATTTCCTCATGTTTTAACAGCCTAATCTGGTGACTGACGATAAATAGTGGGAGCGCTGGACTCAACCCATTTTCAGTTCTCTCACCGTGACTTTTTGCGTTTTACACCAGATCTTGATCAAACTTTTGTTCCGGGCCGCAGGGTCTCCAGTGGCGATGTCACGGATCACAGAGGTGTCCAGCTGGAAGAACAAGGGGAAAAAAGGTTCTCAATAAAGATACCTGAGGTACAGAGGCGGACAGAGTACACAGCTTCGTTACTTGAGTAAAAGTACAGATACCCCTTGCTAAATTTTACTCAAGTACAAGTAAAGGTACTACAGTCAGATGTCTACTTAAGTAAAAGTACTGAAGTACTTGTTTTTAAAAGTACTTGAGTATCAAGAGTACAAGAGTAAATTTTCTAAATATTGCATTACTACTGCCACAGTGTCAAGTCAAGTCATCTTCATTTATATAGCGCTTTTAACAATGTAGATTGTTTCAAAGCGGCTTTTCAGAGATAAACATATAATTTAAGGTAACAGAGATTGGTTTGGTTTTATAGCGATTCTTGAATAATGTTATTTTCCAGCTAAAGTTAGTTTTGATTGATTCACTTCCGTCAAATGATCATTTGTTATTAAATTAGGGGCCGCTAAGACGACACCGTTCTCTCTAAACAGACTTTAAACTGAACCTGTGATTAACACTGATGGCGTTCACATGCGCATTAAGAATTGATTCTATAGTTATGTGTGTTCGAATATATGTGTGCAGGTTTGTAATTCCCTACAAACCATGCCTAGACAAACTACTTGTCTTTGCCTATAAATTTGATACAGAATTTTATTTTATCACTTCGGGGTAGGTACGCGAACCGTGCTTACATTTATGTACAGAAACGTCCTACATGGAGTTATGAAAAATGTTAATGTTAATACCTTTGATAATCTAAAAGGAATTGAAAGTTAATTCAAGTCATTTTCATCTTTTTACCATGTTGCTTTATTTAACATTTCTCACTTGCCCACAAGGCAATGCACAATGGCAACGCTCTGACAAACCTCTGCTAGAGTTTTAATGGATTTTTTGCACCCACATTTGAACCCACATAAATCTGACCATGGAGTTTACTTTGGCGTCAGTTCAGAGCTGAAGGTGAAGGTGATTTGCTGATAGGCTGTCCCAATCAGTGGCGCCTGCACAATCCAATCACGTTTGAGAGGGAAACAACAAATTGAGGGTTTCCGAGATTTTTTTTTTCCTTTTTTTATTTTTTAGAAGTAACGGGTACTCACGGTTATGGATAGAAATGTAGTGGAGTAAAGAGTACAATATTTGCCTCTCAAATGTACTTGAGTAAAGTCATGAGTAATCCCAAAAATTGATACTCGAGTAAAGTACAGATCCCTCAAAATTGTACTCAAGTGCTGTACTCAAGTAAATGTACTCCGTTACTGTCCGGCTCTGCTGAGGTAGCATACGGTAGAGAGCAAAGCAAGTTCATAAAGATCATTAGATATTCAATTGTCTAAATACACTTTTGGGGTAAAAAAAAATGAGGCGTCAGATTTTGAACCATCCAATGTATTTCAACAGAACAACAGAAGTTGGGAAGTTGTAATTATGATGTCAGGTGCGTTCATGTCACTTTGGTGGAGTAAAGGCCCTGATATGCAGTCTGATATCTTTTTAGTTCTTCGCTAAGGGGTAAAAAGATGTTCAAAATACGCGAGCAGCGATATACTGCTAGCGAACATTGATGCCGCCCCCACTGCTGAGAGCGACGGTTAGATGAATATGTAAATATGTGCTACGTGCTTTCCTCTAAATAACAAAAATGACAGCAGATAAGAAAGCATCTGATCATAGCGATGTGGATACGTTTGCAAAAGCTCTGCAATTCGGCACTATCCTGTCAAGTCACGTTTATTCAAATAGCACTTTATACAATAGATTCCTTAAAATCAAGCAGCTTTACAGTATTAAACATAAAAAAACAGTGCAAGTGTCTCTTTCAAGTAGAATAACAACTTCAGTTTCTACTATAAAAGCGACTCTCCAGTGTTAATGTTGTAGACGTTTGACCTCGACGGACTGAACAGACAAATGAATTAATTTCGCGTCAAAGAAGGCGGAGCCTCAGAGCCACAACATCACAACATCTTACAACATCACCATGGACCAATGGTAGTTCAAAAGCATTTACCAGCCAAAGTTAACTTTTCCAGAAAGTTGGCTTTGGCAAGCTGAAACGAACACCAAACAAACTTTGTTTTGGCCTGATTTTTTTTTCTCTCGAAATGACGTCACACCAGTTCTTTCTTCAATTCCGCTTGTAGTATATCAGGGCCTTAATATGGTGATGTACCCTTTCTACTAAACACAGCAAGGTTTTTTAACTACTTCTAAAAAGAATAAAAAATAAATGTGCATCAGGTGTGTTATTGCTTCAAGTTATTATTGAATTTATGAAGGGTCTGTAAACTGAATTGTTATATATTCTATTGCTATCGTACAATACTACCATATTTTGGACATGCAACTTAGCATATAAAAAAACAGTCATTTTAAACACTTTAACAAATTTACCGTCAATAAAGAAGCTGTTTCCATTGCGCTCATGTTGTTTTCTCACTGAAACATCCCCAACTTTGAAACTCTAGGCTCAATCTTTAGTTTTTCCACTTGTAACAATTACATTGTGGTGGCCTTCATGTGATTGTATCATAAATACAATCTTTCTGATATGACTTGAAGTCACCATATGAACCAAGTAACTGACGAAATTGTTGCAGCTACTAACAACTTGTTGGGCGTTAATTTATGGGGCAATAACAATGACAAAAATAGATGTGACAAAAGAGTTTATGCAAAGGAGTTGCTGCAAAGGAGCTTATATGATCAGCTGCCTGATACCGATGAAGTAACAGCTACTAGATAAACCAACAGGTCTCCTTCATAAGCACTGATGTTGACCTCACCTCAATGATGTTCTTGGTGAGGGGTTCAGTGATGACCTTTAACAGCTCCGGAGCGTCTGCGCCGCTCTGAATGTTAAAGGAGTCAATCACAAGTTCAGTGAGCTTGTAGAGGAATCCTGAGGCCCACTCCAGAGGCAACAGCACCAGGACAGAGAGCCAGTTAAAGAAGTCATGGACCGTAGCACCAGCAAATGCCCTGAACCACACAGAATGAATGTCAAATCCCATTTCTCAGATGTGCAACTCCATTTCCTTCAGCAAGTAACTTCAAAGTGGCTGAAAAAGAGCCATATCACTGCTAATTTTGCACCCCTTTATCTTAAGGCAAAAATAGTGTATTCACATACAAATGAATCCAATAAGACCCTCAACAGATGTTATCACACTAATTTGGAGGCATGTTTAAAGGGGTCATGACATTGATTCGTTTTATTATTTTAATATGTTTCTTGAGGTTCACTTATAAATGTTAAGACATTTTTTGCACAAAATGCATGTGTGGAAAAACTACTTTTAACCCTCACTCTGACCCTCTCTCTGAAATGATCAGTTTTTAAGGCGTTGCTCCTTTAAGGCTTGTCAGTAAACGGCCACTGTTATGATTGGCTGATGTCTTTGCCTAAGAAACAGTATCAATGCCCACTCACTATGGCACACGAGTAAGTGTTTTGAAAACCTTATCCATATAAAACCGTCGTTTATAGACAAAGCATTATGAAATCTTTACTTGCATTTGTGATGCAGCTGTTGTCAGATTCAATACAGCTGGCAACAAGTTTCTCTGCGAACTCTCCATTACACTGTGCCTCGATTACAAAATAAAATGCTCTAAACAAACATATAATCCTCAGACGAGATCTGGGACATCATTAAATTAAACCATCCACTTGTTTCTGATGCTGGAATCCTTCTGAAGTCTGTACATAAATCAGCAAATTAGCTGTTTAAACTGAACGATTCAAAATTAACATTCTTTCACTCTTCCATTTGTCCTGTTGTCGGCAGACTGAAGCGTGGAGTAAACTGAACACATGTCTGTATACTGTATCCAGTGTAGACAGCGTCTGTGATTATAATGTGTTCTGTTTGCTTTTGATGTAACGTGACGCTCGCGTCCGATGTAGGAACATGTCAGCAGTTAAGAGACTGAACGCCAGTGGGCGTTCAGGAGATGTACATCATATACAAATACATCATATACAAATGTATTTTCCTATGTGACGTCACAGATCCCGCAATATCAAAACGAGCCGTTTTTGGAGCTTAATTTTAAGCTCTGAAACAGGATGCAGGAAGTTTTATTGGTACAAAGACCTGTTATATGTAAAAAGACAAAAGGCAAATTTGATTTCTCATGTCATGACCCTTTTAAAAATGACAAAAACTCACAAGCAGCAATATATAGGTGATCAGATATTTTAGAGCAAAGCACTACAGAAATAAGATTTCGCTTATTTACGTGACTTTTCTAAGCCTTGACATCAGAGTTTTAGAACTTTATGAACTTTTATGTTGTCCATGACTGTGGGAACACTGTTTAACACGAACAAAAAGCTTTATCCACAGTTGGGTTTACCTGCGAAACTCATTGCGGTCTCCTGCTTGCATCACGGCCACGATGGTGTTTGTCACAGAAGTGCCGATATTGGCACCCATGATGATTGGCACTGCTGACTTCACCTGCAACACTGACATTTACAGTGAACAATTATATTTACACTACCATTCAGAAGTTGAAATTTTTTTTTTAAATAAGTCTCTTATGCTCACCAAGCTGCATTTATCAAAAATACTGAAATAAACCGTAATAACACTACAATTAAAAATGTATTGTATCATTTTAAAATGTAATATATTCCTGTGATTAAAGCTGAATTTTCAGCATCATTACTCCAGTCTTCAGTGTCACATGATCCTTCAGAAATCACTCTAATATGATGATTTGATGCTCAAGAAACATTTATAATTATTATCAGTGTTGAAAAGTTGAGCTGCTTCACATTTTTGTGGAAACTGTGATACACCACAACCGTGATGTTTTGATGCATAGAGTTCAAAAGAATAGCATTAATTTGAAATAAAAATCTTTTTTAATATTATAAATGTCTTTTACTGTCACTTTTGATAAATGTAATGCATTGTTGTTGAATAAAAGTATTAATTTCCCCAACGGTAGTGTACGACATACGCTAATACAATTCAACCAGCAATTGAGATTAAACATTTAATACGACAGAATTAATATGAATGAGTTACAATTAACAAATGAATGTCATTTTCAAGAGTCATTTCAGGTGGAAGTGCGTTAAGTTAACGGCTGCACACTTTACAGTGTGGATATCGATTTCTTTTTAAGGTCCCATTTTATATTAAGTGGTCTTAAGTACTATGTATTTACATCGAAAAATAAGTTATTGTGTTCAGGTTGTATTGTAAAACACTTGTGCTGCTATTGAGGTGTGATACGGGTAAGGTTAGGGTTAGGTGTGGTGGTATGGGTTGGTTTAAGGGTGGGTTAAGGTGTAAGGGAAGGGTCAACTGTGTAATTACAAATGTAATTACATAAATTAATTACATCTGTAATTACATGCAGGTTGTTTCAAAATATAAGTACAATGTAAAAACATGTATGTACACAATAAGTCCATTGTATCAAATTATTAATTTCAATGTAAGTACATTAGTTAAAGCCACTTAATATAAAGTGGGACCCTTTTTACTTTGAAACAATTTGTGCTACTGTTGTTACATGGAAGTGCTTATCATATATCAGATATCTGTATGAGCATGAGTCAGAAACACACACACACACACACACACACACACACACACTCACATCCAGATGACACCATGCTGACCACAATGGAGGACGAGGTGCTTGAGCTTTGAACCAGAACAGTGACCAGAACTCCGATCACCAACCCAGCCACTGGGTTAGACAGGACCGCATTGTCCTGGAAGATATCGCCCGCTGCCTTCCCTGCACACAGTGACAGAACCACAACACATCTATTTCTGTTCACACAGATAACATGCCTCTTTTACACATTAACCATGTTAAACTGACGTGCGCTTTGATAAAGTGCCATTTATTTGAAGTACATGTTCACCTTCAACCTACAAAAGATGAAACACTTTAACACTTTTCCCCCCCCTTGTTTGACAAATATAGTTTCAACAGAGTAAAATATGATTAATATCCAGTGTTGGGTAAGTGCTCAAAAAGTATTTACACGTAGTGGTAACACTTTAGAATAACGTTACTTCATTAATGAATTACACAGGAACAAATGAGTAACACTATTATTATTCAAGTACCTACTATTAACTATAATAAACTCTGATTAACAAATTAGTAGGTAATCATGCTCAGTTGAATGTGGTAGTTCACTAGTAGCTAATCAGTAACTACTATTTTATTATACCTCCCAGATAACTGCTATGTACAGGTTCAGAATTAACATGAATAATGCATAATTTATAATAAAAGGTAACGGTAACCCACTAGTAATGACTCAAGTCTTACTACATATTTGGATCAGTGTTCTAAAGTGAAAAACATGAGAACTACCTAATATTGACTGAAGTCATTGTAAGCTTTTGAGTTTTTTGTAAGATTTTGAATAGTAATTCCTTCTGATGGATTTGGTAACACTTTTGTCATTACTAGTGTTTTCATGATCTTGACTTTATAATACTGATCCAAATAACTAGTAGTTCCTTTAGAAAGATGTAGTAACACTTGAGTCATTACTATCCAAAATCTTACAAAAACCTCAAAAGCTTACAATGACTTCAGTCAATATTAAGTAGTTATCAAGCTTTTCACTTTAGAATACTGATCTAACTACGAGTAGTTACTAATTACATCTTCAACAGTGTAATTAGATTACTGTACTAATTACTCTCTCTAAAAAATAATGCATTACTTGAATCCCATATCTACCTCGAGCAGCTGAACAATACAAGGATAGACGTGAAACTGCTCTTAATTCTTCCAAAATAAATAATATAAAATTGCATAAATTATTCTTGAACTGACCGAAGTATTTAAGGGACATTAAAAACATACATTTTAACATTAGATGTTACATTTTGAAGTTAAACCCACTTGTTTTATAGAATTTTTCTATAGTCTAAACAGTATTTAATGCAATTACATCAATAGTTCTGATCAATAAAAGAAGTAAAAAGAAAAATTAAGAGTAAAGGGAAAGTAATTAAATTACAGTAATTACTTGTCAATGCATTATATCCAACACTGTTAATATCATATAGTACAGTTGCTTGTGTTTCAATGATTGAATAGAGTATAGAGTACTTTTATAGTTTAGTAAAGCATAGAAGAGTTATTAAATTAATAAATAAGACAAAAATAGTTCTACAGAAAAAAAAGGACAACATAGAAGAGTTATACACCATAGTAGTAAAAAAGTATTAAAAGTGAAAAAAGTCAGTAAACTTCTATGGAAAGGGCCGCAGACCGAATGAATTATTCACATTTTAAAATACTCTAATCTAAATTAAAATGCCCAATGACAAAAAAAATTAAGAATTGTTTATACAAGACTATTTAAAACTGAAATGACGTTTTACCCTCAATAAGTATTGTTTTCATTTTAGAACATCTTTAAAATGCAGCTTTTAAATGTTTTATAGAATGACTTTTCAGCATAGGACAGGGTTATATTGATAAAGTGAGAGAATATCAAGTAATTTAAAGAGTTATTATTAACTTATATAGCAATAATTGATTAAAGTGGTGAAAACCAAGCTTTTAATGTTGTTTATGTCTATGTGGTGTTTTTTTATATGCTTTAAGACAAACCATGTAAATTCATAAGTCAACACCATTGCTGAGTATTTTCTCCTTAAAACTGCAGTGAACCAAAGATCGCTGGTGTTTCTGACGTCACAAACTACCTTGTAACCAATCAGGTCAACGTCATCGAGTGGATCTCTGAGCTGAAGGGAGTGAGTGGGTGCGGGCGGGGCTAATTTACATATTCATAGAACCGCGTATCCTAAATAAGGCAAGGGTGTAGAGTTACATTCAAGCTATTTTAAGCCATGAAGATTTTTTTTTTTTCAAGGAAAAAAGTTTAAATGTGTCAGTTTGGGGATCAAAGATTAGTTTTAATGGGTAAAATTGACTACAGGGGGACTTTAAATGCCAGTATAGTGCTGCCCACAATGTTTACATGAGTTTCAGAATCAAATGGCAAAACAAATTAGGGAGAATGAGCTATATGTATTCCTAAGTTGCAGAAAATAAACAAACATTTATCTATTCCTGCGAAATATATATTCCAGTAAGAGATAAATATTTATTTCTACATTGTTATTTATACACACACACACAAGTTTGGTCAGAAAAATGCCTCATGTTTCAGCACCTTCTCAGTATTTATTGGCACGTTTCAAAAGTCTCTCACTTTGCCAAAAGACCTGTTCAATACGACAGTGTAGTTTAGTAGGCCTACAGCACAATTTCTCTCTCGCTCTAACTTATTTTAAAAAAAAAACAAAAGTTGTAAAGTTCAAAGAAGTTAAATAAAGTGTATAGATACCTCCTACCAGCTGGAAAGCGGAGCTGAGGATGTCCAGAGAGCAGACGAACACATAGAGCAAACCGACCAGGAGAACGAACTTCACGACGGACTTGAAAACGCGCAGAACTTTCCCCCTCGTGTCGAGATCTGCGGGAGAAGAACACACACACACACACACACACACACACACACACACACACACAAACAAAGAGTGTGAGGCGCGCGCTGGGTTCAGTTCAGTCCGGCTGCTCGTTGTCTGCTCTGCTCTTACCGGACCACTTCTCCCCGGTGTCCCGGAGCTCGGGAAGATCCCACGGGTCCTCCTCCTCCTCCGGCTCGGACACTTCTGCCGCCGTGTAAGACCGAGGTTCGGGTTCGGTCGCATCTTTGACCGGGCGGTGTGCGTCTGTGAGAGTAAAGACATGCCGACTGCATGAGAGGAAGAAAGCAGGGAAAGGGAAAAGGGAAAAGGGGAGGAAGGAAGTGCGCCCCGGTGTGGAAGTGGAAGTGGATTTATACGGGACACGTACCGAGTTCCGGCGGCGTGGCGAGATGAGCCTCAGCTGTCGGGGCCATTGCCTTCACTTACAACACACATAAAACACACATTATCAGTTAGGTCAAACGTCCTTTCTTTCTTTCTTTCTTTCTTTCTTTCTTTCTTTCTTTCTTTCTTTCTTTCTTTCTTTCTTTCTTTCTTTCTTTCTTTCTTTCTTTCTTTCTTTCTTTCTTTCTTTCTTTCTTTCTTTCTTTCTTTCTTTCTTTCTTTAAGTAAAAGTTCTTTCTTTCTTTCTTTCTTTCTTTCTTTCTTTCTTTCTTTCTTTCTAAGTAAAAGTTATTTCTTTCTTTCTAAGTAACAGTTATTTCTTTCTTTCTAAGTAAAAGTTATTTCTTTCTTTCTTTCTTTTTTATTTATTTCTTTCGTTCTAAGTAAAAGTTCAGTCTTTCTTTCTTTCTTTCGTTCTAAGTAAAAGTTCTTTCTTTCTTTCTTTCTTTCTTTCTTTCTTTCTTTCTTTCTTTCTTTCTTATTCAAATTAAACAGAACAGTTTCAAGTAAAAATGTAAACGATCAAAGTAAAAGTAAAAAAGTCTTTCTTTCCGATTTATAAATCAGTGATTTAAAACAATAAAAAGCTTAAAGTAAATATGTAAATATAAAAGTAAAAAATTAAGTCTTTCTTTTTATAAAGCAGTGATGAAAACAATAAACAAGAAAAATAAAAGTAAAAAAGTTATTTTTCTATTTATAAAGTAGTAATTACAAACAATAAACAACTTATTTACAACTTACTATATTTGTAAACAAGTAAAAGTCTTTGATTCTTTCTTAGTTAAACAGCAGTGATTTAGTCTTCGTGATTGTCGGCTCAGCTGCTGCTGGGATTGTGGCGGATGTGTTAATATCTCACAAATGCACACAGATTCATTGTTTCTTATATATACTGAGAAATGATCAGTCTGTCAGCAGACCATACATACGTCAATATTCGGTCATTTCCACCACACCATTAAGCAATCGTTCATTCACTCCCTGACACTCATGATTAAAATCTGTTGTGAGCACATGCTTGCTCTGATACACCCAGATCACTAAACACTGGCCCAGAAAAAGGTTAAAGCAGCTCAAGAGCCTCAAATCCTTATGTATAGAAACATACAAAAGCATAAAAATATCTATCGATCTGTTAAAATGCCCAAGCATGCTTTGCGAAGCACTAAGCAAAATGATTTTAGACCGATGTTCCTACCTGTCTTGTGAGTGTGTGTTCGCTGTAAGTCCAGGGTCTACCTGTAGAGGAGGCGCACAGGTGTCTTATATACACCTGCAGCAGGAGAGCCTGCGCGTGTCACTGCTATAGTCCAGAGCGGGTGGTCCTTCACTTCACCGCACCGCACCTCACCTCACGCACCCAGTGCATGCAGGCAAATATACGCCAAGTATCAGTGATATAACCTTGAAATAAAACACAATGTGTCCTATTACTGTAAAATTGCTAAACAGTATCCTGTATTTTCTCTCTGCATCAGTAAAACTTTGAAAACATTCTATTCTATTCTATTCTATTCTATTCTATTTTATTCTACTTAAGGGGCAGTTAAATCGGCAGCTCTACATTACTATATCTAGTAAGTGAAAAGTAGCATACCGGTACTTAAATTGGTACCAAGTCAATACAACAATTTTATAAATGATATAATGATACCAGTCTTTCTGCAGTACACTTCAAATTGGTACACATGTATGCTACTGTTTGACTAACAGAATAATGTCATTATATCATTATTATTAACAAATACTGTTAACTGTTTTTTTTTAGTTTTTTTTTTTTTGATCTGATAGTTGCCCTGACATTCACTGGCCCCGTCTAAATATATACATAAAGTTATTGCTTTCATTGTTTTTGACCTTACGATACCAAGATTTTAGACAATTCTTCTCAATTCCAAATTACGATCACAGCAAAAATGAATACCCTAACTAACATAAAGTTCAAATATTAAAGACAAGTAAATTCAATAATAAAATAAGAACAAATAAACAAACAACAAGCAATAGCACAAATGAATACAAGAGAACAAAGATAAAATTAAACAAACAGTACTTTACAGTCATTGTGAAAACTGTATTACTGTATGAAGTAAATATATACAGATACCTAAGAACTTATTTAGTTAAGAGCAATGAGAGATTGTCTCTTTTGTTGTTGTTGTTTGATTAACATTATTAAGATAGGAAACAAAAGGTTGTTGTCACTTTAAGACTTAATGCACGGTTCCGTTATATTGACACATTCTTAAATGTTTACATTCACTTAAGACATAACCAACTGTGTGTACGCGGATACTCATCAAGACAGAAATGTTGTCATAATTTTGCGTGTATTTGCTCAAGAAGAGATGAAAGTGAAATCAGTTCGGCAGGGTTAGGGTGTGGTTGGACAGTCTAGCTCCTCCCACTACATCCAGCGAGGGGGAGCTGGACGTCAAGCTCCACCCACTGGCTCTGCAGTGAGCGGCCTATGGTTATAGTTGTGGTGTGGACTCTGCTATTCTTTTATATTTAGAACAATTTTTAGAATTATATCTATGGAGAATTATGTCCTTGCTGTGAATGGGCCTTTATTCTTTATATAGGCTGGTTGTCACTTTAAGAGTATGCGCTCTATTGACAAAAGGTGTGCATTACGGTTCAGAAGCCATAGTTCAGCATTGCTTGTGTCTCCAGGGACCGGTTGCATAAACTGCTTAGACTAGTCTTAAAAGTTAGTCATCTCATTTTTTTTTCTTCAAGACTGGTGCTAACTTTTTAATGTCAGTTACATAAAAGGGTAGATCGGTCTAATTTGAATCAGAAAAGTAAGACTGATTACCTCTTGACTAATTTCTTGTTGGTCAAATTATTTTTTAAGACACAGTCTTAACATAGTGGCTAAGTTTATGCAACTGGCGCCAGAAGACAAGATATGTGTATGGCTAAATCTTACAACAATAAAACTATACAATAACATCATCTTAATGACACCATGTGGGCAAACAAGGTCTAAGCATGTTTAAATGATGTTCAATGATTAACAGCCATGTTCAATAATTTTTAGCAGTATAACTGACCTGAAGTCCCCTCCCATCCCGTTATGCATATGCAGTAATGTGCAGTCAAAGGTGACGGTGAGATACATTCATGCACATTAATCCACACCTAAACCATACACTACTTTGCAACAGTACTTTGGACAATCTGCCACATCACAAAAAGGTATTTTTTTATACGGATCCAGAAAATAATAGATAGGTATTTAATAATTCCATGAATTAGGTTGAATTGATTTGCTATTATGACGTCACTTCAAGAGACATCTGTAGATAGTAAAGAATTAAAATCTTTTTACAGTAAATACCTAATACATATTTATACATTAATAAAACATTTAAACAAAATGAAAAAGTAACTTAGCCTAAATTTGTGTCCACCATGAAAATATTATTATCTTAAGTTTTAATTTTTAAAATTTGATTAAGACCTTAATGCAGAAAACAGAATTCCACATTATATATATATATATATATATATATATATATATATATATATATAGATACAACAATGACTGTCCCGTGTAAAAAAACTTATGAGAAATAGTCGTAACTTTTATTGGAAATTCAATGAAACAGAAATAATATGAATTCAGAGACATTTACATCACATAAACATCACACTGCATTGTATTATTATGATTACTGTGAAAGTATAAACTCACATGTTTTAAACACTGGTGCAAAAAACTGTACATACAGTATTCATTTTTTCATGCAAGGATTTCTATAAAGATCAATTAAACAAGAGCTGTATTGAGCTAAAACAAATATAATTATAATATTAATCTTTTTAATCTTTTTCCTAAAAGATATTTAAACAATTATGCAAGATATTTTTGCATGTTGAATTGTATGAATAGTAACAAAAAATAATTACAAAAACATTTAAAAATACTAAAAATATAATATAGAACTATTTAAAGTTGTAGATTTATTCATATCCATGCACGCTCTCTCTCTCTCTCTCTCTCTCTCTCTCTCTCTCTCTCTCTCTCTCTCTCTCTCTCTCTCTCTCTCTCTCTCTCTCTCTCTCTCTCTCTCTCTCTCTCTCTCTCTCTCTCTCTCTCTCTGGTCTGCATTGCTTATTTTATCTTTATGATATCAGATAACAATGTTATATGAAAGTAAACAACACATATTATACTACTCCAACAAGCTAAAAATTAAATGCAATACACACCGTTTGTTGTTGTCATATACACAGTAAAACGCTTAATTAGGTTATCTGCGGGTTCACTGAGTTTGTGTGGTTAAGCGTTCAACTCTTAAACCCCAAGAGAGCATTTTGCATGCCACATTTCAGGCAGCTCTAAATATAAACATGACCATCAGCTGAATTATTTCCATTTTATAAATTCGATTTGAAAACATTTTAATTATAATTTTTGTCCCTCATTGTAATATACCGGTACACATATTAATTTTCACACAAATATTTAGTGTTGTTTGCAAAGACAGGGATCACCATAACAGGGTTAGTGATCTGAAAAAACAACTAACCCTGTGAGTATCGATCTTAACCCAGTCAATATTTGCAATATCACCTCAAATATAACAGAATAGAGACAGAATACCATAGAGACTGATATATATATATTATACTTGTTTAAGTATTTTTTTGTTATATATATTTGTGATATATATACATTAATACATTTTACATTACACACACACACACACACACACACACACACACACACACACACACACATAGATGATCACAAAAGCTGTAGTCTGAAAGTTATACGATCTGGCTGTCAAGTTCAATTACAATTGTTACATCATCATCATACCAGGAAAATGAAATGCTTTTTAAGTGCGTGATTACACTGTAGCCCGATTTGTACCTTCAGCATGGAACAATGTAATAAACTGTCCACATCTCTCTTCTTTAATGGAAAGTGTTCCCTACAGATACACTTGCTGACCTTGCAGATGTTTCCATTGACACTAAAACGATTTGCATGGAAAATGGAGCAAACTAAATCTTTCTTGAAGAAAGCCCTTGACCTGTTAAACAAAATATCTCTGCCCATACGGCCATAAAAAGATAACTGTGTGAAATGGAGAATTCAACACACGATTGCCGACTGCTAGGTCCTTTTGTCACTAATTCTTGGAAATGAAAGTCATTCTGGTGTTCAGGATGGGTCTAAATCATTTATTTCTTTAACGTTGACATATATGACTATGGATGTAGTGCTGTGTGACTGGTAATAAGAAGAGTCCTGCTTTAAGACGCTGAACATCCAATGGTTGGTCCATAAACTCATAATTGTGACCTTGAATAAAACACATAACCTTAGTTTATTCCAGGGAGTTTGTACCTGTAATACGTGTACTATAAGTCACTTGGGGTAAAGGTGTCTGTTAATTGAACACTGACTATTTATTACTTATTAGGATCAATCTTTAAAATGGGAGATTATGTCTGTGGGTCATTCCTGTTCTGCTCTTTATTTAAAAATAAATATTGTTGTTGTAATTTAAGGACATATTTCTGTGAAAGAGTTTCCTACCCTTGTGATCTACCCTTGTGAAAAATAAGCTTCAAATCTTAAAAGTATATATTTAAAAACCTGTACTTGCAGGTAAGATAATATTAATGAAATAAAAGGCCACTTAGGTGTACTTTTGATGTTAGATTTAAAGTTAATATATTTAAAGGTACTTAATTTCAAATGTATAATTACAAATATCTTTAAATACTTATCACATATAAGTTTCAATATAAAATATAGCTGCAAGCAGTGATGCCGGGCCTAAGCCCCAGCGCCACCGCCACCGCCACAACATTGGCTTTAGGAAACCTGTGCATTTGAAGCAGGTAAATGTAAAAGAACTACGTCAAAAACTGTTTGAATATGCTGTGGCATATTATTTACTGCATATTTACTGCAGCAGCTGGTGCCACTATGACCGTAAACAACAGCAGAGATCATTTAAGCCGGGTGCACACTGTGCGATTTATAATAGTCATTTACGATTGTTGCTTGTCAGACTGTACGAACATGATCATCACTATAAGCCATGTCACACTGTAAGATCTCAGTTGTCATTAATGTCAGACTGTACGACAGTCAAGACGCGTTAAAAATGGACGCATGCAAGAAAACTTGTCCGGAGTTTTACATCATCAATCAATGACACGTACGTTCACAGTGAGCTACAGCATGAGTGCAGCGGTGATCGCGAGCTTTGAGCTCTCAACTGCTGTTTTAACAGCAACAAATTCTAAATTTTTGTGTGTGTTAACGGCTGGTGAGAGGGCGGAAAAGTGAGTGCTTCACTGTTTCAGTTCACTGTTCAGTATTGCCACGGTCATTCCCCTGTGTGCTCCGGCACTGGTGACGGGTCCTACACGGGTGCGTTTGCGTCTTTTTCAAGATGTCATTCCACCTGTGCGTTTCTGGATGCGGTTGTTCCCTTTTCCTCTCTGACGGTCACTATTTTTGCATCACGTGTTTGAGCTATATATTTATGTGTATTGTGACGAGCACCCAGAGGGTTCATCAGCGTCGCCCTGGAAACAGACGAGGAACACCTGCATGCCCTCGTCACAGGCTGATCGGCCCCAGCCGTGCCCCATCAAGCAAACAGCTATATAAGCCACATGGACTTTGTCAAAGGGAGAGAGATCTCTGCACGAGACAGAACGTTAATGCCTGTACTCTATCTTTCTCCAGAAAGCAGCAGTTGACCGCTCAGCCTCCAAGAAGCACAGCTCAGCCTCCAAGAAGCACAGCTCAGACTCCAAGAAGCACAGCTCAGACTCGCTGCACTACGAGGAAGAGGCAACACACTTCACCGGGTTTTTCTTTGTTTTTTTCTTCATGTTGTAAATAAATCCACTCTTGGGCACTCTGCATGAGCTCACCTTGTCTTGTGATTCTTCACCCCGTGACATTTGGTGGAGAATGCAGGCAGGAGAGTGAAGAAAGAAAAAAAAAAAAAAAAAAAAAAATCACAGACAAACGAGCTCCTGCACGTCTCATTGGGTTTTTATTTTTATTTTGTTTTTTTTATTTATTTATTTTTTGTTCTCCCGGTTCTGCCATAGGCGAGTGATCCAACCCCAACATGGAGGAACTTCTCAACCGACTCACCGAGGTTAGCATCCGCCAGCAACGAATAGTTGAGCATCTCGCCACCCGCCAGGAAGAGAGCGAGAGGGAATTCGCAGCAATGCATGCCGCTCAACGCGTCCCACTGCCGGACCCCCGAACTCAAGCCGCCAAGTTGTTACCAAAGATGACCCCCCACGATGACATTGAAGCGTACCTACAGATGTTTGAGGTCACAGCCACCACTGAAGGTTGGCAGCGCGAGGATTGGGCACAGATATTGGCCCCTCTCCTAACTGGTGAAGCGCAGCGCACATACTTTTCTCTCCCCGCCGCCACCGCCCAGCGCTACGACGAAGTAAAGCGGGAAATTCTGGCCCGCCTGGGTTTGTCTCCAGTATGCGCTGCTCAATACTTCTATGATTGGGAGTATAAGCCCCGTCGACCGGCCCGTCCCCAGGCCGCGGAACTCACGCGGTTCGCGCAGCACTGGCTGCTGGAGGGGGATCCAACGGCCAGTCAAGTGGCGGAACGCGTTGTCATCGACCGTCTGCTTCGTGCTCTTCCCCGTTCACACCGACAGGCGGTCGGGATGAGAAACCCAACCACCACCCTGGAACTTGTCGAAGCCATCGAACTGGCAGATGCTGCCCTACAGCGAGAGGCTGGGGAGCGAGCGCCGCCCTTTCCTCGAAGGCTGACCCTCGAGCAACGCACGCTAAAGAGCACTCAGGGACAAGTAGACAGGCCAGCGGTTCCCTCACCACGGGACGAGCCCATGCCAACGGCGGCCTCTACGCCTCCGGCCCGAACTTGGCTCGCTGGCTGCATTGTTCATAACAATCTACCAATTGGAGCCCCGGAAGCCGACGTCAGGATCAACGGTAAGCCGGTTCGGGCCATCCTGGACTCCGGCAGTGCGGTAAGCTTGGTCCACTCAAACATTCTGTCCCCCCGATCGGAGTCTTCCGCCTTCCTCCCTATAACCTGTGTCCACGGGGATACCCGACAAGTACCAGCTCGCAGAGTGACCATCTCAGCTGGCTCCGGGACCTGGCCGGTGGAGGTAGGAGTGATGAAGGATCTGCCGGTTCCCGTTCTGCTTGGGAGAGACTGGCCCGGGTTTGACCGCCTGTTGGCTGCCTCGACGCTGCCTGCCAGCCGTAGAAGAAGCCGCCAAAGACCGAGGCTGACTCGGGGACCTCGTCAGCGCCCCGTCCTCCTGGCCTCGGACAGCGGAAGAGACGGTGAGTCCCCCTCTCAAAATCCTAACCCTTTTTATGATGTGTTCCAACAGGTGACGCGAGGGGGCTCATTTGCCAAGGAACAACGTGGGGATGACAGGCTGAAACACTGTTGGACCCAAGTCCGTGTCATCGAGGGCAAAGAAGCTCAGCCTGGCCCCCATCCTTTCCCACACTTCATTGTCCAGAATGGCCTGCTCTATTGTGTCGCTCAACGAAGGGGAGAAGAGAAAGCGCTGTTAGTCGTGCCACGCACAAGGACGGAGACCGTGCTAGAACTCGCACATTCACACCCCATGGCGGGACATCTGGGGGCCGCTAACACCGTTCAGCGGATCCGCGACCGCTTCCACTGGCCAGGCTTGGAGGCCGAAGTAAAGCGCTTCTGCCAGGCTTGCCCGACCTGTCAGGTGACGTCACCCAGGACTCCACCTCCCACTCCGTTGATTCCTCTGCCCATAATCGAGGTGCCCTTCGAGCGCATCGGGGTGGACATTGTGGGGCCACTGCCTAAGTCTGCCCGGGGACATGAACACATCCTGGTGATCGTCGACTACGCCACCCCGTATCCAGAAGCAGTCCCCCTCAGAAAGGCCACTGCCAAAGCCATCGCTCAGGAGCTCTTCCTGCTCTCCAGCCGAGTCGGCATCCCAGCAGAGATCCTGACTGACCAGGGTACCCCCTTTATGTCCCGGCTAATGGCTAGCCTTTGCAGCCTGCTGCGGGTGAAACAGTTGAGGACAACCGTCTACCATCCCCAGACTGATGGCTTGGTGGAACGGTTTAACCAGACCCTAAAGCAGATGCTGAGACGGGTGGTTGCGGAGGACAAACGCGACTGGGACCTCATGATACCCTATGTCCTTTTCGGAATCCGTGAAGTTCCCCAGGCCTCAACGGGCTTCACCCCGTTTGAGCTCCTTTTCGGTCGACAACCCCGCGGCCTCCTGGACGTAGCAAAAGAAGCCTGGGAGCAACAGCCTGCAGCCCATCGCTCTGTGGTGGACCATGTGAAACAGATGAGGGAGAAAATCGATCGAGTCATGCCACTGGTAAGGGAGCATATGGTGAAAGCGCAGCAGGCCCAACAGCGCCACTATAACCGGGCCGCCCAACCACGAGAGTTCCAGCCCGGAGATCAGGTGATGGTTCTAGTCCCCAACGCTGCCTGCAAGTTCCTGGCCACATGGCAGGGCCCCTACACGGTGGTAGAAAGAATTGGACCGGTTACCTACCGTGTGCGGCAGCCGGGAAGGAGACGAGCCGAGCAGCTGTACCACATCAACCTCCTAAAAAAATGGGTTGGGACTAGAGACCAGCTCGCCGCCCTCGCCACCTCTGACCCCGTGGTGGTAGACGTCAACCCCCATCTTTCGGCGGCCCAGAAGGGGGAGCTGCAACACCTAATTGATCAGTTCTCTGACGTATTCTCTTCTCTTCCCGGGCAGACCACCGTCCTGCAGCACGACATCCGCACACCTCCGGGAGTCATCGTCAGGCAGCGGCCCTACCGTGTCCCTGAGGCCCGTCGGCAGGCTATTGAGGAGGAAGTACAACAAATGCTGAAGTTAGAGGTGATAGAACCTTCACGCAGCCCATGGTCCAGCCCGATCGTGATGGTCCCGAAGCCTGACGGCAGCCTCCGCTTTTGCAATGACTTCCGTCGCCTCAACGAGGTTTCTGAATTCGATGGTTACCCCATGCCTAGGGTCGATGAGCTACTGGACCGGTTGGGAAGGGCCCGGTACATCTCAACACTGGATCTTACCAAGGGCTACTGGCAGGTACCGCTCTCTGAAAACGCAAAGCCTAAAACTGCTTTTTCCACCCCTAGCGGCCACTGGCAGTACCGGACCCTACCCTTTGGTCTTCACGGGGCACCGGCCACGTTCCAGAGAATGATGGACATTTTACTACGACCCCACCAGGCCTACGCCGCCGCCTACATCGATGACGTCGTGGTGCACTCCGAGACCTGGGAAGACCACCTGGACCGTCTGCGGAGGGTGCTGTCAGAGCTCCGGAAGGCTGGGCTCACCGCTAACCCACGAAAATGCCACCTCGCGCTTTTCGACGCAAAGTACCTGGGTTTCCAGGTCGGTAGGGGTCTCATCCGACCGCAAGAGAAAAAGGTAGAGGCAATCCACTCAGCCCCAAGACCCGAAACAAAGACCCAGGTACGAGCGTTCTTGGGGTTGGCGGGGTATTATCGCTGCTTCATCCCTAACTTCTCCTCCTTAGCCGCCCCTCTGACAGATCTGACTAGAAAGGGACAGCCGGAGAAGGTTCACTGGACGGCAGAAAAGGAGGAAGCGTTCCGAAACATTAAGACGGCCCTCACCTCGGAACCGGTACTCCGAGCACCGGACTTTAGCTGCCCCTTCCTGTTACAGACAGATGCATCCGATACGGGATTGGGAGCCGTCCTGTCACAGATCAAGGAAGGTGAGGAACACCCTGTTTTGTATATCAGCAGAAAGCTGACCCCAGCCGAGAAAAACTACGCCGCGGTGGAGAAGGAGGCCCTGGCTGTCAAGTGGGCTGTCTTGGAGCTGCGGTATTACCTCCTCGGCCGAAAGTTCACACTGGTCACGGATCACGCTCCCCTTCAGTGGATGGTCCGAGCCAAGGACACCAATGCCAGGGTAACCCGATGGTTCCTCGCGCTCCAAGATTTCCACTTTGTTGTGCGCCATCGGGCAGGAGCTGCAAACGCCAATGCTGACGGCCTTTCTCGGATTTGGGCAGCTTTTGCAGGTCTGTCAGGGGTAACTCCCCACCCACCCCCTATTTCTCCCCTACTGTCTCAAATCATCCACAGGACCAAGACGACGCTTGGGGGGGGGAGTGTGACGAGCACCCAGAGGGTTCATCAGCGTCGCCCTGGAAACAGACGAGGAACACCTGCATGCCCTCGTCACAGGCTGATCGGCCCCAGCCGTGCCCCATCAAGCAAACAGCTATATAAGCCACATGGACTTTGTCAAAGGGAGAGAGATCTCTGCACGAGACAGAACGTTAATGCCTGTACTCTATCTTTCTCCAGAAAGCAGCAGTTGACCGCTCAGCCTCCAAGAAGCACAGCTCAGCCTCCAAGAAGCACAGCTCAGACTCCAAGAAGCACAGCTCAGACTCGCTGCACTACGAGGAAGAGGCAACACACTTCACCGGGTTTTTCTTTGTTTTTTTCTTCATGTTGTAAATAAATCCACTCTTGGGCACTCTGCATGAGCTCACCTTGTCTTGTGATTCTTCACCCCGTGACAGTATATAAATATGTATGTATATATTTATATGTTCAGCACGCTGAGGCAGCTTTTGTGGACGGCTCATGTTATCATTGCGGGAATATAACTGTCGCGGTGTTGATATCGAGACTCGCCTTTGTCCGCAAAGTGTGAGTCCCCATTACCATGCCCCACCCCTGGGTGCCGTGTGGGATGAGTGATCAGAGGATAGTGATGGATGTCTCGCCCAGTAACCATTCCCTGTGGGCTCCTCACTCCTCCATCACACCGCAGCCGATGGCATTCCTGTTAAACATGCTGGTCCCTCTGTAATGGACTGATCAGCTGTTTCAGTGGGGGTTCCCCCAGGATAAGATGTCGATAGAAGCATCGGAGGGTGAGCTGGCCTCTGGAAATGATGACTTGGCTGTGTTATCTCCCCCTGGGAGTGTAACATTGCCTGAGCCAGATCCAGAAATGTCAGCTATGCTGCGGGCCGCCGAGGCTGTCGGGTTCGAGTGGAACCTCCACCGTGTCCCGTTCAGTCTCGGTTGGAGGTTTGGTATTTCGGGGCGGGCCGAGCTGATTCTCAGCTCACCACCCCAGTGCCTTTCTTTCCCGAAGTGCATGGAGAGTTTTCGTCCGTTCCGACGGACAGAGCTTACAAAGCCTGTGGGCAAGCCGCCTCCTCTTGCGTGCCATGGCGTTGCTTCAGGCCAGGGCACCCATGGACATGCACGAGGGTAGCCCAGACCGTGTGCTCATTGGTGAGCACCGCACTGCATCCGAACACGCCCTCCGGGGCACGAGTGTCGTGGCATGCGCGATCGGTCTGGCGATGTCCACCTTAGTGGTCCAGGAGCGCCATCGTTGGCTCAGCCTGGTTGATATGGCGGATGCGGACAAGCTTCGGTTCCTGGTCTCTCCAATTTCCCAGGTTGGGCTGGTCGGTGACGCGGCAGAGAACTGCATCCAACAGTTCTCTGCTGCCCAAGTGCAGATGGAGGTCATCCGGCACATCCTGCCCCGCGGCCAGCTGTGGCAGTTTCTCTGCCTGCTCGTCGCCGAGGGTGTTCCCCGGTCGCCGCTCCCGCTGGGCCTCCACAGTAGCCTCCACCCAGGCCTCAGCATGGAGCCGGCTGCAGTAGGGCCGCCCAGGAATGGATGAGGATGCTCTTGGAGTTGGTCACTCCCTCCCCCTGGGTGAGGGCCGGGTGGTGTCTTTGTTTGTGTGTGTCTGTTCCGCCGATGGCTCCCCACCCCCCCCCCCCAAAAAAAAAGCGGAGCAAGCGGTACCCACACTTCAAAGAAAGAGCAAATTCATCTGTTCCTGGGTCCCAAGAGGGCTTGTCTGGCGGGTGTGACCCTATATAGCCTTACACCCCTCAGCCCCCCCTTGGTCGCCAGCAGGCATCTTGGTGCGTTCGAGGACCGGGTCATCCGCCTTCTCACGCGCCCCCTGCCGCTAGTGGAGACAGGTAAGTGTTGCACAGCACACTAACACCAAACTCTCCACTTTGCTGCCCCACCTCAGGCTCGGCTTTCCCGCTCAAGTCAGTGATAATCATCACATTAGGTGTTGAGCAGACGTGCTCCTGAAAATCCAGTGATATTCATCACACCTAGTGTTGACCAGTGCTCTTGACTTGTGTGCGCACTTATCTTATCCTGCTGGCGAAGGATTGATATAACCGCTCCTCCAGCCGGTATGAAGGCCAGTTGCAAACTCGTTCTTCATGCTACTAGGTGGTGGGCCGTGACTATCTTGGCCCAAGATTGGTCTGCAGCTCCGACCTGAATGACATGTGCTTCAGATCTCTACCTTCCGCGCCGCAGGCCATCCTGTGTGTTGTGCGTGAGGGTTGAAGTATCAGTACAGAGTCCTTCCCTTCGAGTGCTCCAGAGCCCGTTGGGTCTTCAGGTCAACTGGGAGAGAGTAATCTCACCCACGGGTTGAGTATCTCTTTTTCAGTTTTGGAGGTGAACTCGGTCCAACATGTCTCTCTATGAGAGTGTGTTCAGCTGGTGTGTCTAGAAGTGAGAAAGGGTCCCACTGAAAGAACTTTCAGAGGCTCCTGGGGCATATGGTAGATGCAGCCATTTGGCTTCCTCCATATGATGACCGCTTCAGCACTAGCTTCATGATCGAGTTCCGAGGTGACCGTGGCAGAGCAGCTCACCCTGTGTGACTACAGTTCATCCCGGTCTGCTGCCAAACCCTCAGCAACTGAGGGGCCTTGTACAAAGGGCGTGTTTTAATGGAGGCCTGGGCGACCCTCGACTACATGGGCATTCGTGCCTCGAGTTGTTAGACATTGCGACCGTTGTGTAAGCTTCCCTCGCATGTCACGACTCACCCGTCACCTCCTCCTTAGAGTCGGAAGCTTCTGAGGACGCTTCGTTCCACTCTTTCCCGGCCTACTCAATCGTGCCGCCAACGAGCCTCACGACAGTTATAGCCAGGGTGAGTGGAGACTCCATCCCCTGGGGTCCAGTTGGGTCATGACCACTCCGGGGCCGCTCAGTTGCCTCTCCGGTTTCGTCTCCCTGCCAGTATTTCTGTCCGAGCGGACAACCCTTGGACAGACACTGGCTCTCAGCTGCCCGGGGGCCCGCAGAAATGCGTTTCCCCAGTGAGCTTCCTAAAAGCGACTGCGACTCATGGTCGCCTGGCGCCTGCTCAAGTCAGTGAATTCATCACACTTCATGTTAAGCAGAAATGCTCCTGTAGCTCAGTGAATTCATCACACTCAGGTGTTGAGCAGCAGTGCTCCTGAAGCTCAGTGAATCCTTTCACACTAGTGTTGAGCAGAAATGCTCCTGTAGCTCAGTGAAGTTCTTCACACTCAAGTGTTGAGCAGAAATGCTCCTGTAGCTCAGTGAGTTTATCACACTCAGGTGTTGAGCAGAAATGCTCCTGAAGCTCAGTGAACTTATCACACTGAAGTGCTGAGCAGAAATGCTCCTGAAGCTCAGTGATCTTCACATGTTGTGTTGAGCAGTGCTCCTGTCTTTTGCGCCCGTTGCTTGCACCTACGGTGCTAAGTCAGGAGGGATCAGGTCTTCATAGTTACCCCTTATTGGCCCAACCAGACTTGTTCCCATCGACAGCCTTCCTGACTTCCCCTGAACACTTTTTCAGGGACGGGGCACGATGGCACCCGCATTCTACCCCTGGAGATTCCGGGCGGTCTTTCACTGAATGCGGAGGTTCAGATGGCTATCACAGGATCTATGACAGTTACCATCACTTCTGCTAGCACCCCCTGGAAAAGGTAGTGTGCTTACGCTTTAGAAGTGGAACCTAGTCGTTGAGTGTGTCTTCTCTCCGTGAGGAGATCCTGAAAGCTTTCGATCATTTCAGTGCTCTCTTTCCTGCCGGATGGGTTGGGGTAGGCTGTTTTCCTTCACCCTCAAAATGATGTTGCCTCTGTGTTTTCGACGCTCATCATGATGCAGAAGCATGGGTAGCACGTCCTGATCGTCAGATTCCTGAGGAGCAGGTAATATAAATCCTTGCGTTCCTCTTTATCTTCTTGGGTCTTATCTCTGGTGCAACTGCACTGCAGAGACCGCCCCTGAGCCACTGCAGGCAGTGAGTTAAAAATTCTGTTAAATCAGTTCTCCTGCTCGCATGGTCCCTACTAGAGGGTAGAGACTTGCTCGCTTTCGGTCAACGTTTTGTGCCTGGAGTTCAGGCCGGCTATCTCTCAATAGCTGAGACCCTGGCCTGGATTGTGCCCAAGGTTCCTATCTCTCCTGTAATAGGATCAGGTGGTGAGCCTGCTAGCGCTGCCTGGAGGAGGCAGACCCAGTCCTGGCTTCTCTGTCCGTCCGCTTCATAGCGTTTAGACGTGTACAGAACGCAGCCTTAGACCTCAGACCAGGTCTTGTCTGTTAGGAATCAGCAGAGAGGGAAGGTTGTTTCCAAGCAAAGTGGCCCACAGATGTGGTTGTCTTATTTCGGTGAAAGATTACGAGATGCTCATATCCACTTAGGTGTTGAGCTCCTCTATAATGAGTGTTTAGCTCCGCCTGGGCGTTGACAGAGTGCTTTGCTGACAGATTAGAGTTGGGGGCTGGGCGACACCTATTGAACCGCTGCTTCCCATGGGCTCCCTTCTCATAAGCCAGTTTCACCGTGAGCCCGGTTCAAGTGTCGGCTTGCTGCGCCATTCCCCTCCTATGGACTGGATACGTGCGCCTTCTACTCCAGTTGAGTTCCCTTAAACCGAACCCTGTTGAGTTCCTCCACACCCCTCCAACGTCGTACGTGCGGAACGTCTGGTGTTAGGCCTACCACTCGTAAGCAGTGTGAAACCTGTGTTAGGCTGGGTCCATATGTTGCGGTCCCTACGGTGATCCCATATGTGTATTCTTCCACGATACTGCTCCCTATGGCGAGCCTGTGTCTTCCCTCGGCAGAGTCTCTGCCGTCACTGTCCGGTGAGTCTACCCCTGTCTCAGGCTAGAGCCACCCCAGTGACATTCCATATGTCATACTGCCCGGTCATCCGCCCAGTTCATATGTGTATTCTCCACTTTACCTCCCTCCGGGTAGGTTGTGGCTTCCGCAGCATCCCTTCCTTCCAATGTACTGGGAACGCTTTCCCAGTGGTCCTGTAGGAACAGCAGTGACTTCCCTGGCCTAAGCCCTGTCCTTCCCCGCCTTAAAATTACGGGGGCATTTGGTGGCTTTTGTCTAGGCACTGGAAGGTCAGAATCAGAATCAGAATCATAAAGAGCTTTAATGCCAAGTGTGCTTGCACACACAAGGAATTTGTTTTTGGTACTGAGGCTTCCAGTGGACATATACAAATACAAATACAACAAGAAACATAATACTACAAATTATAAGAATAAAAAATAAAAATATAAATATATGAGAAGAAAAGTATCACAGTTGGGTTTAGTCAGAATAGACATTTTCAGATTTACAGATTATGAACATATTTACAGTGTTTTGAATATTATAAATAAATAAATCTACATATAAGTATAACCTGAGTTGTAGGGTATTGCACTAAACAGTGGGAGTATTGCACTTAAGGCATATGCCTTGGGAGGAGTGTTAACTGTTCAGGAGGGAAATGGCCTGTGGGTAGAAACTGTTCCTGTGCCGAGATGTTCTTGTGGCCAGTGATCTGAGTCGCCGTCTTGACGGTAACAGTTCAAACAGGTGGTGTCCAGGGTGAGTGGAGTCTGTGATGATTTTACCTGCTCTCTTCCTCACTCTGGAAGAGTACAGGTCCTGGAGGGTTGGCAGGGGGGCACCAATGATCCTCTCCGCAGTCCGGACTGTCCGTTGTAGTCTCCTGATGTCTGATTTGGTAGCTGAACCAAACCAGACAGTGATGGAAGTGCATTAGACAGACTCAATGACGGCTGAGTAGAACTGAATCAGCAGCTCCTGTGGCAAGTTGAACTTCCTCAGCTGGCGAAGGAAGTACAGTCTCTGCTGGGCCTTTTTCACAATGGAGTCAATGTGATTGTCCCACTTCAGGTGCTGAGAGATGGAAGTGCCCAGGAACCTGAATGACTCCACTGCTTCCACAGTGCTGTTCATGATGGTGAGTGGGGGGAGTGCTGGGCTGTTCCTCCTGAAGTCCACGATCATCTCCACTGTTTTGAGCGTGTTCAGCTCAAGGTTGTTATAACTGCACCAGACAGCCAGCTGTTCAACCTCCAGTCTGTAAGCAGACTCGTCACCGTTTCGGATGAGACCGATGACAGTGGTGTCGTCGGCAAATTTCAGGAGCTTGACAGCGGGGTCTTTAGAAGTGCAGTCATTAGTGTACAGGGAGAAGAGCAGTGGGGAGAGAACGCACCCTTGAGGGGCGCCAGTGCTGGTGGTGAGAGTCCTGGATGTGAGTTTCCCCAGTCTCACTCGCTGCTGCCGGTCCGTCAGGAAGCTGGTGATCCACTGACAGATCAAGGATGGTATGGAGAGCTGGGTCAGTTTGGCTGTGAGAAGACCAGGCATGATAGTATTGAAGGCCGAACTGAAGTCCACAAAGAGGATCCTTGCATAAGTCCCTGGTCTGTCGAGATGTTGCAGGATATAATGCAGTCCTATGTTGACTGCATCATCCACAGACCTGTTTGCTCTATAAGCAAACTGAAAGGGATCCAGCAGGGGTCCAGTGATGTCCTTCAGGTGGGCCAGCACCAGTCTTTCAAACGACTTCATGACCACAGACGTGAGAGCGACAGGTCTGTAGTCATTAAGTCCAGTGATTTTGTTTTTTTTGGGGGACAGGAATGATAGTGGAGCGTTTGAAGCAGCAGAGAACTTCAGACTGCTCCAATGATCTATTGAAGATCTGCGTGAAGACCGGGGCCAGTTGGTCAGCGCAGGCTTTTAAACAAGCAGATGAGATGCCGTCTGGGCCTGAGGCTTTCCTAGTCTTCTGTTTTTTGAAGACTCGGCTCACGTCCTCCACACAGACCTTAAGCTCAGGTTGGATGGCAGGAGGGGGGAGTAATGGGAGTGCAGGAGGTGATGGTGAATGTGTGAAGTGCAGGTCAGAGCCGGTGTGTGGCATGAATGAGGGCTTTTCAAACCTGCAATGAAATGATTTTATCCCCACTTCTGTAGGCATCCTCTTTGGCATGACGAAGGTGTTTGAGTTTCCCAGTAAACCATGGTTTATCATTAGTAAATGATAAGAATGTCCTGGTAGGAATGCATGTATCCTCACAGAAACTTATATATGATGTTACAGTATCTGTGAGCTCATTCAGATCGTTGGTAGCAGCTTCAAAAACAGTCCAATCAGTGCAGGCCTGTAGATTCTGCTCTGCTTCATTAGTCCATCTTTTTACAGTCCTTATTACAGGTTTAGCTGATTTCAGTTTCTGCCTGTAGGTCGGTATGAGATGAACCAAACAGTGATCAGAGAGCCCCAAAGCTGCTCGTGAAACGGAGTGATACGCATCTTTTATTGTGGTGTAACAGTGGTCCAGTATATTACTGTCTCTGGTGGGACATGTAACGTGCTGTCTGTATTTTGGTAGTTCACGGGAAAGATTTGCTTTGTTAAAATCCCCAAGAATGATTAAAATAGAGTCAGGATACCTTTGCTCTGTTTCAGCTATTTGTTCAGCCAGCTGTTGTAGCGCCGCGCTCACGCACGCGTCTGGAGGGATGTAAACATTCACGAGAATGAAAGAGGAAAACTCCCGTGGTGAGTAGAAAGGTTTACAGTTTATGAAATGTGCCTCTAAATTAGGAGAGCACATCTTCTTCAGTGTTGTTACATCTGAACACCAACTTTCGTTAATGTAGAAACACAATCCACCACCTCTTGTTTTCCCCGTTAGCTCCACAATGCGATCCGCTCGGAACAGCTGGAAGCCCGGCAGATGTATTGCGTTGTCCGGTATGGCTTCACTCAGCCAAGTTTCAGTGAAGCACAGAGCAGCAGAGTTTAAAAAATCCTTGTTAGTGCGGGTGAGGAGAAGAAGTTCGTCCGTTTTGTTAGGAAGGGATCGGAGATTCGCGAGATGAATACTGGTGAGTGCAGTGCGCAGGCAGCGCTCGCGGAGTTTAACCAGCGCGCCGGCTCGCTTCCCGCGTTTGTGTCTGACCGCGCGTTTGAACAACAACGCTGCCCCTCCGACGAGAATGTCCTGCAAGACGTCCGAATAATCAAAAACTGTAGAAAAGTTATCTGGTGTGTGTTTCCTAATGTCCAGTAGTTCGTCTTTGGTGAAACTGATAGGAAAAGAATGACTAAACGCAGAACAAACAAACAAAAACAACACAATAGCTGGAGAGCCCCACACAGAGGCAGCCATCTGCGGCGCCATCTTGGATGTACAGACAGAGTGAGGCAGAGTGACATCTAAGTTGAGCCAGAGGTTTCAACATCATTTAAAATATATATAGATACATAAAATCCATACTGTGACAGAAATTAATCTTTGATAATCTATAAATATATACCAAATGTAATACCAGCTAAAATAATTTATGCTTGGAAACAGTGTTCTCAGCCACAAGTTTTCTCAACTCTGTTTAAAAATAGGCCTATCTAGTGGTTATACTAGGTATGACATTTGAATATTATTTATTTCTACCAGATATCAGTAATCTGCCTATTTCTAACTTATACATATTTTTTAAAATGAAAATTTTTTTTTAGTAAAATGTGTTTTTTCCCTAATAATTAATATAATTTTTTCTATTATTTAATATAGAAATAAATGGTGTATAATTTATTGATTAAAAGATATTTCCCTTTTTCCAGTAGGGGTAAAATCTCAGCGTGGCAGGGGGAGCTGCCACTCGACCTGTCACTCAACCCATCACTGCTAGGGGCGCCTCCCTCAGGACCGTCATCGTTATGTGTGCCTGCCTCGGGACCCGTCACCGTTATATGCGCCTGCCTCGGGACCCGTCACCTTTATATGTGCCTGCCTCGGGACCCGTCACCATTATATGCGCTTGCCTCGGGACCCGTCACCATTATATGCACCTGCCTCGGGACCCGTCACCGTTATATGCGCCTGCCTCGGGACCCGTCACCATTATATGCGCCTGCCTCGGGACCTGTCACGGTTAAATGCACCTGCCTCGGGACCCGTCACGGTTATATGCGCCTGCCTCGGGACCCGTCATGGTTATATGCGCCTGCCTCGGGACCAGAGGCGGACAGAGTACACAGCTTCATTACTTGAGTAAAAGTACAGATACCCCTTGCTAAATTTTACTCAAGTACAAGTAAAAGTACTACAGTCAGATGTCTACTTAAGTAAAAGTACTGAAGTACTTGTTTTTAAAAGTACTTGAGTATCAAGAGTACAAGAGTTAATTTTCTAAATATTGCATTACTACTGCCACAGTGCTTACATTTATGTACAGAAACGTCCTACATGGAGTTATGAAAAATGTTAATGTTAATACCTTGGAGAATGTAAAAGGAATTGAAAGTAAAATCAAGTCATTTTCATCTTGTTACCATGTTGCTTTATTTAACATTTAAGAAAATGTCAGAAAATGTAAATAGTCTGGCGAGGTGGGACCACGGGTTGGCACATTCCCGGGATGGACCTGCTGCGTCTTCTAGTGATGGGATTTATGGCTCTTTGAGGGGATCCGGATCTTGGCGATCCATTCCTTTCAAAGAGCCGTTCAAAAGAACGGTTCTATTGGCTCTTTTTAAATATTTAGTCAGTTTTAAGAAGCCAGCTTGGGGGCATCTCAGTTTATCCTGGAAATAATCACTGGGAGGAATGATGAGGTGAGATTTGTAGTCAAATAATTAAAACTCAGATATCACACACCAATATCTGAGTTTGAATTATTCTGAAATATTGATTATTACCTCATTTGTCATGTGTGGACTATATTCCATAGGGTTGCACAACATCCCTCTGCTTAGAAAGTGACATCACTATTTTGGATTTACCTTTAGTACAAAGTGTGTGTATGTGTAAAGCTATGTTGACTTATGTTATTCATACAATACCTACTCACAAATAAACATCAAAAACAAAGCCGGCAATGAATTTCTGTGCAAAACAGTTTTTTTATTATTTATTTTTTTAACTGGAGTAACCATGTGACGGCAGCGTGCACAAGTCATTGGCTCCGCTCCTACCCAATGACAGAGGCACGTAGGGGTTTTTTTCCACTGGAGTACTCACGTAAAGGATGTGCGCGCGTGCACAACTATCATCATGCTGTTAGGCAGTAGCACCCCTGCGCTGGGTGCGCCCCTTCTCGTATAACTGAGGAGCTAATTTGTGCGGAAAAAAAGAACGACAGAAAGAACGGTTCCCCTCCAGCCGCGACTTGGCTCCCATCGTCCATGTTTATGAGCCGTTCAAAAGAATCGGTTCGTTCGCGAACGTCACAACTCTAGCGTCTTCATGGTTTTGTCTCTTATCTAAATCTGACCATGGAGTTGACTTATTTGGCAGAAAGCTGAAGGTGATTGCTGATAGGCTGTCTCAATCAGTGGCGCCTGCACAATCCAATCACGTTTGAGAGGGAAACAACAAATTGTGGGTTTATGAGATTTTTTTTTTTTTAGAAGTAACGGGTACTCACGGTTATGGATAGAAATGTAGTGGAGTAAAGAGTACAATATTTGCCTCTCAAATGTACTTGAGTAAAGTCATGAGTACTCCCCAAAAATGATACTCGAGTAAAGTACAGATCCCTCAAAATTGTACTTAAGTACTGTACTCAAGTAAATGTACTCCGTTACTGTCCGGCTCTGCTCGGGACCCGTCACCTTTATATGCGCCTGCCTCGGGACCCGTCACCGTTATATGCGCCTGCCTCGGGACCCGTCACGGTTATATGCGCCTGCCTCGGGACCCGTCACAGATATATGCGCCTGCCTCGGGACCCGTCACGGATATATGCTCCTGCCTTGGGACCCGTCATGGATATATGCGCCTGCCTCGGGACCTTACACAATATATTAGGTGTTTTTTAAACAAAATGCAGCGGGTATCCCCTGTAGCTAGCGGGTAAGAATGGTACACACAATCGGTCAATATTCACCATTAACTAAACACTGCCTTACAGCTACCAGACACTCCGACTGATGCATATGATAAAAGAGACAGTTGGACATTGTAGTGTTACAAATTTATTAAATGTTTTAATTTAGGTTCCAATACGAAAGTATAGAAACTGAGAAAGTTTAGTAGACTGAATTTAGCATTTGAAGTATAAATGATGATATCAGAGTTATCAGCAAAGAGATTCATTGCCAGTCCTGTTCTCTCTATTGTAAGTTAAATGAGTCAGATTACTGAGACTCTCACCCTTTTGTTCTAATGGCCCTCGGAACCCCTGTCCCAGTCGTTGAATAGTTTTGCTGATTGGATTAGTATTGGTGACACTCAGGTGTCTGACATTTGCTTTTGTCTGTATGCACTTCCTGGCCATTAAGCTCAAGATGCAGTGGTGTCTTTGTCTCTATGACAATGTGAAGGTATGGGTGATATAGTTATGCTGATTGGATTGGAATTGGTAACACTCTCAGGTTATAGGGCAGGGTCCTTAATCTGTATACATCATTTACATGCTTTGTTCATCACAATGTTAAGCCCTGCCCCTAAATGTATATAAATTGCAAGGGAACGTTTCCCTTAGTCAGACTTGGTGACTACAGCGATGCCACAGCAATAAAGAACTCTGCTTAAAAGATAACCCCAAGTCTCCTGGTCTTTCGCTTCTAAATCTTCTACACTGAAGAAGGAAAAGGTTTACAACAGATGGTGCCGCCACCCGGATAGAATTAACTTCACCAGAATCCAGAACTTAAACTCAACAAAGATCTGACTTTCCAGTTCCAGCCTGAATCTTGAAACTTCAAGCTCAACATTTCCAGTTCCAGACTGAATCTTGAAACTTCAAGCTCAACAAAGATCTCAAAGCTGACTGAGTTTCCAGACGGAACCTTTCCGTACAACCAACGATTTGGTGAGTTTCACTCTATTCAAAGAACCGCTGAAGACCAGTACAAATCTGTTATTTCTCTGCGCCGTCAGAAGAAGAGTTAACAAACAGCTGTAGAGTTTGGTTAACTAGGTTTATCCTCTAAGGTTTTCTGTTAGAGATGAAATTGATCCTCTGTTGTCAGGCAGGGAAGATTTAGCATTACGTGTTAATATTTGGTGATCCTCTGTTCACAGAGAAGGATTAGCATTACGTGCTAGTTATTTTGTTTTTTTGGTGATCCTCTGTTTCAGGCAGGGAAGTTTAGCATTAAGTGCTAGTTATTTTTTTTTATTTTTTTTTTTCATCCTAATATTTTGTTTTGTCCTCTGCTTTGCCAGGGAAGTGTTCATCCTCTGTATAGTCAGGGAAGTTGGTTTATCCTCTGTTTTTCAACAGAGAAGAATTGTTTATCTTCTGTTCTTGTAAGCAGGAAAGATTTGCGTAAAAGTGCTAGTAATTTGAAGGAAGGTTAACGATAGTTGATCAGTTTTGAGTGTACCCTCTGTTTGATCAGAGACGTTTTAGTGTTTGTTTGTGTGGTAACAAAGAAACTCACAAAAATGGTTAGAAGGAATGCTAGGTTGATTCCAACAACTGAAAAAGGTGGTCTTGCTACTCCTTTGTGGTCAGATAGTGAAATCAAAACACTGTTAGGAGAACAAATGAACCTAATAGTCACAGGAAAAGTTAGACAAGAACTAACACAGAAATATGAGATTCATCCAGACAAGACTTGGTGTAAGACTTGATGAGTGTAAAAAGGTGCTTGGAGCAAGTATCCGCAAAAAAAATGTGAAAGGCATATTATGCTGCCATAGAGAATTTGGTTTAGCCCTAGCTACACAACAGTCTCAGCATAACTCAGAACTAGAGAAAGAGAACAAAGAGATACGTGCTAGAATTTCTTCTTTGACCAAGAAATTGAACTGCAACAAACCTATAGAAAAAAATGATGTAGAAGAAGTTAGTCAGCCGGATAACATTTACCCTGACTTACAAGCGTTCTTTGAAACAGATGTGGCTCTCCGCCCAGTAACTGATGTGCCTGTAAATTCAGTCAATGTGTGTGGTGCTAGAAGGAGATCGCAGGGAATTGAGGGAACTGAAAGTGTTCCTCCCAACTCTTCTGTTGTCCAAATCCAAACTGTTGCAAAAGCACTTGGACCTAAAGACATAGAGCGACTGTCCCAGAGCCTACCTTCAGCACGTAAACAGTTTTCTGAATTTAGAAGAACAAAATCAGCAAAATGCGTCTATATGACATGTCGTTAACAGAGGTCACACAGTTAATGTCACAAATTTTAACTGAAACTGAATTCAACAGTTTTGAATCTGCCGTGACTTCTGAACTACAACATGCCAGTAGAAGTGATATGAGAGAAGGTGTTTTGAAAATCCTAAAGAATATCTTAGGGCCCAAAATAGATTGGTCTAGAATTACTAGCTGTGTACAAAAGAAAGATGAAAATGTGTGCGAATATACTGAGAGGTTTTGTCAGTCAGCCGTAACTTACAGTGGAATAGTGGTTGATTCTGAAAGTGTGCTCGATGACAAAGGACCACTGATTCGTATCTGGTCAGATGGCCTTGTGGCCGAATACAGAAGAGCTTTGCCATTTCTAGATATAGCTTGGTCTAACAGAACTCTCAGAAGTAACTTAGACAGTTTGGCGGCATGGGAAAGCGATGCTGATGTTAAAGCCAAAGTGAGAGTAGCAGCAGCAGCAGCTACATTTAGCACAGCAAAACAAGAAAGCCGGTGGTCTAAAAAAGAAGGCACATGCCACTATTGTGGAAAATTAGGACATTGGGAGAAAGAGTGTAGGAAGAAGTTGCAAGACACAAAAAGAAATGCTATGCATAATTCTGCTCCTTCTCAGCCTGCATACAACCCTGAAGTAGTTCCGCAAGTGTCCACTGAAACTTTAGGAAAGCTCGTTCAGGCTCTTCTAAGAGCACAAAAAGACCAGGAGAAAAACGCCTCGGTTACGACTGTAACTTCGGTTCCCTGAAGAGGGAACGAGACGTTGCGTCGATTGACGCTAAGGGAACGCTTTGCGTGATGATGTATTGAAGCACATGTAAAATCAGTCCAATGGCGTGACGGGACATCAGAAGCGGGTGACGTCATGAACCAGGAAGTATAAAAGCCGGTTCAAACCCAGCCGCGACAGCTTCGCAGGGTCTGAACAAGTCGCTTACAGGCACGCAGGAGATATGGCAGGTGACGCAACGTCTCGTTCCCTCTTCAGGGAACCGAGGTTACAGTCGTAACCGAGGCGTTCCCTTTCAAGGGAACTCGCGTTGCGTCGATTGACGCTAAGGGAACGTCTATACCAACGCCACCATAGCGAGAAGTGCCTGTCCAGTGTGAAATCAGGCAAGCAGCACTAAGACGAGAGCACTCGGGACCCTGGAGTAGAGTCTACGTCCAGAGCATAGAATCTAACGAATGTGTGAGGTGAGGACCAGCCTGCCGCATCACAAACGTCCTGAAGAGGAACTCCTGACAATAAGGCCTTAGAGGCCGCCATACCCCTAGTCGAGTGAGACCGAACGGCCATAGGTGAAGGCTGTCCGGTCGACTCGTAAGCAAGTGAGATGGCCTCGACCACCAACTTGCTCCTCCTTTGCTTAGATGCAGGGGACCCCTTGTTAGGGGGTCCAAAGCAGACAAATAGCTGTTCAGATTTACGCCACAGGGCAGCTCTGTGGACGTAAGCATCCAGCGCCCTCACAGGGCATAGCAAATTGTGCCTTTCCTGGTCCGCATCCTGGAACGGAGGAGGACAGAAGGCCTGCAGCACTATAGATCGGGCCACATTAGTGGGGACCTTGGGAACATAACCTGGTCTAGGATGAAGGAACGCTTTAACCATGCCAGGTGCAAATTCCAAGCACGAGGGTGCAACCGACAGAGCCTGAAGATCTCATATTCTTTTAAGGGAAGAAATAGCGAGGAGGAACAGAGTTTTTAAAGTAAGAAAACTGACTGGAACCTCCTCGAGGGGCTCGAAGGGAGCCTGGGAAAGGCCTTGGAGGACAATAGCCAGGTCCCAAGTCGGTACCCTAGTGCGTACAGCAGGCCTCAGCCTCAGAGTGCCATGTAGGAAACGAGATACCAGAGGGTCTTTACCCACAGACATTCCACCCAAAGGGATGTGGTAAGCACCTATGGCCGCCACATAGACCTTCAGAGTGGACGGGGATAGACCTGCAGAGAACCGATCCTGCAGAAGTTCCAGCACTGTACCAACCGGGCAGTTAACTGGGTTCAGCTGACGGTCACTGCACCATGAAGTGAAAACCTTCCACTTCAGGGCATAAAGTCTCCTCGTGGAGGGAGCTCTGGATTGTAGAATGGTCTGCACAACCTCGGTTGAGAGACCTGATCCTATGAGCTGGGCCCCCTCAGAGGCCAAGCCCACAGGTTCCACAATTCGGGACGAAGGTGAAATATTGAGCCCTCTGCTTGAGACAGTAGGTCCCTCCTGACGGGAAGCTCCAAAGGAGGCCCGTTGAGGAGAGACACTAGATCTGCAAACCACACTCTGCCCGGTCACCGCAGGGCTATAAGAAGCAGGCACAGATGGTCCCTGCGAACTCTCTCCAGAACTCCCGGGAGCAGAGCAATCTGGGGAAAAGCATACAAACGCAGCCTCGGCCACGTCTGTACCATCGCATCCAGTCCGAGAGGAGCTGGATGCGTGAGGGAGAACCAGAGTGGACAGTGAGACGTCTCTTGAGAAGCAAACAGATCTACTTGAGCCTGGCCGAACTCCCTCCATATCAGCTCCACCACCTCGGGGTGGAGCCTCCATTCCCCGGGCCTCGGCCCCTGTCTCGACAGGATGTCTGCTCCTAAGTTCTGGGCCCCCGGAATATAAGCTGCTCTGAGTGAAAGCAGCTTGCCCTGGGACCACAAGAGGATATGGTGCGCCAGTTTGCACAGTGGACACGAACGCAAACCCCCCTGATGATTTATATAGGCGACCACCGATGTATTGTCCGTGTGGACCAACACATGGTGGCCCCTGAGGTCTGGGAGGAAATACTTGAGAGCAAGAAAAACAGCCATCCTCTCCAGGCGATTGATATGCCAGGAAAGATGATGGTACCCCCATAGACCCTGAGCCGAGCGTCACTCCAGGATCGCTCCCCAGCCCGTGAGGGAAGCATCTGTCGTTAGCATCCTGCGACGACAAGAAGCTCCCAGCACGGGTCCCTGGGACAGGAACCAAGGTTTCTTCCACATAACCAGGGCAAGTAAGCATCGCCGCGTAACCTTGATCATGCGAAAGGGGTTGCACCTCGGGGAAAACCCTTTGGTCCTGAGCCACCACTGCAAGGGTCTCATGTGCAGCAGGCCAAAAGTGATAACGTTGGACGCTGCTGCAATCAAACCCAACAGTCTCTGAAACTGTTTCACAGTGAGCGACTGGCCTAGCTTTATTCTTTTTACGGCTGACAGAATGGACTCTATGCGTGCCGGAGACAGGCGCGCCCGCATCGACACAGAATCCCAAACTACCCCTAGATAAGTGGTTCTCTGTAGTGGAGAAAGTACACTCTTCTTGGCGTTTGGCCGTAACCCCAGCTCTTTCATGTGGGCGAGGACGACATCTCAATGCCGAACCGCCAACTGATGCAACTGAGCTAAAGTCAACCAAACGTCGATGTAGTTCATGATGCGAATACCCTGTAGACATAGTGGCGCCAGAGCTGCATCCACGCATTTCGTGAAAGTGCGGGGTGATAGTGCTAGACCGAATGGAAGAACTCGATATTGGTATGCTCCGCCCCCGAAAGCAAACCTCAGGAACTTCCTGTGATATGGAAGGATGGAAATATGGAAGTATGCGTCCTTGAGGTCTATCGTGACAAACCAGTCCTCGGATCTGATCTGTGGCACGATTTGTCTCAACGTTAACATTTTGAACTTTAGCTGCATGACTGATTCGTTCAGAACTCTCAGATCCAAAATGGGACGCAACCCCCCATCCTTCTTCGGAACGATGAAGTATCGGCTGTAAAGCCCGGAGTCCCTGCTGGAGGGAGGTATATATTCTATGGCACCCTTGTCCAACAGACTTTTCACTTCTTGTTCCATTACCAGAACCTGCTCGGGGTCCACCACAGTGGGTAGGACCCCCCTAAACCTGGGTGGGCGAGACCCAAACTGAATCTGATAGCCCTTTTCTATGGTCTTCAGGACCCAACGAGAAATATTTGGCAGTAGCTTCCACGCTGTCAAAAATTCTACTAAAGGTACCAGCCTCTCGAGACTGGTTTCTGGATTTAGTTGTTGTTGAGCAACCAGCTCGTCGCCCTGTAACGGCGAACCAGCAGGGAACGACTGAACTGACTGCTCTATAACCCTCCTCGGAGGGGGCGGGCATCCCAAGACCACTACGTTTCTGGGTGGACCCTGAGATATGTGCTCGCCGGAGACCGCTGCGCCCTGTAACACACGAGGTGGCAGGGTTGGCATAACGGTCCCCTGAGGGCACCGAAGGGAGGCGGGCACCGTATAATGAGGTGTTAACCGCTCTCCTTTCGGGGGGAACTGCCCTCGATGGCCTGCGCCCTCAGACGTCAGGACCTTTTGTTCGCAGCCTTCTTGGACAAAATAACGGTCCTCAGATCCGGTTTTTGCCTTGAAGGCTGCTGTTGAGCGGGCTTTCCCCGTCCCCAGTTTTTCTGTGGGGGAGCACGGGAGGCCAAGCTCTGTTTCTGAGTGGCACGGTGTGAGGAGCTGGCTTTTGATGTTTGGGGCTGCTCCCGCTCAGCAGCCCCAGAGACATGAATCCGACGGGGGAGGAGTTTTTGGAATGCAGCCGCCTGTTTAGTGGACTCCTGAAACCTCTCGACGACCAAATTTACTGAATCGCCGAAGAGGCCAGTCGTCGAGACCGGTGCATCCAAAAGAAAGTGCTTATCCCTCTCTTTTATACTGCTCAAGTTGAGCCAGAGATGTCTCTCAGCCATAGACCGGCCGATAGATTTATCCTTCTCCTTTGCGGCCCTGAGAGACAAATCTGTAGCCCGACGCAGTTCGCAAACTGCGTTCGGGCCAATACCCCCGCCCTCATCAAGGTCTCCTAACACCTCTGCCTGGTAAGCCTGCAGCAATGACATGGTGTGTAAACACGCTGCAGCCTGCCCAGCAGCAGAGTAAGCCTTACCCACGAAAGCAGATGTAACTCTAACTGGCTTGGTGGGTAATACCGGGGTCTTAAGGGAAGATGCCGCTTCAGGGGAAAGATAGCTGGCTAATGTCTCTTCTACCTTTGGCATCTCCCCATAACCGTGCTCTTTATATTGTGTTATATTGGAGTAGTGTGATGTTTGTGCACTGTACACTCTATATGACACTGGCTTCTCCCACGATCTCGACACCTCAGTGTGAAGATTGGGGAAAAACGGGAGACCCCGGTGATGAGGTTGTGCACGAGAGGGCAGGAAGCGTTCGTCGAGCTTGCTTTTCAAGCGAACGTCCTGCTTATCTGACGGCCAATCTATATTTAGTCTCTCGACCGCTCTCGTCACAACCTCAACCAGCTCCTCATACGCGTGAGACTGAGGTGGCGAATCCTCAGACACACGTGTGTCAACACTTACAACATCCAATTCCTCGGAACTGGATAGTTGGAGTGTTGGTGCGTGTATCGGAGCGGAAGAAACCGCAGTGCGTGCTTCCGAACCCTGATACAACGCACTGGATCTGTCAGGTGAAGGCAGAGATAAGGCAGAGCCCATCTCTAACCCCGCTGACAGATCCATTTGTGATCCCCAAGACTGAAGCCTTCGCTGTGCCTCAGCAGCAGCGGGACCTGAGCCCTGGGGAACGCGAGCCTGAGCGTCCTCGCGAAAGAACACCAGGCGAGATCGGAGTGTCCGCAATGGAAGCACATCACAGTGCTCACAGCCAGCGCCCTCGAGCGCTGACCGTGCATGCTCCTCTCCCAAACAAACAACGCAAAGAGTGTGTGTGTCCCCACCCGTTAAATAACGCGGGCAGGGGTGCACACACATTCTGAACTGCTGCTTGCTCGCCATACTGATATATATATATATATATATATATATATATATATACAGACAACACCAAATAACAGGGACAGTTTCACATATAGCGCTTGTGAAGACACAAAAGCTGTCGCGGCTGGGTTTGAACCGGCTTTTATACTTCCTGGTTCATGACGTCACCCGCTTCTGACGTCCCGTCACGCCATTGGACTGATTTTACATGTGCTTCAATACATCATCACGCAAAGCGTTACCTTAGCGTCAATCGACGCAACGCGAGTTCCCTTGAAAGGGAACTAATTGTTGGAGCTGTGAGTAGCTACCTTTCACCTGTAATCCATCATAATGACAAAATAATTTTTGTGAAAGGTAGCATACAAGAGAAAGAAATTGATTTTTTGCTTGATACAGGTGCAGAAATGACAATAATTCCTACAAAATTGGCTAAAGGTTTAGACATTCCGTACAAGAAAACCAAACTTTCTTTAACTGGCGTAGTAGGTGAAGATTCTGTTTTGTATGAAACCCCGCCCATAGAGGTACAATTTGGCCCAAAAACTCTGACTACAAAATTGCTATGTGCTCCATTAAATACAGGTGCAATTTTAGGCATGGATAACCTGAGACAAGTACATCTAACGTTCGACATGTCCTCAGAATTTGCTAGCATTAAAATTTCCTCAGCACAAGTTTCTACCAATAATGCAATCCCTCCAGAGTATGCTTTCTTACAGAATCATCCAATTTGGGCTAAAGACAAGGATGACTGGTTTATTGACAGGTGTAGAACCAGTCAAATTGACGGGAACTCCACCTCCGGTCACCAAACAATATCCGATCAATAAGGAAGCTATACAGGGAATCAAGCCTATTGTAGAAAAATTGCTGACGCAAGGAGTGCTAGTTAAAACCAACAGTCCATGTAATTCACCCATATGGCCCATCAAGAAATCCAATGGGACATGGAGACTCACCATAGACTACAGAGTAGCCAATAAACACCCCCTAGTGGCAGATCCTTCCACAATTTGTAATGGCCTGCCATTGGAGTGTAAGATTTTTTCAGTAATTGATATGTCTAATGGATTCTTTTCTGTACCATTGCACTCTGACAGCCAGCCATGGTTAGCTTTCACAGTTGACTATGAGCAATACCAGTGGACACGTTTGCCACAGGGATTTCAAAACTTCCCAACCATATACCATCAGGCTGTCAGATGAGATTTGTGTGACCCAGAATGTCCGGTAAAACAGTCCACTATGATCCAAGATGTCGATGATATTTTGATTGCCTCAACAGATCACGAGGTACATCAAACTGAATTGGCATCATTGTTGGACTATTTGCATAAAAAAGGACACAAATGCAGCTTTCACAAAGCTCAAATTGCTAAAAAGCAAGTCACATTTCTGGGTCAAACAATTGGTGCAGGAAATAGATCCATTACACAGGATCGAGCAGCTTCAGTCAAAACCATACCTCCGCCTACTACCATTAAAACACTCAGCTCATTTTTAGGAACAGCAGGTTACTGTAGACCAGTACTTCTCAAAGTCCGGACTCCGGACCGGATCCGGACCCGGGAGAAATTCAATCCGGACATGCCTCCATTTCGTATTTCAAGAGCACTAATTGTGTGTAAGGGATTAAAAGTGTGGATTTCCTACTTTGATAAACGCATGTTAAAATCATTTGTTTATTTTTTGAGATGGTCCAAAATTAAAACGAAGGCGAGATATTTAAAGTTTTCCTCCGTGATTTAGTTGCCATGACATCCAGTGAGCGTATGACTTTTGACGTAATCGGGCGCAACGCGACACTTCACCGCAGTAAGCGTTTGAATGTGTGTGGTGGATGTCATTGTTTAGGAAAAGAAAAGTTGATGAAGAAAATAGAGTTTTCAAAGATGATTGGACAGAGAGGTATGCGTTCACAGATATCCTAAGTCTCCCGTAAGTTCCAGGAGTCTCCCGCATATTGATAGCGGCTCCCTGATGCCCGCAAATTAGTTCAAATCTCCCGCAATGTAGAGCTCGCGAGCGTGCGTGCGTGCCTCATGAAGAGCATGTAAGCCCCATCCAACTAAGGTCAACAAAAAACAAACTATCCCCCCCCCCAATAGTTTCGGACCTTTGACATTGATGAACATTCTGATTTGGACCTTTGAATATAGACTTTGAGAACCCCTGCTGTAGACCGTGGATTGAAGAATATGCCTCGATTGCACAGCCTCTCTATGACTTGTTGAAAGGCCATGGTAAAGATTCAGATACTGTGTGTATGGAAGAACTTCACCTCAAAGCATTCAATGATTTGAAGAGAGCACTATGTCAAGCACCAGCATTAGGAATTGCCCAATCTGATAGACCCTTTGTGCTTTATGTCCATGAACACTTAGGCTTTATGACTGCATGTCTAATGCAAGATCATGGGGGCAGTTTACGCCCAATTCATTACTATTCTGGTAAACTTGACATAGTCGCTCAAGGTATGGGCCCATGTCTTAGAGCAGTGCAGGCAGTTCATCTAGCTCTTCAGGCTTCAACACTAATGGTGTTAGGTCAGACTGTAAATGTAAAATGCCCTCATGCAGTGTCCGCACTAATGAATCAAGCAAAAGTCACTTCTGTAACCTCCTCCCGTTGGGGAAATTGGTTAGCAACTCTCACAGCTCCGAACATTGTTTTACAGTGTGCACCAGTCACAAACCCATCCTCATGTATGATGTCTGTAATGACTGAGAATTTGTTTGAGGATGAAGGAGAAATGACTCACGATTGTGTTACGCTTACATATACACCTACGAGTGAAGTAAAAGAAACTCCCATAGAGAATTCAGAATTTGAGTTGTTTGTTGACGGTTCAGCTCAAGTAATTGAAGGTAACCGACGAGCAGGTTATGCAGTAACGTCCACCACGGAAGTGTTAGCTTCAGGACGTCTTCCAGATGCAGCTCAAGCTGCAGAACTAGTAGCCCTAACAAGAGCATGCACGTTAGCTTCAGGATCGGTTGCAAATATCTATACAGATTCCAGGTATGCTTTTGGGGTAATTCATGATTTTGGTGTCATTTGGCAAACCAGACAGTTTTTAACTTCTGCTGGATCCCCCATTAAGCATGCTGGATTAGTGAAAGATCTAATGTTTGCCATGAAACTTCCAAAGAAATTAGCAGTGATCAAAGTGAAAGCACATCTCACAACTAATACTACAGTAGCTGAAGGTAACTCTTTTGCTGATGTAGCAGCTAAACAGGCTTGTTTCTATGCAACTGTACAAGTGTGTTCAGGTAGTGCAGCACAGAAGACAATTCTACCTCCTGAATCAATAATTGATCTGTACAAAGACATTCCTCTGTATGAAGCATGGACATGGTTAGACAAAGGAGCAACAGTGGATTCATCCGGTTGCTGGACCAAAGGGGAAAAGTATGTCGCTCTCGAATCACTGTTGCCATATTTGGCTCAACAAATACACAATTTGGGTCACAGTGGTCCAGCAACGATGAATCACAGGTTCTCAAATCAGTGGTGGAATCCAAAATTCAGAAATGTAGCCACAGAAACAGCCAAGAGGTGTGTTACATGTCAGAAAAATAATGATGTACCAGCAGCCACTACACCAACAGCACATAACCCAGCCCCACCAGGACTATTTCGTCACCTGCAAGTTGATTACATATCATTGCCTCGTTGTAAGGGAAAAACTGACGTTTTGGTAGTAATAGATAAGTTCTCAAGATGGCTAGAAGCTTATCCAACAGGGCGTGCTACAGCTGCACATACTGCTAAATGTCTTGTCACTGATTTCATCCCCAGATGGGGATTACCAGATTGCATTGCCTCAGATCAAGGTACACACTTCACAGGACAGGTAGTCAAGGAAGTGTCTAGAATTTTGAAGATTAAGTGGAATCTTCACTGCCCATACAGGCCACAAGCATCAGGACAGGTTGAACGATCGAACAGAACAATCAAAACCAGACTAAGCAAAATGCATCAGGAAGGGGTACCATGGGTCGAAGCACTGCCAGCAGTACTGTGAAGTATGAGAGCATCACCTAACAGAACAGTAGGACTGAGCCCTCATGAGATTATTACTGGACGTCCCATGCAGATGCCAGGTGTGATTGATCTTAGAAATGCTGATGTACACATTGCCTCAGATGCCCTGATTGCTTACTGTGAAAACCTAACAAAGGCGGTACAGAGTGCCAGAGAGAGAGTTGAGTCATGTTGGCAGACTCCATCAGAAGGTGGACACACAATCATTCCAGGTCAATGGGTCATGATAAAGTCATTCAGAAAAAAGCCATTAGAGCCTAAGTGGCAGGGGCCACATCAAGTGATGTTGATTACAGCAGCTGCAGTATTGTGTCAGGGAAGGAAAACCTGGACTCACGTGTCACACTGTAAAGTTGTTCCCCCACCTACAGGGATAGGTTAGGACACGGAACCAGTGAGGAGCTCCGGGAAGAACTGAATGCAACAGGCGTCGGGGGTTAACCCTGGGGTGAAGACTCCCATCATTACCTCACTGTTCCTTAGGTGTCAAAGGGTTTAAGAAATGGGGAAAGAGGGAACAACAATAACAGACTCAGAAAAAGTTTACAACCATAGTGTTTGAACAAATACTGCTCTACTGTCTAGCAGACTCGAAAAAGTTCACAATCCTAGTGTTTGAACAAAAACTGCTTTCCTGTCTTTTGTTTTCTTTCTTACTTTGTGCAGACACCACTTGATGACTGTCCCGGAACCCATACGCACCGACCTCGTCATCTGCGTATGAAGCCACAAGAAAACCTCAAGAAAACGACTAGACCCACTGCCGAACCAACTATCACGAAAGAAAAAAAATATATACACAACGCAGAGACTCACATACGAAACCTTCAGTCATCCATCAACATGATCAAGATTGTCGTACTACTAAGCATCATGGATATCGCACAAAGTGTGGACTCCAGAAACAACATATTCTTAGAGCTGATGAATATGTCAAGAAATGCCTTGTTTGCTGGGAAGAACGTTTGCATGCCACACGCACCTTCAGTAGGAGCAGGAATCCCATGGGTGGCCCACCCTATCTCCAAATGTGACATGTGTACCTTATTCAATCATCATACCAGTGGATTATACAACAAGGATACATGTCACAACATAACAATTCCTCCCGCTTCTCCGTGTTGCATTCCAGGATTACCATCCTGCAACCTAACTTCAGCTACTCCCATCATGACAGATCTACTCCTGCCAATGATGTTCTATTGGTGCATGGAAAATTATGCTCCAGCATCGACTCCACTGGGTGAAATTCCTTGTGAACGTTGCAGCTTTGTGATTGAAAGAGGAACAGAATCCCATGTGTACGTTACTAGAACAGATAAGAAAGAGGAAACTGACTTAACAGAGTGTTTCTCCAGAAACCCATACCTACCCAATTTTTTTGCAATAAATCAGTTGTGTATGATCTCTCCACCAACTGACACTTTTTGGTTATGTGGAACTTCTGTCTACAGCATCCTCCCCAGCCAATTCAACGGAAGGTGCACCCTGGTTTATGTTCTACCAGCTATCAGAGAAAATACACACTCCACCCCAAACTCCCCACAGCTACAAAATTCAGCTCCTACCACTAACGAAGCAGATGGCTGCATTCCAGGACTCACTTGTGCACAAACATGGTGGTCAAGAACTCTTGGAGCATTAATACCATCTTATGGTTTCATGCAAGCCCTTGATCAAGTCAGAAGCTTATCGAATTCTGTACAGAAATTGGCCAATGATACGGCTTTGGCCCGTGGTAACATCACGGACACTCTCGCTTCGCACAAGATAATGATCTTACAGAAGAGAGTGGCCTTGGATTACATTCTAGCAACGCAAGGAGGTGCCTGCACCATCATCGGACCTGAGTGCTGCACCGGGTTAATGGATCCAACAGAGAACTTGAACAAAATCCAACAAGACATTCTTGATCTTTCACCAAAATTACACCAGATGACTGAAGATAATTTTTCATGGTTCGGAAACTTGATTGGGAAACCCTGGCTGTGGATAAAGGAAATAGCAATTATGTTGTTGTTTGTTCTATCAATGCATCCACAGTATCAAGTGTTTCATACAACATATGAATCACGCCTCTCACGAGATAATCACAGTTCCTAACAGAAAAGACTATTACCCGCAGGGTCGCCACATGTGCAAACAGACAGTGCAATTTTGTTCTTATCTATCTATTTGTAATATTATCTTATATTTTATTCCCTCTTTTTGTCCATAGTGGAGCGCACATAACGTCACCTATTAGCCTCGTGCCAGCTACAACCTAGCGTCGTGCCTGCCTCAAGATCTCTCACTGTTTAAATCTACCAGACACTCCGATTGATGCACATGTGCAAACAGACAGTAAAAAACTGCTCTTATTTGCATCGCGCCTGCCTCAAGATCTCTCACTGTTTTACTGCCTGATACTCCAATTGACATTATGAAGGGAAAAGCAGATGAAGATTCCTCACAACATCAATTTGTTTGTTTTATAGGCCTAGGCTATTTTTATTTCATTTTATTTACAGAATATTGCAGAATATCATTTAACATCAAATTTAATGATGAGGTCTTTGAATTTGCATCAGTGAGAACTGCAAAACAAACAAAAAAACTTGTTCAGGCAAAGAATAAAATTTAATTTTAATAATTAAAAAGAAATAGAAATGTTAATAATCATCTTTAGTTGCCCAATGGGGTTTTACCGATCGGTTACTCTACATGTGGCCGTTAAAAAACCAACACAGGTACGGCAAATCCAACACAAATTGACTCATATACTGAATTTACAGTGTGAAATTGACAGCATTTTAATGATTAATCTAAAATAATAAAATAAAAGAGAGGACACAGCAATATTTTGCACTTGCCAGTTATTATTTTGCCAGTTTTTCCACACAAACATCTTATACGAAAGATGAATAATAAATAAAAATAAATAGGCCTAGGCTATAAAACAAACAAATCGATGTAGTGAGGAATCTTCGTCTGCTTTTCCCTTCAGCATGTCAATCGGAGTATATCAGGCAGTAAAAGTGAGAGATCTTGAGGGGACCCTCGACACGGATGCTCTGGCACACAGCTGGCCCCCGGGCCTACGCAAGTATGCGTTTCCCCCAGTGGCCTTCTTGCACAGACCTTGTGCAAGGTCAGGGAGGACGATGAGCAGGTCTTGTTAGTTGTGCCTCTGGAAACTCCATGTTTGGTCCCTGGACGGGACGCGGAGGTTCTAGGTGACCTACCCCCAGCGGTAGTTGACACCATCACTCCTGCTAGAGCCCCCCTCTACGAGGCACCTCTATGCGTTGAAGTGGAACCTGTTCATTGAGTGGTGTTCTTCTCACGAGGAGAACCCCCGAACTTGCTAGATCAGGGCTGTACTTTCCTTCCTGCAAGATGGGTTAGAGCCAAGGCTGTCTCCCTCCAACCTTAAAGGGTCGCCGCACATCACAATGCAGTTGAAGGTAAGTCACTGGGAAAGCACAACGTGATTGCCAGGTTCCTGAGGGGGGCGAGGGGACTAAATCCGCTTCACCCGCTCTTTATACCCTCTTGTGATTTGTCTCTGGTCCTTTCTGCACTTCAGAGACCACCCTTTGAGCCTTTGCAGTCAGCGGAGTTAAAAATTCTGTCCTGTAAAACAGTACTCCTGGTTGCATTGGCCTCCATCAAGAGGGTAGGGGACCTGCATGCATTTTCGGTCGACGAATCGTGCCTAGAATTCGGCCTGGCTAACTCTCACGTGATCCTGAGACCCCGGCCCGGATACGTGCCCAAGGTTCCCAATACTCCCTTCCGCGACCAAGTGGTGAACCTGCAAGCGATGCCTTTGAAGGAGGCAGACCCAGCCCTGGCATTTCTCTGTCCCGTTCACACTCTGCGCCTATACGTGGACAGAACGCAAAGCCTCATGACCTCATATAAGCTCTTCGTCTGTTACGAAGGCCAGCAGAAGTGAAAGGCTGTCTCCAAGCAGAGGATGGCTGACTGGATAGTGGATGCCATCACCTTGGCTTACGAAGCCAAAGGCGTGCCTTGCCCACCCGGGTTGAGAACCCATTCCACTAGGAGTGTCGCTTCTGTAGAGCTGCGGGCTGGGCGACACCTAACACGTTCGCTAGAATTTATAGCCTGTGTGATCGCTTCAACCAGCCGATAACACCAAAGTTCCCACTCTAGTGTCGGCTTACTGCGCCACTCCCCTCCACATGAAGTGGATACGTGCGCTTTTTTGGGGTGAGCCCGTGTCTTTCCCTTTCCCTCCGCTCTGCCGTCTCTGTCTGGTGTAGCCTTCCCCTTCTCAGGCTGGAGCCACCCCAGTGACATTCCATATGTTGCACTGCCCGTTCTGGCCAGTCCGTATGTGTATTCTCCACATGTTACCTCCCTTCGGACAGGATATGGCTTCCGCAGCGTCCATCTCCCCTGGAAAGGCACGCTTTCCCAGTGTTATCCAAAGAGTTCCACTGTGTGGGGTATGACGGAACAGCAGTTCGAACTCTCTCTACGCAGGCCTTCCGCCTCAGCCAGTTGGGGATCTGAGAGTCTTGCGTAGGGCACTGGATGTGGCAGCAACTGTGGCGTTTTCCATAGGGATTCCAATTATGTCATCACATCGACGTTACGTTGAACTTGAGCGACTGATAGGGAACGTCTCGGTTACTAATGTAACCCTCGTTGCCTGAAGGAGTGAATGGGAGACGTAACGTCCCGCCGCCACGGTTGCTGACCATAGCTGTACGGTCGTCACGATCTCGGCTCCTCAGCGAAAAACAATGAGTGCGTGCGCCCGCTTCCTGTTTATACCCGCGCTGCAGGGCGGGGCGTGTGACGCGATTCACGCGCACCAACGTTCATTGGCTCGTTCTGTAGACACTCGAAGATGATAGGGCTCCCTGAAGTGATCCCAATAACATCGTAATGTCGACGTTACGTCTCCCGTTCGCTCCTTCAGGGAACGAGGGTTACATTAGTAACCAAGACGTTTTCGGGGGCATTAAACGTCATCAGCTGAACAGGTAAATTTATCTACTCATTAGTTGCTTTCACATCCTTGTTGAGTGTATAATAGCGAGTGTATAATCGTTTGCAAACTATTCTAACTCAAACTTTCAGAAAAATATATTTAAATAAAGACTGAAAGACTTGTCGGAAGCTTAGTGATGGTTATGCAGTTTGTTTATAGTCTAAAGTTAGCGTTTAGTTTCTGGCGATTGTATTTAGGCTTCAAAATGTATAAAAGCTGTGTTCAGTGTGGAGTACCACAAGGCTCAGTACTAGGACCATTGCTTTTCACCCTGTACATGCAACTCTTGGGAGATATCATTAGGAGGCATGCCATTTGTTTTCACTGTTATGCTGATGATACTCAGCTCTATATTTCTATATATTTCTAGCCAAAATGCAGAAGCTAGAGTTTTTATAAGAATCAGGAAGTACAGTATGGCCATAGTAGCCCGGTTCTACATTGGCTGCCTATCAAACATCCCACACATTTTAAAATCTTGCTAATTACTTACAAAGTACTAAATGGCTTAGCTGCTCGGTACTTGAGCGAGCTCTTAACACATTTTAGTCCTTCACGTCTATTGTGATCTTTAAAATTCTGACCAGTTGACAATACCTATATCAAGAATATCAAAATCAACTACTGGCAGTTGATTCTTCTCCTATTCAGCACCAAAATTCTGCATCAGTTTTCCTAGCCTTTTTTTGGGAAGCAGATACACTCTGTCAGTTTAAATCTAGACAAAAACACATCTATTCAACCTGGCATACACATAGCACATAATCACATTTCTATAATTCACATCCGTTAAAGGATTGTTAGGCTGCATAAATTAGGTCAACCAGAACAAGGAACACTTCCCAAAACACCCAATGTATTTGTTACATTGTACACGACCACAATGCAGCCCTGAATGTCAGCAGAGATCTTGTCAAGTAGACAATCCACTCTGAAGGCCTCATCGACATAACAGCCATTGGGACAGAACCTCAGCAAAGACCACAAGAACAAGACAAGTCCTCTGTTCAGACCCATGACCAGCTTCATCTCTATACTGGCTTGATTAATCCGTTCTTCAAGCAAAAGGAACTGGATACAATTTTTTAATGCTACCGATCCACAATCTGATTTCTGACTTGTTATGCAGTCTGAATAATAATCCGTGTTTGTTAGTTGGCCAAAGGAGAACTGGACCCCCGAATGAGCCAGGTTTTGCTCGAGTGTGTGTGACGTCATCTGACAAAGACCGAATGCAGAAATACTGTAGATAAAGTAGGTTAGCACGAAATAGCCTTCCCCAACTTGCAGACAGCTTTTTTTCAGGAAGAAGAGTCAGTGGTGTTCCACTCAATGTCAATGGCTTTAAACGGTTCATGAGTAGTTGGAAAAAGTCTCCCAGTTCATTAGAGTTTAATGTGAGACCATATATTCACAATAGGGTTCAAATCTGGGGCTCGTTCTTCGTACGTCGCTAACTCAGTTAGCTGGATTTGATTGTTGGCGATTTGGCATGATCTTGGATCGTTTGGTTCTTCAAAGCTCATCCTGGACTTGCTGTCATAGCAACAGGTGCGCCAGCTTGAACCTGCTCGCGAGCAGGCTTATTTCATGTAAACAGGATTAGATTGCGGCTTTATAAGCGGAGGTGATACGGGAAGTCTGTCGTAGCCATGTCTTGTCCATTTTTACGACAGCAACCTGTTGCGGAAGGTGCGAGGATAATTCGCAGACCTTTTCGAATTAATCGCGTATTGCAGGATAGACTGGATCCTTTAGCGCAGCGCGACAGTGTAATTTTTGAGAGATATCGTTTTTCTCGTGAGGGTGTTATTTACATCATTAATTTGCTGGAACCACACATTAAATGTTCAACACGGAGGAGTCGGGCTTTGACAACTGCACAGACTGTGTGCATTGCCCTGAGATTCTTTGCGAGTGGCACGTTCCTTTACACTATTGGAGATGCAGAGAACTTAGTGAAAAGTGCTGTCTGTCGTGCCATTCGCAAAGTTTACTTGGCACTCAAGCAGTTTTTAGGGGGTTTTGTGGTATTTCCAAGCCACTTAAGACCCCAGGTTGTAAAGCAGAATTTTTTTGCTATTGCAGGTACATTTATAATTGTTAATGACATGCAATCATGACCATGCCAAAAAGTATGACTAACAGTATGTGTCCTTCAGGCTTCCCTAACGTGATTGGTGCCATAGACTGCACACACGTCCCCATCAAGGCCCCACCAGGGCCCAATGAAGGGGATTTTGTGAACCGAAAGGGTTTACAGTGTAAATGTGCAGGCAAGTTACTATTACAATTTATAATATTCCAGATTAATTAGTAATATATTACATAAAAAAATGAATGTAATCAAAAAGTATGCAGTTGACTGACTAAAATCTCTTAGATGGTGTGTGACTCTATGTTCCATATAACAAATGTGGAAGTAAAATGGCCAGGATCAGTGCATGACTCAAGAATTTTCAGAGAGTCACATTTATGCACATTATTTGAACGTGGTAAGGGAACTTATAAATGTCAAGCTCACAGTATTACACACACTTATGCTGAGCCTAACAAAACTGCATTTTTCCATTATACAGGGAATTTTGACGGGGTCCTGCTTGGTGACCGGGGCTATGCCTGCAGGCAGTACTTCATGACGCCATTCCCTGACCCAAACCCTGGACCACAAACCCGTTACAACGCAGCTCTAGCCAGGACAAGGGCACGCATTGAAATGACCTTTGGGCAACTAAAGGAAAGATTTCAGTGTCTGAAGGGTCTGAGGGTTGCACCTGACAGGGCCTGTGACATAATTGTTGCATGTGCCATATTGCATAACATTGCCACTATCAGAAAGGAGAGGACCCCTGTGGTGGGGGTGCAGCCTGATGATGACCTCCAGCCAGTGCACTTGGACCAACCTAGTGGCAGAGCTGCACGGGACAGAATTGTGGAACACCATTTTTGAATGTGTAATAAAAGACAAGACAAAAATGCTTAGTTCCTGGAGTTTTATTTAAACAATTCTTTATAAAGAAAAGCCAGCAAGTCATCCTTTGCCTGCAATAAGAGATAGTTATGTAAAGTCAGCAATACTACTATGTGTCAAATGATGTATTAGCACTTACTCTGAAGGTCCTTTTGAAGCAACTCTATCTCTAGTGCAATTTCTCTCTTTTTCAAGTTGTCAAGTTCAATTTCTCCTCTTAATTTGTGTTTTTTCAGGTCAAAATACTCGATTTTTTGTTGAAGACGCCGTTTATATAGGGAACGGATGTCACCCTGTGTCATTTTGTGAAAGAAAAAGGGTCAAAACATGCCTCATGCAACAAAAGTAAAAAGTAGAAGTACAACACTGTCCACCTCTGTATCAGTTCTTTGTGCAGACTCTTCTGTAGGCCTTTCTGTAGGTGTGGACTCCTGCAACTCATATTGCAGACAGAAAGAATAGGTACAGAAGTATATACAAATTAGTGTAAAGTTATTTATGCACTTACAGGTTCTTCCTCCAAAGGACAGTCATCTGAGAGGGTTTCTTCACTGTCCTGTGCAATGGAAATAAATGGGTATTACAAAGTGTTGCACTTTCTTCCCTTTATGCAAGTTAGAAAAAGTACACAACTTACTGCATATGCTTCAGCCACCACTTGCTTGGGAACAGGTAAAAGTGTTGGTGTATTATGTAAAACTGCACAAAAGAGGGGAACAAAAAAAAATTGTCATTACAATTAACTACACTGTAAAAAATATAATGTGATCAATAACTCATGGCAATATATTTTATATTAACTAAAAGTTTAGAAGTTTTCACTTTCACAAACGGTTTAAATTACTGTACAAGCCATTTGGATTATACTTAATTTATATTTACAGTGTACTAAGAGAATTGAAAACTCATTTAGCCTACCAGTAATAAAGGTGTTGCTGCTACTGGTCCCTGGCTTTGGGTCTGAGGAAGAGCTGCCCCCAGGGATGCCCTCCACAATGGGTCGGTTTTCATTCAACCCAAGGGCCAGCTCCTCTGCTGGGGTATATTGTGGTGGTGCAGGACCACCACCTGTTTTTTTTTTTTTCAGCCTTTTTCTTGGTGGCTGTTATAAACAGACAAACACATTATTTAACAGTGGCTTTTAAAAAGAGGAAAAAAGTGGCTTTTTAAAATAAAGACAGTATAAGAATTAAAGGCTACCATTTTGTAGAATATTCTTGTACTTCACTTTTACTTGTCCCCATGTTCTAGTGGGTCCCGCGGAGGCTCTGACATAAAAGAACAAAATAAATATGAAATTATTAAAATGCAAAAATACATACTGTAGAAAGTGATAGAAACATCTACCATGGACAGCACTTACGCATTTAATTTGTCTGCTACTTTTTGCCAGCCCATTTTGCAGACTTCGAGGTGTTCCCTGTCGTTTTAATTAAAGATTCAAATTCGGCATAACCTTCCATTAAAAGCTCTTGTTCTCCTTGGGAGAAAAACTGGGCGCGTTCTTTGGCCATGCTGAACAGCCAATAGCAGCGTTGCTGATCATTGTTTCTACTATCGATACATATCCCCTTTTAACCCAGCGCATGATCGCGCAATTATCTCAGATAACTCAATCCAGCGATACTAATCATAAACAACAGGTGTGTTCGAAGAACCCAATTAGCCGGATCATGATTAGCACGATGATATCATCTTGGATGTCTCATTTGATCTCGGATGTTTTAAGCAACGTACGAAGAACGAGCCCCAGGACTCTGACCAGGACAAAACATGAGCCTGATGGATTTGTTCTCAAGCCACTTTTTGGTTGTCTTTGCAATTTGGGCAAGAGCACTGTCTTGTTGAAAAATAACATCTGATCATTACTCTTTAGATTTCACTTGTGGGAAGTAAGCCATCCTGAAATATACTTGTTTACTCCAAAGCATTAAAATACTTTTTTACTGTGAAGTAGCACAATCTTTTGGCAAAATTATTTGGCAAACAAAAAAAGAAACAAAAAAGACAAACTACAGCTACACGTTTTATTTTTAAAATACATAGAAAACCAATAAGATAACAGGAAAAAACATACATTGACTACAACATAATAAGTTATTAATATTTTGTTGGTTCTCTCTTGTGTTCTTTATTTTTTGCCAGGCTGTCTGTGGTAAAAATAGTCTTGTTGTGGCTAAGCAGGCAGCAAGAAAAAGTAAAAACTCTGAAGTCTCTCAAAGGTGATTTAATTTTCTTGTCAGGGCATGCTCCAAACAGTGTAACAGGGTTCCATCCACCAAAATTCCAATACAAGAAAATTCAAAATAGAAACAAATAAAGGAAAAAAAAACAAAACATAAAATAATATTTACATGAGAAACATCAAACACGTTGGCTACTGGCCCAACATTCACCCTTTGTTCTCTCTTCTCCTTTGTCCAAACAATCAGACTCTTTATAGTTGAGGCTCCTCCCCTCATATTCAAACATACCAATGGCAAGGCTGTCTCAAATACAATCTACATAGCTTATTTATAAGATCATATTTAACATCAATATTCAAACATGAATATTAGCATCTTCTTTACCAAGCTCTATTTTCATCATGAAAATCAACGAGAATCTTAAAAGACATGCATTTAATTTAATAACATTCAACATTTTCAATACTTGAACTCCTCCTTCTTTGGGAAGGTATAAGTCAGGCTTCCTGTGGGCGAGCCCCTCCTATTAGGAAGTTCCAGGAAGAAGGTAAGACAAAGAGTCACCATTAACAAACAGATCATTATTTGTGTAATTTACATTCACCTTCTCATTTACAGGCACTAAAGGCTAAGACCAACAAACATGAGTCGCAATGAAATGTGCACCTTCCATTCGACACATGTGAGACAAAACAGTAAATAAACTTATTTTGAACACAAAACCCATTGTTTGGTTCTTTGAATTGAAAGTTACATACCTCACTTTATCACATTTCTCCCTTTCCCCCCCCCTCTGAATGGGATTAGTCTGGTAACCGGGATAAGTAATCAGCAATGAGATTTTTCTTACCTGGACAATGCTCAATTGTAAATTTATATGGTTGCAGAGCCAGACACCAGCGCAGTATCCTCGAATTACTATTCTGCATTATTTGCATCCATTTCAAGGCTCGGTGGTCAGTTTGCAGGGTGAATTCCCGCCCAAGTAGATAATATCGGAGAGAGTCAATAGCCCACTTGATCGCAAGGCCTTCCTTTTCGATCGTTGAATATCTTCTCTCTCTGTCGAAGAGTTTTCTACTCAAGAACAGTACTGGCCTCTCACTCCCAGACTCTCCTTGGGCTAAAACTGCTCCCAGTCCCACATCCGAGGCATCCACCTGCACAAGAAACCTCTTCAAGAAATCAGGGCCCTGCAAAACTGCTTCTTGACATAACAGATCTTTAAGTGCTGTGAAAGCTCCTTCACACTCCACTGTCCAGTGAAACCTAGAAGGACTCTTTTTGGTTAAATCAGTCAATGGGGTAGCCAGAGTTGCAAAATGGGGAATAAAACGGCGATACCACCCAATTAAACCAAGGAACGATCTCACTTGTTTCTTTGTCTGTGGTCTTTGAATATTTTGAATACACTTAAGCTTCTCCACTTGTGGGTTAATCTGACCATGGCCAATGAGGTATCCCAAATACTTCACCTATGTTTGTGCCCACGAGCATTTGGTGGTGTTAATTGGGAGTCCAGCTTTCTGAAGCCTACTTAAGATATCACAAAGATGATCTAAATGTTCCTGCCATGTTCCACTATATATCACTACATCATCTAAATATGCTGCTGCATATTGGTCACACCAAGCAAGTACATTGTCCATAAGTCTCTGGAACGTTGCTGGTGCTCCGTGTAACCCGAAAGGCATTACATTATACTGATATAGTCCTGTGGGGGCACGGAAAGCAGTATATGGCTTACAAGAGGACTCAAGGGGCACTTGCCAGTATCCTTTACAAAGGTCTAGTGTAGTCATGTAACGTGGATGACCCAGCCTTTCAATCAGTTCGTCTATTCGAGGCATCGGGTAGGAATCAAAGCAGGATACGCTGTTCAGTTTACTAAAATCTGTACAAAACCTCAGTCCACCATCTTTTTTGGGAACCAGAAGTATAGGACTTGACCACTCACTTTGGGAAGGTTCAATTATTCCCATCTCCAACATCGTTTCAATCTCCTCCTTCAGTTTCTCTACCATCCTCTCAGGAACTCGATAAGGCTTCTGTCGAATTGGAACTTCCTCTTCAAAGATGATGTTATGGGTGACCACATTGGTACGCCCCGGTCTTTCCTGGAAGAGAGATGGAAAAGATTGACGTACCTCTGCGAGTCGTTGTTGTTGTTCACTTAAATGTAAATTACAGCCAGGATCCTCCGCTGAAAGTCGAATTGGTTCCATCTCTAACTCATCTTCTTCCTCCACGACTGCCCGCACCATCAGTACCACTTGATCTTTAGGTTCAAGCCTCCTCTCCTTAAACTCTCTCAACAGGTTAACATGAAGGATCGGTTTAGGACGTTTTCTTTCAGGACACAGTATCTCATATGTTACTGGGCCAAGTTTTCGGGTTATGACATACGGACCCTGCCACTTGGCCAACAGTTTGCATGTACCTGAAGGTAACAGTACAAGAACTTTCTGTCCAGGTTTTAGGTTCTTTTCTCTGGCATGATGGTCGTACCATACCTTCTGTCTCTTCTGGGCATCTTGTAGATTTTCTTTGGCCAAAGTCCGGAATGTCTCCAACTTGTCCCTCATCTGCAATACATAAGAGATGACACTGCACTGGGCTGGTTTCTCTGCCGTCCATTCCTCTTTGAGCATGTCCAGGGGACCTCAAACTTGCCTGCCATACAAAAGCTCAAAAGGAGAGAAACCAGTTGAACATTGGGGAACCTCTCTATATGCAAACAAAAGAAAAGGAATCCATTTATCCCAATCTCTACCTGTCTCAGCCACAAATGTTTTTAGCATGCTTTTTAGTGTGCCATTAAAACGCTCAACTAACCCATCAGTCTGTGGGTGAAACGGTGTAGTTCGGATACCTTTAATGCCCAATTGGTTATACAGTAACTTCATCACATTAGCCATGAAATTAGTCCCTTGGTCAGTAATAATCTCAGAAGGTACTCCAACTCTGGAGATCAAATCAATTAAACATTTCACAATATGTTTAACCTGGATCGATCGCAAAGGGTACACTTCAGGATATCTAGTTGCATAATCGCAAATTACCAGGGCAAATTGGTTACCTGAACTACTCTTCACTAAAGGACCAATTATGTCCATACCTATTCGATCAAAAGGGGTGCCAATGATTGGTAAGGGCTGTAAATAACTTCGATCTGCCTTACGGACAGGAGCTACAAGCTGGCACTCAGAACAGGTCTTACAGTAATCTTGTACTTTTTGATACATTTTGGGCCAGTAGAATCGTTGACTAATTCGCCCATAAGTTTTCTGCTGACCTAAATGTCCAGACCAAGGTATAGTATGACCCAGATGTAAGATCATCTTGCGCAGTTCAGTAGGCACAACCAATCTGGGACTCTCTGTGTCTGCTATATACAAAAGATTGTCTTTTAAGATAAACTGATCCCCACCAAACTGTGGTACACCCACAGGCTTACCATCTACCTCACACAATTTTTGATACAGAGGTTGTAAGGTAACATCTGACCTCTGCAATTCCCCAAAATTTTCAGGCAACCTCCATTGAGAATCAATGAAATCTGACTCAGGTCCAGGAAGACATGGCACAATATCCAGGGCCCTAACCTTCCCCCTATGTTTGTCTTGCTTTCTTTGTCTTTTACTCTTTCTAATCTTCCCACCAGACCCAAACAAATACGCATGGACATCAGGAAGGGGTTGTAGCCCTTTAGATTGAGATCGAGTTAACACCACATCATATGCCAGATTGTCAATTACCCCCACCCTCAGCAAAAATGCCTGTCCATCGACAACCATGGATACATCAGCAGTTGGATAGATTTTTTCTTCCCCATGTACACAACCTAAACGTACTGTATCCCCATAGTTTAACACTTTACAGTTCAGTAAATGTGATTTTACCAAGGTTTGTGTACTCCCCGTATCTACAAGTGCTTGAGCAGGCTGACCATTGACAATTACTGATAAGATATGTCTATGCTTGTCAGTAGATTTTACCAGTTCATTGGACCACTCCTCTCGGGGAACATAACACATGTTTGTTACCTTGGGTTTTCTTAATGGGCAAAGAGATACCTTATGCCCAGGCTGCTGGCAGTAAAAACAAATCAGAGGCCCTTTGGCAAAAGTAGAAGTTTTCCCCACCACTCCCACAGTCTGATCACTGGGTTCCTCAGTTTTACCCTTACCCACAGTACCTTTGTAAGTCCGTTGTGGTTCCCGATGTGCTGCCATATACCTCTCTGCCAATCTCGCAGCTTCCTCTCCCATCTGGGGTTGATTTTCTTTAACCCAAGTCCTCACATCTGGACGAAGAATCCTCAAGTACTGCTCAAGAATGATCGTCTCTCCTATCTGATCCTTGGTCTTGACTTCAGGTCGCATCCACCTCTTGTACAACCCTTTAATTCGATTATAGGTCTCTCTAACACTCTCACCAGATGGCACTGTGAGACTCCTGAAGCATTGACGATAAGTCTCCTCCATTACATTGTACTTAGCTAGTACTGCAGCCTTGATGTCCTCATAGAAACTGGAGCGTTGTTCATCCATCCCAGCATATGCTTCCATGGCCTTGCCGGTCAACAGAGTGACAACTCGAGCCGCCCATTCATCCGTTAGCCATCCCCACGTTCTTGCAATACGTTCAAAACGAATAAAAAAAACTTTCCACGTCTTCCCCCTCAATGAATTCAGGAATTCGTGGCTCATGATAACGTCTATAAGGTACTGCTGGTGATTGACTCATAGCTGGTATGCTATCAACAACAGGGTGAGCTTGAGGTGAATGCATCATACCTCTAAATGGTGGTGGATGAAAAGTTCTTGGTGTAGGTAAGGGGTGGTGAGTATTTTGACTGACTTGCTCTTCAAACCCCCATTCATTTCTAGGTTTCTGAAAAATGGTGGATTTCAAATCATGCAGTTCATCAAACAGAACTTTCTCATTTCTTTGTTGTTGTCTCATGAAATCTCTTATTTCTGTCAAAAATTCCTGACCCATAACAACATTGTCTTTACCATCTTGAGGAGTACTAGCTGTCCCAGTCTTAGGTCTTACCACCAGATCAGTCTCTTCTTGAATATTGCCTGCTTGGTGAAACATGCTTGAAATGGCTTCCTCCTGTGCATCGGCCCCCAGCTCTAAATCACCAACCTGAGCTTCCAATGTATCCTCTTCTCCCTCTGAGAACAAAACAGGATGTGCTCTGGTAATCCGTAGAGGACCAGCATGCCCTTTAGCAGTCATCTTACTACTTCCAGTTTTCCTCTTCTACTGCCAGTTCCCGCAGAGATGTCATAATTCCACTTCTGACACCAATTGTGGTAAAAATAGTCTTGTTGTGGCTAAGCAGGCAACAAGAAAAAGTAAAAACTCTGAAGTCTCTCTAAGGTGATTTAATTTTCTTGTCAGGGCATGCTCCAAACAGTGTAACAGGGTTCCATCCACCAAAATACCAATACAAGAAAATTCTAAATAGAAACAAAAATAAAGGAAAAAAAAAACATAAAATAATATTTACATGAGAAACATCAAACACGTTGGCTACTGGCCCAACAGTCACCCTTTGTTCTCTCTTCTCCTTTGTCCAAACAATCAGACTCTTTATAGTTGAGGCTCCTCCCCTCAAATTCAAACATACCAATGGCAGGCTGTCTCAAATACAATCTACATAGCTTATTTATAAGATCATATTTAACATCAATATTCAAACATGAATATTAGCATCTTCTTTACCAAGCTCTATTTTCATCATTTAAATCAACGAGAATCTTAAAAGACATGCATTTAATTTAATAACATTCGACATTTTCAATACGAGAACTCCTCCTTCTTTGGGAAGGTATAAGTCAGGCTTCCTTTGGGCGAGCCCCTCCTATTAGAAAGTTCCAGGAAGAAGGTAAGACAAAGAGTCACCATTAACAAACAGATCATTATTTGTGTAATTTACATTCACCTTCTCATTTACAGGCACTAAAGGCTAAGACCAACAAACATGAGTCGCAATGAAATGTGCACCTTCCATTCGACACATGTGAGACAAAACAGTAAATAAACTTATTTTGAACACAAAACCCATTGTTTGGTTCTTTGAATTGAAAGTTACATACCTCACTTTATCACACTGTCATACAAAGAAATGATGTTGGCACAATTTAGCATGTGTCATTGCGTTATCACAAATAAAATTGTTTGGGTCCAAGCACAAATACACAATATGCTTACAAAATCTTTTTTTGATAATATTTGAATAAAGGGTAAAGATGTAAATTTTCCAAGGCCGGACATCACTTTTGGCCGCTACTGTACTGTATATGTCAACATACTACTGGAATGAGTCTGTCAAGGACATCAAAGCTAAAATTGCTACAGTTTTGGCATTGTGACATAAAATAAATTCCAAATACATATATAACATATATAATACAAAATGGAACTGATATTGTACATAAAAACAATTCCAACGTGTTCCCAAGCAATTCTACATGCAGGCCTACACCTATTTTTTGTATGTAACATTGCAAGATTAAAATGTAAGTTCTGAATAAAAGTGCTATAAAACTCATATGCTGCTTATGCATATGCTGCTTTTTACAGCAATTATGCTATCAAGTTTAGTTACTAATTAACCGATATGCATATACGCTTCTAATCGCATATTTTCCACAGAGTCCAACACATAAGGACCATTGTTGTAGGCATGCCAACGCTGACCTTTGGAACCTGGGGTGTGACATCAGCATCTGTATTCAGTGCGTGATGAGCATCTGCAGACTGACAAATGACTGCCAATACAATAGATGACAATATAAATAGATTTGATTGTAATGATTTTGACTTGATTCTGATAAATTAATCAGTGAATCAGTGTTAATCAGTGAATTAAGGGGTCAAATATTTGACATGTATAATAAGAAATGCATTAAGGTGGTCTGTAAGATTTTTGTTTTGTTTTCCAAAAAAGTAATTTCTTTTGATCAAAAATACAGTGATATTGTGAAATATTATTACAATTAAAAATTTAAAAACTCTTTTCTCTGTAAATATATAGTAAAATGTAACTTATTCCTGTAATAAAACTGAATTTTCAGCATCATTACTCCAGTCTTCATTGTCACATGATCCTTCATAAATCATTTGAATATGCTCATGGAATTCTTTGATAAATAGGAAGTTCAAAAGAACAGCATTTATTTGAAATATAATTTTATTTTGAAATATAACAGTAAATGCCTTTACTGTCACCTTTCATTCATATAATGCATATTTCTTCAATAATTTTTTTTTAAATTCCTTGTAGTGGTTATAATACAAATATAATTTATTTATCACACACGCACGCACACGCACGCACACGCACGCACACACACACACACACACACACACACACACACACACACACACACACACACACACACACACACACACACACACACACACACACACACACACACACACACACACACACACACACACACACACACTTGCTTGTTAAATGGATACCAATGGATTAATGTAGAATAACTGAATTCAGAATACAAATGCATCGATGTTGACAGAATGCTTGCCAATTAATGTTGACAGAAGGGACTTTTATTCATTTCTATGTTTTAATCTGGGGCCTGTAAGTGTTAAATACTAAACCTCAGCTGCTAAATTTTGATTGCACTTGCTGCATAATAATGTATATTGTATAATAATGTATAAATATATTATATTACAACAAGTATTATGAGAGTACAATATGATATTAGGTGTTCATACCATTATACTAGATATACCATATTATATAATTTGTATATTATGTATCATACAAATATAAGACATTTAATAAACATTACCAAAACTGTCATGTCCACAAAACTTTATCAAATCAAGTCACATGCTTTCTACAGGACAGTTAAGATTTAATGTTGAAGGAAAAGAGCAGTTATTGTACTGAAGTATAAATCATAATGATAGTGTAATCATAATTATACAGTACTATAGTCTTTATCTGCAGTGTGCTTGCTATCTTTGCCTTAGCCTCATTTAAAGCTGGGATGAATTAATTGCATGCTGTATAAATGCCTGTAAATATCAGGAGCAGTGATGCCAAATTGGGTGGTGTTGGGAAACAGGAGAGGAGACATGTAACAGTTCTTTATTTACAGATTGGTTGCGACCTACAGGATCATCAAACAGGTGAGTGAAGTGCATAAGCAGTTCAAACGATAGTCAAACTTAACTGACAATTCTTTTCTTCTTGAAGGTAGGATGAACACGATGAGGATAACTGGGTAGAAGGAACAAGTGTCTTGCAGACGATGAAGGTAAGTACATGAAGGTAAGTTGTCAGGTAAGTTCACTCCCGTGTTGAGACTGACAACACCGGACAATGAGTGAGTGAGAGCAGTGTGCTTATAATGGGTGCTTGATGAGGATGTGACAGGTGTGGCAGGTTAGTAATCTGCTAATTAGGAATGAGTAAGTGAAGCTGAACGACCTGGTGAATGGGCCAATAAATCTGGAAGTCATCTTACGACAAGACAGTTGGAGGCGGATGTTCCTGGTGGAGTGTCAGACCTTTTGTCCCGGATGGTAGGTGGATGTTGCTGCTCTAATGGCATCGACCTGGCTCTTGTGCCTTTGAACAGCCCACTGCAGATGGACATGAGCCCAGTCCCTCATCCTCTTGATCTCTTGAAACCAGTGATTGACTGCTGGAACCTCTGTTGGATCACCTGATCAGAGAAATAGGGGTGGTTGGTAGCCAAGTATGCACTGGAAGGGGGTAAGTCCTGTGATGTTTTGACAAAGGGAGTTCTGTGCACACTCGGCCTAAGGTAGGAAGCGTTTCCAGCTGTGTTGGTGGTTGTGGCAGTATGACCGCAGGTAACGTCCAATTTTCTGAATCTTGCATTCGGTTTGGCCATTGGTTTGGGGGTGATAGCCAGAAGATAAGCTCACAGATACTCAGAAAAGATGAAAGAAGGCTTTCCAGACGTGAGAGGTGAATAGTCAGCCTCTATCCGACACGATGTCTTCTGGTAACCCGAATTTACGAAAGACGCGATGGAAAAGGGCTTTGGCGGTTTCCATGGCAGTGGGTAAGCCTTTGAATGGGATGAGTCTACAGGCTTTGGAGAAGTGGTCGACAGCTACTAGGATGCAGGTGTTTTCTTCATATGGAGGTAGTTAGGTGACAAAGTCTATTCCCAGGTGAGAACATGGACGGCGAGGAATGGGTAGAGGATGGAGCTTGACTTCCGGTAGATGTCACTGTGTTTTGGAGATGGCACAAAGGGGACATCCTTGAACCTTGGATGTCCTGGGTCATACCTGGCCACCAGTAGCGTTCACATAGGAGCGATAGCGTCTGCTGGTTACCTGGATGCCCTGGTCTCGGAGACGAGATGAGTCCATGAGGGTTACACTCAAGTTAGATGGACCGTAAGTGTGCCCCTCATGACCTTCCGGCAGAGCAGGCTCTTCTCTGGAGGCGGTTGTGATCAGATCATTCAGAGACCACTGGATTGGCGATGTCAGGTATGTGAGAGAAAGGACCCAAATGCGCTGTAGCAATGTAACAGTCTTTAATCAACTTAGGAAGCTGTCCACAGGCAAAATCAGAAGTAAACAGAGTATTGCAGTCAATAATAAATGTAGAACGTAAATAGCCAGCAGGGTGGACTGAAGAAATAAAATGTAAATCTTCCTTCTGGCGCTGGTCTCTGCAATAGTTTGAGCTGGGTAGAGTTCAGAGAGCGAGCAACAGCATACACAGGGAAATACCTGCAGCAGATGATCATACAGCAGAAACACAGACTAGGCTGGACAGACAGGACAGGAATGAGAGGTAAGAGCGCTGTGATCCTTCATGTAGAAAAAAGAATAATCTGGCAACAAGACAGGGGAAAAGGAGGACCAGAAGAAGCAAACACAATTAGGAGGAAAGGGGGAGCAGGTGTAGGAATGATTAGCACGATTGCAGGGATCGAGTAGGGACAGCTGAGAGTGATGAGAGAGCGTGTGTAATGGGTGTATGCTTAACGAGCGATGAGTGAGTGATCAAGAGAGGGAGACAGAGAAAAGAGAAAGATACCAGGATCATGACACACGAAGAAGGCTGGAGGGAGAATGGTTTCAGGAGACTGTTGGGGTAAGTCTGGAGAATGAGGGTGGGAAAGCGCATCCGCTATGATGTTCTTGTCTCCTGAATGGTAGGTGACTTTGAAGTTTTAATGTGTGAAGAATGAAGCTGGGGACAGTTTTCGGGAGAAGGCGCCACATGGGTAAAGTTGGGCTTATTCCCACTGCTGCCGCAAGAGCTCCGCATCTACACCATTGGAGGATGCATCCACTTCCACAACGAAGGGTAGGTTGGGATCGGGTGTTCTTGGAAGTCGGTGATCTCTTAGTTTTTTAATGACTTGCGCAATGTGATGGTGGTGTTCAGCCAGGTTATGGGAGTAGATCAGGAGTAGATGTGAATTATGACAAATCTTTGGAGCATGTCTCGGAATACCTTATTCATGAAGCTTTGGTAGACTGAAGGCGAGTTAACTAGCCCGTACGACATGACCCAGTGTTTATAGTGCCCAGAGGGTGTGATCAAGGCTGTTTTCCACTCGTCACCCTTTCGAATACAGTTCAAGTTGTAGGCACTGCACAGGTCCAGCTTAGAAAAGATGCGAGGACCTCTCAGTTGTTCCAGGGCGGTTGGACCAAGGAAAAAGAAAAATGGTATTTAACAGTTTGGTTGTTGAGAGCTCTGTAAGCAATGCACGGCCTCAAGCCTCCGTCCTTCTTTTCCACAATGAACCCTTGTTTAAGCGTCTCCTTGATGTATTAATCCAAGGCCGGTGTCTCCTGGATCGAAAGAGGGTAGATTCTACCTTTGGGCAGTGTAGCATCAGGTACAAGCTCAATGGCGCAGTCCCATGACCGATGGGGTGGAAGCTTTGTAGCCAGCTGTCTACTGAACATGTCCTGGAAAGCCCTGTATTCTTCTGGCACCTTCACGGTGGATTGCACTTCTGGACTTTCAACGGTGGTGGAGTGAAGATCGACAGTGAATTCTGGAGGTTGGAATGAAGGGTCTTCGTGAGGAAGATGCATACAGTGATTGGAGGAGAACTAACTCCATTACATTTGGTACATAACTACATTTGGTAACTTCTCCACTGGACCAGGAAATGACAGGTGAATGGATCTGCAGCCAGGGCGTCCCAGGATAACATCAGCTGTGGAGTCTTCTAGCACCAGAAGCGAGATCTCCTCCCTATGCAGGTTTCCAATGATGAGAGTGATGAATGGTTCGACTAATGACTCCTCGACCAAGTGGCTTACCCAGAATAGAATATATGTTCATGGTCTGTGAACAGGAGAGTTTCTTGTTGCGGAGATGTTTGAGAAGTTCCTTTGAGTCGATGAGAGCTTGAACTGTAAGAGAACATCGAGGGGTAGTCACTGATACTGATTCATACTGGTTTGCATACTGAAATACGGTGAGCAACACGAATGGATTGGTGAATCAGATTTTCTAGTCCCATGGTTTCATCATATATCGCCATTTGAAGCCTTAAAGAAGTAGTTCACTTTTTAAAAAACTTTTGCTGATAATTTACTCACCCCCATGTCATCCAAGATGTCCATGTCTTTCTTTCTTCAGTTGAAAATAAATTAAGGTTTTTGATGAAAACATTCTAGGATTTTTCTCCATATAATGGACTTCATTGGCTACCAAACGGTCCAAGGTCCAAATGACAGTTTCAGTGCAGCTTCAAATGGCTTTAAACGACACCAGACGATGCATAAGGGTCTTGTCTTGCGAAACGATCGGTTCTGCAGTGTTTACAAGTATATCTGTTGCACACATATTCATTTTGTTAGTTAAACAGGTCACTGTGTTTACAATGTTAAAAGAGGAGAAAACCTAGCAAAACAAAAAGGGAAAATGGCAATGCCTATTTAACGCTCTTGGCATCTGATGTAGAAAAGCTTTAGTTTTAAGAGAATGTTAATTTTAAACTAAACAAAGATCACTCAACACAAATTTGATATAATAATGTGTATGATGAATTGATGAATTTTAACCACAACATCTATTTGAATGGTTTTGACATGTTAAACACGTGAATATGGTGTGTCAACCATCTCAGCTCATACTCTTTTCATAAATAATGACAGACAGACGGCATTGTTTATTGCAGGCTTACAAATCTTGAATAAAAAATAGTGTTTCCATTAACTGACATTTTTACATTTGAAATATCTTTTAGATAAAACCTCAAAGATTGAGAGTACAAGGCATTTATCACGAATCTACCACTATGTACATACACTGTATATTATGGATATGATTATGTCTTCAAAAGAACATCTCTCTGTGACCACTAGAGGGAACTCTATGACAGACAAAACAATCTTGCAGGAGCTCTTAAAGGGATAGTTCACACAAACAACACGATTGCTCCCATTGTTTACTCAACATTTCAAACGTGTATGACTTTTTTTCTGTAGAACACAAAAGGTCATGTTAGGCAGAATTAGAGGAGTGCAGGCATTATTCACTTTGTTTTATTGAATGGAAAAAGATGCAATGAAAATGAATGTTGACTGCAACTGCCAGTCCCCCAAATTCTGCCTAGCTTTTGTGTTCCACAGAAAAAAAAGAAAGTCAAACAGGTTTGGAATGATATGAGTAAATTACAGATTTTTTAATGTTGGATGAACTATCCTTTTAAGAATCTTAAAGAAAAGGTAAAGCTCATCATTCCCCATCAAAGTTGACTATTAGACCATTTGAAATTTGATTCCTCCCCCAAAACACTGTGATTTCAAAACATTGCTCTCTTTATTCCTGAGCATCCTGATCAATGGTGGAGAAAGGAGGAGAACAGAAGATGGAGAACAGACAAGAAATCTAGGTATTTCATGCAGGTAAGATCAACACAAGAGTCTGAACAAAACCAGATTAAAGTCTTGATCACACTGTCAGTCTAAATCCAATTTTTGTTCATATCCAATTGGAATTCAATCATATTTAGCAAGTGTGAACAGTAAAATTGAGACAGAGCAAAGCTGCATGTGTGCCGCCTCATCCTCCTCCTCGTAGAGGCACGGCTACTAGTGATGCGCGGGTCGACTCGTAACCCGCGGGTAACCCGCGGGTCGGGTTGGGGCGGGTAAATAAATTGTCACTTTATTTGCGGGGCGGGTTGGTTCGTTTTTTGTTTTTAAAATCCATGTATGTTGCGTGAGGTTCCCAAACCTTTGGCGTCACGTGACGCGTCACGAAAGCGGCGCGCCAAGCAGCTCCGCAGCTACCGCCGCCAGCCACAACAACAACAACGGAGAAAAAAAAATTAAGATGGAAGACGAGGTGCGGGAGGAATTGAGGTCGGGAATTTACATGATTAAAAGAAAAAAAAAGGTCAGGCTGCTATATCTAATGTTTGGGAGCGGTTCTCAGAAGTAGGCCTAGTTGCAGCAGGAGACAACAGAAGTATCGGCTAACGTTACCTGAAGTGCAACTCGTGTGAAAAATATACAAACAGTAGCGCCACAAAACGGGCACTTCCAGCATGTCAAGACATATTTGTGGGGGGGGGGTCTAAGAAATAAAAAATGGTTTAGCCTATTAGATGAATACAAACGCTGCTTTGTAAATGTTGAAAATGTTTATTAGTATCTTATTAATATGACCTGATTTATGGTTCATATTCATAATCGTCTGTTGTTGCTTACTGGGCGATGTTTTCAAGCACTTTCAGGCTAAAATAAAGGCTTTTTTCATTTACATTACAATGCCTACTATGTCTATTTAACGGTCGCGGGGCGGGTTGTAAAAATAGATACAGTGGTGCGGTGCGGGCTGGGGCAGGCCAAATAATTTCATAAAAGCGGGACCCGCGGGTTGGAAAAAAAGCCGACCTACACATTGTCATGTTGGAAGTTAAAAAACCACTGCACACACCTCCATGTTGTTTTTGATGAATTCCTACCAATGCAACATCATTGTCATAAAAAACAATGCAGATAATCCAGGAAATTAAAGAGCGCCACAGGACACACTAATTGGATCTGAACAGTTGCAAACGCAACACAGTGTGAACAGTCAATCATTTAGATCAGAATCTAGTCGATACACAAATAACCGGATTTGGATTGACAGTGTGAACGTAATCAAAGCGTGAGTGTGGGGTATAAACAAAGCCACTGGAAGGCAAGTCTGCAGCCTTAGCTGAAAAAAACAACGCTGCAGGGAAGGAGACAAAAGGCAGTTTATTTTAAATGGATGTCAATGGAGGAGAGGCTTCACTGCGCTAAATTAACCGTAGCTTATCAAGTATTTAAGTATTAAAGTAGCTTATCATTTAATGAACCCATCATCTAATCTTCCACATGTTTGATCTTAAACATTTGTCTTAGATTGATCTATTTTTAGAGTTTACTCAGAAAAAAATGCTGTTTTTATAAGAGAAGTTACGGACAATTGTGTAACAGTTCAGTTTACGGCACTCATTCATTTCTATGGTATCCACAAACAGAGATTGGTTGTCGCACAACGCGAAATGAAATTCAATGACGTCAAGGCTGTAATGTGATTGGTTATCAATGCACGCAGGATCCAAGTTAGCCGTTACGCTTTCTCCGATGGTGGAGCCATGGACCCTCATATCTCCCGATAATAAGACCATGGCTGCGTCCAAAATCGCATGCTATCTTGAGTAGGTACTTATTTTGAATTTGAAGTACTTGCTTAACGACCGCAAAAAACTACGTTCTATATAGTATGAATGTGTGTAGTTTGAATGTAATCTGGATGTACTACATCCGCAATGTTATCATTATCATGTGATCTACCAGCTTCAGTTGTGTCGTTTCACTGTCATTCATGAATCCTCTCCAGTGGCCTCATGGGATAGTGAAGTGTCCATCATATGCACACTTCAGAATCTCACCGGAAGAAGAAGAGAGCTTCGTGTAGCCATGACAGTAACATATAAAAAGAAAATATTTAATTTTATCATAATGCTTTTAACAGTGTAAAATATAAAAATTTTTCCCTGTCTGTTGCCTTTGACGTCACAGGTCATAATAGTCACCCGTGAAAGGTTTGAGACCGTGTCTGTTCTTATGGTGTCATCAGATAATCAGTGATGTTGTGATGTAATAAAGCAGCATTGGCTCAAACAATCACATGATTTTGGGGGCGGGATTATCTGTTTGCCCAACCAAAGGCAGATGGTGGAGTAGGTGCGTTCACGCTATGTTGGAATTACTGTAATAATTCCGAGGACGTGAACAGCTCAGAGTAGAACGTCAAGGGTTGTCATCTCGTAATTATGGTAATAACGTCATGGCATTAACGCAGCATTTGTTACTAATGCATTTGTTATTAATGCTGGTATGCTATTCTGCATGCTATGCTAATCCGTATTTGAGTACACTAATGTGTCTGGGTTTGAGTTCATAGCTCATGTAACAGAGCAGGACTGTGTTCCTAACTCGAGAATTCCCAACTTGGGACCAAACTTGCTCCTCATAAATCACACCAATCCTACACAAACACCAAACACAAAGACCCTTCATCACATATTAACACACATCAGCTGAGGTCAATGCGGTTCACTGTCAGTGGTCTGAGATGTGTTTTAAAGGAAACTTTAAAAGATTGATCCTGTTTGTTGTGTGAAGAAGGCTTCTTTCCCATGAGCCACACTAACACTTAACACATACACACAGCGGTCTCCTCTCCCCTGATTGAACAGAGGTTTCCAGCGTCCCACTGCTTCAACAAACACAGATCTTACCAGACAGACCTTCCACGATTCAGCCGTGCTGGAATACTGTTCTGACAGTAATCACTACACACACACACACACACACACACACACACACACACACACACACACACACACACACACACACACACACACACACACACACACACACACACGTCATCTCAAGGCAGCGCAAAAACTAAATAAATGTAGAGAGAGTGGGGGACACTGGGAATTCATATTTTTCCATGTCAGGACTTCATTTTGATCTTGCCTCAGTGTTGAGTTAGTGGTAGCAATTTCCAGTCAAGGTTACCCATCAACACTAATTTATCACCTCGTGCTGGTTTACTCAAGCTCGCTCTCTCTTTAAATTTTCACCGCTCTCACACACACACACACACACACACACACACACACACACACACACACACACACACACACACACACACACACACACACACACACACACACACACACACACACACACACAGCTATGGAAGTACCACCCCTCATTGTGAGTAATCTGAGATGGCTCAATAATCGATATCTCTTTACCCTGGCCTTATCATCCCAGCACACACACACTCAAACTCAGCAACAAAGGTGTGTAAGATTTTCTTGTTTTTCATCTTCCATCTTCTTCTTCTGGTTTGGAGTCTATGGATGCCCACAGAACCATGTGTGAAAAGTTGTGATAATTGGTTCACTGACTGGAAAAGGACGTGCATGTAAGGGGTCATTTAAACCACTGTTTTCAACTAAAAATTGAAAACATATTTCTTTACACAGTGACATTGCCAACTACTGGCCTGGCAGCATAATACACTGTTTTCAGTGATTTTCGTGGATCCGTTGTTTTGACAACGTTGTTGCCTGTATACAAAAAACGCGAAGGAAAAACTTTTCTGGTTTTAATACACTATTGTTGTGTAAACATACCCTAACTTTTAATCTAGAAACATAAATCTTTTTTTCTAATATCTAAGAGGTTGTGGCCTGGTTTTACAGTCAGTGTCAGGGTTCTGTCGCCTCTGTTTGGTTTATATCTGGTTTGGTGACAGGGCTCTGACATCCCCAGTTTGTCATGTGTTTGTGTTTAGTCTGGTTTGTTGAGAGCACATGGCTTGTCTTGTATTCCTTGTGCCATGTGCTCTCTTGTCAATTGTCTGGCCCCTCCCATCTTGTTACCTGATTATTGATTGATTTGCCCCACCTGCCTTGTTCGTTACCTTTGTTTGTTTGCTTCCTATTTAGTCTCCCTGTGTTTGCAGTCCTGTGCTGGTTTGTTGTCTATGTTCCCTCGTGTTCGTTGTTTGATGCCACATGCCTGTCTTGTTTTCCCCCACGGGGAGTTTTGGTTTCTAGTTTTGTTTAATAAAGATCCTGAGTTTCCTGCACATGATTCCTCGCTTTACTATTTTCCAGTTCTGTGACAGTCAGGGCTTAGATTATGCCAGGATTAGGCCTTAGTTCAATTAGGACATTTAAGTAACTTTTATAAATGTTCCTTAGAAAAAAAACATTACTGGACATCTTGAAACTTGAGACTTGATATTAATACTCACCAAGTGTCATTTGTCCCCTCCCCTCCTTAATTAACATGGGACTTGAATAGGGGGATCACTCTTGGGAAGCACTCTACTGGAGAGTAATCACGAAGAATTGGGATAGAATGCTTTGGCTTTAGATGGGGTTGAGTTGCTCTCCCCTATTTAGGGGTCCTTAAGTAAGAGTTTTAGCTCCTCTGTAGTTCCTGTGGGGCCAATAAGCTACACAATGTTGTGCTATGCCCTGCTTCATGTCCCTTTCTTTTTGCAAAATAAGTGGGAACGTAGGCTTCCCCTCGGAGGAGTGGCAACCATTCTTGAGATGGGAACTTGACTGTGGCGATGATAACGAATGGAGGAAGTACAAAAATAAGTTAACTGAATTAACTTACTGCATGCCTCGTTGCTATAATCCAGGTTGAGTGCCTTGACCCACGGCGTGGTTCAGTTGTTCTCCCCCAGTTATTCTGGGGTCTTGAAGTAGAACCTGAGCTTTCCTGTGGTTGCCTTGGGGTTTAAGCCTGTGCGAGAAGAGTAGTGGGCATGCTGTTTGTGATTCTCCTAACTTTCCTTGTAGGAGAGTAAGGACTGGGCTCCCCCTTGGAAGGTGTAGCTGGAAGGCTAACTGCTAAGGTTTAGCTCTTTGCAGACTCCCTTTCTCAATCTGCTCTTAAAAACATCCCTTAGGGTAGAGTAAGATGATGGAACCGAGTTGATAAACGTTTTCAATCTCTCTTCAATTAATGTTGGACTTTAAAGTAGGGATATCACTCCTCTCTGGAAGGATATTCTTTTTGGTCTGTCCTAGTTATCATGCTGCTAGCAGTAGCGAACCAAAGATAGAATGTCTTTAAAAAAACAAATCACAGGATCTGAGATGTTCTTCACCAGTCAAATTGGGGTCTTGAAGTAGGATATAAGCTCCCCTGTGCTTCCCTTGGGGCTTTAGTGTCTGGGTAATTAGAGTGGCGAGCATACTAAGTGCCTTGCTCTCATTTACTCAGGCTCCCCTTTGTAAGGGCAGCAGCAGTGTAGGTTGTAGCCTTTGGGCAGGGTATGAGCTGCTCTCCCCAAGTTATGTTGTGGTCTTTAATTTGGATCTAGCTGTCTATTAAGCAGGATCCCTGCTTCCTTCTTGGCTTCTTGAGTCTGGGTAATGAGGAGGAAGCACAATGCTTGTGCACTGCTCTCATGTCCCTTCTGATTAGGAGTTAGTCCTCCTTGGAGGAGCAGCAATAATGATAGTCGGGAGTACAATTACTAAGAGCTGAGCACTTGGTATGTTCCCTGTTTTTGTTGCTGCACTGAAGATATCCTTCATGGTAGAGCAGGATGAATGGAATTGTTTCAGGTACTCACAAATTCCCTTGATTACGTTTGATCTCTCCCCAACTATCTTGCATCTTGGAGAAGGGCCTTATGCTCCCCTATAATGTATGTCTTTGGTTGACCTATGCTTGGAGAGCCAGGCAAGTAAGTATTTCTGCCTGGTTGTCTCCCTTCTTGCTAGGGCAGCACTGTAATCAAACTAGTGCATGTAAGTCTCTCAGTGGTTTCCAGGGTGAGCACTCTCCCCTTTAATTGCAGAAAAAAACAAGCATTTGTAACAGTCACAAACCTGTTAACATGTTTTTTTATGTTGCAATTGCCCTACCCACCATGAGGAGGCAACATACGCTCATGTATAAAATAGGTGTAGGGAGAGAAATAGTTAGATTTGTATTGAAATTGAAGGAGTAAGCATGGCTTATGGCTCCAAACAATCACTTGTCCTGATTGAGAAATATTTAGTTTTATGCTCAATCTGATTTAAGCATAATTTATTTTATTTTCTTTATATTGATTGAATGTTTCTGGTTAATTTATGTGTAGTTATTTTCTAATGTAATTTATTTCATTTGTAGAAGGACTCCACATTCAGTGGGATTTATCATTAGATTCATATGCCTGTTTTTGTATTGGTCATAAAGATGACCTTGAAGTTGGTTTAGAGACTATGAGCTATGATTTCACCTGCTGTGAATACTTGAACTGGATTATGCCACAACTGGGATTTAAAGATCTTCTAGTTTGCTTGGACTATATTTACACTAAGGAGTACAGCTTGATCTGGGAGAACTTTTGGATTGCACCACTGGACATTGGCTTTCACAGAAATTAATTTCTACACTGTTTGAATTGAACATTCATCATCATTATCATTGTCTTCATCAACATTGTCACATAAAAACAGATAAGCTTTTGGCTTCTATGCTGCTGGTTATTATTGCGCCGCTATGACGCAACCGGCCTTCAAATACGGCCTTCGAAGGGTGGAGAATTGAATTGGAACAGCCTTCATCGTGCCGCGGTGACGCAATTGTCCTTCGAATGCGACCTTCGAAGGGTGCAGCCTTTGAGTTGGGACATCCTTCGTCGCGCCGTTGTGACGCTTCGTCGCGCCGCTGTGACGCAATCGGCCTTCAAAGACGGCCTTCGGAGGATGCAGCCTTCACATTGGGACACAGCTATATATACACCTCTTATCGTTGATTGCTGAGTGCTCTCCACTCGTGTTAATTATCTGAGCGTGCTCCTACCAAACTTTGTTAATAAAACATCATTTAGTGAATTTATTTAAAAATCAAATAATTGGGGGGATTTAAAGGTTTAAAGTGGGGCGTGACCAGAAAAGTTGGAGTACCACTGCTTTTGGAGCATTTGAATTAAGGAAATTACCTTTTCTCACTATTGGTCAGATTATTATATGCCCTCTGTGGTCTGCATTTTCACAACCTAATGAGGCATGGTGGAGTGGGCATTTGTGGAGTGGGCACTATGACACAATAGTCCATCACACTACATTTATAATGGTCAACATAAAACCTGACTTGACCTCCTTTTCTAATTAATCGGATCACCCTACATGATGAAAGCCAACCAGATTAGATCTGATGATTTTCAGGGGAGGCCAACCTAATACACCACACACGCAGGAGGAGAATTAGCTGATAAGAATAAACAAGTATCACTAAATGGCTGAACTTTGATCTCCATGAATTTTAAAGAGAGAATGTCATTGCAGTTTGTTTATCAGATCATAAAGAATGACTCATAGTGGTCAAGTGAGATTACAGGCAATGATGATGATGATGATGATGATGAAGGTGGCTGAGCCAGCTGTGTGGTTTGCCCTCTTTTCCATTCATCACTCTGCTACTGATGGGCTGAACACACACACACACACACACACACACACACACACACACACACACACACACACACACACGCACACACTTACTGTAAATCCTGCCAGACCACAAGGTGCATATTACAAACACACCAGTAAGTTATATCAAATAGTATGTCATGGTGATTTCTAAAACTATTTCAGAAAACTTCATAATTACATTCTGCGATGATATACCATATGCTCAGCATGTGTGTGTACGTATGAGATATACAGCTGAATTAAAGTTTCTAATAAGAACCAAAAGGGTTTTGCAATCTAATGTCATAGCAGAACATTTTTAAGTTTCGCAAAAAACTTGGGTCGAAAAGTATTTATTTTTATTATAAATTAAATATTAGAAATGTATTATACAAACGTATTATATTTCTGACAGATTCTTTTTTCACTTCGACGCAGTACGAAAAACTGGTGTGGTTCAACTTCACTTACAGTTTTTCTCGATTGCTTAAACACATTTCTTGAAACTATGCCTCGTATTCTCAAAACAGTAAACACAAATCCAAAACGTCTCTCCCAATTCCCCAAACATCCTATTTTCAGGTCAAAATGAAGCTCTATACTCAAAACCATTCACTCTTGCTGAAAAAAACAAACTTTGCCATCAGACAGGACACACAAGCCCTCACAAACACACACACACTACAACATAGTCTTACACACTGGTGCAATAAATTTAAAACAACATTTCCAAAACTGGTAAGTTATGTTGCTTGTGGTTTCCCCCCTAACAAACCTTTTCACATGATGAACACAAAAGACAGAACCAATGGATACATTGCCACATTTTTATTCATTCATGTACTACACAGTACAACACACACAATAAAAAAAAAGATTCTGCCTCAGCATCCCATCTTTGGTCTGATTGGTGTGTGAATTTTGACTCTTAGTGTTTCCACTTGTGTAATTGTGTGCTAACTGAGCTGAAGCTGTGCTGACTTGAGTGAACAAATATTGAATGCTAGTGCTTTCTAAATGACAACATGGTGTAGGCAATGAGAAATGAAGGGATTTATGTGTTGAGTTTTGCAGTGACTGTTCAACAAATCTGACTCGTGTCAAAACGGGAGTAGTGTTCATAGTTTAGGAAGAAAAACTGTAATGAGGTTTGAGTTTGTTCAAATGTGAGCAAACTTTTTTGCAAAACGGCTTTTTCACCCTTGAATTGAACCAAGTAGAATCCCATTTGTGTACCTAGAAATCAAAAGTAATTCTAAAAAGAACCTATAGTGTAACAGCAAAAACTTTTTTAACTTTCCCAAAGCATAGGAACTCACATCCTTATCTCATTACATTAGTAATAATCATACATGATGTATACAGATATATTTTTGTATGTGTATATTGCTGAAATATACAAGCTGGATGTTTTCACATCATTTGAAATGTAAAAGTATTTACATCTGTGCCACTTAAGAAATGTAAAAAATAACTGTAAGAAACATTTTTTTTAAATCTTTTCTTTAATTAACACTGATAATTTTGAAGAAAAGTAAACAAACAAAATAATGTGTTAATTTTGCAATAGCTGGGTTTCAGTCACGTGATTATGATGACGATTATGATGACGCGGGAAGGCGGGGCGATTTCAGATGGAGGGCAGGAAGTAAACATGGAGAATACGTCTATGGAGGAAACCGTTGCGGAGAGTCCGTATTGAGTCTAATTTACCTTGATCATTGAATGTCCCATTCCAACTGATCCCCTGAACGACAACCTAATCCTATATAAACACAGACACAAAAAAACACGTTGGCTATAGCTAACATACCGTCGCTGCAGACGCGGCATCAACAGACTCTGCTCCTCCCAAACCGCAGACGTAACGTTACGTTAAAAATCCACTTTTTACGGCGTTGTTCTGTGAGCTTTTTACATTTCTCGCCTTTATGAATGACAATCTTTGGTACTCTATAAAAAACCCTTTCCCTTTTCTCGATTAGAATGATTGGAGCAGCCGTAAACTACACAAAACATTGATGGCAGATCCTCAGCTATTTCACTTCCTGCCCTCCATCTGAATTTTAGCGCTCTCGCGATGCAGCAGCGTGACGTCACGTGAAACCAACCTATTGGTTACGGTGACACTCAGAGGAAAATCTGTGCATGTATAAAGAGTCTATTCAAGTCTCATCAAATATTTCAGCCAGTAAAACCAATATCAAACTAAATAATTAAAAAAAATAAGATGTAGTTTGTATTGTTCAATTTGAGTTTTGGTGTTTGTCATTTTGGCATTTTTTTCTCTCTCACATCATGCGGTAGTTTAAAACGTAATCACTAATGGCCTGTTAAATGATATTAATGATGAAACTGACTGAAATCTTGTGGTATGGTGCTTTACTGCTTTGGTACTTGAGCCGAACATCAATCGATAAGAAGTGTTTTAGAAACAGGACAGACTGTTCCCTCAACGAGAGTGAAAGACTGAGAAAAAAGGATTGCAAGAGACAGATGCAGTTGTCGGGATCTATTTATCGTAGAGCAGTGAGCTCTCAGCAGTGTGACCACATCCCTAAACACTGTCTGGCTCAAACTCAAGAGCAACAATCCTGTAGCAACGTTCCTCCATTACTTCTGCTAAACCTGGAGAAGATTCTTTACGCCTTGCTCCTTCCCCTCTCCGCTCTAATGTTATCTTTCCCTCCGAGGCCAAATTATGATCCTCCCGAGAAACCAGTGCGTTCTCATAAATCGCTTAGCTAAAGAGCCACAGCAAATCGCTGTTTGGCTGAGAGACTACACAACTCTGTTTGTTTTTCTACTGTGTTAGCCTCATTCTCCACGGCAGATAATTTGTGAAGTGATTTATGCAGCAGACATGTGCGCTGGGGTTGTATAAGTGCGTAGTGGTGATTTCCTCACAGGATGTTGCTCTGTCTTTTCTCTGAGTAGAAACTGTAACTCTAAGAAATATCCCACCAGGTGGCCTATCTTTACAAAAGCCACCGTTCCCAACATATTACTTCACATAGTTGAGCATGCAAGAGTGTATGTGTTTAAGATATCAGCACACACTCTTGACTATAAAAAGCTATAAAAGTTTTGCATCCAACAAAATTTTATTCATTATTAAATTTGAAATTTATCTTATCAAATTCAGTATATTTATCTCTATACTGAATTTGAGCTAGTGCAATATTTGTGAACGTGATATTTGTATAGACATGTTTATGTAAAGAAATTGATGGACAGAAAACTATTTCAATGCTTTTGCGTTCACTTGCAAAAAGTGTGCGCTCCCTAGAGAATTTTTTTGTTCGCTTGCAAAGGCATTGAAATATAGATTTTCCTTCCACCTCATATTATTGCCATCACCAATCTCACTCAAAACGGAAAACTGGTGGTGAAAATAATATGGGATGGGACTAGAGTTTTCAAAACTCTAATTTTCGGTAAAGAAATTTTAAAATTGTGACGCTTTGAGTGCTTTTGAACAAAATCGTAAACACCTCTGATTGCCCATTGTACTCACACGCTCATCGCATATGTCTGTGATTGACTACATTGATCAGTGCTTCAAAAACACGTTGTAAATATACATCAATGACGCACTTCACCGAGCGCTTGCACAGATACAGACAGGAGCGTTTGAAAGCAGGAGTCTATTGTGGACCGGTCTTTCAAACGCTCCCACTCCCGTTTTTTAATACACTTTCAAACACTTCCGTGTGCTCTTAAACGCTCCCGTGCGTTAATCATTGTAGCCAATCACAGACATATCCGATGAGCATGTGAACACAATGAGCAATCAGAGGTGTTTACGATTCTGCTCAACAGTGCTCAAAGTGTGTTAAGACAAAAGAATGGGAAGCAGTGTGTACCTCCATGCCCTTGCTACACCTGAGGACACCCATGAGCTCTGTGTTTTCTGCTTGGGAGCAAAGCACGCGCATTCAGCTCTCAAGGGGGCAGGAGGAAAAGCATCTGCACTCTTTGTTTGTGGGGGTCGCAGGTTGAACTGGCAGAGGAATTTGGGAGCGTGGTGTCATTTTCCGAGTCTCCTCTTGCCAGGTCAGGCAATCTGCTGGATTCAAAAGCCCGCTCTGCGGCATCTTCTGATCCGACAGAGATCATCACTTACTCCACTCCTTCTGTCAGCCCCACGTACAGGGAGTTGCTTGATGCAGTGGCCCCTACCCCTCCCCTGTAAGCCTTCTGTTTCTTCTGGACCTTCACACCGAGTTGGAAGAACTGGAAGAACACATACTCATATTATTCAAATGTGGAGAAATGGGCTAGCCAAGATGTCCATCTCTCAGAGAGCGAGGTATCCCCATTGAGGGCTTCGGTCTTGCCGTCGAAGTCGTGCCAGACCACCTCAGGGCTTGTGGGCAAGGCGTATCCGGCAGCGAGTCAGGCTTGTGGTGCCCATGATTGTCTCCTGAGGCGGCCGCTAAACTGCGGCGCACCACAGATTTAGCTCTCCTGGCCACCAAGCAGATACCCATGTGCGATAATGCAAAGCTGTTTACTAACCGCCACAACAGGAAGAAGAGCAAAAGAAGAAGAGTTGATCTACGCACCAACCCAAAGCAAGAGCTTGCTAGTAGCCGATACACTGAGTTTAGATTAATCTTTGTGACACGCTCCATTAACTTCACGGAAAGGAAACCTGGACGGCAGAAAGCAGCATCCTTTTTATTTTTTTATTTTACAAAAGTACAATGTTTTGTTTTTATTGTGAGTGAGAGTTAACAGTTTCGAATGATGTCTTACTCTTATCTGTATGACCTTAAATGATGGCGTATTTTAAGTTGTTTTTGCTGTTATAATGAGACAGAATCATTTGGCATTGTGTCGATGTGTGTGGTGACTCGTGGAAGTCTCTCTCCAGTGATGAAATGTGTGTGTCCTGGAAACGGGAAGCCTCAGGAGCCGCTTCACTCGCTGTTTCCTCGAGGAAAGGTGAAGTAGACTCAGATGTAGACGGCTCTTATTCTCCTTCTCGCTGAACTTTCTGTGATTTCTTGAAAAAGCGTAATACTTTTGTGCATACGCCATTGTCACCTCATGTTAATGAACTCTCGTGCAAAAAAAAAGGGAAGTATTCTGTTATTTGTACTTTTATAACACAATAGATGCTTTTCAGTTTTGTGACTGATTGTGAACAAATACATTTAGTATTTTATCAGTCCTACAAAAAAAAAAAAAAACCTATGCAAGAGTGCATTCTTTTTACTCTTTAGTGCTTAATCCACTAAAAGAGGCTTTACTGTACCAACTAGGGGACTAAATGCCACTAGGTGGAATAAACTGTGATTTGCACTACTGTCTGTTCAAAATAAATGAAAAGAAACCTAGCATTGGTTATTTATTGCTTTTTCCTGTTGTACCGAACTCGTATCGAACTGTGACCCCAACCGTGACTTCTGTGTACAGTTACACCCCTTGATACAATTTAAAATGTATGTTTTTTTTGTTTCAAATAAATTTGTCATTAATTTACTTTCGTAAAGCTGCATGTACTTTATATGTATTGGAAAAAGCAAAAGCTTTTGTGTTCGACATAAAGTAAGTCTTACAGGTTGGAACAACATGAGGGTTAATAAATGATGGCAATTTTCATTATCGGGTGAGCTATTCCTTTAATGTATTTTTAATGCACTTTTTCCTTTTAAAAAGAAACACACTGGTTAAAGTTTCTACATTAACCACAGATGCTAGTCTTAAAAGGGGAAAGCAAACCTAAAACATGTCAACACCAGCAAGCCATCCATCTATATAACCTCCAGACATTTTCTATTTTCCACCCTCAGGTGACCCTCAGCAGCACTTAGTAAATCACCTTTCCCAAAGAGAACAGCGTTGAGCTGTTCTGTCAGGCACTGGACTCTCAGACAGACACGTTTCCTGTCCTTCTAAGCTGTCCAGAGAGCTGAATGTATCTGTTCCAGCTCTACGATGGTAGGAAACCCAATAGAATCAGCCCAGCTAACATAACTACACTGTAAAAACTTTTTTTTGTTGCCATATATTCATTTAGAACTCCATTGTGTTTAATCAGTAATAATTTCCATTCAATTTATTTGTTATCAGAGCTGTTTTTAAAGGGCAATATAAGTACAGCTAAGGGACATGATATTCTCAGTAGTTGTTAAACCATTGTTAATGTGTTCTGTGTCTGTTGTTAGGTGGTGTCTATGATATTTTGATATATTAGGCTTTAAAGTTAAAAGATGCATTTGATAAAGTGCACATTGATTTGACTAGCCTAAAAACAGGTGATTTTAGCTAAGAAGCAACATTTATGATTCCATTGTTTTTCCATTTTATATCTGATTTGATATTATTGAAACTGTAATCTTGAAAAATACAAGTATTTAAAAAAACTGCAGATTCATTTTTTTTTTCTGGGATTTAAATGCCAGTTGAATGAACTGATTACCTTTAAAGGGACCCCCAGTCCTTCCACATGTCATCTCTCAATCTCACCTCTGTCTCTGTGTTTGCAACTTCATTCTCTCCATCGTGAATGTAATCATATTCAGCTGATGAGGTCTGCCATCTGAGATACAGCAGGAGGAGAGAGAGAGAGAGAGATTTTTTACAGTATTTCTCAGTGTGTGTTCGGTCTCATTTTGGTGGACTGTGAATCAAACACTCTTGGCTCTTGCCAGTAGCCGTCTCTCTGAGTTTGAACTCTCAATTTCAATCTGTGTGAATGCGAGCCAGGGTGGGAAAGTCAGGATCAGTCTATGCAGATCAACATCCTGAGACAAGCTTCGTTTCTCCTCAGCCGGTCTGGAGCCTGGAAGTTATTACCAATAATTACTGCCCCAGATGTTGGACACATCTGTCAATAAGTTCATCAGATGGCTTTGAGGAAATCCCTGCAGAATGATGGGCCAGTAAACACGTAATGAAGACATGTCTGTGCATCCATTCATTCGCCTGTCCATCTGTCTGTCCATTCAAATATTAATCCATCCATCTATCATTGATCTGTTAAATTTTCCATCTATCTATCTGTCCGTACGTTCGTCCATTCAAACAACCATGCCCATCAACCCATCCATCCATACTTGTCGTCCACTCATATTGTACTCCATTAATCTGTTCATTCATCCATTTATCCATCCATTCCTCCATCCAAACATTCATCCATCCATCTGTTCATCCGTACATCTATCTATCGATCCAACAATCTGTTCATTCATCCATTTATCAATCCATCCATCCAATCAGAACAACTTCAATTTTCAACAATGTTTCTGGCCACTTAATGTAAGATGACATTATAATAAAGCCGTTTTAATTCTTGACTGGTGGGTTGGTCTTTTGTGATTAGAGAAATGGAGGATGAAATGTGAAAAGAGAGAGACCAGACCTAGGCAACCCAGATGAACATGTAATTGAAGGATTACTTTATCTGGTCCTTTGACTCACACCCCCCAAAACCAAACAGACCAGTCAGAACCAGACCAAAGGTCGCAACAGTCCCACCTGGTGAGCCACAGGCACTGGCGCTAACGCAAATACTATATAATCACTTTATCTGGCTTGCCCATGTTTTCCTCCACATTGTAATTGGAGCAGAGTGTGTTTTGCTATCATGTGTCTCTTTCTGATTGGACGCCTGTGGTGAGGTCACTGCCGCTGATCCCTCTGTAAAAATGAACTTGGGAAGAGAGTGAGACAGGGAAACTGAGACTCATAGAGCTGTCTGTCACTGCTGTCTGAGTGCAGGAAATGAGGAAAAAAGAAGAAAAGAAAAAAGGAGGAATTCATAACATGGGCATCATCCCCTCGTAGGCTAATTGGCGGCGCTACATGAAGGACATTTGAATCCAAATAAATATAAAGTGTCCCCAAGGCCTTTCAAAGAGTGCTTAACCCACATATATTAACCTCAAAGAGTACTCATCCTCTCACTTTGCCTCCTACGTTCCTTTTCTATAGCCGTGTTTTGGTCTGAGATTTACGCTGAGATAATAATTTAGAAAGAAAGGAGACATGTTTCCACTAAAAAACACACAAGTAGTATAACAGTTTCATTAAAATGTTTGTTTCCATGATAGTTTTTATGATCTGAAATAGAACATTTTTATAAGGGTATTTGTAAGTTTGGGACGTGACATCATTGTTCCTGGAACTTTTCTGGTTAGTTGTCAAACTCATTTGAAACAACAGGATTTCGTTTCATATAGCAGTGAAATTATCCATCTGTTCATCAACAAAGATATCGTGGCCAGAAAATTAAGAATTCACTCCCACAAGTTATTAATTTGTTCAAATTAATAAGTCAGGAGGGACGAAATCTTAATTTGTGGCCACGATATCTTGTAATATTCTTCTGTGACTGGATGCCTGGAGCTAATAAAAAAAATTGTTGCGCTGACATTGTTACCAGGCTCATTAAGTGAATTTCACAACGGAATTTTCCCAGGAGTGAACCCATCGGATCTTTTAATTAATTAATTCAATTAATTAATTAAACTTTTAATAAGCAGCCGCTCACCCTGCTCTGGCATCAGCTGTTTCGGCATCCCTCCACCTCCCCAACTCCACCAACATACAGTAATTTAGGCATCTTGCTACCATACTCATCATCCAAGCATTAGTAGTCCCACTGGGGGGTTTATCTAAGCTCGAGTTGAAGCTGCTTCCTCCAGCCCCTCCACTGCGGACAGCAAGCCAAATACGTTTAACCTTATTAGCTTAAAGATTATACGGGCAAAGGAACTCGTAAAATTTTAATGGGAGTGAATGAATGGTCCTACGCTTTTATCGACGCTCTCGTGTAGACGTACTCAGTGTGTGCAAGATAATGGTACATCGTTGGATAAGTCACCTCAGGTAAATGTTTGATTTGTTGTCTTTGAGAAAAAACGATTCCCTATTTAAAGCTATGATCATGGTAGAAATGCCTCAGGACTGTTGTAGTTTGGACCTTATTAACATCCTTCAAATGGTCAACAACACATCCGGTCAGACACTTGCGTACTGCTTAGTCACGCAAGTTGAAGTGTTTCAACACATCCAAAATGGATCTGAAAGAAAAGTAGAAATGAATCACATCCAGTCTATGGTACATTATTTGTGTAATGCTTAGAACCACAGAAGACAAAGATGATTATAAAAGAACATACACTTATTATGAGCTCAGAATAGCAAGCCAACAACCAAAACAGTGTGCTAGTGTACAGACAACAACTGACAAATGAACAGGACAATGGGAGGAACTTAAATACACTGTGATAATGAACTAAAATGACAAACAGCTGTGAAGAATGGTGTTAGTGTCCATGGTGACAGATTGTGGCGGGAAACTAGAACAAAGGGATCACATGACATGAATGAAAACAAAACAAACTGAACGTGATTGTGACAGTTTAGTAAGCAGTGAAAAGACAGCTTAACCACCAAAACTAATTAAAGCACCACTGCTAAAAGGAATCAACTTTTACCAGCTGTTACTTGACTAATCGACTAGTCAACCGTTGTGACCTAATTGAAACTCATGATTCCTTTATTTAGACTAATATCTGACAGAATTTTGGAAAAATATCACACATCTGCTTTGTCTTTTGTGGTACTTCAAACCTTTTTCCAATCTCTGAGTAGATGTATAAACACATTTTTACCATAACGACACTAGTTTCAGTTGAGTAGCTTCAGAGTCTCCCTCATGATGCTTCTATTTTCCATTCCTGCGTCCAAATTTTCCTACTTCCCAAATATATAGTAGCTAATATCAGTAGGCGAAAAGAGCAGTATGGATGTGGTGACCAGTGGATGACCAGATGAGATTATTAAAGTGCGGATCCAAAGATGGACACTTGACTATCTAGTGCCTATCTATACTTGGTGCCGTAAGTCACATGACAATGACGATATGATGTCTGAATGCCATTCATGTACATAGTCATACTATATAACATACTTTTGTAACGGTTGCAAAATAAGTTTATCAAATGTAGTACATACTCAGACAGTATGCCATTTCGGACACAGCACTCTACTAATGAGCTGATGAGTTGAATCAGGTGTGTTTGATTTGGAAGAGTTTGAAATGTGTACTGGTTTGCCTCCAGCAATATGGTTGGGAAACACAGATGTAAGCTACACAAAAAGTCAGTGAGCAATTTTTTTTTGTGTGTGTGAACCAATTAACAAAAAAACTCAAAAGGGTCACTCGTATGAACCAAGTCCACTAATTTTCTTCACCAGAAACTTGAACCCTTTCCTTTTCGGTCTTTGATGCTGTTTTTTATATCAACATTTCTCCATAATTACGTATTTTCATTTTAATCTCTCTCTAAATCTGTTTCAGCCTCTCTCTCTTAATTTCTTTCTGGTCTGTCTTTGACACTCATCCTCATCCCTTTGCTCAACCTAAACGAGCAGCTTTGTGGGGTAATTGGCGCCATTTGGTCATCTTGAAACTCATGTGGTGTCACATTAAGGCTTAATTCACAACTACCCCTCACCGCCTCCTCTTTAAAGACACCCCCCACCATCCCACCCTGCTGGTCTGCTACTCTTCATGTCCCTCAGTACAGCGGAGTCCGAACCAAAACCTTGTTGGACAAATTAAGAAGGTTTTCTCTGCTTCTCTGGCTTACATCACAGGACTATAAACATTATTTAAGAACCAAATCCCTGCAAACCCACTGCTGATTATCTCTGCTTTTAAAACTCATATATCAGACTTACATTTGGCCTCCAAAGACAAGAACTTTAAATCGTCACTTTTAACTTCAAAATGCGTGTGTCAGAGTCTAGCGGGAGAAAAACACGGTTAATTCAAAATATCCCTCTTAGACAAATAGCACTCACACAGAAAATCTATTCAAATCTCTCAGACATGGTCTGTTTTCTCTCGTTCCCCTGTATGTTGACATCTTTGTCATCACATTTTGATACCCAAGATAAAATGATACTTTATTGAACCCTGACCATTCAACTAGGCATCACAGAAGTCAGAATAGTAGAGAGAGACAGGAACAATTGAAAAATGTAAATAAAATCTAATTGGTAAAAAAAAATGTTAGATTATTAAGTTTTTTTTTTCTTATCAACTGGTAGTATATGGTGCTAGCAACACAACAATCTCTGGTTCAATTCCCAGAGATTGTTTATTGTGATAAAACAGTGTTACTTGAATAGCTGAGGAGAGTACAGCTTAACTTCTTGTTGATTTCGATCGAGGCATCTTGTAATAAATGTAATTATTGCAAAATGTTATTGCATTATTGGAAAATAAAGGTTTATTGAGTTAAAGGTGTTTATTTTGTGATTATAAACATTCCTCTTTATTCTCCATTCTTTTCTTTATAAAAATGAGTCAATTACAACTACCATTCGCCATTGTTGAAACACTGTTGAAAGAATGTTGAAACATTGAGTTTAACCAGTCTTGAGGTTTCATCATGGTCATCTGGCCACCCTAATCTCATGGCAAACGTGATGTTGCTCATTGTCATTTAAGTCGAGAATCAGTACTTGAACTTTAGATATGTGCGCTACATATGAGTTTTGCTGCATGTTGATATATATATATATATTTTTTTTTTTTATGGATGGTTGTTTTGGTTTAAAACTAGAATGACACAACCTAACTATTGTTTTAGCAAGGTATAGGTGAACTTTTGCAACTTTGTAAACATCCATTTTAGGTGCTAAAAATGATTATAGTTACACAGCCGTGGAGTTTAAAGTATGAGTCGAGTAATGCTGGCCTGTTTTGAATTTAGCATAGACCTTCACGCAGCTGCTCAGGGCACCTGGCTCATGTAAAGTTAAATTGAAACAAACAGGCTTATCATATGGTGGCTCTGACTTCAAACCGCAACCCGGTAATAAGCCTAAATGCTAACTCGCTAATAGCTAATTACCAACAATCAACTGTCAGGGTTAAGCTCAGGGTTAAGATCTGAGGTTTGAAGGAAAACCTACTGAACGTATAGACTGTAATATCATTTGACATGAGGAGCATGAAGGTTTTTTTTTTTAATGGAGTAGGGGAGGGGGGGGGAGCACTCCTGGACAGAAAGTAGCTGTATGAATACGTATAAGTGGAACGAGAGGAAGAAAATAGACTTTTACTTTTCCCAAAAGTAAAGGTGAGTGTTGTCTGCACAAAATTCATCACCATGATGTTGTAAGTGGGTGCAAAGGTTTTCTCTTGAGTGTATATTTAGCATGTTGCTATGCAGTTGCTAAGTTGTTTTTTGGTAGTTAGCAGAGTTTGACTTTGCAGTTGCTAAAGTTTGTTTACAGTTGCTTTTGCTTTGTTGGGTGTTCGTATGCCAGGATGTTGCTGTGCAGATGCTTAGATGTTGTGAGGTATTTTTAGACTGTTATAGTTGCTATGGAGTTTTGGGTGTTTGTTAGGGATTTGCTAGTTGGGATGCTAGGTTGTTCTTAAGTTGTATCCCAAATTTACTTACACACTATGTACTCAACCGTGTAGTGTATGAACTTTAAAAGGTTATTTTTTCATTCAGCATCAGAGTCTGAAGCCCCCCCCCCTCTTCTATGTAATAAAAGCTTTATAGTGGCATAGAATAGTGCATTTTAGCGGTCATTAAAGGGATAGTTCACCAAAAAATTATATTCTGTAATAGCGTAGTGCTACGTCACACGTAGGCTCACTTTTGGCCGACGCTGGTCACGTGTGTGATGCGTGTGACGTACAACAACAGAAGCTTACACTATTACACTAGTGAACTCACTCGAGGCCCACAGAGAAGGAAATGAAGAGTTGAAATAAAGTCGTTATTTTAGTTTTTTTTTTGTGCACAAAAAGTATTCTCGTCGCTTGATAAACTTAAGATTGAGTCACTGTAGTCACTTGGACTATTTTAACGATGTCTTTAATAACTTTTCGGGGAACAAGTTTCAATCCCTTAGAAGTCTATGGAGGAGTGATCCAGCTCTCAGATTTAATCAAAAATATCTTAATTCGTGTTCTGAAGATGAACGAAGGTCTTACGGGGTTGAACAACATGAGGGAGAGTAATTACTGACAGAATTATCATTTTTGGGTGAACTATCCATTCACCACTACTAAGTAATTACTTGTTCAAAATAAGTACCTACTCAAGAGAGTATGTGATTTCAGACGCACCCCAGGTCTAAAGAGTCCACCCCAAGTTTCTATGCTATTCTGATCTTTAGATATGACTCCTTTGATTCGATTTTTCCACCTGTTTTATTGTACACCAGGTTCTGTTGATCCTAGTGCATAGAAAAATAATAGCTTAAAATAATAGCTTTAATACACTAAAAACTGTGTAGTTTTTGATATCATTCATGTCTTTGCTACAAAATGTGCATTCACAAAAGTTCAAACCTCACTAAATACAGTATTAGTAAAAGCCTGAATAAATGGCAGTAATAAAGGAAATATGAAGGAAAATGAATATGAAAATGAACAAATCCAGAGGTCTTCTCTTCTAAACGCAATGGAGGCCTTATTGAGAAATAAATCTTTGATAAAAGTGAGGTATAGATAAAGATTCATCCATCTCCCTAGTGGATAAGACAGGATTGCCTCGGATAGCTGCCCATGATGCTGCGATGGAAACACTCTTTTTGAGGTAAATCATGTCTAAACTATGGTCCTGTTTTCAAATGGATTTCATACTGTATGCCACAGTAGCCATCAGGATAGGATACTACTACAGACATGATGTACTAGCTTTGCTCACCAAGGCTATTGCCTCTCTCCTCCATCTAGCCATCTTTCCTTCCCATAATCCATCTTTATCTGTCCTTCTATCCATTTATCTCCTCAAACGAGAGCACAGTCTCAGGGTTCCTGCTGGTGGATCCTTGAGTTTGATTTATAACTGCTCAGCTGCTGAGATGTTCTCAGAAAGCAGTACTCCATCTTGTCGCTGTCTTTCTTCATCTTTCTTCCCATCTGGGAGGTGTTTAAATGGATCTGACTGGATATAAACAGACATGAGTAACTAGCAAACCACAAACTTAATTTCGGTAACACTTTACAATAACAAAGCATGAATAATCATATACTAAAACCTGAATTAATAGTTACTTCAACATGAACTCATGATTAGTGAATATATGAACTAATATGAATCAATGAAGAGCAATCCTTAACTGTGACAGGAGTCATAATGATTAATGCATAATAACAGCAGCTTTAAACATGTTAGTACATGTAAAGCATTAATTAACGTTTAGGGGTAAACTAAATCAATCAAGCTACGTAGGAATAAATAAGAAGTAATCTATAGGCTATTTGAATTAAACATAATTTAATACTGCCCTAATTTAACATGTAATATCATAATCTGCCGTTTGCAGCTTTGTGGCAAATAATTTGAATGGCACATGATTATTTACCCATTAATAACACAGATCTGTTTAATCAAACATGGAAAATAGACTAATAACTACCACTAATAAATTTAATTTGATCTAAACCGTTTTCTGATTTTTATAGCTCATTTAAGCCTATGTTTAGTAAAAGCTACTTTTCTTTCTAGAACTACAGTATGTAGTGTTTGTTTCTGGTGGGACACTCATTAGTGGCGCACTCGGCGCTCGCTCGGCACTTTAGTTGTGTAGTTTAGTTGTGTAATGCGGGCATTTTATTCTCATACATGTTGACTGCTTTGGTAAACAGAATGAATAATTAAAGACATTTTTGCATTTATGTTGTATTTGGGAGTTTTCAGGAGGTTATGTAAGGGGGTGAAATGCATAGTGAGGTTTTTTTTACACTGTTAAAGAGTTGGATTCCCATGCTAAACATGGACAAAGTTAAAAAAAATTAAGTTGTACGTTTGATGGAGTATTTCTGTGCCACAAATACTCCTCCCGGTTTGTCACACAAGTTTCGGAAAGTATTTTTCGAGTATGGGCTTGTGTGACGTCAGATGCGCCGGAATATCCTTATACGGGTCCTAAGGGCACTTCTCCCGGAAAGGCGCGCGCGCACCTGTAGCCTAGAGCGAAGTATGCCCATCAAAGCGCTGTGCTCGGCTTTATGGAAGTCATCGGCTGCGCTGCAATAAAGAATGTCACCAAAGAAGTGTGTTTTTGGTTGCCAGGGCAAGACAACCCTGCACAGATTCCCAAAGAACCCAGCGTTAAGGGACCAGTGGATGGAGTTTGTTTTTCCAGAGCATCAACGGAGTGGTGCAACTGTTCTTGTTTGTTCCCTGCATTTCGACGATGATTGTTTTATAAACAAGGCCCAGTTCGACGCCGGATTTGCAGATCGTCTAATGGAGCAGTCCCAACGATAAAGATTCACGGTCGTGCGTTGGAACCGCAGGCGGTGAGTAAAACTGCTTCAAATGTATGTGTGTATCGGCGTGTAAGCACAGCAAGTAAACAACATGATCACGTATATTTAATGTATCTATGGAGCATGCGATGTATGGTGTGTGTTTAAATACATTTGTTTAGCTGGCCACTGTAGGTGTCTGTTTGTTTATTGTAAAACCAGATCATGTCCTCATAGACGGTGGGCCGAGGAGAGATTTCGTGTTTTCAGACGATCTGTGGGGATGGATAACCCAGTTTTTTTTATATATAACCACTACACTTTTCAATAAAGCAAATAAAAATTGTTGCCACTCACATACTTTGCACATTACTATAATATCGGTAACTTTCTCCAGGTTATTTTCCCGGCGAATAGAGCAGGCGGCTACGTGTGGGGTCCGACATGCATGACGTATTTGTTGCCTTCATCCAATCCACCTTATTCCTGACGACCTTAGTGCGTTTTGAATTATGGGTGGCACTTCCGGTTTGGGGAACTTCCATTCAAAAAGGCTGAAACGAATCATTTCAAATCATAAGGTTGTCCTACAAATAAAGCTGATCCGTCAGTTTGACTGGATGAGCTGTCAATTTTCTTTCATGGTTTATTTTCAGACATCATGATAATAATGTTATACTTGGTATTTTAACGTTACGTTATAACAAGAACATGGCAAGACCTCTTTTCAGTCGCTGCTTTCTTTTCCTCATGATATTTTTTTCCCTTTGCAATCCGCTGTAAAAGTATGAAAAAGGACTACATATAGGCTACTGCACATTTGTGGTCTGTTCTCCCGAATTTAATTTACGATATATTCCATTAATAATTCACTGGAATGCATGAAGAATCGATCATTATTCTCCTCAAATCCTCACGTTTCTTTCCAGGTTTGTTTTCACAGGTAATGCAATTTATAATCTGTTAAAATTACGGAAATTACTTTGAAATAGTATCGCGTTATGCTGAAGTTAATGAACATTTTTGATTAAGGTAACAACACTTTTTTTATTTAACCAAAGACTCGCGCTTTTGGGGTTATTTGGTCTGTTGAAAGTACCTTGTTGATGCTTTTACACTTTTAAATTTCCTTTTAATGTTCGATGGTTGAAGGGTGAGTAGATTAATGTCATCTCATTGTGACACTTTTTTAACCTATTGCGTTCATAGAGCGAGCCTTTCACTGATTGTTTACAGCTTAACGGTAGTTACACCCATAATTCGCGCAAAGCGTCATGGGGCGCAGGAATACTGTGGATAGCGTGCGTGGGAAAGTGTCGGTGTTGGTGACGCGTTTGTCAACACACTGGCGCGCTGATATGAAGTTGCTGTCTGACTCTGTGCACATCTTTTCGATAAGTGATTTTAGCCCAGGAAAGATTGAACTTGTTAACTCATTTTGCCCACTTATGCTACATATTCAGTTTGACACAAAATTGTGAATGTAGAGGTAACGTTATGCATATTTTATGTAACGTTAAAGGTACAATATGCAGGATTTTTTCGCCACCAGGGGTCACTAACCTCTTACAATAACAAAGGCGTATATTGATGACGTATATTCCACATTAAGCTGAATTATGGATCTTGTCTTCAAGCTGATGGATCTTTTATAGATGAGTGAATACATTGATGTTTTTAACATGACTGTGGCATGAAGCAGGGCGCGATTGCTAGACGTATACCAGCGCCACACACAACGCGAGTCCCGCGGATATAAAAGAATAAGGACATTTCATTCTACCGAACTACACGCAAGTGCTGAATTAATACTCACACAGGTCAGTTTATTAAATGAATTAAACTTTAAGTAGGGCTGCACGATATTGGGAAAAAATCACATTGCGATATTTTATTTTTCTGCGATATATATCGCGATATGAAAACAATTTCACCCGATGACTTTATTAGCTCTCTTTGGAAAGAATGAATCATCTGAATGACTGGGGTGATTTTGTAATGGAGTAAATCTGCATAGCAACCATTATAGTTAACTAATGTAGTTAACTAGAGTTTAATAAATGGAACCTTATTGTAAAGTGTTACCAATTTGTTATGTCTCGTGAGTTCAGTGTTGGACAGATCAGTTGTTTTAACCATTCATTAAAGTGAATCGGTTCAAATGAGTCATTAGTTCGCGAATTGGACGTGTCATCAACGGACCACGGCACACGTTGTGTGATTATCCCGGCAGTTTAGGACATCGCACAAGATTGGTCTTAACACAGAAAACATTTCATCACTGGATAGATTTTTGTTTTGTTTTGTTTATTGAAAGTGTGGTTTATCTGAATGTGTGGAACGCTTTTCAGAGAAGATTTTTTTTAGCACAATTCACAACCAGTAGCTCAGGAAAAAAATATACCCGAATGCTTCACGTGAAACTTCGTTCTTCCGACCTTTTACCATTGTGTATTCTCAAAGATATTCAGTCAACTCAATTCATTAATGTGCGTGAGGGAGGGAGAGAGAGCAAGACAGTTTGAAAACGGTGAGAGTGCGCGCGCGAACGGGGCTCTCTCTCTCTCTGCTCGTTCTCTCAGTTTAACAAGCGCAGTCAGTCAGTCATCTATCACTCACCGGTCAAATAAGGCTTTGGCGGGACAAAAATACGCTTTGGCGGCCGTCAAAAAAATTTCAATGCAGGAAGGGCAATCTGACTTTATTTTGAATTCTCATGTTCGTTCAAGCTCAGAAATAAGAGAAAGACCACTGATCTTTTGTCTGCCCGGCTCAGAGAAAACAACGCGCAAGTTCCAGTCTTTTTACGCTTGATGTTTAAACAGGACTTAAAAACACATACAAATGATAAACTTTCACTATATGATGGTTAAACTTTGCAATTAATCCGCGAATCGCAAGCGTTATGGGCCGGGGAGCTGCTGGCCCGTTCTGATCATGAATCACGATCAACTACGATCCCTAAGGCTTACATCGCAACATCCTGTGATGTGACTATCGTGGATGTGCACATCGCGATATCGATGTTAAAATGACACATCGTGCAGCCCTAACTTGAAGTAACGCAGCGCTGTTTCACTTGCTCTAGTTACACTATCACACTAAACGGCATTTGAGTGTGTTGAATGTTGCTAGTTAGGTTGTTTGTTGGCTGTATGAGACTAACTAAGCTAGATCAACATTAGAATAACATACAGATCATATTCTAACATTTCATCATGTTGAACTAAATAACATTGATTAGTTTCATGTACATTTGCTCACCTGTCTAATAAAGTACTTGCAACACTGGCGTCTCTGTCACGTCGAAGTTACTCGCGGACCATCTCGAAAGATGCTGATCTTCGTTTTAGTCCTTTTTTTTGTCTCAAAGTCTGCTTGCCATGGTCCATAATGTTTGAACAAAACAACAACCGCATGAGCGTCCTGCTAGGCATAACGGGCATAACCCAGTTGTCCACGTCTGTCGCCATGGTTACTATGGCAGTGCGAGGTCAAAGAGTATAGAAGTTCTTCTATACTCTTTGGCGAGGTCAAACCTGGCGGAAACCGAGGCTAACACGGATATGACGTCATTGACTGGCGACTCCTCACCCCTGCTCACACGTCCCGTTTCCTTCAATAGCATCCAGCAGCCCCCCAGACTCACCTCCGGCAAGACACCACTGGCTGGACACCAGTGGATAGACAGTCTACGTCATTTCCATTTTCTCCGTCATTTCCATTTCACCGCTAATTTCCGTTTTCAACACTGGATTGACATATATTTATTTTATATTTTCACCTCTGGATTGACATATATTTATTTTCTGTTTTCACCAGTGAATAGACAGCATTCTTTGCAGGCTTAATTGTACATGTATTTTCCGTATTGTCATTTTACTTTTATGACTTAAAATATATAATATAAAAGCTGTGTGCAAATTGAAATAAGATCTTTATCATATCTCTTTACATAAAACAATTCTCAATAATATACTTAATATTATAACACCAATAATTCATGCAAACTGCATTCACAAGAACCACCTTGAAAATATATATTGTTCAGATCATATCACTATTTTTTGTGACTTAAATTCAGTTATATTTACCTGTATGGCGAGCAGGGCCATCCATCTGGAAGTGGCAGTATCCCTGGAAACGGGTGCATGCATCAATGCTTTGCGGCGTTTCATCAGCAGGAGAGGACAAGTGGGACATCTGAGGTCAGACAACGGTACCAACTTCATTGGGGCGGAAAGGGAACTCAAGAAGGCTCTTGTTGCTTTGAACCAGGATATGATTCAAGGAGCCATGTCGCAGGTTGGAATCTGTTGGAGTTTTAATCCACCAGCTGGTTCACACCATGGTGGTGTGTGGGAACGGATGATCCGCCTGGTGCGAAGGGTTCTGACTTCTGTCCTACGTCAGCAGACATTGGATGATGATGGACTTCATACTGTGTTCTGTGAAGTGGAGGCTTTTTGAATGATCGGCCTATTACTAAGCTCTCAGATGATCCCAGCGACTTGGAACCTCTTACTCCTAACCATCTTCTTCTGAAGGGTAAACCAGCTTTGCCACCTGGAGTGTTCAATTCTCACGATCAATATGGGAGAAGACATTGGAGACAGGTACAGTACCTCTCGGATCTTTTTTGGAGGAGATGGATGCGAGAGTACTTGCCCTTACTTCAAGAGAGGGAAAAGTGGAATCAGAGGAAGAGGAGTTTGATTGCTGGAGACATTGTGGTAATAATGGATTCTTCAGCTCCTCGTGGCTCTTGGCCACTCGGCAAGGTTCTGGAGGTTTTTCCAGACAAACATGGGCTTGTGCGGTCTGTAAGATTACAGACTAAAACTAACATCATGGAAAGGCCAGTGACAAAGCTCTGTTTGCTGCATGGAGTATAAATATGTTTGTCAATGCTGGGCTTGACTGTATTTTGATGAATTGTAACATTGTGGCTCTTTGTTTTTGTTTGAATTGTAATGGCTGCTGGTCATTAACAATTAGGGGACGGTGTGTAGGAGCCAAATGTGGTGTTTATGCATTTTAATATTGGGTGTTGTTCCTTGTTTGTACAGTGGGTGTCACTCTAATATCACCGGGGGTCAAAGGTATAAAGGAAGGATCCAAACTGCTAACAGGAAGGGGGGTTTTGTCCCGGAAGGGCAAAAGGTTTTGACCGCTGTGGCGCATTGGCGCTGAAACGTATTGTTTACATTCTATTGTATGTGTATATGTATATGGATATGGTTTACCGTTGAAACTGGATAAATGGACATTTACTTCTGCACGGTCAAACAAATAAACTGAATAATCATCAACACAACAAAGTCTGGAGACTCTTAAAACGAGACGGTATGGTAATAGAATAACAAAGGTAAAGCGCGTCAGACAGGGTACTCCTGGGCTAAACCACCTCAGTAGCCGTCAGTATTAGACTGAGCATTTACAACGTTAAAATAGCCTAAATATAAAGTTCAGAAACTTTACTTTGCCCTCAGCCAATACGATTTGCCAAGGAACAAATTATAGATTAATGAGACCAAAGATCACCCGTTAGATATACACAAGACGAATTATATACCGTGTTTAACCACTAGACATCACATCAGAGCCAGCGGCAAACGTCAGAAGCACTAGCCGAGTTAAGGCTGTTCCAGGTAGGGTACATGAGCGCTGAGCGCCCGGTGATCGCCTGGATCTCTCACTCAGAAAACGTCAGATCAAAATTTTAAATAGGCTCTATCTTTATGAATAAACTATAGATTTGAGCTTTAGACAACTACATTGTCGACTGAAAAACTATTAAAATTACATTTCGTGACACAATAACAGTAGTATCTTGAAATTTCTAATTATATAATGGCCAAATACAACCAGAAACAAATGTTCAGGCTTGCTTGTGAAAGGTCGAGACCTGTTTTCAATTGTGTGGCAATTTGTACAGCCCCAAGCAGCACACGAAACACATTTTTCTCAATTCCCGATACGAAAGTTATGGGAAAGTTGCCCTCCGCAAAATGACGGCACCGCTGAGGTACGCTCCAGCAGGCAATTGGGCGTCTATGTATTTATTATGTCTATGATAAAAACGAGCCAGACAATACTCTTTTTCCCGCACATTTTTACTGTGGAAGAAATGGCAAAAACATGAAGTGCTGCATGCATATATTAGGGATGGCTCGATACCACAATTTTGGCTTCGGTACGATACCAGAATTTAATACCTTGGTATCGATACTAAATCGATACCATAGGTTAAAAAAAAGACTCAATTTAAGTGATACTTAAAAAAAAACACTGCTTGAAACTCTCCACTACCAAATGTGCAAAGAAAAGGTATCAAAATGTACATTTAAAAAAAAAAAAAAAATCAGTCAGGGAACATACAGTAGGTTAAATTTTGATTTAGAAAAAAAATACCCCTGAAATTATACAATTAAAATAGGTTAATATCTATAATAATAGATTCACATATAGGCTAATAATAATAATAGAATAATGAAATGACATGTAAACCATAGCTGTCATGCATCAACAGAGAATTATCAACATTTATTGCATTTATTCATCTTGGTTTGGTTACTGTTTGGGTTCATATTAGTTTAATGCATTGCATAAAGTAATGCTAACATGCTAAACATGTATTAGTATATTTAATTTTTTAGGTCATTTAATTACTGATTGATATAGATGAATAAATGCTATAATACTGTTAGGTCAGGTTACCTAATGAATGTTGACAAATGTAGCTTAATTGTAACATTAGTAATATTCATATTACTACTCTCTCTCTGCTTTGGTCGCCACAGCGGCACTAATATGCCATTCATTTATCACTAATACTAAAATTAATATTATTCAAATGTTTTATTCTTTATTCATTCAAATTCAAATATTTTTTTTGAAAGTATAACAATGATGAGACCTAAACTGAATTGGTTCTAGCGTGTCATGCAAGGAGATTTGAGCTTTCGTGTTTACCGTATCATATAATTGATAAGCTCTTATGTATGTGCGCTGTTCAGTGTTCAATAAAAGTCTAAATTAAATCAGTTGAATGATGGACTAACCTGTCGATCTCTGAACTCTTTGAACAAGTCAAGATGAGCAACTGACGAGTCAAGTGAGGCAGAATTGATGTGTTGCCTCCGCATTTGTAGAGTGGTGCATTGAGATCTGTTTCTTTACTTTTCTCATGACTTTTGTAGGCAAAGTAATGCCTTATTTCACTCATACTGCTCTCTCTATTTATTAATTTCGGGCGTGTAGAAATTCGAATGAGCTTCGTTTGATTCGGTTTGATCCATCGTGTTCCTCTGTCACCGTTTGCCGGTTTTTCATGACCCGCGTTAGTTTAGATAGTGTACTGCCGCCTAGCGGTGAACTTCGAAACAGCAGCGCATCAAATACCGAATTGAATAAAATTATGATATTGTACCGTTTGAAATATAATATATACCGGTATTTTTGCAGTACCGGTATACCGCGCATCCCTAGCATATATGTGAGCGAAATGGACCCACCATTCCCTTCACAGACATAAGTTGGGAGAAATTGATTAAATCTGTGTTTCTGTGGAAAGACGTTGAATGCAGAGAAAGTCTTATAGCAGAAGAGGCAGTACAAGCATACAAGTTACAAAGCCAGGAACCTACAAACCAGTTAGTCAAACCAGCTAACATTGGCTACCACAGGGAGTGCTACAGCCATTTCACAAATATCACGAAGATAGAACGAGCACAAAGGAGAAGAGAGAAGGCAGTATTAGTTGAAGAAACTGCAAATGAAGGTTGGTATTATATTGTATAGACAGGAGGTGCAGTAAAAGACACACAGTGCAGTATTATATTGTATAGACAGGTGGCGCAGTATATTACAGTGCAGTATTATATTGTATAGATAGGTGGCGCAGTATAAGACATTTGGAGCAGTATGTTTTACAGTAATATAAATTAAATATAAATGTGCAATGTATTAGCAGGGTATTCTGGGTGGTTGCTATGGTGTTGCTAGGTGGTTGCTAAGGTATTCTGGATGGTTGCTAGGTTGTTGATAGGCGGTTGCTAGGGTGTTCTGGGTGGTTGCTAAGGTATTCTGGATGGTTGCTAGGTTGTTGATAGGCGGTTGCTAGGGTGTTCTGGGTGGTTGCTAGGGTGTTCTGGGTGGTTGATAGGTGGTTGCTAGGGTATTCTGGGTGGTTGCTAGGGTGTTGCTAGCTGGTTGCTAAGGTATTCTGGATGGTTGCTAGGGTGTTGCTAGGTGGTTGCTAGGGTGTTCTGGGTGGTTGCTAGGCGGTTGCTAAGGTATTCTGGATGATTATTAGGGTGTTGCTAGGTGGTTGCTAGGGTGTTCTGGGAGGTTGCTAGGCGGTTGCTAAGGTATTCTGGATGGTTGCTAGGGTGTTGCTTGGTGGTTGCTAGGGTGTTCTGGGCGGTTGCTAGGGTGTTCTGGGTGGTTGCTATGGAATTCTGGGTGGTTGCTAGGGCGTTGCTAGGCAGTTGATAGGGTATTCTAGGGTATTAACATTTCTTGGCATGATTTAGCACTTACCTAATCGCCATTAGCATGTAGCTATTCACAGCTAGCATGTGTAGCATGTTGGAAGTCCTGTTTGCTAGCATGAGTCAAAAGAGCCAACCTCCATCTCTATACGATGTTCTGATGCAGAGATATAGGTCTTGCAAAATGGTTGCTAGGGTACTCTCTTTGGTTGCTAGGGAGTGGCTTGGCAGCTGCCAATCATAAAACTCCAAAGGCTGATTGTCAGTGTGAATGATATTAACCAACCCCCATCTCTATACGATGTTTTGATGCAGAGATATAGGTCTTGCAAAACGGTTGCTAGGGTACTCTGTTTGGTTGCTAGGGAGTGGCTTGGCAGCTGCCAATCATGAAGCTCCAAAGTCAATGTGAATGTATAAACCAACCCCCATCTCTATACAATGTTTTGATGCAGAGATATAGGTCTTGCTAAATGGTTGCTAGGGTACTCTGTTTGGTTGCTAGGGAGTGGCTTGGCAGCTGCCAATCATGAAACTCCAAAGGCTGCTTGTAAGTATAAATGATATAAACCAACTCCAATGCCTCTGTGACATTCAGAATGGAAGATATCCCTCTTTGGATTTTGGTTGCGAAGGTGCTCGACAATGGTTGCTAGGGCGTGGCCAGTAAGTGTTGAGGTGATTCAGGATTGGCTGTTTGCTGGCCCGAGTCAAACGAGCCCACCCTCATGTTTCTATGACACTTATATCCTAAGATATCCATTTGATCTCTTTTAATGGTAGTCAGAAAGAAAGAAAGATTAGGTAGAGAGAAAGAGAGAGAGAGAGAAAAAAAGAAAGAAAGAAAGATAGATTAGGTAGAAAGAAAGATTAGGTAGAAAGAGAGAGAAAGAATGAAAGAAAGATTAGGTAGAGAGAAAGAGAGAGAGAAAGAAAGAAAGATAGATTAGGTAGAAAGAAAGATTAGAAAGAAAGAAAGAGAGAAAGGAAGAAAGAAAGATTAGGTAGAGAAAGAAAGATTAGGTAGAGAAAGAAAGAAAGAGAGAAAGAGAGAGAGAGAGAAAGAAAGATGGATTAGTAAGAAAGAAAGATGGATTAGTTAGAGAGAAAGAAAGAAAAAGATGGATTAGTTAGAGAGAAAGAAAGAAAGAAAGATAGATTAGTTAGAGAGAAAGAAAGAAAGAAAGATAGATTAGTTAGAGAGAAAGAAAGATAGATAGATTAGTTAGAAAGAAAGAAAGATAGATAGATTAGTTAGAAAGAAAGAAAGATAGATAGATTAGTTAGAAAGAAAGAAAGATAGATAGATTAGTTAGAAAGAAAAAAGATAGATTCGTTAGAAAGAAAGATAGATAGATTAGTTAGAAAGAAAGATAGATAGATTAGTTAGAAAGAAAGAAAGAAAGAAAGATAGATAGATTAGTTAGAAAGAAAGAAAGATTAGGAAGAAAGAAAGAAAGATTAGGTAGAAAAAAGAAAGAAAGAAAGATTAGTAAGATAGAAAGAGAAAGAAAGAAAGATTAGTAAGAAAGAAAGATAGATAAATTAGTTAGAAAGAAAGATGGACTAGTTAGAGAGAAAGAAAGAAAGATAGATTAGTTAGAAAGAAAGATAGATAGATTAGTTCGAAAGAAAGATAGATAGATTAGTTAGAAAGAAAAAAGATAGATTCGTTAGAAAGAAAGATAGATAGATTAGTTAGAAAGAAAGAAAGATAGATTAGTTAGAAAGAAAGAAAGATTAGGTAGAAAAAAGAAAGAAAGAAAGATTAGTAAGATAGAAAGAGAAAGAAAGATTAGTAAGAAAGAAAGATAGATAAATTAGTTAGAAAGAAAGATGGACTAGTTAGAGAGAAAGAAAGAAAGATAGATTAGTTAGAAAGAAAGATAGATAGATTAGTTCGAAAGAAAGAAAGATAGATTAGTTAGAAAGAAAGAAAGATAGATTAGTTAGAAAGAAAGAAAGATAGATTAGTTAGAGAGAAAGAAAGAAAGAAAGATAGATTAGTTAGAGAGAAAGAAAGAAAGAAAGATAGATTAGTTAGAGAGAAAGAAAGAAAGATAGATTAGTTAGAGAGAAAGAAAGATAGATAGATTAGTTAGAAAGAAAGAAAGATAGATAGATTAGTTAGAAAGAAAGAAAGATAGATAGATTAGTTAGAAAGAAAAAAGATAGATTCGTTAGAAAGAAAGATAGATAGATTAGTTAGAAAGAAAGATAGATAGATTAGTTAGAAAGAAAGAAAGATTAGGAAGAAAGAAAGAAAGATTAGGTAGAAAAAAGAAAGAAAGAAAGATTAGTAAGATAGAAAGAGAAAGAAAGAAAGAAAGATTAGTAAGAAAGAAAGAAAGAAAGATTAGTAAGAAAGAAAGATAGATAAATTAGTTAGAAAGAAAGATGGACTAGTTAGAGAGAAAGAAAGAAAGATAGATTAGTTAGAAAGAAAGATAGATAGATTAGTTCGAAAGAAAGAAAGATAGATTAGTAAGAAAGAAAGATAGATTAGTTAGAAAGAAAGATAGATAGATTAGTTAGAAAGAAAGAAAGAAAGAAAGATGGATTAGTTAGAAAGAAAGATGGATTAGTTAGAAAGAAAGAAAGATAGATAGATTAGTTAGAAAGAAAGATAGATAGATTAGTTAGAAAGAAAAAAGATAGATTCGTTAGAAAGAAAGATAGATAGATTAGTTCGAAAGAAAGATAGATTAGTTAGAAAGATTAGAAAGAAAGATTGGGTAGAGAGAAAGAGAGAAAGAAAGATAGATTAGGTGTAAAGAAAGATTAGGAAGAAAGAAAAAAAGATTAGGTAGAAAAAAGAAAGAAAGAAAGATTAGTTAGAAAGAAAGAGATAGATTAGTTAGAAAGAAAAAAGATAGATTCGTTAGAAAGAAAGATAGATAGATTAGTTAGAAAGAAAGAAAGATAGATTAGTTATAAAGGAAGAAAGATTAGAAAAAGAAAGAAGAAAAAGAAAGATTAGGTAGAGAGAAAGAGAGAGAGAAAGAAAGAAAGATTAGGTAGAAAGAAAGATTAGGAAGAAAGAAAGAAAGATTAGGTAAAAAAGAAAGAAAGAAAGAAAGATTAGTAAGAAAGAAAGAAAGAAAGATTAGAAAGAAAGAAAGAAAGATAGATAGAAAGAAAGAAAGAAAGAAAAATTAGAAGGAAAGAAAGAAAGATTGGGTAGAGAGAAAGAGAGAGAGAAAGAAAGAAAGATAGATTAGGTTGAAAGAAAGATTAGGAAGAAAGAAAGAAAGATTAGGTAGAAAAAAGAAAGAAAGAAAGATTAGTTAGAAAGAAAGATAGATTTGTTAGAAAGATAGATTAGTTAGAAATATAGATTAGTTAGAAAGAAAGAAAGATTAGATAGAAAGAAAGATAGATTAGGTAGAAATAAAGAAAGATTAGGTAGAAAGAAAGAAAGAAAGAAAGAAAGAAAGAAAGAAAGAAAGAAAGAAAGAAAGAAAGAAAAATAAAGAAGGATTAGTTAGAAAGAAAGATGGATTAGTAAGAAAGAAAGATGGATTAGTAAGAAAGAAAGATGGATTAGTTAGAGAGAAAGAAAGAAAGAAAGATTAGTTAGAGAGAAAGAAAGAAAGATTAGTTAGAGAGAAAGAAAGAAAGATAGATTAGTTAGAGAGAAAGAAAGAAAGATAGATTAGTTAGAGAGAAAGAAAGAAAGATAGATTAGTTAGAGAGAAAGAAAGAAAGATAGATTAGTTAGAGAGAAAGAAAGAATGATAGATTAGTTAGAGAGAAAGATAGATAGATTAGTTAGAAAGAAAAAGATTAGAAAGATAGAAAGAAAGAAAGATTAGAAAAAGGAAGAAAGATTAGAAATAAATAAAGACAGAAAAATAAAGGATTAGTTAGAAAGAAAGAAAGATGGATTAGTTAGAAAGAAAGATGGATTAGTTAGAAAGAAAGAAAGATAGATGGATTAGTTAGAAAGAAAAAAGATAGATTCGTTATAAAGAAAGATAGATAGATTAGTTCGAAAGAAAGAAAGATAGATTAGTTAGAAAGATTAGAAAGAAAGAAAGATTAGAAAGAAAGAAAGAAAGATTGAGTAGAGAGAAAGAGAGAAAGAAAGATAGATAGATTAGGTGGAAAGAAAGATTAGGAAGAAAGAAAAAAGGATTAGGTAGAAAAAAGAAAGAAAGAAAGATTAGTTAGAAAGAAAGATAGATTTGTTAGAAAGATAGATTAGTTAGAAAGATAGATTAGTTAGAAAGAAAGAAAGAAAGATTAGACAGAAAGATAGATTAGGTAGAAAGAAAGATTAGGTAGGAAGAAAGAAAGATTAGGTAGAAAGAGAAAGAAAGAAAGATTAGGTAGAAAGAAAGAAAGAAAGAAAGAAAGAAAGAAAAATAAAGGACTAGTTAGAAAGAAAGATGGATTAGTAAGAAAGATGGATTAGTTAGAGAGAAAGAAAGAAAGAAAGAAAGATGGTTTAGTTAGAAAGAAAGATGGATTAGTTAGAGAGAAAGAAAGAAAGAAAGATGGATTAGTTAGAAAGAAAGATAGATAGATTAGTTAGAAAGAAAAAAGATAGATTCGTTAGAAAGAAAGATAGATAGATTAGTTCGAAAGATAGATTAGTTAGAAAGAAAGAAAGAAGAAAAAGAAAGATTAGGTAGAGAGAAAGAGAGTGAGAAAGAAAGAAAGATAGATTAGGTAGAAAGAAAGATTAGGAAGAAAGAAAGAAAGATTAGGTAGAAGAAAGAAAGAAAGAGAAAGAAAGAAAGAAAGATTAGTAGATAGATTAGCTAGAAAGAAAGAAAGATAGATTAGTTAGAAAGAAAGAAAGAAAGATTAGAAAAAGAAAGAAGAAAAACAAAGATTAGGTAGAGAGAAAGAGAGAGAGAAAGAAAGAAAGAAAGATAGATTAGGTAGAAAGAAAGATTAGGAAGAAAGAAAGAAAGATTAGGTAGAAAAAAGAAAGAAAGAGAAAGAAAGAAAGATTAGTAAGAAAGAAAGATAGATAGATTAGTTAGAAAGAAAGAAAGATAGATTAGTTAGAAAGAAAGATAGATAGATTAGTTAGAAAGAAAGAAAGATAGATTAGTTAGAAAGATAGATTAGTTAGAAAGAAAGATACATTAGATTGGGTAGAGAAAGAGAGAGAGAAAGAAAGAAAGAAAGATAGATTAGGTAGAAAGAAAGATTAGGAAGAAAGAAAGAAAGATTAGGTAGAAAGAAAGAAAGATTAGGTAGAAAAAAGAAAGAAAGAAAGAAAGATTAGTTAGAAAGAAAGAAAGATAGATTTGTTAGAAAGATAGATTACCTAGAAAGATAGATTAGTTAGAAATAAAGAAAGATTAGATAGAAAGAAAGATAGATTAGGTAGAAAGAAAGATTAGGTAGAAAGAAAGAAAGAAAGAGAAAGAAAGATTAGGTAGAAAGAAAGAAAGATTAGGTAGAAAGAAAGAAAGAGAAAGAAAGAAAGAAAGAAAGAAAGAAAGAAAGAAAAATAAAGAAGGATTAGTAAGAAAGATGGATTAGTTAGAGAGAAAGAAAGAAAGATGGATTAGTTAGAAAGAAAGAAAGAAAGATGGATTAGTTAGAGAGAAAGAAACAAAGATTAGTTAGAAAGAAAGAAAGATGGATTAGTTAGAGAGAAAGAAAGAAAGATAGATTAGTTAGAAAGAAAGAAAGATAGATAGATTAGTTCGAAAGAAAGAAAGAAAGATTAGAAAAAGAAAGAAGAAAAAGAAAGATTAGGCAGAGAGAAAGAGAGAGAGAAAGAAAGAAAGATAGATTAGGTAGAAAGAAAGATTAGAAAGAAAGAAAGATTAGTAAGAAAGAAAGAGAGAAAGAAAGAAAGAAAGATTAGAAAGAAAGATAGAAAGAAAGAAAGATTAGAAAGAAAGATAGAAAGAAAGAAAGATTAGAAAGAAAGAAAGAAAGATTGGGTAGAGAGAAAGAGAGAGAGAGAAAGAAAGAAAGATAGATTAGGTTGAAAGAAAGATTAGGAAGAAAGAAAGAAAGATTAGGTAGAATAAAGAAAGAAAGATTAGTTAGAAAGAAAGATAGATTAGTTAGAAAGAAAGAAAGATTAGTTAGAAAGAAAGAAAGATTAGATAGAAAGAAAGATAGATTAGGTAGAAAGATAGATTAGGTAGAAAGAAAGATTAGGTAGAAAGAAAGAAAGAAAGAAAGATTAGGTAGAAAGAAAGAAAGAAAGAAAGAAAGAAAGAAAGAAAGAAAGAAAGAAAGAAAGAAAGAAAGAAAAATAAAGGATTAGTTAGAAAGAAAGATGGATTAGTAAGAAAGAAAGAAAGAAAGATAGATTAGTTAGAGAGAAAAAAAGAAAGATGGATTTGTTAGAAAGAAAGATGGATTAGTTAGAGAGAAAGAAAGAAAGATAGATTAGTTAGAGAGAAAGAAAGATAGATTAGTTAGAGAGAAAGAAAGAAAGATAAATTAGTTAGAAAAAAGATAGATTCGTTGGAAAGAAAGATAGATAGATTAGTTAGAAAGAAAGAAAGATAGATTAGTAAGAAAGAAAGATTAGAAAAAGAAAGAAGAAAAAGAAAGATTAGGTAGAGAGAAAGAGAGAGAGAAAGAAAGAAAAATAGATTAGGTAGAAAGAAAGATTAGGAAGAAAGAAAGAAAGATTAGGTAGAAAAAAGAAAGAAAGAAAGAAAGATTCGTAAGAAAGAAAGAAAGATAGATAGATTAGTAAGAAAGAAAGAAAGATAGATTAGTTAGAAAGATAGATAGATTAGATTGGGTAGAGAGAAAGAGAGAGAGAAAGAACGAAAGAAAGATAGATTAGGTAGAAAGAAAGATTAGGAAGAAAGAAAGATTAGGTAGAAAAAAGAAAAAAGAAAGAAAGATTAGTAAGAAAGAAAGATAGATAGATTAGAAAGAAAGAAAGATAGATTAGTTAGAAAGAAAGATAGATTCGATTGGGTAGAGAGAAAGAAAGAAAGAAAGAAAGAAAGAAAGAAAGAAAGAAAGAAAGAAAGAAAGAAAGATAGATTGGGTAGAAAGAAAGATTAGAAAGAAAGAAAGATTAGGTAGAAAAAAGAAAGAAAGAAAGATTAGTTAGAAAGAAAGAAAGAAAGATTAGCTAGAAAGAAAGAAAGAAAGAAAGAAAGTAAAATAAAGAAGGATTAGTTTGAAAGAAAGATGGATTAGTAAGAAAGATGGATTAGTTAGAGAGAAAGAAAGAAATATAGATTACTTAGAAAGAAAGATGGATTAGTTAGAGAGAAAGAAAGAAAGATAGATTAGTTAGAAAGAAAGAAAGATGGATTAGTTAGAGAGAAAGAAAGAAAGATAGATTAGTTAGAAAGAAAGATAGATATATTAGTTAGAAAGAAAAAAGATAGATTCGTTAGAAAGAAAGAAAGATAGATAGATTAGTTCGAAAGAAAGAAAGATAGATTAGTAAGAAAGAAAGATTAGAAAAAGAAAGAAGAAAAAGAAAGATTAGGTAGAAAGAAAGAAAGAGAAAGAAAGAAAGAAAGAAAGAAAAATAAAGAAGGATTAGTAAGAAAGATGGATTAGTTAGAGAGAAAGAAAGAAAGATGGATTAGTTAGAAAGAAAGAAAGAAAGATGGATTAGTTAGAGAGAAAGAAACAAAGATTAGTTAGAAAGAAAGAAAGATGGATTAGTTAGAGAGAAAGAAAGAAAGATAGATTAGTTAGAAAGAAAGATAGATAGATTAGTTCGAAAGAAAGAAAGAAAGATTAGAAAAAGAAAGAAGAAAAAGAAAGATTAGGCAGAGAGAAAGAGAGAGAGAAAGAAAGAAAGATAGATTAGGTAGAAAGAAAGATTAGGAAGAAAGAAAGAAATATTAGGTAGAAGAAAGAAAGAAAGAAAGATTAGAAAGAAAGAAAGAAAGATTAGTAAGAAAGAAAGATAGATAGATTAGTTAGAAAGAAAGAAAGATAGATTAGTTAGAAAGATAGATTAGTTAGAAAGAAAGATAGATTAGATAGAAAGAAATATAGATTAGTTAGATAGATAGATAGATAGATAGATAGATAGATAGATAGATAGATAGATAGATAGATAGATAGATAGGTTCATTAGTACATATAGAATGGTAGTTTAATTGAGTCTAGGGCTTCAGGGAGTTTAGATTTGAGTTTTTGTGTTGTACACTACTGGGCCACCGTAGTCTTGGCTCAATTTGAACATGTTGCAATGAAAGTCAATGGGGTTTTTAAGTCCTTTAAAAGCTGAACATTTTGATAGTTGAATGGTTTTTGTAGCACAAAGTAGAGAGGAGTTGAAAGCGACCACGGAAGAATACGGAATAATATTAATAAAGATTTGGATTTCAATAGTGTGAATGCTTGAAGCAAAAAAGAAAAAAAGAAAGAAAGATTAGTAAGAAAGAAAGATAGATAGATTAGAAAGAAAGAAAGATAGATTAGTTAGAAAGAAAGATAGATTAGATTGGGTTTAGGTAGACCCATAGTTGTTGTATTCAACAAAACTAATCTAATGCTTGAAGCATTCACACTAATTAAATGAATACTTAAAATCACAAAAACAATGTCCTTGGCGATAGTCACTGTGCTGCCGCCGCGGATGCTGCTCGTGTCTGACAGCTGAATCATCCGTGTAACAGCTGTTCTAAATAAGCTACATCTGATTGGTTAATAATAATCCTATGTCAGTATCTTGCCACGCTATTGGCTCGACTGATATAGTAGGCAACCGCGTTTGGCTGCATATTTACAGGTCGTGCACTATGATTTCGGGGGGAAATGTGCAATAAATGGGAGTGGCAACACTTTTCATATCGTTGAGAATAAAACAACCGTCCCAACTTTACAAATTCAGGTTCTCCCTCCATGGGGATCATCCATTTCGAAAAGTAAAGCAGATACGGGCACGAGTAAACACACACAAATGTTGTAAAACTCTGGCTTCCAGACGCTCTCAACGCAAAAGCTTCGCGCGCTCGTGATTACTTAGCTCCACTCACACGGCACGCCTCCACCCGCTCGGTTTTCTCTGGAAAGACTTGGTACAGCCTATTTTTCTTTTATAAATATAATAAAACTAAAGACTTTCTGGAGATATGAAGGATGTAATACTACTCTATAGGTACTCTAGATTAACATGAGATTGACTGAAACTGAGTGTTTCACCCCCCCTTTAAAGAAATCAATTTCTAAGGACTAACAGCAAACGTCCGGTAGGAACTACACGACATTCCTCCAGGGTTGCTGACATCACTAACCCCAATATTTACATAAACCCCTCCTCCGAGAATACTAAATAAGGGGGGTGAGGCCATTTTATATTGCTTTGGAGAAGAGTTGCCGTAATGCCGTCGAAACACTGTTATTTTCATCCGGATTGCAGGTCCACTGTGTTCAGCCTTCCTAAGGGTTAGGGGTCAATGGTTAAAATTTATTTTTAACTCGGTCCCTCATAGTTATGACCCAATCTGGCTCTCTGTGCTGCACATTTTACGGAGGAAAGCTTCCACAATCTTCGCGAGTTCAATGCAGGATTCGCACATCGGCTTGTCCTGAAAGATGGAGCAGTTCCAACTTTAAGAACAGAAGCTGTTGTTTACGGGCCACAACCTGTAAGTATGAATTATTTTTCGCAGGGCTCTCAAGTTTTATTAAAAGTTTAGAGTGAGATTTAGGGGAGGAGCCACCCAAATATTTGCAGCAGCGGTCCCTCGACCCAACCAAATTCGCTTCAATTTTTGCTAGCAGTTCAATTTTGCCTATTGTTCATAATTGACCAGCACAAATGGAAATTATAACAATTGTTAAATCTGATAAAAAGACAAATTCATCCAAATAAAATAAATAGTTATATTTAAAAAATACAAATTTATTGAATAATAAAAAAAAAAATTTGACCCCAAACAAGCCAACTGAACATCAGTGCTCAATGTACATAACATTGTGTCATAAAAACTTGCCCTGAGCAATTGTTCTTTTGTGCATGCGGGTCAGTTCGAAACCACAAACAGTTCACACTGGAATCTGATATAGGCCACATTTTAAAAGGTAATGTGAACAGCCAAACAAAAAAATCGCATCTGAGCAAAAAATCCGAATTGAGCATTAAGACTTGTGGTGTAAACGGGGTCTAATTGGATTTTTTTTAGGACTTGTAGGCATTCAGGCAACATTTTATGGTCATGATGTGGGCACTCAAACAACTGTCATGTGTCCTGATGTGCAGCTGTCTTCAACACCAGTAAGGGGCTCAATCTTCAGGGCCAGCAAGAGACCTCGTCTGGTGTTAGATGACGACGAAGAATCAGAATTACATGTCGAACCCAATGAGTCCACATATAACCCAGATTCTGTTGTCACTGAAGAATCTGAATTGGCGTAAGATATAAATACATATTTACACACATTTTTACCAATACATTTGTGTTTAAAAAACATATAACATGAAAGCAACTTCCTAATATTTATTATTTTTATATTGCTTTAGGAAAGATCCACAGCCCGACTACAGCGATAACAAATACATAGTTTTTGAAAGCTGTCTAATGCCGGGCGTACACCAAAGGATTTTCACAGTCCCAGACTAAAGACCGGCCGTCTTTAGGAATCTTACTGGAGTCTCGGCGCGCTCCCGTCGTCTTGATCGCTAAATGTGAGGTGATAATCTGCAGTCCGCGACCCGATTTATGCCAGTCTTTCTCTAGTCTTTCATATCAAACATGTTTGATATTATCGCAAGTCCTAGCGTAGTCATAGTGACGAAAAACAATCAACAACCAATAAAATCGTTCTCAGAAAACAGTAAGCCATCAGTCACAACAAAGTAACATGTCGACGGACGTGGAAACACAACGAGCGCCAAGTAGGCGAAAATGGACCATGGATAAAGAGGAGCGCCTTGTCGAGCTGTGGGCAGAGCAGCCGTGTCTTTTTGATGTAAACTGCCATTCATACCACGACAGAGTGGAAAAAGAAAAGAAGTCTGTTATCTGGTTAAAAACCGGTTGCTCCCGAACCGTGCCGCGATTCGCGTGAATGTGAAAGCAACTCGGGTGCGCACTTGTTCAGGAAATAAAGTAACCTGCGCATGCGTTTTAGCTTATTGTGATGTATTCAGTTAAATAAAACACTTGTAAGGGATGATAGTGTTGATGATTTACCTTGGATACGAGCGAGAGTGAGCCTGCAGTGTAGCCTATTCGTGCATTGCGCGTGGGATCAGGGCAACAAAGTTGGAAATCCACTGTCTCCTCAAAATAGTCTGTTTGCAAGCAGCAGAAGTCCACCTTATGTGACACACCCACAGCAAACCTGTATTGTTCACTCAACTGCGCATAATAGCAGCGAATTAATAAAAGAAAAAAACAATATTGACCCACGTTCTGTTTTCTATCATGCACCGTGCACGTTTGCGATGACGTCATATGCACGCAAACGCACAAGGGTTCGATAGAATCAAGTTGAGTGTGAAACCAGACCAACGCTGCGGGGGGCGCCGGGAACAAACACGCTCGGGCTTGGACCGCAGCAAACGAGCCCAGTGTAAAAGCCCCCTATCACTGCTGAGCATGATGGGAGGAATTTGGTGGGAATAAAAAGCTAAAATAATCTAGTTGTAGTCTTGTAAATAGTGTCACTACAAGATTCAGTGTTTGTAAAATCTTTAGTCTGAGACTAAAAACTGTGAACCCAGGTCTTTAGATGTGAGCTGATGATCTTATAAAGTCTTTTCTAAATCTTTTCAAAGTCTTTAGGTGTACGCCCAGCATTAGAGAGCTGTTTGTGTCCTGTCCAGTTTGTAAGACGAAGTGTGTTGTCCAGAGCAGACGAAGGGGGACTTTTGTTGCGTTTACCCAGCTTTGTGAAAGGTGTAACTACCACAGACATTGGCAGAGCCAGCCCATTGTAGGGATACCCCACTTGGAAACCTGCTATTGTCTGCTGCAACGTATTTTACCGGTGGATCTTTTAAACAACTAGAGAAGGTATTACAATTACAATAAAATTCACAAAAAATGACTGTGTTGTTTCAGTATGTATGTGCTGTATATCAATGTTATTTAATTTCTATGTTCATAGATTTTCAAGGCCATGAAGCTCCAGATGATGCATTTTGTACCTTTTAGGAATCATGCCAGGAATTTAATTGAGCCTACCATTATATACAAGTGGAACCGAGATCAACTGAATCTTATAATGCAGCTGCAAGAGGGAGGAGATGTTGCTGTGGCTGGAGATATGCGTGCTGACACACCAGGTACGTTTAGAGTATTTAAAAAAAAATCACGCTGTTTATTTTATAGTCTTTAAGTTTTCCTAAAGTATTATGATACTGATGTTCTCAATAATGTTATATATGATTATGATGTTTACAATAGGACACTCAGCCAAATTTGGCAGCTACACCATTATGCACATGGAAACCAACAAAATTCTGGATCTTCAACTAGTTCAGGTTAGTAATTCCTAAGCATTTACAAAAAATCGTTACACTTTCTTTAATCTGTTATTGTTTATACTCCTACATTTGAAATGTTGTGTACCCAACAACAGAGCAACGAGGTTGGTGGCAGTTATCATATGGAAAAGGAGGGATTAAAGCGTTGTCTCAATAAGCTGGAGTCTAATGGTTTAGCTGTTGTTTACATAGTCACCGATCGCCACCCGCAGATTCAGAAGTACCTGAGGGACCGCAATATCACTGTTTTATGACGTGTGGCACTTTGAGAAAGGTAATTATTTATCTTTGTGTTTTTAATCAAATACAAAGTTGATTCTTGTTCAATTAATTGTATTCAACTTTTCAACCTAACTTGTTCATTTTTGGTGCAATTTGATTATCTTGAAATAATGATTGTACAACTGAGCTTTTACTTTGTACAGGTTTATCTAAGAAACTTCACAAACTTTCACAAATGAAGGACTGCGAGGTGCTGAAAAAATGGTTGCTTAGCATCAGAAACCATGTTTACTGGAGTGCGGTCTCCTCTGAGTCTGGGCCAGAAAAGGTGGCGAAGTGGAATTCACTGCAGAACCACATACAAAATGTACATGTTCATGATAACCACCTCTTCCCCAAGTGTGAACACCCTGACAAAGTTTCCAGGGATCCAACAAAATGGTTCCAACCAGGTATGACTATATAGAGAGGGTAAATAAAATGACAGTAAACTGGTAAAATTTTGAGATTTTCTTCTTTTTTTTTTTTATCTGTTTGGTTACAGGATCAATAGCACTCCACAAAGTGGAAAAGCTATTATACAACAAGAGAGTTCTCAAGGATATAGAAAAGCTCAGCCACCACTTTCAGACGTCGTCACTGGAGGCATTCCACCGTCGGATTTTGCGTTTTGCTCCAAAGAACGTGAGGTTTCCTTTCATAGGAATGTTGTGCAGGTAATAATCTTTGACATATTCAGTAATATTTATAAACATTGTTTCTAACAATTGTTATAGCAATGTTTTTTATTCATTATTTTATTCATATTAATGATCTTTCTCTATAATAAATAATGTACTTTCCTAATAAGGCAGGAAAAGGTTCATTTGGATAGGAGCCTTGCCTGTGGCCTAGGGGAGTAACGATATTCAAACCGAACCGAAAAACCGCGATACAGAACCCACGATACTTATCGCAATTCTCTCATGGCGTACTGAACACGCCCCGCCCCCTGCTACCCCGCCCAGCCCTGGCTCACTGGACCTCATGTGTAGTTGTGTACTAGGGCTGTACGATATTGGGAAAAAATTACATTGCGATATTTAATTTTTCTGCGATATATATCGCAATATGAAAACAATTTCACCAGATGACTTGAATAGCTCTCTTTGGAAAGAATGAATCATCTGAATGACTAGGGTGATTTTGTAATGGAGTAAATCTGCATAGAAACTATTATAGTTAACTAATGTAGTTAACTAGAGTTTAATAAATGGAACCTTATTGTAAAGTGTTACCGATTTGTTATGTCTCGTGAGTTCAGTGTTGGACAGGTCAGTTGTTTTAACCATTCATTTAAGTGAATCGGTTCAAAGGAGTCATTAGTTCACGAATTGGAGGTGTCATTAACGGACCACGGCACAGTTGTGTGATTATCTTGGCAGTCATCGCACAAGGTTTGTCTCAACACAGAAAACATTTCATCACTGGATAGATTTTTTTGTTTTGTTTATTGAAAGTGTGGTTTATCTGAATGTGTGGAATGCTTTTCAGAGAAGATTTTTTTTTAGCACAATTCACAACCAGCGGTAGTTCAGGAAAAAAATATATCTGAATGCTTCACGTGAAACTTTGGTCTTCCGACCTTTTACCATTGTGTATTCTCAAAGATATTTAGTCAACTCAATTCATTAATGTGCGTGAGGGAGGGAGAGAGAGCAAGACAGTTTGAAAACGGTGAGAGTGCGCGCGCGAACGGGGCTCTCTCTCTCTGCTCGTTCTCTCAGTTTAACAAGCGCAGTCAGTCAGTCATCTATCACTCACCGGTCAAATAAGGCTTTGGCGGGACAAATGTTCAATGTTCAATGCAGGAAGGGCATTCTGACTTTATTTTGAATTCTCGTGTTCGTTCAAGCTCAGAAATAAGAGAAAGACCACTGATCTTTGTGTCTGCCCGGCTCACAGAAAACAACGCGCAAGTTCCAGTCTTACGCTTGATGTTTAAACTGACAGGACTTAAAAACACATGCAAATGATAAACTTTCACTATATGATGGTTAAACTTTGCAATTAATCCGCGAATCGCAAGCGTTACTCAGAATTGTTTGTTTATTTGCCACAATACAGTCTACTAATCTTTGCATATTTTATGGATTGTGCAATGATTACAGGCTGTATCTTGCAGCAATGCACTATAATGAAAATGCTAACCGTGAGCAGGCAACAACAACTGAAGGACAGGCTGTGTATAAATTCATTTTTCCAAAGTCCAAAAAGGGGGAATGCACAGCAAGTGGTCTTTACTTGTGTATATATATTTTTTGTATCTATTGTCTTTTATTTTTATTATTTTACACAACATAATTTCATAAAAATTAATAAATACTTAATCCTCTTCATTTCTGCGCCTCACTGGTCCATAGTCAAAACGAAGAAAGCGTGGTCGGAAGAGTCTAGAAAAAGGTAACGAGAATCTGACAGCGCGAGGAACCGGACGAGTCCCACTCGCAATCGTCTCCTGAACGTCAGTTGGGAGACCAGAGCTCAATGCTAACGGCCTCTGATTGGCCAAACATACAGCTTCCACATGTCTGGGCGAGGATGCCATATCCTGCCCTGTAGCTGGGATAGCAGATCTTCCCTGACCGGGATCCTCCAGGGGGAAGATTTCAGTAGAGGAATTAGCTCCGAAAACCATGGCTGAGATGGCCAGAACGGAGCTACCAGGAGGAGGCGGACTCCGCTCTCTCTCACTCTGGCCAAGACCGCCTGGATCAATTTGATGGGCGGGAAGGCATAGAGTTTCTGCGTTGGCCAAGGGTGAGCGAACGCATCTATCCCCAATGGGGCCGGGGGACTCAGGGAGAACCAAAGCTGGCATTGGGACGACTCTTGAAATGCAAAGAGGTCCACCTCCGCCTCTCCAAAAACCTTCCAGATCAGGGCCATCGTCTGGCGGTTCAACATCCATTCCCCCGATCTGAGTCTCTGTCTCGACAGAAAATCTGCTGCGAGGTTCAGAACCCCTGGGACATGAACCGCTCTTAGAGATAGGAATCTGCTCTGAGACCACAGGAGAAGGTGACGCGCATGCCTGTCTAGGGTGCGCGACCGAGAACCTCCCTGCCGGTTCACATGAGACACCACTGCCATGTTGTCTGTTCTGACAATGACATGGTGACCCTCCAGAAAAAGGAGGAAATGAAGCAGAGCCAGAAAAACGGCCCTTAACTCCAGGCAGTTTATGTGCCAAGAGAGAGACTCTCCGGTCCAGACCCCACACGCTGCTCTGCCATTGAAAACCGCTCCCTAGCCGGTGAGAGAGGCATCCGTCGTAATCATCTGGCAACGAGATACCGCACCCATGCTGACCCCTTTCCGAAGAAAAAGAGGGTCCCGCCAAACTGACAGGGCTCGAAAGCAACTGCGCGATACCTTCAGTAGGCGAAGGGTTGACCCGGAGGGTCGAACCCCTGAGTTTCACCCACCACATGAAGGGTCTCATGTGGAGTAGGCCCAGCGGTAGCACGGAGGAGGCCGCGGCCATAAGGCCCAGCATCCTGCGGCAGGTGCCCATAGACACATGATGGCTTAGCAAAAAACGAGCCAAGCATGCCGTCAAGCTGGAAATCCGTGCAGGGGCCAAGCGGGCCTGCATGAGAACGGAATCCATGTTCACCCCCAAGAAAACGGTGCTTTGAGCCGGAGCAAGAACACTCTTCTCCGAGTTCAACCTCAAAACGAGAGACTGGATATGACTCAGAACGATGTCTCTGTGGTGGGCCACTAGTTTCCTGGACTGGGCTAAAATGAGCCAATCGTCCAGGTAATTTAGAACACGGATGCCCTGGAGCCGCAATGGGGCCAGAGCTGCATCCATGCACTTTGTGAATGTCCTCGGGGCCAGAGATAGGCCGAAGGGAAGGACCCTGTACTGGAACGCCCTTTCTCCAACGGCGAACCTGAGGAACTGCCTGTGTCGCTGTACAACCTGGATGTGAAAATAAGCATCCTTTAGGTCTATCGTCACGAACCAATCCCCTGGCCGAATCTGAGATATGATAGCTTTCAGCGTCAACATCTTGAATTTCCCTTTGTAAAGGGCGACGTTCAGTCGGCGGAGGTCCAGTATGGGACGCAAACCGCCGCCCTTCTTCGGGACCAGGAAGTAACGGCTGTAAAAGCCCCGCTCGGTTTCCCCTGGAGTAATCTCCTCTATTGCTCCTTTGAGAAGGAGGGAAGAGATTTCCTGCTGAAGTACAGCAGCCTGAGTGGCGCTGTCTACTACAGTAGGAAACACCCCGTTGAAACGGGGGGGATTGCGGCAAAACTGAAGAGTGTAGCCGAACCGAATTGTGCGAAGAACCCAAGACGATACCCCTGGTAAGCGCTCCCACTCTGGAAGGAAATGTGATAGAGGAGGAGGGATGCTGTAATGCAGACGACATACCTGAGTGAGGGTGCCGTGCTGACGCTCCTGGGGTGAAGAGGTTGACTGTGCAGGAGGGCCATCGGCGTCCTGGCACGTGATGGGAGGCATCGAGACTGGGGTCATGGTGACCAGGTCCGCCTGCTCCGGAGGAAAACGGAAAGTGCCTCCGAGGATGCGGCCGGCAGTTGTAGAGAGTGTGGGGGGGTGAGGGGAGAAAGCAGAAAGCGTCTCCTTCCTCCCGCACCGGACTGAGTAGAGACGGTGAAATATGGCCTGCACTTCGAGACACTCTGAGTGGCGAAGGTGACAGGGCAAGGAAAGGAGAGCTGGTAGGTGGGCAGAAACGCTTGCGCGGTCTGACCCAACCTTGAGGAAGTAGAGGAGCTCTCCTTTTTCTGACCAGAAGGTCAGGAAAGGCTCTGGGCCGCCGGAGCAGTCGGTTTGTCGGACCGCTTCAACTGGAGGCGCTTGTGAGGCCGTTGACGGGGAAACGGGCGACCGCGGGCTCCCCAAACCGTGGTAGGTGGGGGATGCCCCGGTTCGCTTCTTCTGGAAGAGAACTCCGGTCTATGATAGGGACGTTCTCTGGGTCGCACCGGGGGGGGGGAGCAGAAGGTTCCCTAGCCCTCCTGGGCATGAACTGTCTGAACGCGGCCGATTGGGATTTGGAGGAGCGGAATTTCTCAACCACTGTGTTGACCGCCTCACCAAACAACCCCGTTTGAGAAATGGGGGCGTCCAAGAGGAAAACCTTCTCTTTGTCACGGATTTCCGTGAGATTAAGCCACAAGTGGCGCTCCACCGCAACAGAACCAGCCATAGAGCGACCTATAGCGCGTGCGGTATGCTTGGTGGCTCTTAAGGCTAAATCCGTAGCCTTACGAAGCTCCTTGACCGCTTCAGGGGTCAATCCGTCGCCCTCGTCCATATCCTTCAGGACGTCCGCCTGGTAGGCCTGAAGAATGGCCATAGTGTGCAGGGTCATGCCTGCCTGCCCAGCCGCCATGTAGGATTTCCCAATGAGAGAGGAAGTAGTCCTTCATGCTTTAGAAGGGAGGAGGGGGCGCGACTTCCAGGACGGCGCAGACGACGGAGCAAGATGGTCGGCTAAAGTTTCCTCAATCGCCGGAATGGCGGAATAGCCCTGTTCCACAGAGCCTACCAGGTTGATGAAATCAGCAGCAGCGGCATTAGTAAGGCGCGAAGAGAAAGGCTGCTTCCAGGATCTGGAGATCTCATGATGCAGATCACTGAAAAATGGCAGCTTCCTCCGTTGAGGCCTAGAATTAGGGCCACTGAGAAGCCTTTCGTCGAGTTTCGACGACTGAGACTCACGTGGCTCGTCGGGCCAATCAATAGTGAGCTTCTCCGTAGCGCGCGAAAGCACGTCAACGAGCTCCGCGTAGGCTGCAGTAGGCCGCGCTTCCTGGCCGCTCGGCGGGATAACCTCGTCGGCGAGAGTAGGCCCGAAATCCTCGGAGTTGGAAGCCTCGGTAAAAAGTATATCCTCCAGCCTGAAAGAAACCGCGTCGCGTGCTCCCGGGCTGGGGCGCAAATAATCGTGTGAAAATTCGACTGGCATGCCTTGCGCGTGCCGAGGGGAGGGAGGGAGAGAAAGAGCGGGGCTCGTCTGCTCGAACTCCACATCCTCAAGCTCTACATCCGAACCCCAGGTCGCGGATCCTCGAGAGGCCTCGGGAGCGCGACAGGGGGAGACGAATTATTCCCTCTCAAAGACCGCGAGCCGCGATTTGAGGGTTTTGAGCAACAAATTTTCACAGAATTTGCATTTAGACGATCCTATAACTGCCTCACGCGCATGTGAAAAACCCAAACATTTAACGCACTTACTGTGTGGGTCGTCGTTAGCGATGTAACGAGCACATGGCGGAGTACAGCGTCTGTAATCCATGGCAACTTCACCGTAAGGAAAAACAGTTCCGCTTGAACAGTCGCAGAAGCGCCGAGATTAATCCTAGATGTATTTGTAGCTCAGAAAAATCACGAGCGAAGGGCAAACGTGACCGCTTCGTTCTGAAGGTAGAGAAATCTGAGGAGCAGATGGTGCGCGCGCGAATATGCAATGATGCGACGTAAGAGCGTCGGGGCGGAGCCATATCGCGCGGATACCATCAGCCAATGAATTGGCGTGATTCTATAAGGCTTCAGACAATCGGCACATTCAGAGAATATCCCACTGCGCTTTCCGCAGCGTTGAGTGAACCTATGAAAGAGAACTTTGAATATATAATTGTCATGTAAACGTACCCTAAACCCTTAGTTCTGTCAGTTCACGGTTCTGTCGTTTAAATTAACGTGGTTGTGTGTTTTATGAAAGACGTATTACCTTTTTTGTTATTTGACATAACGTGCCCCCTTAATTGTATGGTCATTCAGCAAGCAAAAACCTTATTTCTGTGGATGAGCAATGTTGCCAATCACAAACTGTATTGTACTCAATATCTGTTGAGTTCTTGAACGCAATGACCAATCAGAGGTGTTAAAGTTATCACTGAACAAAAGCTCTGGCGTTTTGAGCAGTGAGTGGATTCTGAGATCTGCAAGCTTGCAATTATCCCCTCATTATAACAAACAATTATGTAAATAAGAGATTCATTTCGATGAATTAAGATGAGTGAGCTTTTTAGTGATTATAAAGGGAGTGCCTTTTGTGCACTTTCTGTCATGCCAAATCCCACGGACAAAATCTGTTAAAATTAACAGTGGTTTGTAAACGTAGAATTTTCTCAGCAGTGTTTATGTTGGGATGTGTAGATTGTGTGATGGCAAGTAACTTAAAAGAATTTCATGGAAATCGATTTAAATGTGTTTTTAAATGGGAATCGCATCTCCTTACTTACCCTTAGATCTCCTTGTTTAATGTTTGGTTATTGCACATATTAAAAACAAGTGAAAAAGTGTCATTAATATGACCAGATGATTTTATTCACAGACCTTTTCAAAAGGTGACTCCACTGCTGTACTAGACCTTTATGCTTAATGCCTGTATCTTATACTGCAGCTGTTTTGGTATAATGTTGGCTATTGTACAGCATTTTTATTAAAACTGAAGATTACACTTTTTACCTCGCTTTAGCTGCCTGCTTTGATAAAGGTCATAAACACAATGCGTCTCATTCATGAAACAAGCAAACCAAATATCTGTGTAAATCGATTCTAATGTAATTTGTTGCATTCAGTTGAATGAAGAAGTTTACCCAATGTTTGATTATTTATTATGAACTATTTGTGCACGGATTCGTTCTGCTCATGTTTCATGAATGAGGAGTAATATACGCTTTGATGTTGTTGAGTTGCTTTGGTAAGAAAGTGCCAAGATCATAATACAAATGCAGATGTGTGTGAGTTTTATTGCCATCACTACAGTCTCTGACACCCAAACCCAGCCAACAAAAACTCACTCTAAATATTTGGAAAGCAAAATGCAGTTATTATTAATGAGTGTGGAGAATACTAAAGCATCATTCTGTATACAGTAAATCAGCACCTGACTAAACATGGCTTCAGCCAGCTATGTGTGGGATTGTGGGTAATAATGTCGGTTTGTGCGGGTATAACGATGTACTTGGTTCTGTGTGTGAGTGAAATGCAAAAATGTGTGAAAACTTCAATACATTTCAAGCTTGGATCACATGGTCCTAATTATTACCACATTTCTACATTGTTACTCCGAATGTATGCTCACTGTATGTGTGTGTGAAATAGTTTGTTTATAACTTTCATTAGATCATTTTAGATGGCTGTCTGAGTGTGAAATGTTATAGTGTGTGTGTGTGTGTGTGTGTGTGTGTGTGTGTGTGTGTGTGTGTGTCTGTGCGTCTGCTCAGGATATTTGTCCCTCCGGTCGCACGTGTTCATTTCATAATGGGACCATTGAGCCCTTCCATCTCACCTCACACTTTCCTCTGACACCTGCAAAACCTGCAAATTGGCAGGCGGGACGGATTTAATAAACTGCAGCAGAAGGACAGTGTAAATCACTCCCTCACGGCACTAATACCACCACATTACGCCCCCAGAGCGCAGAGGGCAGCCCTCTTCCCCTCACGTACATGACTCATATAATCACTTCACCAGAGACCTAAATGTTTGCTACCAATGCTGTAGCACTGGGAAACTTTAAACACAAACACATACGGTGGTCCCAATAAGAATCTGGACAGAGAGGCCACAAATGTCTGAATATTAGTGCATTAGATAAAAAAAAAAAAAAATGCAACCAAGTAGGATTTTTTTTTAGGTGTTAATGTATTTAAAGCTGATAGTGATGTCAAGTCAAAATATATTTATATAACGCTTTTCACAATACAGATTGTATCAAAGCTGCTTCACAGTATCAATCAAAACAACTTAACAATGTTTGTTTATTACTGGAAAAAAGACATCCAAGTTTGGTAGAGCTGATCAATGGTATGATTGGTTAATTAATTTGAATATCCCCAACTGAGCAAGCCAAAGGCAACAGTGGCAAGGAACCGAAAAACTCCATCCAGTGACCTAATGGTGTCCTAACACCCCATCAGATGACCCAATGGAAGAAAAAGAAGAAACCTTGGGCTCAGTCGGGGGCCAGTTCTCCTCTGGCGTTTATGAACTAGAGCCCGAATTTACAGTAACTGTAAGATAAAAAATTTATATGAATGCCTGGCTAAATAGATGCGTCTTCAGTCTAGTTTTAAACTGGGAGAGCGAGTCTGAGCTACGAACAATATCAGGAAGGCTATTCCAGAGCTTCGGAGCTAAATGTGAAAATGCTCTGCCTCCTTTGGTGGATCTGGATATCCTAGGAATGACCAGAAACCTCGAATTTAGTGATCTTAAAGAGCGCGATGGATTGTAAGGCTAGATAATCCATCGACTGGAGTCGATGGATCTGACTCCAATCAATAGACTGGAGCTAAACCATTTTAAAAGCAATACCTTGTATTTAATACGGAACTTTATAGGTAACCAATGAAGTGATTATAAAATCGGTGTTATATGATCATATTTTCTTGATCTAGTAAGAACTCTAGCGGCTGCATTTTGGACTAACTGTAGCTTGTTTATTGAAGATGCAGGACAACCAGCTAATAAAGCATTACAGTAATCTAGTCTCGAGGTCATGAATGCATGAACTAACTTTTCTGCATCAGAGACTGATAGCATATTACGTAGCTTAGCAATGTTTCTAAGGTGGAAAAAGGCAGTTTTTGTAACATATGAAATATGCTTTTCAAAAGACAGGTTGCAGTCTAATGTAACACCCAGGTCTTTTACTGTAGCGGATAAAGTAACAGGGCATCCTACTATGTTAAAGTCGTGCTGTGAAAGGTTTTGTGGACGGTTTTTAGAACCGATAAGTATTACCTCTGTCTTGTCTGGATTTAATAAAAGAAAATTACGCGTCATCCAATCTTTTATATCTTTAACACAATCTGTCAATTTGGATAATTTAGCGTATTCATCTGGCCGTGATGAAATATATATTTGAGTGTCATCAGCATAACAATGGAAACTAATTCCATGTTTCCTTCGAATATTACCAAGTGGCAGCATATATATTGAGAATAATAAAGGGCCTAACACAGATCCCTGCGGCACTCCATAGTTTGCCGAAGTTATAATCGATTTTTCTCCATTTAAGTAGACGAAATGGTAGCGGTCAGATAAGTATGACCTGAACCAGCTTAATGCTTTTCCTTGAACACCAGTGTAATCTTGTAGTCGATCTAAGAGTATTGTGTGATCTATAGTGTCGAACGCAGCACTAAGATCAAGTAAAACTAGTACTGAGATACAGCCTTGGTCCGAAGCTAAAAGGAAATCATTTGTGATTCTAACAAGCGCGGTTTCAGTGCTATGATGTGGCCTGAATCCAGACTGAAACTTTTCATAGATGTCGTTTTCTTGCAAGAAAGAGCCGAGTTGAGCGGACACAACTTTTTCTAATATTTTTGATATAAATGGAAGATTCGAAATGGGTCTGTAATTTGCTAGGTTATTTGGATCTAATTGTGGTTTCTTAATAAGAGGTTTTATAACTGCCAGCTTGAACGTTCTTGGAACATGACCTAAAGATAAAGATGAGTTAATAATATTGAGAAGAGGCTCTTCCACTATAGGTAACACTTCTTTCAGTAGTTCAGTTGCTATAGGATCTAATAAACATGTTGTTGTTTTAGATGAAGTGATAAGTTTATTTAACTCTTTTTGTTCTATGGTTGTAAAGCATTGTAATTGTTCTTGCGGGGTGATAATTGCGGCCGAATTATAAGGCGCGAGCAAAGATCGAACGTTTACGATTTTGATTCTGATGCTTTCAATTTTCTCGTTGAAGAAGTTCATGAAATCATTACTACTAAACTGTAACGAGGTATTTTGTTCAGACGACGTCTGTTTATTTGTTAGTCTAGCCACGGTATTAAATAAAAACCTTGGATTATTTCGGTTGTTTTCTATTAATTTGCTGAGGTGCTCGGCCCTGGCCTTTTTAAGTGCCTTTTTATAAAGTGACATACTGTCTTTCCACGCGATTCTAAAGACCTCTAAATTAGTTTTTTTTCCATTTACGCTCTAAATTACGGGTTTCTCTCTTTAAAACATACCTAGTATTATTGTACCATGGTGCTATACTTTTTTCTCTGACCTTTTTTAATCTAATGGGTGCAACAATATCCAATGTTCTAGAGAGAATGGTGCTCATAGTGCTAGTTAGTTCGTCTAATTCATCTGTTTGTTTGGGTTCAGGCAGCAGCTGAGACAGATCAGATAAGCTATTTGAGAAATGATCTATGGTGGATGGACGAATTGTTCTACCTGGTCGATAACGTGGCGCAGCATGATATATTACTGCAGTGCGTAATATGCAAGTTATCAAGTAGTGGTCAGTGACATCATCACTTTGTGGAATGATATCTATATCGGTTGGATCGGTTCCATATGATATAATTAAATCGAGTGTATGATTAAGACGATGAGTTGGTCCGGTGACGTTTTGCTTGACCCCGAAGGAGTTTAATAAATCTGTAAACGCAGCCCCTAACGCATCATTTAAATTATCTACGTGTATGTTAAAATCTCCAACAATTAATGCTTTATCGACGTTGACCAAAAGATCTGATAGAAAGTCAGCAAACTCTTTTAGGAAATTGGCGTAAGGCCCTGGAGGTCTATATACGGTAGCCAATGCTAGAGATAATAGGGATTTTTTTCTTACATCTAAGAGCGTAACATTTAGCACAAGCACTTCAAACGAATTAAACCTATGACGAGTTTTCTGAGTAACATTAAGGATATCTGTAGATTGTTGCAACACCGCCGCCACGACCGATCAGACGGGGCTCATGCTTATAACAGTATCCTGGCGGAGTAGACTCATTTAGACCGAAATAATCATTTGGTTTAAGCCAGGTTTCAGTAAGGCACAGAACATCAAAATTATTATCTGTGACCATTTCATTTACAATAACCGGCTTAGGTGTGAGCGATCTAATGTTTAGAAGACCTAGCATTAGAAATTGTTTTTGTTCACTAATAGCGAGATTTTTTGTTTTAATAACAATTAGATTTTTTCTAGATCCCGCAGTAGATTTATTATTTGATCTTAGTAAACAAGGAATAGACACAGTTTCTATGCAATGTTCTACACTAGTATTAATATCAATTAAATTGGTGCAGTAGAGACTGTGATTTGGATTTTTGGTTACTAGTCAAATGGTATTTAACATCTTGGAGATGTTATCCGACAGAAGATCTGCCCCGATTCTACTTGGGTGTGCTTGGGTGTGCCATCAGCGCGGAAGAGCCTTGGTCGCTCCCAAAACAGATTCCAATTATTTACAAAAATCAGTTTCTGCTCATTGCACCATGACAATAACCATTCATTTAGCGCGAATAATCTACTGAACTTTTCATGCCCTCGTCGGTACGTAGGAAGCGGTCCAGACACAATAATCGATGTTTCAGGCGATGTGCTGCGTACTGTATCGATAAGGCTCCTGAAGTCTTTCTTCAGAACCTCCGTCTGTCGCAGCCTAATGTCGTTAGCTCCCGCGTGCAGCACAACAGCTCCGACGCGCTCGTCACCGTTCAAGATCTCAGTTACCCACGCAGTGATATCGAGAACACGAGCACCAGGAAAGCAGTGACTGTGCACCTTACTTTTACCTAACGTAGCGTGGACGTGTCGGACGGTGTAATCGCCGATGATCACAGCATCGCGTTCCGTTTCACGAAGAGGGGAGAAGCGGTTCTGAGTGGAGATCTCGAAAACCGAGGGGCGAAAAGATTCTTGTCCTGGCTCGCGGCTTCCGCGGAACCACCCAGGCTTCGTGGTGGTGTGTTGGAGCCGGAGTGAATGAAATCATGGCTGATCGTGACCAGGACGCTCGGGACCAATGCTGAGAAACGCACGGAGTAGACGAGGTCAGCGTCAGCGGGTTACAAACGTTAATCACTGATCCGTGTGCATCAGCGCGTGATGTTTCAAGAGCTAAACGCCGGTCTCTCAGCTCAGCTTGTCTCTCTAGAAGGTCACGGATCTGCTTTTCTACAGCTTCTAATTCAGACTGCACCGCGAGCAATTCAGATTTGTTCTCATCTGCACCAAAAGGTAGATAACATACACCTGATATATTCGCCATTTTAACAGATGGACAGTAAGTTAGCAATGATGCAACCAGTGATGCTATTAATATTTATACTAATTTATGACTCAAGTCTTGGGTAAAAACCGTCTTTTTAGTGGTATGGGTGTGATGTAGACGCACGATAGACGGGAAAACAAACAAACTCACAGCAGGCAACGAGGCTGACAAAAGCAGTCAATCGCAGGGCGAACAGCAGTGAAGCGGTGCATCGCTCTACGACCAACAACCAATGTTCAAACCGTATTTGCGCAAACAAACGTTTCCTGATGTGCAAAGTTATTGCTCAAAATTCTAAACAGGGTTATTATTGTTAATGTTAACCCTTAAATACATGAATGTTAACACATATTTGGGTCTTTAGCGATCAGGATCTATATCTAACACGGATGGATCTCTAACTGCTACAGTGTTATAAAACTCTCCTGAAATTATAATAACAATTACAAAAGTATAAAATAAAGCATATTTTGTTGCCTTTTTGGAACTTGGAAGAGTTCAATTTGAGCCAGGACCAGCACACCCATGGGCGCACAAATAGGCGCAAATGCAGTTGCTATTTAAACAACGTGGCGCAGGAAGTGAAAAAGAAAACTGCATCGGGCTGAAACTAGCAAAAAACACTTTTCAAAAAACACACATTGCGCCGTGTGTAGGGCCCTTATAGGTCCCATATTGTCAAAACTGAAATTTCCTGGCTTTTTTCATGATAACAGAATTTGTAGTATTTGGAATAATCCAAAGGTTGAGCCTAAACTTTTTACTCAAATACATCACACCACGATAGCCTTGTGGGCAAGTGCGCCGACATGTGCTTCGGGAGAACCGAGTTTGAGTCCCAGCTCGTGGACCTTCCCTGATCCCATCCCTCCTCTCTCGCTCCCACCTCACTTCCTGTCTAGATACTGTCCTATCCTAATAAAAGGCAAAAAACGCCCAAAACATATTTATATTAAAAATAAAGAAAATATATAAATATACTTATGGTATATTGCTCGATGACACTCGTAATGAATTTGTAATGTACTTGTAACACAAATAAAGTACAATTTAATATCAACAGAACTGAAACCAAACTAGACTGAAGTGCATCTGAAACACAATGCTCAACACACAAAACAACTCACATGGACAGGAGAGCCCATGTACACTCACAATGATGAGACAGAATGTCAGACCTCTATCATTAAACAAGAATTGACCAAAGCCAGACCGAAGAGACAGAACCATGAAAAGAAGTAAATGCTTACAGAGAGCTAACAGGGATAGTTCATTCAAAAAGTTCTGTCATTATGTAATTCCAAACCTCTATGACTTTATTTCTTCCATGGAACATAAAAGAAGATATGATTTTCAGATACAGCTACATAGGTCAGTGAAAATATGTCTCTAGCAAATATATGTAAATCATAGTTCTGGTGTGTTCATCTGGTGTTAAATCTGTCAAACGTGCAGCTAGATACACGTGTATATTTGTAGTTAAAGGTCAGCCTACATAAACACAGTAACGTATATATTGATGTACATTTGTGCTGAACTAGCAGCTGCTGGGCTCCAGAGCACCGTACAGAACCTCACAAAGACCTCACTGTGATTCACACACACGACCTGCACCGCACTTTATATAAGCTTATACTTTCTTAGAAAGAGCAGTAAGGAGTGTCAGCGAAGCTCCATGCTGTACAATAATGATTTTTAAAGGTACACTACTTTTCAAAAGTTTGTGGTCAGTATGATGTTTTTATGGAGGCGGCAATCTTGGGATTAAAAACAGTAGAAACAGTAATATTGTGGAATTACAATTTAAAATATTTTTTTTTATAGCAATATTAAGGTCTTTTTTTAAAGCAGTTTTATTTAAGATTTTACACGTCTTGTGTGTGATTGTGAATAAATAACAGCACACAAGATTCACTTGACATTACAGTTGGGCCTCCAAGATATTTCTCCGAAAGATAATTTGATGCTGATATTTTTGTTTACTATGCAAATCATGGTATTATAAATATTATATATAATATTTAAAGATCTCCCAGTATTGACAAAACATATTAAAGCATTATAAATTGATTAAAAAGAAGAGTATTCAACTTGGCAAAAATAATGGCATCAGGGTTGATGCACAACCAAGAGACAATAATGAATATAATATAATACTTATATTTATTTGCTAATACGGCAGGGAGAGATTGAAAACAGGGTGTTTTCATTAATAAAAGGCATCATTATGATGAAAGAAAAAGGGAAAAGGTATTTTTGCTGATGCATTTTAAATGTCTGTATTTACCCCATAGTAAAAGTTGGCATCAGCTATTCATTGGTAACGTTTTTTTTTTCCCATATGTATTTGAAGGACATAAATGGGGCATAAATTTTGCAGAATGAGTTTATTTTTGTACCTGTGAGAACAAAGTCTCTCTCAGGTTTCAGTTTGTTTATTTATATACTGCTTTTCTGAGTGGCCCAGTGTCAGAGGGGTCATGAGTGTGTGGTGTTCCTGATTTCTTAAATACTGTAGACTCTGTGTGTGTCTCTTTGAACCATGTGCTAGTGATTTCAGTCTGCATTCAACACTCGGAGAGGATCAAATGTTTTGCTTGTCTGGTTCCAGGGACCGCTCGTGTCAAACAGAGCACCGTGAGATGATTGGTTGTGATATAAATCTAGGTTGATGAAAAGGAGGAATGCTGGACTCTGGTTGGTTGATCAGCATCCTGCGGTCTCACCGAAACGCCTGCTTCGTTTTCATCAGACTCGGAGGAGGTTATCCAGCGAACAGTCCCACAGGGGTCGATGCTCGGCCCCTTCTCATTTCATAATTGGATCTGGACCATCTGTAAAATCTTATTTCGAAACTTTTCTTGGGTGTGAAGTTTATGCAGGACATTGCCTGCCGAGAGAGGTGTGGGGCTGTCCGGTTTCCGATTGTCCAGAGCAGGTGCAGAAGTCTGTGTAATTCCTGCAGTATTTGTGCAGAGCCAGTCTTTTCCAGGGAAATTTCACTGCTTGTGCAAATACATGGTGACGGTTTTCCCAAAGGTCTATGACAGAGACTATGTGGAATGACATGCCATGGCCAAAGTCTTCAATTTGTGGGAATGAGGATTTCTAGATGGACATCAAATATTCCATGATTTTCTGCCTTTTTCAGGTTTAGTTTAGTCTGAATCAGATTTCGTCCAGCTGAGGATAGGTGTTATACACCATAAGCCTCACATTGACAGCTGTCTTCGAATTCAGCATCATAAACCCCCATACTTGGTTGCTCAAGAAACACGAATGCTGAAGAAACATGTCTTATTATCAATGTTGAAACTATTTGAGTCCATAAATTGAGTCTCCAATGCAGTTATGATGCTGCCTTACAAGGCAGCTGTCTATAGGTTGTAGACAGCAGGACGGCTGACTAGCTTATGTAGTTGCACTGCAAGTTTTCAAAGCTTGTCCAGTGTGTCTGTTCCATGTAGTTGTTTGGCTGGTCTTCCCCGCTCCATGTGCTTTATGACCAGCTGCTGCAGAAAGGAGCCATGAGCCCACTTACTTTGAAAATGATACCTGCCGGCTTTTAACTGCCCAGCGAAAGCGCTTGGCCTCGGTCAGAATGATTGGTTGATGACAGGCGCTTACACGTCAGCAATGAATCATCTGCACTGTGTTTTACAAGGGCGGAACCAAAACAGAAGTTTTTATATTCCAATTTATGGCTCTTGGAATCAGAGAAGGATGCATCTGTAACATTAGCCTGGGCAGCACGAGCTGTTGCGGTCAAAATAAACCCATGTTTATTTTTCTTGTTTATCGAGGGTGCCTTAATCTTCCATTCAAGCACCAACTTTGCAGCGACTGTGACTAAAACTTTCATCCGATGCCCTGCTGAAGGCTGCCGTTGGGTTTGGCCATCTGGGTCGGGTTGTATTGTTTACAGAGCAAATGACAGACTGCTGCTCCACTGCTTGGATCGTGTTTTCATGGTGATGCATGACCAGTTTGGTTGCAGGCTCTAGCCAGTGTGTCTTACAGAGCTCGAAGAATTCATTGAATCAATCCTTCATATCACAGAGCATTCTCTCTTGCAATTATGATCAGTTAAAATTGTCACTAACTCTCTTAATCAACGAAGAGCATCCTGCAGTTCTTTCTCAACCCATTAGATGGCAGTAGCAGTTTGTGTTAAATGCAGATTAACTCCTATGCTGTTTTCAGAAAATCAAATGCAAGCATGTGATGGTCTCTGCAATGTATACAGTAGTATGTACTATAATGTGCATAGTATGCTAGTTTTCTGTATGCATAAAACATCTCAGTTTGCCAAAATAAAACATTGAGTGATATGCTGTATCCCACAATACAATGCACCCAACTTGACCTTCAATTTACAGTGTGATAAAAATGAACCGGAATTTATATCAGTCGTGATTTTTAGTACCTGTCTTGACTCATTATTTTAAACTGATAAACTTTTCTCATTTTTACACAAAAATGTAAAAATACAAAAATTAAAATGCAAAATTGCCTATAAAAACATTTTTATTTTTATTAAAAATATTTTTTCCACTTAATATAAAAAAAGCATCATGCTGTAGCCTCAGACAATAGTGCCTTCAATTACACTTTTGCAAAACTTCAAAAATGTATAGATTACAGTACAATCCGTGTTAGTTTCCATCTGAAATGAACACTAGTGGCAGAAAACACCAACAATGTTTATTCATTATCACATAAATTATGATTACAGGGACAGATTATTGATTAATAAAGATTTAATCTAAACCTTTATGACATCAAAACACTTGCATGATCTGTAATCAAATACGTTTTGACATTGCATCACATAATCAGCTCCATATGGCTTTTCTGAAATGGTTAACTTGTTTGGTAGCTCATCTAGTACAGCAGTGCACTTTGGGTTAGGTATGAATCCAGTAAAACACAAGTCACGACACTCGATAAGAGCTCAAAGCAAGCTAAAATGACATTTAATTTCAGAACTGCTGCCATACACATAGAACAACCAGCATAAAACATTGCCACATTCACGTTAATCTGTTTTGGATAAAACTGAACAAGCTTTTAGTTTTAGTGCAAGGAGCAATGTAATATTTCGCAGAAATGTCGCCACAGGCACGTTTTTTACAAATGAGCCTGGTTAGCCAAATGCAATGTTTTTATGTAGTAAGCTAGTGTTTTATTCCAAACACAGCCACAGTCCTGTAGGAATATCGGTGGTCTGTGCCCTCACCAAACCTGCTTACAAACCTCGAATGTAACACAGATTGACCCCCAAATCTGATTCATCGCTGCAAGCTAAACAAGCTTTTTATCTCCGTCACTCCTGTAAATGCGTGAAATCCTGCGCAATATGCAGGAAGGGTGGAATAAGACTCGGTTTGTTTGTGATTTAAGGGTTAATCTGTGAAAAGTCTGGAAGAAGGACAAAAGTTTCTTCAGGCTAGGTCCTACTCTTCACAGTGGCTTTCCTCATACGGGCGGCAGACTTTTCATTCGTCTTCAAACACGCTCTCCAATCCCATCGATGTGTTCGCTAAGTAAGTCCAGAAGGCTGACGGTCTGATGTCATCTCCCGCACTAATGAATTTGTCTTGGACAGAATCTGGTCCATGTTTGACACAGACAAACAAAGCCCTGAAACCAGTGACATCCAGACGTAACAAATGCAGACACATGGACTTCAAAAGTTGGATCAGTCAAATAATATCGTCAAGATCTTTATATCTTTAGGTCACATATTAAGTCACACTGAATCCAGGGCAGCAAGATTTCATTAAAAATGGGTAGTTTCTTTCAGAAAAAGAAAACAAACTGACCTTGTCAAACTGGATGAGCCCTGATATCCTGAACTCTTAGAGTGTTTAGACAGTTGAATGTACAGAAATGTGCAACATCTTTAATAAACACGTGCAAATGATTGTTGAATAGGAATGTACACTGGATATGGTTACATTATATACTACTTTTGAATCCAAGTCGATGTCAAATTGCCAATTCTTACCAACTCTTGTTCAGGCTTTTAGAGGAACCTCATCTAACCAGCAGAGGGCAGATTATTATCATCCCTTCGTGAATCACTTTGCTTGACCTTGACTTTTGTAATACTGTAACTTGTTGTGATAGAAAATCTTGGAAATTTGAAAATGTCACAGTCCGAGATATAATATGCAGGGATACAAAATTTGGTTGCTTAAAATAAATTTTCTCCAGAACCACAATTTGGTCCCTCAGGTGAGTTAACTTTGTGGCACCTCAATCAAAAATCAAAACACACGTCACTGTACAGGTCAATGATGTGCCACTAAAATAAGTGCAATTTATACATACACTGACTTAAAGACACTGTCTGTCTGTCTGTCTCTCCATCCATCCATCCAAAAGTCATTTGTCCATCCAACATCCATCAATCCAACCATCCAAAAGTCATGTCCATCCATTCATCCATCTATCCGTCCGACCATTTGTCCATCCATCCATCCATGTTCAATTCAACCATGCAAAAGTCATCCATCCATCCATCTTTATACAGTCAAAATGTCCTGATATCACAATGAAGAAAAAAAAAAACAGATAAAAAATATGTTAAAAATGTAAACCTTGTTAAATGATATAGAGAGGGCCACTGTTTATGACAAGGCAAGGTTAGTTCAGGTTGTTAAATATCATGTGGTGCTACTCCCAAAAAGCTTAATGATATTTAAGAATTACTATGGTACTAGTAAAACAACGATTAAGGTGTGGGATTAGGTTTATTTTATTTTATTTTTGCACAATATAAAATACACTGCCCGTCCAAAAAATAAAAAATCACTGTTTGGATTTACATAGGCAAATGCTTAAGAGTCTATGATTGGATCATTATTGCAGTGATTATTATATTTCTAGCATGTTATATCAAGATTTCATCAAGAGGTGCATACATTTTTGGTCAACATCTTGTATTGTCAATGCAAGAGTCCAGCACTCTGTAAAGTCTCCTCCAGCACATCCCACAGACTTACCATGAATTAAAGGTCTGGACTCAGAGGAGCATCAATTCATGTGTGAAAATGATTCTTCATGCTCCTCCCAACCATTCTTACACAGTTTGAGCCGATGAATCTTGACATTGTCATCCTGGAATATGGCCATGATCTTACATAAGCTACACACTCCATCTATTTGGGTTAGAAGAACTGTATAACATATAACATGCTAGAAACATAATAATCACTGCAATAATGATCCAATCATAGACTCTTAAGCTTTTTTTTTTTTTTTTTTGCCGGGCAGTGTATATAACAAAAAAAGGCAATAATAATAAAAAATACAATTCATATACAGTACGTTGCAGGAAGAGGTAGAAAACCCATAACATTTAATTTGAGAAATTAGAGAAAATAAATAAAATTAACAAATAGAAATAACTACATCAAACTAATAAAAACAGTATAATCACAACAACAAAAATCAAACCCCAAAGATCGGTAAAATTAATGTAAATGTATTGTGTGTCAATGAATATGTGTAATATGTACAGTATGCATGCATATAATTAGGAAACATGCAGTCCTTTTTTTAATCGTAGACTCTAATTCTTCATTGACCCAGGCGTTCCAATGTGATTTGGGTATCAAAGTGCATCAGCAGCGGATCACGTGACCTCCACTATCTGCACTCACTGGTAATCGCCACATTGAACTGCTGCTTATTTAAATTCTGTAAACTCAAACCGTCAACCGTCATTGGAATGTTTTTTTAGTTGTGTTGTTACTGCACAGTAAGTGTGAATGCCCTTTTATTGTTCGGCTAAATTATTACAGTGTTGCATGCCTTAAAAGCTTTGGAGAGCTTTATAACATTGTCATCTATCACTTTTCTCACATTTGTCACTGACTGTGACCTGAAGGTCATGTCTAGTTTATGACTTCACTGTTCAGGTTTTTAACCCCAGTTCATGACCCAAAGTTGTCGCTGGTCTGTGACCTCACGGCTTTGCCAGGCTGTTAACCCCTTAATATTGTGTGTTTGAAACCCATGACTGCCTATATGATTTAGTAAATCTCAACTGCTTGAATTCTTATATCTTTGCAAAATGTAAACTATATTATCACACAGCTCTATCCTGCTAAATGCGTCTATAGGGTTATTTTGTGTCAACTCAAGCAGAGTTCCATGACTAAAAAAGTTTGATTTTGATGAAGTAAAGTTGAAGAAATAAAGAAGAAAGCCAAAAGACTGTATTTACTGAGCAATCATTATTCTATTGAGAAGGAGTCATAATGGCAATTTTCACCCGAGATTTGGAGATTTTGGCCAAATGGTTGGGGTACTGATATCTCTGGACTGATATCTCTGGAATTAAACCATATAGGACTTTAACAAGTAAGATACCAAAAGAAAAGTTTAGAACCAGAACATAAAAGCATATGAAGATACCTTTAATACTTCTTGAGTTACAGGCATGCAATTTCCCCAATTGCTTTTTCACATTTTTGAACTGTCACTGTTGGCGTAACGCAACAAAATCAACAGATTTGCTAATATTGGCATCAATCTCTGTGTAAAAATAAAATAATGATACTAAAGTCTCCCCCCCTCCCTTTTAATTATGTTAAAGTAACATATCAGGTCATCGTCATTTTGACCCCCCTCTACAGAATTGTTGATTATTTAGTAAATACTCATCCATGACATTAAATATTTTAACTTTCATCACTATTTATGTTTGCCTTTGTCCAGAAAAAAAAAATACAAAAGTACTAGTCAGGTGAATTTTCAGAAATTTAGTTGATTTGAAAACGGAATGACCCTATAAATCATGAAGATAATTAAGATGAACATGCTTTGAAATAAGGTGTATTGTGAGAAGCAGTAAATGAGAAAAATCGGCTTGACTTGACCTCCCGACCGACCGCTCGCTCCTCATGGTGCGGTGATGATCAATATATAGTTTATTTGTTACTAGAACCCGTAACCACATACCACTCTTTCTCTCAAACAGCTTTCAGAAATTATTTCGTATCCGACACAATTGTGTTTGTACAATTGGGAAATCTGACCTTCGGATTTCACAGACATGAGGCCCAACATGGAAAAACAAGCCCGGACTCTCAGTTTTCACCATCATCTTGGATTGTTTTCCCTTCTATTGAGGTTTGAGAAGCTTGGTTCTTTGACACGATAGATGTTCTCACCACTTAGAGAGGACCGTGATGAGACACGGCCTCTCCGATGCTGGGCCTGGTTTTCATGTTCTTGTAAGCTACACCTAAATTACCCAGGATTGCTTCCAGAGGCAGAGAGAGAGAGAGAAAGCATGTTACATATACACCACAATGGATTGAATCCAGAAACCGTTCTTGTTTTCAGTGAAATATCTTCATAAATTTGCAGACACTTAACTCTATATCCACGTTCATATGCGGGCGTATGTGTGTACATCTGAGTAAGTCATCCCTAAATTGCCGTGCTGATCTCTTCCAAAAGCCTTCGTAATGACATGCAGACTATTTCATCACTCTGTAAACTAATAAACAGGGACAACACAGCAGCCCGCGCTCCTAATCAAACCTGATGACAAGTGACAGGAGGCCATTAGCCTCCCATTCACCAAATGATCCTCCTGCTCTGAGCAAGGCCAACAGGCACGCCAGCGGGGCCTCCAGGACCCTTCATGGAAGCCATTATATGCCCTGTCCGACACCCAGCTATGCCCTGACAAGGGGAGGGGGGTCAGAGGTCAACTCGACCATTAGCAGGCTATTACAGGGCTTCACTTTATATTTCCAAGACTCAGAGAGAGCAAGAGAACCAAGAATACACTGTGTGAGGAGTGCTGGGGAAAGACAGTGTTTTGAATAAGCAGTTATACCCACACCACAAGTTACTTAAAAAAAAAGAGGGATTTAAAAATGTGCATTTTGCATAAAACAAAACATGCATTTTTTTTGTCATATTATTTTGATGGAAATTAAAGGGTAACTATATAAACCCTAAACCAACTTTTTTTAGTTAATGATCTGTAAGACTGGGGCTTTATTATTGCTGTTAATTGATTCAAGTAATTTGTTTGACATTTGGGTTTAAAGTGTTTTAATTCTACAATATATGGTGTAAAAACGTCCGAGTGCTGCCCTCTTCAGGTTGAACGGTGGCTACTGCAGTTGAATTGTCCTATTGGATGTTGCGGTGGTTCGTGACGTAAGCAACCACCAGTTAACCACACCCTTGCCTAAAGAAAGACGCGTCTCGGGTGCACGCCCCCCCTGGGTTTTAGGGGTTTAGTTACCCTTTAAGCACATTTCCACTCCACAATGTCATTAACTCTTTTCCCGCCCTTGACGTAATTTTCAGGTTTTCCATGTTTTGACGGTTATATGGTAGGGGGCACTATTACACATCTTCTGAAATAGTTCTGGATCTCCTGATCAAAACACATGTGAAGAAGAAGCAGAAATAAGCGATATGTAAGCAGATGCATATGTAAAATAATGCAATCATCAACATTGAACAGCATATAAATCAAAACTGCCTGATGTTACTGAATTAAATTTTGACCCATGACGAGCTGCAGGACTGTGAAGCTTTGGGGGTGTTGATGATCTCGATCTACTCCATCTGTGTTTTGATCAGCGATCTGAATCTGATCCAGATGTAGTCTTTGACAAAAAACTAGATTTTCTCAGTTTTTTGTTCAAAATGTTGCTTTTTATATTAAATTTACCCACATTTCAAGTGTTAAAAAAAAGAAGAAATGCATGAAGCTAGAATATATATATATATATATTCTTATATATATAAGAACACCAGAAGTGTTCTTTAATATATATATATATATATATATATATATATATATATATATATTTTTTTTTTTTTTTAAAGCAGAGGGTCTGTTCTTTCTTTTGATATACTGTATTGCATGTTCAGATATTCATACTAAAAATATTCTGGGAGACATGAAATGTTTGAAAATAATAAAAAATGCTGGAGGTGGCTGACAACTTTTTTCAAAAACACTGGCGGGGAAAGAGTTAATTTTCAGATATAAAAAAATATAAAATGGAAAAGGCCACAGGAAACATGTTCTTTAAGATTGCGTTCTCTATAAACACACTCTTACAACTAACATCTCTAGTTTTAAAATATATGTATAATTCTGCTGATTATTATACTGATAAAAGCTGATTATTGCCCTGTATTAGATATTTAAACACAGATGTATCAAGTGTCTCGGATTTGGCTGGATTATATAATAACATAAGTTATGCAAGCTGGTCTATACTCTTCACCCCAGAACCATTTCCCAAAGCATTCTCACTGATCTCTGTAAGCTTTATCTCTCATTTACAGGCTTAAAATCAGTTCAAAACTGATGTGAGATCAGCCCTAATGGCCCTGGGAGGATTAGAGCAGCAAAATGAAGATTTGAGAGCAATGAGAGACTGAAATGAGCTCATAGGTGAAAAGTGACACTTGAATCCCAGCTGTTGGGTTAAATATATTGCTGTGCTTTGAGCATCTCCGTGTGACTTGTGAAATATAGGCCTGGATGTTGTCACAGTCGCTGTTTGTGTAGGAAGGTGAGACTCTAACTCAATATTCATGGCTTAGGAGGGCGGCGAGGAATGAGCTGGTCACAGAGGTTGTTTCGGATCAGAGAGACTCCTGGACGTGGGTGACTGACATGTCAGCCATGTAAACACACTTTTATAGAGGCGCAAGTGTGATTTTACTGTGGGAATCTCTCTCCGCCTTCCTGACACCCTCATACACTCACAGACATATTTTATAGATTTACTTTTACAATGAAAACAAATATAAACCCTGAAGAGAATCTTCAGAGCTGATTCAGAAATCACTCATAGCACTATTCTTTCCACGTGTGTGTGTGTGTGTGTGTGTGTGTGTGTGTGTGTGTGTGTGTGTGTGTGTGTGTGTGTGTGTGTGTGTGTGTGTGTGTGTGTGTGTGTGTGTGTGTGTGTGTGTGTGTGTGTGTCTGCGCACCTCCCCATTTGCCCCTTAATTATGGGGGTCATAATCTCCATGCCTAAAGTGTCACAGTGTATAAAGGTTTATTATGGCCGTCGTGGGGTTCGGGGGAGGATAAAGACCGCACTAACATACACATGCACGCACACACACGCACGCACACACACTCGCACACGTCTCTTGTCTCTCACCCACATTATTTTAGAACTTTCTCTTTTTCACACACACATTTTTGTAACTCTCTGAACAAATCTTACATATGCAGACTAGTGCTATTTTAATATTATGTATGCACTATTATAGCATTTATTAATAATTTGAATTAGATTTTTATGTTTTCAGTTTAAATTTGTTGTCATTTTTATAAGTTTCAGTTTTTTTTTTACATTACTATTTAGGTTTAATTTATTTTTAATTTTTTCCCCCCCGTTTTTTTTTTGTGCTTCAACTTAAACTTATTTGAGGAAATTTTAATTTAGTTAGTTTTATTTAGTATTTAATTATTATTTTAATCTAATATTTATTTTACAACGTTTTATTTTAAATTTATATATATATATATATATATATATATATATATATATATATAGTTAAAGTCCCCCTGTGCTGAAAATCAAAACTTTTTGTAAGTCTATGTGGTGTTTTGAACAGCCAAGCGTGAACTGTTTTTACAGGGCGACTTTAACAATAATAACCCACACTACATTTATGGTGCTTTTTTTGTGGCATTTTTGGCAGCATTATTTACTTTCTTTGTTAAAAGAGCAGAAGGGACCTTCTTCAAAAGAAAGGACCTTCACTTCCTTTTGTGTTCCATGGAGGAAAGAATGTCAGATGGGTTTAGAACAACATGCGGGTGGAGTAAATAATAACAGAATCTTCTTTTTTGTATGACCTAACTTTGTAAAGTCAGCTATATTCTATAAACTATATTCAATACAACAACTCAACCTGAGCAGAAACAATTCCAGATTGTATCATAAACAGCATTCAACTCCATCAGAGAGCATTTCTCTTCTGAAGGAGTGTGTCTACTGTATTTGTGCATTTGTGGAGCGGGCCAGTGACTTAATTTTCATCCTGTTCTGCTACATGCACGTTGACATGCCTCATCACACAACTCTGTTTCATAAAATCTGTTTCAGATTTCTCTCACCTAATAATAGACATAACATCATGCATCCCCTCGATTACGCCCCCAAAAACACCACCCATCAAACAACCCGCAGTGAGAGTCTTTCCCTTGTAAGCCTCTTTAGATCCCTTTTTAGGTTCCTCTTTCTTTCTGTTTGCCAGAAAATGCGTAACATTATAATGTATAATCCCACCACTGGGTTTTCACAATTTGTATATTTGTATGAAAGCTGTGTTGAATCTAGGTGATAAATATCTGATAAATGAGAGAGACTCCCTTTGACAAATCCCCTCACCAGATGCACAATACGTCACGTGGTCCTGGAAAGAGCCGTTTGGCTTTGATTCAGCTCCCTAATGAACACATAATGCTCGGAAAGAGAGGCCTGGCAGATGAGCCACTCACCATAAAGAAACCACATATGAGCCAGAACCATCCGGACCTCTGTTCCTGGACCCCGATGTACTCACAAACGCCAGGGATGTGTTTCCCTCGTCTTGAAAAATGCCTTTCGGCTCCCGCCGGAGCTGGAGGGAGTGACTGTGTATTAAACGAGTGTTTGTCATGGCACAGTGCTTGCGGGGAGAGTTGCTGTTCGGAATGAGATGGTTTGCTGGAGTTCAAGAGTGTTTGGATTGGGAATGTTTCACGGAAAGGATTCTAGTAGGCCTGAGGAAAAGGAAGACATTCTTCCAAGGATGAGGCTCACTAGAAGGACCAAGAAGGTCTGCTGTCTTTCAGCATTCCCATTCATCTCAATGCAGTTGCTGAGTTGCTCAACTGCCAAGACCTCCCTGGAAATACACAATTGAAATCTTCCATCTTTACTCAAATGAGAGTGGAAGTTTTTGAGCCAGTCATGTAATCTGTAATGGCAATGTCAAGAGCCATCAACCAACAGGAGTTAAAGCCAACCAGCCTTACCATGACCGCTTGGGGAAGGACGTGTTGGGCAGGATGAGGTCTGAGGAATGTCCAACCGAACTTGATAATGTAATGAAAGTAACCTAGTTGAATGTTTATAAGACGCTTTTACCAAATGATTTCGCCAGTTGTCTTGTTTACACTGTCTTATACAAAGTACATGCACCGTGATCTCCCTCATCATCAGGTCTGTGCTTGAGCAGCCCAAATTGTATAGCCTTGCACAGTTTTCCACATCTGAACTTGTCATTTGCTCTAAAGCTTGGAATTGACTGCAGTAATGGGTGGGCCCACTAATCAAAGAAAAAAAAATGTTTGAGATATGTGCCTTTGCTTTTGCAGTGGAAAACATTTGGCTGTTAACCTTTTTTATGCTGACAGGCATGGTGAGACAAACCAATTACCTTCATTTTTTTAATGATTATGCAAATAAAGCTAAGTTGACATTACTTGTGGGCCACTAGCTTAAATTTCACTGGTGCTGATGGTGCTTCAGGGGTCCTTGTAATTGCCCCCTGGTGCAGTTAGACTGTTATTTCACCAAGTCTCATATTGATTCCAAATCCTCAAAACAATGTAGTAATCAAAGACGATATCTGCTAGTGCGCTTTTCCATTGGGCAGCTCAAAATGCCTTCTGGTGCAGCTAGGTTCAATGTTCACAATAACACCGCAGTTTTGGGGTGTCCCGGTGGAACAGACAAACAGCAGCAAACTTGGCCAATTACTGTACTGCTGGGTGTGAAAACTGGGAAACCAGGGGATCCATCTTGAGGACTGTGCTCCCCTTCCCCCCTTTCTCTCCGGATCGAGTCTTAATGCAGTGCTGACCACATAATTCATCTATCCATTCACAGGCAGCAGAGACAAAGTTCCCAGCACCTCGACTCAAGAGTCATATTTCATCATGAAAGCCTCTGGTGGTGTTTTAAATGCTTTATATTAACTCTCTCTTTCTCTTTCACCCTTCCCTCTGTATCTTCTTTTATGTCTTTTTTTATTCTTTCTCGTTTTTGTATGGTGGGTCACTGGTAATTGGTCCAGATTTTTTCGATCACCCTAGAGACGGGCTGACTTGGGCCTTTAATAGGGCCCCTAAAGACACCACGAAGGGGTTCAAAGGCAAGTGTACAAGACTCGATTGGAACAGTGAAATTAGTCTTTGCTGCAGGAAAGGCTTCAGAGAGAACAATGGACCGCACTTATAGATGAAATAAGACCCATACGTGAATAGTTAGGAACCCTAATCAGGGAGAATGAACATGTTCCCAAAGGAATCGGTCAAGGTTCTTAACAAGAACCTGTAAGCAAAGAAGAAAGAGTAGGAGTTTGAAATGGTGGGTCTCAGTGGACTTGCTCCACTCAAGCATGGTCCAATTTTTCCCCACTTCCATTAATTGACTTCACGTTCAATGGATAGGGATAATAAACTATTAATTTGAGGCATTATTTGAGACTTCAAAATATGTAGTTTTTATTCCTGAAAACGGTTGCAGATTTTTGTTTCTCTGACTGGAGTGGACTTTTGTTTTCTTTGGATGGTCAAGGTTATGATGCCTGCATTGCCATGGTTTCCGAGTAAAGGAATGCAAAGAAGAAAGCGAATTCAACACTGGGTTCTTTTTCCCTGTCGGAGGGACAGAGTCACACAGGGAGGAGGGCCAGGCCGGCGGTCTCTAAGGACTGTTTTATTGGGGGCTCGCTCACTAAAGCATGTAATTCTGCTGTTGATTTTAGTCCGAACTGCAGTTGGCATAGTCAATGGTCCTGTTCAGGCCTTTCTCCATCAGGTCTGTCTCTTGGGGGCAGTGAATGCCTCGTTAAAACGCACGTAAACGACCACAGACAGAGCCAGCTATGCCCCCTGATGCACAGAGTGACTTAAAGCCATTTACTGCCGTGCATAAGTACTTACGCCATCTATTACCACGCTCAAGCGGGCAGAGGCAGCAGCCAGGTGTCTTTACTGCACAGCGTGTGTAATGGAACCGATTCTGATATGACAAAACTGCTGTTTTCTAGTGATGAATTATTAATAAGAATATTTAAACAGAATTACACCACATTAGAATGACGTTGATTTTTTCAAATGAGTTCATAAATAAAACGCTGTGGTTCTTGCTGGCTGCAGATAATGCAGGAGATTTAGACAAGACATAATAACATAAATATGGTGTGTTATGCATTACAATATTGTTTTAAAGACCTTCTGCACTGAGTTTGGATGAAGCAGTGGAATAAATTTATAGCGGCATTTGTGTATATGTGTTTATTAGTATCATGTAGATTTATTATTTTTGGTTGACCAAGTTGGAAAGAAGTCTGCGTCTCTGAATCAGCATAATCCTGAAATAACAGCCAAGCGTGAACTGGCAGGCTGTAAAGAACTGTTAAAGAACATCTGATTGAACATTTGTCATGTCGAGATCTGGATATGTCAAGTGCCATTAGAAGAGAATCCACTCCCAATGTAGAACAAAATGGATTCAATTCTCCAGTTAAGTTTGATTTACTGGGTGAGGAATGTTTAATATAAACTCAGGGAGAGATAATCGATTTCCTGAAAAGGCTAGTTTGAAAATTTCCACATGCAAAGATTGCACTATTATGTAAAAGTGCTTCTTATTTCCAGGGTTCAAAGTTTTCTTTGACACAGTTCAAAGTAGGAACAATATTTGAATAGAGGAGCTGGGATAAGTATAATTTTACGCATGCACTATGAAGGTTTTAATTGGGTAAAATACTGATGTTGATAACTCTATTCATAGGAGAAATTACTTAGCAAGTTACCTTCTTTTAAAAAATACATTGTCTCAGGATCTTCTGTCTAGATGGGAAGGTCTTGGTTGTATTTTACATTGGTCTTTGGTAATACCCACATTCAGACAACAGATAATAAGCAATATTTAGAGATCCCAACCCTACACTGTCTCAATCAGTACATGAAATCCTATGTTAATAAACGTATCTTAAATGACATTTGGAAAATGAATCCTTTTCATTTGAATACTGAATACTGCTGAAGATGCTTGATACCAATATCTGATAACAAGGAACAAAGTATGCGTCTGAATGAATTGAGAGAGGTTTAATTGCTAAGTAATTTACTACAAAATCATTTTACCGCATATGCTAACCTTCATCAAATGGGCAATGGCTCTGTTCTGCTTTTCTCTCTAATGAGTTTAATTGTTACAATCTGAGCGGGGGGTCTGATCGGACGGGTCTGACATCTGTTAAACCCTAAACGCTAGAGCTGGGATTCCCATTGGAATATAGCCACCAGAGCGAGCGGGCGTCACATTCCCACCAGAGTAAGAGAGAAAAGAAAATGCGGACTGAAAACGAGGCGACTGAGGTTGACACCCTGACGCCCTTTTCTTACTCTTGGTCCCACCGGTCAATTAAAACAAGAAAAAACAACAGAGCAGAAAAAGAAAAGCCCCTAATCAACTGGGCTTGGTAGTCCCGGGTAGACAAAAGAGGTCAGAGGGTTTTGTGTGAAGCTCTGAATGCTGGTGGAGTCTTACAGACAGAGCTGCATTTACCGTCCTTACAAAGACCCAACATGGCCGTTTCCTCATCCTTTAGGGCCGTACTAAAACCCCTATCAAAGCACATGTTAATTTCTCCAAATGAATAGACGTGAGAAATCCCAAAATGTCTTTACAGCGTGTGAAAGAAAGAAGCAGCTAAATAAATGGACAGACTGACCGCCAGGTGAAAATGATGGGTCGGATCATCATGCTGTCTTCACTGACTTTGGCATGCTAACAGCCTGACTTTAGTTAGCGAGTGCTGGTGTTGAAACTTGTGCTGTTACTTAAACGTTTCTGTGTCAAGAAAAATACTTAAAATGAATGGTCAATGTAAATTGAGTGTCTATCAAGGACGTAAATAAATGTGTGATTTAATAAAGAAACAAAGGACACTGGCATGTGAAATATTTTATAAAATAATTTTATATAAAAACTACTGAATATGTCCACCAATACTACCCAAGAAATAAATCCTACAGTTGAACACACATTGATAATCGATTCCAATAAACAGCCTGCAAGATTGTTATACATTTTACTGTATCTTTGTAATACTAATATGCAGTGTTGGGGGGTAACACATTACAAGTAACACAAGTTATAGACTTTGATCAAGTAAATAGTAAAATAATGCATTTCTTTTAAATTTACAACGAAATATCTAGTAACTTTTTCAAATAAGTAACACAAGTTACTTTGTTTTCCCATGTATTGACTGACAGCTCTCCTGTCCTCATGTTAAGAGAATCTTGTTTGCTGGGTGAACATGATGCTTGTTGTAGATCTCTAGACTAAATGGGAGCATGCATTTACTCATCTCACTTGCTCAAAAAACAAATTCAGTATTCCTCAAAATCAATAAAAACAGTGCAATGCAAACCTGGAATATTACGCAAACATGCAAAATATGTTAAATATGTTAAATGTGACCCTGGATGACAAAACCAGTCATATGGGTCATTTTTCTGAAATTGAGATCTATACATCACATGAAAGCTGAATAAATAAGCTTTCCAGTGATGTATGGTTTGGATAGGACAATATTTTGCCGAGAATACAACTATTTTAAAGTCTGGAATCTGAGGGTGCAAAAAATCGAAACATTGAGAAAATCGCCTTTAAAGTTGTCCATTTATGTTCGCGATTGTGCTGCATTCACTCACAAAAATAAATGTTTTATACATTTACAGTAGGAAATTTACAAAATATCTTCATGGAACATGATCTTTACTTAATATCCTAATGATTTTTGGCATAAAAGAAAAATTTATAATTTTGACCCATACAATGTATTGTTGGCTATTCCCACAAATATACCCGTGGTACTTAAGACTGGTTTTGTGATCCAGGGTCACAAATATACTTTATGTACTTAATCTCACTTTATTAAGCAATGACTTGGCTGCTGACCTTCAATGATCCAATTCAACCATACGTATAAGCAAAATGATTTTAGAACACATTTGTGTGTTTTTTTATATTGTTGAAGTAAGAGTGTTGAACTTTCTTCTCCTGTCTTATTCTTCCTAATCCAGAACGGCAGCACAGCTGAAAGGTTTGTTTGAGCTGTGCCAGGCTTTCAGGCGTGACTTGCATTTGACAAAAAAATAAATAAATAAATAAAATTTATTTTTTTGTTATAAAGAAACACAAAACCAAGCACAGCCCAGGTGAGAAAAAGCAATGCAAAAGTAATGTAACACATTACTTTCCATGAAGAGTAAATAAGCAACACAATTAGTTACTTTGTAGGGAGTAACGCAATATTGTAACACATTCATTTTAAAAGTTACTTTCCGAAAACTGCAAAACCATATGGTTTTATGTTGATACTTTCAAGTTAAAGTACAATTTGAATACATAATATTAAAAAAATTTGGTTGTTACCCATATCAGTAGAGTGACATTTCTTTGTGTGATTGTGTTGAAAGACTAGGAAAATCTAGTAAAACCAGCACAAAAAACACATTAACCATAATGGGAACTTTCTCTAAATTCTCTAAATAAACTTTCTCGGATTTCTCTAAATTCTCACTTTCAAACACAAACTTTCATGCACTAATTTGAATAAACTTTTCTTCCATGAGGCCAGCGCATAAGAACGCAGTGCGGTGAGTTATCGGGTCTCTCTGGGCGTGTGTGCCGGTTCTGGCCCATCTCCATGCAACCTGAGACCTGCTCTCCTCTGCCTGGAAGACGGCCGCTGGATTTCTGTTGGCTTGGCCCAGGCCACCCGCACCCATCTTTATGAGCTCTGGCCTCAGCGTAGAGAGACCCTTAGCCACCGCTAACCCACTCAATTAGCAGACGTGCAGCACTGAGGAGTGATCTGGCACACACTCCCGAGTTTCCACTCCTGTAGATCTAGAGATGTGGTGAGACTGGGCCAGTGAGACGCTCTGGGCTGCCCTGAACCTAAAGACTGCAGGAGCTAATGGAGATGTTGGCTTGGGAATTCTTCACATACTAGACACTCAACTATATAAAGATACACACATTTGACACACAGTTTAAAGCTAGTATAAAATAGAACCCATCAGTCGTTTTGACTTTTCCTGCCAAAATGCCATATTTTACCAATGCTGTATATTGTTTGTTTCCCATTCACTCTACATAAAGTGGGAAAAGGACAGGTAAGGTATAAAGTGAAAACTGTGTACCATCAGATAAATGAGAGAGGACTGTGTAGTTTAATCTACTGCTATTTCTATTGTTTTTAGATGCTCCCCCCCCCCCCTTTTCTCTCCAATTTTTTTCCCATTTTGCTCTGTCCCTTTCATTTTCTTTTCTCTGGCAGACACTTACATTAGTGGATGTGACCTCTCACTTCCCCCATATAAATGATTAAGGATGTCATTAATGTTAGCTGATACCACTGCAACGCGGCCAGTGCAAGACCTCATCCTGCAGAGACACACACACAGAGAGAGAGAGAGAGACTCGTCGATCATTGTTTATACTGCTGATGTCATCACTCCTTCGCTCGGCTCCTGTTTTCCCTTGAAACATTAGATTTGTGCTAAGAGGCACTTTTAAAAATTAAAACAATGCACCATTAAGGCTCAAGTGACTCTCCTGTGTCTGCAAGCAGCAGTTATGGAAACACACAATGAAACTGGTGTTCAAAAACATTTGATGACTTTGAATGTTCTTTCTGTGAAGCCTGTATAATACAGCTTATATGTCAGGGATAATCTATTTTTAGACGTCATTATCACATAATAAACCCATACAGGATATACGCTATTTTATTAATGCGCAGAATGCTGTGATTGACCAATAACATTTAAATTTTCCCACTTGTTCACTTGTATGTACTTTAAATAATTGTAACCACAGTTGTAATATATTACAATACTTACCTATATTGATAGAATATTATTTCTCAAAACACATAAAATATATAAAATTTATTGTGTTTCGATGCATAATATTGGAAATATTAAATATAAATACATTTTTAAATATAAAAAAAAATAAAACAATATTTCCAAATGAATAAATTTATATCACCAAAATAATTTATATTTATAATACTGGCAAAAATATGTTATTATAATGGTTTATTACCAAACAGATTTGCGCAAATAATTAGGTGTTTATGAACGCTTCCTCTTGCCTGCGATTTGTCAGTGAATCAGATAGTCCCACCCCCAAACACACACCATTGATGATTGGTTAAGCCAATGCTGCGGTGTTGGTTTAGGATGTTAAAACAAACAAGTGTTTTAATGGGAAAGTAGTTTGACTATACTAAATAGGTCAACTTATAGTATGAAATCAAAAAATGGGACAAATCAAAAAAGAGTTGTGCTACTACGGCCCCCTTTTTACACACTGTTTTTGTTTGCAATGTATGTAAGCATTAGCATCTAAAGTCATTATCTTAAAAATCATTATTAAAACAGCAGTTTTCACTTTGCAATGCTCACTATTTTTCAACAATTGAAAAAGTCCTTAGAAAACAGTAAGAAACTCCTTTTCAGTGCTGTGTGAAAAATTAGCTACAAAAGTGTGGATAAACAACAGACATAGTCATGCTTTTAACATGCTAAGATTTGGCCTATTATTTAGGATGGGTCTTGTGAGTTGGGATAGCCATGACATGCTAACATAGTGGTGTATAGTCAGGTGCTGCACTGACATCCAGGTGAGATCATTTCAGCCAATAGCATCATTAATAATTAACTTCAAACCAATGAGCTCAGAATCAGCGACCCTGAACCATTGCACACAAAGACATTCCTGAGCAGCGATTGGTTTGAACAGCTGTGTTTGCACTCCTGAATACCTTCATGTTGCACACACACCTGCAGCATGTTCAATAGTGTCTTCACAGGGTAAGATTAGATAGTACCAGCATTATTCCTCATTGGCAGCTTCTCAAATCATCATCCATCACAGAGGTCTTGTTCTTATAAATAAACATAACACTGAATGCAACAAGGGGCCTTTGGTATTCACTGGAAGATGAGGTCATGACTCATGAGGATAAGATCAGACCAGAAAGGCACATGTATCATTTGTAAATCAAAGATGAACTGATCAGAAATGTTACTGAGAGACACGTTTATTCGAGGTGAGTAATAACATGGCAAACATTATTTCGATGTGAAGGAGATCATTCCATCCTCTTCTCATTTTCTCCTCTCCTTCTCTCTTTTCTCCTCATCTCTCGTCTCCCTGTTCTTTCCTCTCTACTATTTTCATCTAGGCTCATCCACTCTTTTTCTCTCACCTCTCTTCTCCTTTCATCTTCTCTTCTCCTCATCTCTTCTTGTCTCTCCTGTCCTCTCGGCTTGTTTCATCTCATTCTCTCCTTGCACCTTCTTCTCTCTGTTCTTCTCATGTTCTTATGTTGTCTCTCCTCTCCTCTTTCTCTTGAATTCTCGAATTGTCTGGTCTGTGTTTCTCATTTAGTGCCATTTCCTTGCATTTCTTCTTCTCTACTCTCTTCTTGACTTGTCTCATCCTTCTCTTCTCATCTCATTCTCTCTTCTCCATCTTCTCTTTTCATCATTGTCTTTTCTCTTCTCTACTCTACTCTTGTCTCATCATCTTACCTCACATCACCTCACCTCGTCTCATCTCGCCTAGTCTAGTCATGTCTCAACTCCTACATCTTCTATGTCCTTCTCATCTTGTCATATCTCTCCTTTACTCTCTTCTTGACTTGTCTCATCTCTTCTCACCTCATTCTCTCTTCTCCTTGCATCTTCTCTTTTTATCATTGTCTTTTCACTACTCTACTCTCGTCTCATAATTTTACCTCACTTTGTCTCATCTCGTCTAGCCTAATCTATTCTAGTCTCCTCTACTCTCGTCTCATCTCAACTCATCTCAACTCATCTCATCTCAACTCATCTCAACTCATCTCATCTCAACTCATCTCAACTCATCTCATCTCAACTTATCTCATCTCAACTCAACTTCTTGACTTGTTTCATCTCATTCTATCCTCTCCTTGCATCCTCACTTCCCTTCTCCTCATCTATTCTCCTCTCCTCTTCTCTCCCTGCATCTTCACTTCTCTTCTCCTCATCTCATCTTGTCTTTCCTCTCCATCTCCTCTCATTTTCTCTTCTATTCTCCTCTCCTCTCTTTTCATCTTGCCTTCTCTTCTCATTCTCTACTTTTCTCATGTAATCTTAGCTCTCCTCTTGTCTAATATTTCTTCTCTTCTCGACTCATTCTCTCCTCTGGTGTCTTTATTAGTAAAAGTGTGTGTCCTTGTCAGTCTTCTAGTTGTAGTATGTGCTGTTTATGGCTTCAGGAGGGACATTCATCAGAAGGACTTTAATCAGCGCCCTTTAATTCATCCTCTGGCTCTCTTTCTCGTCCTCTGTCTGCGCCCAGTCGCAGATGATTTCGAAATAAATCTGTTGATTATAATTAGTGATGGCAAGTCTTTTGTTTTCATGGAGTGATTGATGAGACGTGACACTAATGACCTGACAGCCTCAGTACAGTCCAGAGATCGGACATGCTCCGGGTTTGGACCTGCCCACGGATCTGACAGCTCTCTGAAACTCTGAACAGAACATGTTTTTATACCATCACAGGCTTCATGATGATTTGTTTAACAGTGTTCTTCATACTTTGGCAGATGCTTTTCCTAGGGCTTGCGTTCGTGACAGGTCAGGATTATTTATAGGCACTGAGTGGTTTAACGTATTATTAACGGATGCTGGTGGTTTACCGTTTCTTTGCCCGAGGGACCCCTGCATTCCAGATAGCAGAGGAACTATGAATACTCTGGAAAATTGCATGCATTCATCGGTTTATGGGTAGAAGGTGGCGGGCAATGAAGTGTGCGTGTATATATTCTGAAGGAATTTGAAAATGACAAGGCAGATCTTCAGGAAAAAAATGCAGGGTGGGCATATTCATTCTTTTTGATTTTTGACAAAGCAAACTAATTAACCCCAAATGGGAGGCATAGGATCTTCCATTTAACATTCCCAGGAATAAATCTCTTCATGTTAATATATTCTTTTGTTCCAGAAATGTCTGGATGATATTGGACTGTTATGACGTTCGTGGTCCATCCTATTTGGTTCTACAATGAGGACAAAGAAAGACAATTTTTGGACCAGAAACATCATAATGGTCCAATTTCTTCCATCATTAAAGCGCATGTTCTGCTCTTTGAGATGTTTATTTGACGTTCACCAGTTCTGATGTGGAAATGTGGGTTCCTCTCTGTCTGGTTTAAGATGGTCATGCTATTTTTTTGCCATGAGAAATTCATTCAAAATTATTGAAAATGCTTTCTCCGAATCTGGGGCAGATTCATATTATATTATTCCCACATTGTCATGCTATTTTAAATAGAATTGTTAAAGGCCTGTCGATATAAGTAGGCTAAAAGAATGTTAGTTGAATCTGTTAATGCACATAATAGTGCCTATAAAGAGGGGCTAATAAACTGTATTACTTGGCTGAAATAAATCCCATAGACTTACACTGAAAAGGGATCAGAGCCATATCTATAGATGAGGCAAAAGCAACCAATCTAGTAACAACATAACAATGCGCTATCAAACACTCAAAACACTGTAGAACTGCATAGCAATATCCTGGTCACCTACAACTCTCTAGCATAATGGTGGCGACTTTTATTTAGAAAGTGTGAAAAGTATAGTAATGTTAATGATGAATGTAATTATTTATTGAACAGCGGTGTCTTATATTGCTGTTGCCATCATTTTATAAAAGCAATAAACTTTTACAGCCATGATAAATCTCTGTAACGCATGGCCCCTTGTGGCTCATCCGTTTATTCTACATACCTGTCGTGATTTGGGTGAATCCCCAGTAATGTGGTCATTATAAACCGTGGTTCGCTGACCGTTGACACACACACAGGATGGTGTTTTAAACTTGAGATATTTTTATCTCTCTCTGGAGACGAGAGATGTGAAACCCTTAGCACCGGATGGAAATCAATGGCAAGCACTCACCATTAATCAGAGTAATTTAATATCTGTGAGGCATCTGTGCTGAAGGTCCACTGTCACACCAATCTAGTTTGACAGTGACTGTGTGGATTTAGGGCACACACACACACACACACACACGGATACTTTAACACCCTAACATACACATACACTTAAATACTTGTGGACAAAGAGAACAAAAATTATATTTAATGAGGGTATAACAAAACAACATGAAAGTTTTGGGTAAACCCTTTAGTGGTTGAGGATAAAGGGTTGTTGATTCAATCTTTGGATGACCTGGAAATTTGAAGTTAGAAACTCACCTAAACGTGTATCTATTAATCTTGGGAGCTGAAAGATTATCTTACAAACAGCCTATGATTATGGTGGTTGAGTAACAGATAAACAACAGGTCTTCAGGTACAAAGAGTTCAGTCTCTCCAAACATATTGAGAAATACACCAGACATATAAGCTTACAATGTCTAAGTATTTACGACCGTGTGTTTGCACAGACGTTTAAAAAAAAATGCATGGAAAAGTTACACTATTTATGGATGTTATTATTGGTGGGGTTCTCTGCTATACAATAATACAGTGGTAACTAGGCAGCAGTAATTGAAAAGTCTGTGTTAAGATGTATTTTTAAGTTAAGGCCTGGTAGATGAGATACTGTTCCAATGGGAGTGGAGAGTTCTGCTCGTGATCTACTGATGATGCACAAATTAAAGAACACAGACGCAGTCAGATCATTTCCGTAATGACCAACACAATCTACCAAGAGCAGTGCAAATTAGTGTCTAGTTTAAGACATGCTTGTTTTGGGTGGTAAATAATGGTGCAAATACCAGTAAAATGACTGGCGCAAACCCTAGTGTCACCATTATGTTCTCTTAAGTTTCTGTTTTCATGGACTCTCAGGCTATGTTTACACGGAAACGATCTGAAGAGAAATGGCGTTGCATTATCACTTTTTATTCTGCGCTTAGACGAGCGTTATGGGCGGGAAATCTGCGTGCATATGGTGACGCAAAAGTGTGTGAAATTCGATGTAGTATGCACTCCAGGCGGCTAGGTGGCAATGCGAAGCACTCCCACACAACAAGACCAAGTCCGCTCGCCTGCGTACAACCTTCCTTCTACTTCTCTCCCTAGTAGCGCGAAATCAAAACATGGCGAAGCGAACAGCAAAAATACTCTTGAACGTTTATCAGAGCTGCTAGGGCAACTTACAGGTCCGACGTATGGAAATAATCCGACATGATGGTTGTTATTTTCCTGTTCTGGCGCATGGCTGTGACGTAAACGCGTACGCGACGAGAGCCACCGTGAGCAGATTTGCGTTTTTACCCTTTAGACGGGAACGCGACTAACGCGATTGGTGGAGCGTTTTTAAGATTTACACTCTGGAGGGTGGTTTCACTTTTTTGCGTTTTTAAGCCCCAAAAATGCCATCGCCGTGTAAACGAAAGGCACATCCGATAGAATATTTTAACGTTTTCACCCGCGAGTGTTCACGTGTAAACAGGGCCTCAGTTTGATTTCACTCGTCAAGTGTTCCTTGTTCTCATTTGCTGCCACTCATCAGTTTACCATAGACACTAACACTAATCATCACAGCTGTTTGTTATTTTCTCCTCATCACCATGTGTTTAAGTTCCTCCTTGTGCACTCTTCAGTTGTCTGGTATTGTTTGTGTTAGCATGCCGTTTCGTATGTTGGCTGTTTATTCTAATTGTTATGTTAAATCTTATGTTATTGAATCATCTTCTGTGGAGCTAGACATTACACTTTGTAAATCACCTTTCCCGTTAGAAAGGGAAACTCCTACAAATGCATATGCAATAAGGTCGGCTGCAAAAATAACTGTATCTACGCCTTTTTCAGTGCTAATGTTTCACTGTCTATCATAAATCCTGACAGTAATCTGGCCCTTAATGGTTAAAAACAAATTTTTGCCATACTACAGAACTTCAAATGTGGTCAACAGAAGTGCAAATGTGTTCCGGACGTTTGATGGGCTCAATATATGTGTATTGATCAATGTTTAAATGTGAATAAAAGCCTAATTTAATCTGTTCATCATATAAAGTGATCATGTCTCTACAAAAGACATGGATATGGATTACTTTCACAATCTTTTTATGAACTTTTGAAAAGTTTTGGTGTAATGGACTTTCAATGAAGGGACAGACATCTCTCAAGTTTCATTCAAATATATCTTCTTGTGTGTTTCAAATATTCACTCATTGGTTTGAAATTAAATGAGGGTGAGAAAAAAATATATATGGGCGAACTACCCCTTTATTGCAATTAAGGTTTCAAATAATGACTGAAGACCACTGGGATACATGGAGATGCTCTTGACCTTTAGACTCCAAACTCACATTCATGTCTGGCTTGAATCCGTTATGGCACGGCCACTTTTCACCATCCAGTCAATGAAATCCATTTCTGAATTAGAAGGAAGTTTCCAGGACACTGTACTCTGAACTGCTGCACTCTAGAATAAATATTGTTTTCCTTTTATATCAACATATAAATGAGCTCAATCAGTCTGAGGTAAACTGATGCTTAAAGCACTCAGATAGGGTTTTAAAACCCGGTGTTCTCCACTGGAATCTCCATTTAAACACAGATGAAAACACACAACTTCAAATCACACAGCGATGAAAACAGAAGACAGACGTAGACATACGAGAGAGGGCGGGAGAGCTGTTGTTTTTGATGTCTCTCATAGGTTGCTCAGAGCGAAGCTCTTTGGACTGTAACCTCTCTGCGGGCTCCTGCTGCTCTCTCAGTGTTTGGAGTGGATGTGAAAGGAGTCCGACTCTCTTTTCCAAAGCGCTCTCCAAGTCTACACTCATTCATCACTGCACAGAGGAGCAGCACGCGGCCCGCGCCCCGCTGAGGCACAGCACCACCAGAACCAGACACCGGCAAACCAGATGTGTGTGCGTGTGTGTTTTAGAAATGTAGGCCACACATTTAAGTGTTAGAGTCTTAGAGCCAAAAATAAGATCCAAACTGCATATGGCATTATGACAAAGCATCAATACACTTGAATTGGGGTCTGAGAGAGGGAGAGTGTCTTGTGTTTGCGTATACGTGTGTACAGTATATATGTTCCTAATTTTGTTTTGGAGTCTCTTACAATAGGTTTACATGCATCCAAGGTCAAAAAACACTTACATTTTCTCATAATATAAATTACAGCATCAGCTCTTTTCTCACAGTGTCTGAATTTTGATAAAGGATTCGGTCTCAATAAACCCTCCTTTCTGAGAGCTGACTCTGCTCTGATTGGTCAGATGGCTCAGTCTGTTGTGATTGATCTACTCTGCTCTGATTGGTCAGATGGCTCAGTCTGTTGTGATTGGTCTAATCTGCTCCGATTGGTCAGATGGCTCAGTCTGTTGTGATTGGTGTACTCTGCTCTGATTGTTCAGATTGCCCAGTCTGTTGTGATTAGTCTACTCTGCTCTGATTGGTCGGATTGCCCAGTCTGTTGTGATTGGTGTACTCTGCTCTGATTGTTCAGATTGCCCAGTCTGTTGTGATTGGTGTACTCTGCTCTGATTGGTCAGATTGCCCAGTCTGTTGTGATTGGTGTACTCTGCTCTGATTGGTCAGATTACCCAGTCTGTTGTGATTGGTCTACTCTGCTCTGATTGGTCAGATTGCCCAGTCTGTTGTGATTGGTGTACTCTGCTCTGATTGGTCAGATTGCCCAGTCTGTTGTGATTGGTCTACTCTGCTCTGATTGGTCAGATTGCCCAGTCTGTTGTGATTGGTCTACTCTGCTCTGATTGGTCAGATTGCCCAGTCTGTTGTGATTGGTGTACTCTGCTCTGGTTGGTCAGATGGCCCAGAAAAAAGCTGAGCAAAAAAAAAAAAAAGGTTGTGGTCCAGCACTCATACCTGGTTTATCCCACTCAAACGTGGTTCGTTTATAACGGAAATAAAGTTTACATTTATCAACCGATTTCAGTGGTTTGTACGTAGTGTACAAAAAGCCCCATCTCTAGTTATTTAATATCTCGATAGTTAGACTTATAAAATATTTTTTAATAAAGAATTGTCAAAGCTTAGGCTTGTCATGTATTTGGCTTTTTATTTTTTGGATAAGAATTGTGAAGACTCCCATACTGAGAAATAATTTACTTTTTCACATTAAATGAAATAAAGTTTGAAAAAAAAACATTTTCTGTCTTTAACCCGATTTTAGCTTTTCTTGTGCTTAGAATTGACCGCCATTGAGAAAATGAAACAAATCACACCGGCAGGCTGCTTTCCAGATATTTACAGATATATACTCCAAATATACAATAACATAGATATCTGATGGATTCTTTATGGTAATACATATGATATGGTAAAACTACAGTGCAATGCAAATAGTAAATATAAGATAAAGTGAGAAGTAATAGTAAATAGTTTAGTGTATAGTCAATAAAATAAACAAACAGTACAGCAAATAAAATAGTAATGAATAGTATAATTTTATAATATCATAAGTATATAATAATAATAATAATAATAATAATAATATATTGATAATAGCATATAGTTTATGTATAACACTACAATAATAGCAATTGAATATGAAATATCAATTACAGAATATAGACAATAAAAAACAATAAGTTAAATAGGGACTAGTGAATAGTACAATCATTTAACAGCATAACTATAATAGATTGATAATAGCAAGTGGTATTATAATAATACTAATAATAGCAAATACAATGTAATATCAATTGCAGAATAATATAGACAATAATAAAAATAGTAAATGAAATAGTGACTAGTACCTACCCGAAACGAGTACTTGTCATAAAAGTCAGTTTTAAGAAAATATAGATGAATATTTAGATTTCAGGAAATTTACGTTATAATATAAAATAGCTATAATATAACTAAAACTATAATATAAATCATGTCAACTCATGTCTCAACTTTCACAGCTAAGTTAACTAGCGACATCGCTAGCTATTTTTGTCTGACTGACTCCGATGGCCAACTAACTTCACTATTACTAATTATATAATGACCAAATACAACCAGAAACAAATGTTCAGTCTTGCTTGTGAACGGTAATTCCCAGAGATTTGTACAGCCCCAAGCAGCACACGAAGCAGGCATCTTTCTCAATTCCTGTTATGAGAGTTATGGGAAAGTTGCCCTCCGCAATATTGCGGCGCCGTTGACGTACGATCCAGCGGCCAATAGTACTATGTATTTATTATGTCTATGGTTCTTACCTTTTCCTTGACCTGGGGCTCCAAAGTGCTTCTGAGTCTGATATCGCAAAGATTACCGCAATCCTCCAGTTTGGCCTTGAGTCGCAGCTTGACCTGTCGTCTCACTTTCCACCGTGCTGTATGTAGATTTACGTGTGGATGAGCCTGTCCTTGGTCGCTCAAGGGACGAGGCCAAAGATGTAACCGTTTCAGGAGATGATCAAATATTTCTTAAACTCCAATAGCTTGCTGAAGTGCCTCATCTACCTCAGCCGATCAGGACCTGTCCCGTTACCACTATACTCTCTCTCACTCATACATACATTATTCTCTTACACACACATATTTTTTAAGACATACATACATTTTCTTCTTACATACATTTATTATTTATAATATTTAATCTATACTTTAAATACATTTGCTTGAGAGTAAAAAGTATAAATGTGTGCTTAAAAATATATATGAGTACAAAATGTAGGCTGTGACTGTGCTTTAAAAATATATGAATATAAGAGTAAAATTTACTCTGTGTGTGTGTGTGTGTGAGAGAGAGAGAGTGAAAATGTATGAGTGTGACAGTAGAAATGTATGTGTGTGAAAGGAGAATGTATGTGTGTGAGAGTAGAAGAATGATTTTTGGCTTGTTTGGCTCTTCATATACATTCACATTTATATGGGAACATGTATGTACAATATATATGCAGAGAATAGACCTTTTTGAATATAACATGTAATGCTATTTTTGTCTTCATTTATAAATATTTTATATGTATTAATATAGCTATATATGGTCAATGCATATATTGCAGTATATTGAAAAATATAAGCACTAGTTTCCCATTTATGGAAATGTATTATGTAATATATCGCATTATATTTTGCAGTATATTCCCATATATTTTTGTTCCGTAAGAGACTTGCAAAGAATCTCAGGGCAATGCACACAGTTTGTGCTTTTGTTAAAGCCCGACGAGTTGAACATTGAATGTGTTGTTCCAACAAATGACACCCTCACGAGTCATGAGAAAAATGATATATCTCAAAAAGTTGCGCTAAAGGACTTCCCGTATCAGCTCGAGTTATAAAGCCGCTATCTAATCTTGTTAACATGAAATAAGCCCGCTCGCGAGCAGGTTCAAGCTTACGCACCTGTTGCTATGACAGCAAGTCCAGGATGAGCTTCGAAGAACCAAACAATCCAAGATCATGCCAAATCATCAACCATCTAATCAATGGTCAATAACTCCATTTATCGTGCACCTTGATCTTTGAAACTTTTCAGAACTTTTACATTAAAAACGGCTATATTCCAAACACGTATGACCTACTTTCTTCTGTGTAATATAAAATGATATATTGTGAGAAATTTCTAAATTTTCCCACATACATTGGAAGTCAATGGTAACCAAAACTTTGTCTCAACATTATGCAAAATTATTTTGTGTTCTGCAGAAAAAAACACATAAGTAATAGAGATTTGAAACAACATGAGTGTGAGTAAATGGTGACAGAAATTTGAGAGTAAAAGACAAGAAGAATATAAGTCCTATGGATGACTTAAACTATATGATAATTCATTGTGCTTTTTTATTCTTATTTGGGGGGGGGGGGGGAGGGGGCAATAATGCAATAAAATTGCATTATTTTTTGCACATGATCAACATTAATCTTGTGTGATAATGTGCATGATGGAAGTTCAGGTGCTGCATGATGAATCTGCTGAGCTTTCTGCAGAGATTTCTTGTAGGCCTGCTCATAAATAACTGATTTGAGATGCTCTTCATCTTTGTACAATGCCACACATGTGAATTCAGCTCCTCACAAGTACCACAAATAAGCTCTAAACTCATGTGATTCTGAGGTTAGTATGTGCTCTGTCTAATTTATCAGGTGATGCTGTCTAGGCAGGCAAAGTCTTTCTCTCTCTTTACATTCAGCTCTGTTTAAGTTAGCTGAATGCTTACACTGATGTCCAGAAATATTCAGTGAATGTGCTGATAAATAATAAATGTAATCTGAGCTTGAAACCCCTCCATTATAACAGCATTCTAAAACGATGAGAATAACATATTAACATAGAGAAGTATTACTGCATTACAGCATGACATACATGCTATAACCTGTGCTCACACAGACTCATGAAGGTTCAATGCACCTCTGATTATGAACCACCATCATAGACTCAATAAACACACCTTTATTTTAAACCACTGAACCCCACGGACAATACTGAATGAGAGAAGGCCGTGCAAACAATGCTCACGGATCCAATCAGTAGACATTATCTTGACTAGGACATGGCGTAGATTGGTTTATCAGTTAGCTGGTGTGTGTTTATAGACTGGGCATTGTTTGGACACCCTCACCCATGGGAAACCTGCTCAACCTCTGCCTTGTAAGGTCCTGTGACCTCATTGTCTTGTGTTAACAGTTCCTGTGGACGTCAGTGGATAACGACTCCTTTATTTTTCCCTTCCTCGTTTTATTTCTTCCATCCGCACGGCAGGCCTGCGGGCCACACGAAACAGAGGGTGATTGATTTACAGCAGGTTACAGGAAGGTCAGAGCCAAAATCAATGAGGAAACGGCGATGCTATTTCTGCATAGAGAGACAGAGAGAAAGTGGAAGAGATAGAGAGACAGTGGATGGGTGGTGGAAAGATTGCAGATAAATAATATAGATGGATAGAGAAATGACTTTAGGGATAATGGGGTTGTTGTCACGTGGGGAAGTTGTCACAAATGGCAGTTTATGTCAGTAACTATGAGGTTTTGAGCGAGAGGTCAAGGTGTGTCTGGTTAGCATGGTCCAGTTTAGCCCCTGCTGGTAGATGCTGTAACTGCACAGTGTGCGAAAGGCATATATGACCATAGCATGTATTATAGTAACATTTTTTTCTATTTTCTCCAACAAGCCCAGTTTTGTCAGATCATTTTCATGCATACAGCCTTATAACAGAGTGATCTGAAGCAACAATCAAACGCTATCTCCAATATTTCTCTTTATTTGTCATTATTTCTAAACTGAATTGAGAATTCTGATTCATGTTAGCGAGTTAGTTTGTTTAAAATGTTTATTTTTAAAGGAGCTGATCACATATTAATTTCAATCAAAATTTATTTTAAACTATTATATGTACCTTGTAATTATTCAGTTAATCATTCAGTTAATGATTCAATTATACATTAAGTGTGATTTTTGTTGTATTAGTTGTTTAACGTAAAGTTTGTACGTTAGTATATAGTATATATAAAGTACTAATATATTTCATGCTTTCATCTTAATAATGCACATCCCATTTTTTGTGTCTATAAAAATATGGTTTTAAGTGATTTGCAATGGTTACAATATTCTGATAGATACAATAGTTTTTTGCTTTTAGCTATTTTCACTTCAAAATCTCACAAAAAAATGGAGCTACAGAATTATTAGACGTTAATCAGAAAAAAGATCATCCACTCATTGTCCCGTTTTGGAAAACAAGACATATTTGTCTCCTTTTTTTTTGCCTTTCTTTGAAGGGAGTGAATCAGGAAGAGATGGGAAATTTAGTAAATTAAAATATGAGCGAATGAAAGGACAAATGACTCAACAAATACTATATCTTTGCTGGCCATAGAGGCTGAAGTCGCAAACGGTTGAGATTTGCATTGCAATATGAAAATCTAAAGAAACATGCATAAACTGGTTTTAGTGGGCAGTTGGTCTTGATTGGCTTGGACCTTGGCATGTTGAAGTCAATTTGCAAATGTCCAGATTTACTTAAGTTGCTATGATGATGATATTTTGTTCAAATGTATATTTTTATCTTTTTTTTTGTATATTTTAACGATTCTTTATCTTTATATTTTGCTGCATACATGTTCAGATCTTCAACGTTTATAGGCTAAATTTATGTTTTATTTATAACAGTTGAAGCTAAACATTTTTTCAGAGTACACTGCAAAAAGTACTGTGCAAAAAGATTTTATTATCTTTATCTAACATTTAAAATTGTTGATGTAACATCATGTTATTAGTTTAGTTTATTAATAGTAATTCATATTTTTGAGGTTTGTAATAATAATAATAATAACAGTTAATTTAAAAGCAATGGTGGACACTCCAGGTATTAGTCTTTAGACTTTATTAGTATTAGTCTTAAACCACCCATGAAAAGACATTTTATGGAGAGAGAAAGAAAGATATAAAGAGAAACAGAAAGTCATACAGAGGAAGCAGGGGAAAAACTAAACCTCTGAATGAGATTCAATGAAGGTATAGATTTAATTAAAAACATTAGTTGTGCTAAGCAGAATTTCCAGTTGCATCCTTTGCCATCTAACATATTAAAGAGAAGGAGCGAGAACTTGGGAAATGTGATGCTAATATCTCATATCATCTCCCAAATGCTATTTATGAATTATGCTTCATTCTCCTTCCTTCAATGCCAGACGACGGTATTGATTCCTGGAAAACTGACTCGTATGTATTCATCATCTGAATGGCTCTTGCTCAGAGCAGCACTCCATGGTGATATATTAAAATATATTGAATTGTTCATAAAATCAGAAACAGAAAACCACAGTTTCCAAGAGTGTTTGGATTCCTTAACTGTCTCCAGTGCTGAAACAGAAATCTCTGCCATACTTTGTTCATTGTTAGCAAACTAAGTAACTTAATGGTTTAAGTTGTTTTTGACCATGTTTCAAGTTTTTTTTTTTTTTTTTTTCAACTGCCACTTTTGGAAAGCCTTGAGAGTTTAATGACTATTGGTTGTACTCTGTTTGACATCTTTGATGACTTGGCCTAATATTCTTGGGTTTCGGCATGGAAATGAGCTGCAACCTCATGAATGAGATCAAGGTCAAATGAACAATAATTACAGTCCAACAATCACAACTCACGCTTCATTTTAAATTTCATCACATCATCCATCATGAATGTAAGATTACCAAACTGAAAAAGACAAAAATATAGACTAGGCTTTTGACATTGTTTAGGATATAGACGGAAGAATGAAATTCACTCCTCCATTTTAATATCTGACCGTTTTCATAGTGAGGGACCTCCAGGGGTTTTCTTTAATGTTTCCCTTCACACTTCGCACTTGCTCTCTTGTGCAAAGAGACGACCGGATATTACAGATTTGGCACATGGGGTTTTATTTATGAATTCTCTTCCTGAAGTATTAGTGCCGTTAGCCGCTAGCATCTAGCTGACGGATCAAAACAGTAGTTGGAGTGACGTGGTTGTTTTTCCTTTCTTCCCCCATGAAGTTTGCCTCTCAGCGTGACGATAGCTCCAGGAGACTTCCTGTGCTTTTTACACTATTTAATACATCAGAGAGCCAGAGCTCAACTCAGACTAAATTTGACTTGTTTCTAGGATGTTGTCATGAGTACAGAGGTGGAATGGGAGCAAGACACACAGTAACCAAAGCTAGACTCAAACCTAAGTTCCTGTGAGCTCAGCAGATCTTACAAGTCTTGTGGTTGTGCATGGTCCCATATTCCCCTGACAAATGAACAGAAACTTAAGAGAGAAAGACCCCCCCAATGCTAACGGACTGTATCTTTTTCTCACATCTGTCCAGTCAGTACACCATGCTGTCTGCCCTGCCCCTGCTATGTAACACAATGAGATTTAGTGTCACCTCTTGGCTTTCACCTTCACTCTTTCCCATTAAGAACCAGTTTTATTCCCCTGTTGACCATTTCTTTCAGAGGATATGGCCGGAAGGATGGGAATTGACAGCTTTTTATCATCTTCCCTCATAAATGGTGTTCAAGTTCAAATGGTCATGCTGTGTTGTCTGAGATCTGCTGATGGTACCTCTGAAACCATCTTGAATTGATGATTTTTAGTGTGCCTGACGAAATCAGTTTGCAGGCCTCTGCAAGGTAATTTACAGAGGCAAAGCAACCATTATAACTATAGAAATATTATACAAACTGATTTTTAAAACGCCACCGTCAACGTCTTTTTCAGCAGCTCAGAGCGTCTTTTCAAGTTGAATAAAGTTACATTTTTGTGAGAGAAAAAAACGCCCTACGTCAAGTGCCTTTTTGACAGCTGACCAATTACAAGCGAGAAGCGAGACCTGTCATTTCCATAACAGCAAGAAAAAATGGCGAAGGTGAATGGTGGATCCTTGGTTGTTCAGATAAGTGAAATCATCTACTACTTGTCGTTAACAAAACTATCTTACCTGTTAACAATAGCTAACATTAACGTTCGCTCAGCAACAGTTATCAATACCGTAACCAGCTGATAGCTGAGTAGCTGTCTATTGTAACCTTATCTACCACTCAGGGGAATTTATGTTGTATATATATATATATATATATATATATATATATATATATCGTCGCTGCCCGATGAAACTCACGTATGTCCAAAACGGTTACTTTTCAGGAAGTGAAAAAAACACCGTAATTCAAAAGCAGTTGAACGTAGCGGTGTCATACTTGGTACAGCATCTTTAAATGTAACCATAGTCTTGCCAGTGTAATGATATAATCCACATTTGACCAAAATCGAGTTTAAATGGACATACGTGCATATTTTACAGTAATGGTGGTCGATACGCGTTCTTCCGATCATTAATTAGAATGGCCAAGTCGCGTTTCATATTGACAGATGAATAGGCTACGCTCAGTTTATTAAATAGCCTACGTCTCAGTTTATTAAATACGCTCAGTTTATTAAATGTCTCTTGCAAACTATGAAGGGACAATGAATCAATACACTCATTGCTGAACCCAGGGCAGGCGCGTGCTATGTAGCCTACAAAAAAATACAGTCATTTCTGTTTTTTTTTTTTTAAACAAAAAAACAAGCTGCACCCTTTTTTTTACATTTCATCTTTCATTCCGAAATGAATGAAAAAGTACACCGACCCAACATGTATTAGCCTTTTTAACTGTTACCCGCAACGTTATCAATCTAAATTAATCTCGTTTTTCTTTATTTAAATTTCGTTTTTTTTTCTTTATTTAATTTTCGTTTTTTCTTTATTTAAAATTCGTTATTCTATATTTAAATCTACCCTTTACTGTGTCAGTAATTTATTAGTCAGAAAAATATTAGACTAACGTTACCTTAAAAGTAGACTATTAAATTAATAGACCCGTGCGTTAACATCTCCACAATAAACAGTGACAATTACTTCGTCTAGACCATTTACCGGTAAATAACAGTTGTGAATATATTGCGAATATATAATAAACTTGAAGAGTTGTCAAAAACAAACATTTGCTGATACTTTACCTCACAGAGTTAGACGCTTAGACCTGCGAGATGCCTCAGGGCGGGAGATACGCGGCGTGATTGACAGCTTTGACACCAAATGGATATACGTGAAAATCAGATGACATGATTTCACAACTTTTCATTGGTCATTTAGACATGTGAAGCATACTGTATACGGAAATGAACCTGGACATTCTATCCGTCGAAAAATCTCAAAATCGGGAAAATGGACATACGTGGTTTTCATCGGACAGCGACGATATATATATGTTGTTATAGCAACAAAAGATGCCCTCGGCTGCTATTTGGAACCAAACGCTGCCAGCTTTTGTTTTTTACTAAAAAAGCGCCCTTGTCACCTTTTTCTTGTCAAAAAAGATGCCAAGTGTGAACAAGCCCTTACTGTGTTGTTTTCAGACAGTGTAATATTTCACTAGTTCACACTTACAAATAAGTTAGATAGAATAAATGGTATGCATATTTGGTGTGCTGTCCGGGGAGAAGGCTCCGAGCTCGGATATTGGGCCCGAACCCAGAGTACTCCCCCTGTATTGCTGGTTAAGAAGTAACCAGGCGAGTGTGAGGAGACGGGGTGGTGGAGGGATGCTGAAAAACTGTCGAGGAACATTGGTGAGTCAAATGAGTATATATAGGTCTTCAACTCATGCTGATTGGATAGACATGTTGATTACTGATTGTCGACAGCTGGTCGGAATGATGTGATAATCGGGTCAATTATTTGAACGTGCTCCTCCCGAACTTAAAACATCATATCTTTCAAAAAAGTACAGTAGCCGTAACTGCTGGTAACAGCAGCTGTCAACAATGCTCAGTTCGACCTTCGCAGACTTCGATGGCGTGTCCTTTGAAGTCTTCGTCCTTCAGAGAATGGTCCCTCTGAATTGGGACACAGCTGGTGACCAGTATGGACTATATAAATGCACAAATAATAAGAGCTAATGCTGTGACTAGCATCTGCCATTCAAAAAATCAGTTAATACTACTGGGTAAACACCACCACCCCGTAGTGCTGTTGCACTTATGTTCCTCAAGAATAGACCAATGATGCTGCACGGATAACATCACTTATCCAAATGTGGCTTTGATGGAAAACTAATGAATGTTGGTGGGAAAAACATGCATAACAAATAAGAAAAAAAAATATACAGATTTTTCACTGCGTGTGTATAGCAACTCTCAAACCTAAACCACATGGTCCTGTCAAGCAGAGAGAGATCTCTGGCAGTTTTATCAGCTTGACTCCAGGCACGACCGGGTCGTGATGAGGCTGAACCAGAGCTCTGCGGAGAGAGGGTTAGGGTTAGTGTCAGAGTCAAGACAGGCCTCAATGGGGGGGAAGGTGAATCTGTGTTGGTATCAAGGCTATGACTCTGGGTTAGGTTGAAGGGACATGGCTCTGTCAGTTCCAACTCTTGTCTGTGACTCCTAATAGGGTTTGAATGAAGCCAGATGTTTTATTGGAATGGTTAGGATTAGTGAGATTAACACTTTAACAGGGTCAAACAGGGGAGACGAGGGGGAAGGTGAGGGCAGGAGACAGGTGCAAGACCCCTTCTGAAATATCTCTACGGAGTGCAATTTTAAACAGACATGCAAGGAACACACGCATACAGCTAAAGGCTTGAAGACCAGAGACCAGAGAACACCAGAGAGATTTTGATTTATCAAAGATTCTAAAGCTGAGCATAGATTGTGTGAGCAAAACAATCTACACGAATCTATAAACCTTTTGGACAAACCTTGCCTAGTTAACAAGACTCACCAGAACTGGCCTATGAGTACAAGGCCTTGTTTTCCCTCCGCAGATAGAGAAGTCATGTACACTACACTAAAACATGTAGTCTTAATGGGTTTTTGTTGCTGTCTGACAAAATAAATGGAAAAATATGTAAATTAGAACAGATTTATTGGGAATTCTGCTGTATTAAAATACAGTATGAGAGCACCGAGAGTAGAAGAGAAGCAAACAAATATAAAGGGCTGACTCTAGGCTTAATTAGGGTTGGGTATCATTTGTTTTTTTTTTATACCGGTGGCAAATCGATACTTTTAAAACGATACGGTGCCTAAACGGTACCTGAACCGATAGTTAAAAAAAAGAGACTCAAAACGATGGTGAATGACATTAAAAAACTGCTTTTTTATTGAAAAAAATCAAATAAAAAATTCTTAAAATTTAATATATTAAATACAAAACAAATTTACATAACAAATTCACAATAAAAGCCTAAGCCACCTAACCAAAATACAATAATTTAACTTTAAATAACACTACTAATAACAGCAAAGTAGTCTGTATTCTTGGTATGCTACAAACCAGCTTTAAATTTAGGCAATTATTTTCACATTTTATGCCTTCTCTGGCAAAATACGACGCCTCTCCTGACTTATTGCATGTCTTGCAAAAGGTGAGCGTTATTTTGAATGCATCACCTTAAACACTCTAAAAAATGCTGGGTTGTTTTAACACAATTTTGGGTCAAATATGGACAAACTGTATCTGTCAGATTTAGGCCTACAACACGTCAATTCATCCACTTCTCCCAAAATACATTAAAGTAAGTGGCTGGTGAAGTGTGAGAAGAATAGAGCACATTTTATAGTTACCTACACAATGTGTATCTATACACGTCATCCATTTATTATTGAAAGTACTGTTATTGCCTTTTTGTACTTATGTGTATTTAAATGTCTGAAACCTAAAATAAAACTTATGTGGTTGAAAACACTGAGTAGTTGTGATATATGATAGTGCTGAGCCCGTCTGTCTCTGGCTCAGTGCCAGCGCACATTTGAATTTTGAAGTTGATGATCACACGATCTGAATGTTTTAATCACACTGGTGTGAACGATCGTAAGCGTCAAAGGGTTAACTAAGGATCACATGTGGTGATGATGCTTCTTATGCTTCAAAGAAACCAATGGGCAAATATTTCAACCGACAGCTGAGGCATTTAAGTGACATTGAAATGAAGCACCGAAATCTGCGTTTTGATTCGGTCCGGTTACATACCGGTTACTTAGGTATTGGTTCCATATCAGTACCTAAAACCTGGGCATAATGCAAACACGATGCAATGAATATGTAAATTAAAATATGATGTCATCCAGTAACATTTAGTGACTTTTCGAGCAGGTTTTATCTACTTTCTATTGAATGTAGTTTGCAACTATGAGTGTGCAAGGTCTTATGTTCCAAAAGAGCTGTGGCACAGAGGGTTGTGCAATGTTAATGTCATATCAACAGCTGTTGTGTGTGGAGACCTGGGTTAAGACCCAGAATTTCAAACTTACAATGTTAAATATTTCCACCAAACAAAACCCTAGTATTGTAGTATTGAACTTAGGCTATAACTTGCATTGTTTGTGCTATAAACATGATGATACCTCAAACAATGTAAATTGTTGTGGAGAATTGTGCTATTACTTTAATTACAAATTTATCCTAGCCGACCATAAAACTGGCAGGGCAAGGATATTTAGGGACTGGAAGACTAAACTCGTTTGACCCAGAACAGTAAGCTAGAACACAAGCCACATTCACAAATGTACTTTTACTTAACTCTATTCTGGGTGTCAAGTCTGTCATTTACCTAGATTAACCAATGTTTATTTTATTGTGGTACAAGAGCTTAAGTTGAGTAGTTTTGTAGAGTGTTCGTTCTGGATTCACTGATGTACCCATTTCAAGGGTTAGGTTTATTTTCATTTGGAATGTTTGTGGGTTTTTTAGACTCTAAGAAATGGAGTACAGTATTTCAAATAAGTCAGCCGCATTTCTTCTTTTTCCTGCTTTAGTCATCCAGTAGAGTTTTTTTTTTTCTTACTCAGAAACAGGTTGCATTCCATCATGTAACAGAAGATGCAGATTCACTGTGACTTTTGAGGATTTTCCCACAGGAAAGGTTTTTATTGTGAAGGGCTGGAATGGATGTGATGGGTTACCTTTAATGGTGCCCTCTTTATCGAGAGAAGTAAATAAAAGGGTTTTAAGATGTGACAGTCAGGAGAGTAGAGCAAGTATCAGTAAGAAGAGAAAACATATTCCCAGTTCTTCAGACTCAAAACAGGAAGTGAATCCAACTGAACCTCTGAAGGATTATACTGCGTTCATGTGAACCCTACATGGTGAAATCATATGTGCACTTACCAAATCCATACTACACACACTTACACACAACACACAATCTCTCATGCATACGTTTAAATTGAATACACCAAATTGAAAAATTTCCAAAACCAAAGCTTCCAAGATGCTCCTTAGCCTCTTTGATAATAGCTCATACACTCTTGACAGTTGTGCATTGTGCAATGACAGTACCCTACTGTGCTGTGAATTATTTTATTTTACAGACCATTTCTGGCTAATCAAAATGTAATTCCAGAATCCCGAATTTGAGTAGATCTTTATTAAACACATTCAAATGGGATTACCATAGCTAACCAGCAGCATTGTTTGTTTCTAAAGCTATGGGTATAGAACATATTAATTGTGTCTATAGTAATCTGCATCAAAAACGGTGTCTTATAATGGATTTATGCCCCAGTACTTGATGTTTGTCATCTGTGTCCGTTTTGGGCGAAGTCTTTATGGGAATATAAAGCCCTTCCGTGGCTCTCTGTTCTGTCACATGCATGATTCATTGAATTTGCTTTTGTGGGCGAAGGCCTGCTCTTAAAAAATATCAATTAGAGGAAATTGTGCTGGTGGCATTCTTGAAACTTGCATGTGTGGTTTGGCCAATGAGTTTGTGCTAAAGTTGTATGCAGGAAGGAGGGAATAGTGGCGTGCTAAACACGAGCCATGTTGCAAACCGGTCTCACTCTGGATGGAATAAACACATGTCCTCAGGGATCGGCAGAAGATTGATACAGCTCCTGTTGAACTCTGGGAAATCCCATGTCTGGCACGGGCTGAATTTGGGGGTTTGTGGGTGACTAGGGTGGGGAGTTAAACCACTTCCCCTGCTTGTTAAACAAGGCCAATAAAAGACATTACACTCTGGGCTCGGCAGAAATCTTTAGCATGTCATTGCTTTCATCTGCTGGAGAGGGATTTCAGCTTTTGGTTTATCTTCAGCATCATGCCAAATGGATCATTGTGAGTTGAGGTGTGGATGACAGAACCACCATCTTTGTAAATTATAATATGATGTGTTGAATGTTTAGTGGATTGGAATAGTTTCAAATTCAAACACTTCAGAGTTTGTTTAAAATTTTCAATAATACATTGCTTTACTTTGACCAGCAATAGTACTAGTAGTGCTTTACGTGACAATGTTTGTATAGACAGCTTCTAGGTCACAGTTTGATCTGCTGAGTAAAATTGGACTAGGACTGGATTAGAGCTCTAAATCTTAGGATTTGGTTTGAGTTAGAATTTACTCACACTTCAAGCAAGGCATGATGAAACATTTCCATCTCTTAATTAAGACCAGAGCCGTTTTGAGAGCTGCTAGGCTAATTCAAGTGACAGTTTGACCAAAACTGAAGCTTGTTTTTTTCCTCACTAAAAACTTCAAAGCTTTGAGTCCAAACACAGCCGAAAGGCCTCTGAACCATCTGAAAGCTCCTCATCTATCCACAGTCATATGATTCTCCAATACCATGCTGGGGTCAGGAGTGCAAAGAGAATGCGAGTCGAGAAACTCTTCCATCCATTATTTAGTGCTACTCCTTAGCTCCAAATTGAATAAAATTCACCTCAACCAACTAATCAAGGTCTTCATGATTACAAGCAGGTCTGTTTATGCAGGCTGGAACTAAACTTTGCAGGACCGTGGGTTGAGTACCCCTGCATTACTGTATTGATTTGGGGAGAGTGACTCACATATAAACCTTAACTACACTACTAGACATAGATGGTCTCCTGGATATGTGGTGTTTTTGATGCTAGTCCCCACTATGGGATGCTAATGTTCCCACAAGGCTCCTTTACTAGCTTAACCGACAAAAGAAAAAGAAAACACACACACACACACACACACACACACACACACACACACACACACACACACACACACACACACACACACACACACACACACACACACACACATTGCTTGATCAACCAGTTTTGTTGGTGTACAGCATGACTATACTGGTAGACCAGCACCAAACCAATGCAAAGCAGCATGGAAATGTATATCTATTTTTCAACAGGGTATTTCTACAAGAGAAACTGATCCTTAATCTGCAGGTAAGGAGGACTTTGATCAGAATAGATGTTGAGGAAGGAGCTGATGACCCAAGGTGAGTCAGGGATGGAAGAGGTTCAGGGACGTGGCTTATCCTTGTCATCTTCACAGGGCTTCTCATCTTGTTTCACACACTTCATCGCTCTGAAGGAATTCAACATGTTCCATTTGTGGGAGTTATGTGAGGCCAATGCTTGGTTGGGAAAAACAGTGGGCACCCTTCCCAGAAATAACAAAATAGTGGAGATTGGTGGAACATTTTGACACACGAAGAACAAAAGAGGAATGAAGAACTTGACAAGCAGAGAGGAGTGAGCATTAACAGTCATACATTTTCATAATTACAAGTTATCATTATGTCCATCTCTTTTTTATCAATGTTTTCAGCTCTGTTCTCTAATATCATGCTAATACACTTTTCCTCGTTCCGTGTCCACCTCTTTTCCATCAGCAGCTTTCAATCCCTCCCTGCCCTCGGCTTCTATCCTGCTACCAGGATCTTGTCCATGTTTTTTGTGGGTCATTTGGAAGTGGAAAATTAGCCTTGTTTCCTGAGGCAGGGATTCATCCCACTTATCCTAATAACTTGTCCAAATTAGCTCCCCTAGTTTTCAATGACAAACGTACTGATCAACATGGTTAAACGGAAGCCCCACTAACACGCAACGAGACAGAAAATCTCAGAATAATTTCTACATTGCTGCAACACCATGGTCTTGCACACATCACTGATTGTCGGTCTGCTAACTTGATCCCTTTACATTGAGGAGAGAGAGGCCGTATGATCAGAGCTCCTTCTCTGTAGGTCTAATCCCCATCTCGAGGAGGCGACATTGTGATTGGACATCCCACAGTCTTTCTGGATGTTTAAGTACTTCGGTAGTTGCTCTGAGTTTATGGAGTACCAGAACTTTGCATGTGTTGTCACTTATAGCTCTATCATTGCTAATAACAGACAGGATTAGCCCTTCTCTGCTTGATCTCATAATCCCCCCTCTCTCTATTGCTGTCTCAGCTCATCACAATCCCAAAAACGTTATCATCTCTCTCTCTGCTAAGGCAGATCTGAAGGGTATTAAAAGGGAATTGACCTCATGTTTGAGGTTCCTGGTCCTGTTCTTTGTCAGAGAGCTCAGAGCTCATTACCACAATGGTCCTGCAAGACTTACAGTCTCATAAATCATAGATGCACTATTTTTACGGTACTGCTTTAATCAGTCCATCCATAATAATGCCATCACATTCTAAATGTATCAAAGATATATTCAAAGCAGCTTACATTGCATTTAAGTTTATCATCGTATCAATTCATGCATTCCCTGGGAACTGAACCCATGACTTTGACATTGCTAGCAACATGATTTACTTTCTGAGCTACAGGAATGCCTTGAGCTACAGGAACATATTCCACAGTGAAAGCTTCCCTATTGACAAAATCATGCTGGTCTCCCAATCTCGTTACCAAAAGAGTTCAATGGAACTTGTGACCATAGTTTGCTAATGAGGCTTTTGGGAAACATACCCGAGGCCTGTTGCATTAAGCTAGTTAAACAAACTCTGAGTTTCAGAGTAGGTTTAAAGTTGACCAATCCATACATATCCAACCTGGTTTAAATCAGGTTCAATGAGCTCACAACGCTCGGTATAAACATTATCTGTCAACTCAGGTTTAAAGGGGAAATGAAACGTCCATGTTTTGGCACTGGTAGTAGCTACATATATTAGAAAAATCACCTTGCCTAAAATTTTATTTTAAAAAGTTGTGAAAACCACAGATATGGCAAAATTATTTTCGTAATTTCTAGCTAGCTATCTATCTAGTGAGTCGCCATTTTGGAGTGACGTCACAGCCTACGTAACGGGGTTGGTTGGTTCCGTTGGTGAGTGAAGAGAGTGAAGCGTTCCTGGACCGGAATGAATAGGCACTTGATTTGAAATGGAGGAAGACGAACTTGAAAGACCTTTTGAGCCCGTGTGTCCCATTGCTTATGCATTTGAGCCGATACGCAGTGGGAACCGAGCTAGGGTGACCACCTGGCTATTGATCTGGTGCAGGTCAGCAGACCTCATTTTGAGGGACACGAGGGAGAGAACTTACTATTATTATATTGATATAATATAAAATATTGATATAGACATCCATAGACAAATATAGACATCCAATATAAAATATTGATTTTATATTGGATGTCTTTTTGCAGTGATGTTAACATGCTTTAAAAAATGGGACAAAGCTTCAAATTTCGGGACTACCGAGCAGTGGTACGTTGCTATGTCGAACAGCCGGTGGTGGTTTGGGGCGAAGAGTGGGTTGGCAACGATACATGGGGCCGGTTTCACAAAGATAGACATTGACTATGGCTTTTGGCGCTTTTCCACTGCATGGTACGGTACGGTTCGGTTCGGTATGGCATGCTTTGGCGCTTTTCCACTGCATGGTACGGTACGGCTCGGCTCGGCACGGCTCACTTGTGCCGCTTTTCCACTGCATGGTACGGTACGATACGGCTCGCTTCGGCTCGCTTTAAATGGTACCACCTCTGTTGAGGTTCCAAGCGTACCGTACCGATACTAAAATGTGACGTGGAAGCACTGTAGATCAATGATTGGTCAGACAGACAGAATCGTCACTACCAGCGTCATTGTATTTGCGAGACATCAAACCCGCTAGATTTAAATAGCCAGTAACAGCCTCCAATGTTTTAAAACTACTTGCTTGACTTGCTTGAAGAAAAAAAACTTCCAAAAAAGAAATGACTGAATCGTGGTCAGTGGACGAGAAGCGCAGACGTTCCTCTTGTTAGTTGCCGAGGAGCGGATAAACTATAACGATCCGTCATAATCCCACCCACTTTGAAGCGGTACTAACTGCAGTGGAAAAGCAACCGAGCTAATGCGAACCGAGCCGTGCCGCGGCGAGCCGAGTCGTACCACGCAGTGGAAAAGCGAAGCGAGCCGAACCGTGCCGCGCCGAGCCGAACCGTACAGAGCCGTACGAAAAAATATGGCGGATCGACTAAGCGCATTCAACCGCTCAGTGCAGTTTACCCCAGCGGAAAATATGTGTTTGTTGGAGGAGTATAACAGTTACAAGGACATTTTACTTGGGACATTTAGCGGAGAATGTAGTAACAAGAAGAAATGTTTAATTTGGAAAAAGATTGCTACGACAGTAAACAGCGGTAAACCGAGCGTTGAGCGGAGCGTTAAAGACGTACAGAAAAGAAAAGTCCTCCTTATTATATATTTCCAGTAGGTTACTGCCCTAAAAACTCTTTCCCTTCTCATAGCTCTCTCCATAACGTCGTCAGCAAACCACAAATTATGAGCCATTTTCCCTTTTCTTTTGGCTGTTTGTAATGTAACTGATTGTTACTGCTGGTTGCCAAGGTAACAGAGTCTTAGACCTGAGTTAGCCTGGGGGCAAGGTGTCTAATTTCTTTGGTCTAAATTAAGTCAGTCTTTATTTTTGTAAAACAGTCTAACTTGCATTAGACTAGTCTATGAGCACATTCTAGACTTGTCTAACACTATAGACCGGTCTAAAATAGCTTTGTGAAACTGGCCCCTGGTGTCAGTGGGGCTGTTGTACTGCGATGCCCACCGTGTCAGAGTCCATCTGCTGTCAAGAGGCTGATCTTGACCATGTATTGCAACCATGGTGTTGACAAGAGACAGGAATATGATGGCAGACATCGCAAACAATGTTTCCATGTGCAATTTGTTAACATATAACGTTAGATGTCATCTTTTTGTCTGGTACTAATAAACTTCACTTGCTAAACAAGTTAGCGTTAGCTAGTTCATGCTTACAGCTGTTAGCTAACAATGGCTGTACCTAACCTTAGTTGTTCGCTGGTTCGACCAGCTTACATGCATCTTTCACTGTGTTTTACTGAACTCAGCCCAGAGCCAACAAACCCCGTGACGTCACATACTGCACAATGGTGGCTCCCTTGCTGCGAAAGATATAACGTGTTTCTTTTTTCTTTTCTTCTACATGACAAAGAACATTTGTCATGTTTCTTATATCATTTTTGATTATAGTGGAAATCCATCTTGTAAATCATGTAAACTTGACTGACTGCTTCATTTCCCCTTTAATCCAGAGTTTGTGATTTACCCTGAAGCGTGTGCACCTGGAAGTGTAATGCGTGCAGCAAACAGCCAATCACATGAAACATGGAGAGCGTCAGCTTGATTCAGAGAGAGACACAAGAGAGAGACGCAAAATTCGTTTCTCTTCTGAAGAGATTGTCAGGAAAAAAATATAATGAAACTAAACCTACAGTATTTACAAGGCAGGAATAAACACTGCAGCTGCAGCTTTATTGCATCAGATACATGTCACTTTACTCAGAGCTGATTGGTCCAGTCTGTGATCAACCAAGATTAAAGCCTGCCCCAGAGCAGGATAGCCGTGTAGCCTAAGTTACCATTTCGGTGAAACCTGCTAAAAACCAATCCACCTTCTTGAGCCTGAAAAACTAAAGTTCGCTCAAACTGATCTCAAACTTACTTGGGTAGCAACTAAATCTGACCTCATGCAACAGGCCACTGGTTGGGCTGGTCTGGTTTGATCTTTTGTCATTGTGATTCATTTTGGGGAAAACTGATGGTGTTAGCCAAATGAGAAAACGGTGGACATTTGAAAATTACAAAATACAGTCATACAAAACACTGTTCAGTGTAACATAGTTAAAGATGCACTAATCCTAATATGTCAAACTATATACCGTCTAGTATGTGAACTGGGATCGGAAAGCAAACCCAAAACAGCCGCCCATGACTCAGTCATTTAAGAGCACTGGTTGAATTCACAGATGACTCTGGTGTTGTGTGATCTCCGGGCAGAGAGCTGGCGCTGAATGATGGAGTGCAGTGTTTGATGGATGGGTGGTGGAGAGAGGGGATGTTCGGCATTGAAGCAGCAATAGGAATCTTGGCATGAGACCTGCTTTCTGCGTGAGCTGGCCTGCGCTGCTCTGCGTTAATCTGACCTTGTCTTCTTCCCTGATGCGCCTTTAGGATTAATGCTCGGTTTGCATTTATTCATCTAACCCTTTGCCTTCCTCTTCCTCCCCTGCCGCTCTCTCAACCCCCCATCATAACACTCAACGCTGTGTCAAATTAGAGAAAGAGACCGAGAGGTTGAAGAGAAGAGGTATTATTGCCACCTCGTAGAGATGTTTTCACTTTTTACTTCTCATTTTTAACTTTGCAACTCTCAAAAGTTTAATTCTAATGATATAGTTGTAATCTAATGATATAAAAACATAACAGACTCTTTAGTAAAGCTCAGGAACTTTATTCACATAACTTTATTAATTACAACTACATCAGGAAAAAATGAACAGGATACCTAATATAATGGAAATATAGAGCTAAATTTACCCATAAATTTACCGCTCAGGTCACTGGATGAGCGATGTCTTGTTTTTGTCTTACCCTGATTCACAATGGTAAGCCTATTATAAGTGTTTTTATTTTAGACCTGGTATTTGTGGAAAATTGCATATATACATCACTCACCCATGCATATCTAGTCATATCTATAAATAGAGAAAAGTTACTCTAGCTACTTTGACGCGTGTCTAGTGTGGGAGTGGCATAGGTTAGTTGTCACAACAAGACAGAAAGGTTGACATGGAGCAGCTAAATCTCAAACCTCGGGGAATCACACATTTTAAACAAACGCTGAACAGAGGAGAGTCTGCGACACGCGGCAGAGCGCAAAATAAAACAAGAATCAACATTGGCTTGGCTTTAGGAGATGGCAAGAACTGAGGGATTGGAAATGTTGTAAAAGTGACACAGAGAAGATGGTGTTTTTATTACTCAACATGTGAGTAAGGTGTTTTATTGGACAGATAAATTGCCATATGTTGCTCTCTAACAGAGTTCATTGTAAAGCATTGTCTATAGTGAAGGCTCAGTTCATTATGGTTGTTGAAGCGCTGTGCTGGAATTTATTTTAAAGGAAGTACCGTGTCTATTATTGGTTAAAGCTACAGTAACGTCTTCAGCAAGTCAGCTTGAGATCCTTTCCATCTAAACTGGTGATATGTCTTAAGCCTAGTAGTGAATGTTTTATGAGCAGTAGGATAATCATTTTCATCTGCACAGTCAAGGAGAGCCGAAGCACAACCAAAACAATGTTCTTCCGCAAAATGCAGTTTTGTTTTTTAACCGCTAGAGGGCCAAAAGGTACATAGTGTACCTTTGAGAACCTGTTTTATACTGGTTAAGGGGAGATTACAAAAGATTAGCAAAATTACATTAAAAACACTGGAAAACCCTTATATTTGATTACCAATTTAAACCTTATTCCTAAGTATATATTGTGTTTAAAGCATTTAATGAAAAAAAATATATTTATTTTATAAACTGTTTTTTGTTTAGAAGTGCATACTACCCAATGACTTGAATTGCAACACCAACCTACCAAAATCTGCTATTTACTTTATAATAGCAGATTTCGGTAGCCTGGTGTTACGATTTTTGGGAAGTCCTTCGGCGGTAGAAAGCCATATGATGAATCAGAGTTCATCATAAGTAGCCAGTACATAAAACATGACCAATACTCATATTAATTTATGATGTGTTATGCAGAGACTTCTGGGAATGGCCATTTACTGTTTTTTTTTTGTATCATAAATTTTACAGTAAAATTGCATATAATGTGCTGTTATATTTACCATTTTTCAGCATAGTTAACATAATTTTAACCAATTAACTTGTTTTTACTGAAGAATTTTTTGCAAAACATAAACATTTTGTTTTTAAAATGTTTTACATTGTAGGAGTGGCTCTGCTTTCGGATTTATGATGGTGGTTATAACACACTGTCTATGGCAACTTAAGACACTAGTATCACAGCAAGAAAGCTTTGTATGTGTGCATGTTTGTCTGTATGTTCCACAAGCACCATTTCCAGGGGGTTGAAACAGGAAGAGCGGCTGAAATTAAATTTGGGGAGTGCACAAGAAAATGGAGCCCCCATAAAACCCACACTGGGTCCCCAAATACTTCCATGATGGATTTATAAACTGCAGAAGGAGAGGGGAAAGGACTGTTTATTTTAGATATTTAGATGTGACCCTTTTTAAGACTGACCGCAACTTAAGACAAAAAAAAGGGAAGAAATTACTTGACTACAGGAAGCCACAGGGTACCATGTCAAGAAAGACATAAACACAATAGAGGGAAAGGACTTTAAGGGAGGGAAGAAAGGAAAAAGACAGAACAGAGTGAGATAATGTGGGCTAGGGTTAAGAGTTAGGCCTCAACTTAAGGTCATTTCTTCATGGGAGGAAGTTATTAAGAGCGCTTCATATAGAGAACCATGAGCCCGGGCCATAAACAGACACACATACACGCAGGGAACATGAAGGCCTTCAACCATACAGAGAAACACAATGGAAACTCAATAGCCTTTAAAAAATCTGATCGAATAACATTGGTTCTGCCGTCAACTAACAAGGGTCAATATTACATCTGTAATTCTCAAAAACCCAGATCTGTCTGGGGTCGGAGGGTGGTTAGGTTCTCATGGGCTTCGGCAGAAATATGGAGTTAGTTTGAAAGGAGGAATGTGAGGCGACGGGGGTGCAGATGGTCTCGTTATGAGAGTGCACTGAAGTAGTTTGTTATTTACGGTGAGGGATTCCTACGTTTCAGCACTCATCACGTCTTCACCTGCAGACACTCTCTGAACGCTCGCACAGACGAGCCACCGACCGAACAGAGCCGGTTGCAGGCGCAACTTTATTTCCCACAATCCTCTCCTACTAGTCTAAGCCTCGGACACCAACATATGGACTTTAGTCAGGGTAGAGGTCATGTATTTGACGAGAATGATAACAAGGCTTTGAGAGAAGTTATTGTGTATACAAGTCAAATCAAAACATGGAAAGAGGGTGGGAGAAAAGACACATTTCACAGACGGTACGGATCAAAATTGAAGTAAATTGCCGCAAACAAGTAGTGCTCCTCAAGGGAGTCTCCACACTGCAAAAAAAGGACAGTTTCAAACTGGGCTCATTTAGAGCGTTTGTCTATAAACATGGAATGTTTTCTACCTTAGTTTATGAACACAGCAATCAGCAAAATTTGTTTACACAAATGTGACTTGCATAAACACATGTTGGCATGTTGGAAAGCAAACCAAGGAGAAATGCAACATCGTAACAATGTTAAGTCCATGTTTCAAACAATCTACAGGTTTGATTGCATAAAGCACCTTGAGTGTATACTTTCCCCCTTAAGATTGCCCTTAGTTTTCCTACTAATGCCTGCTACAGACTGTATGATTTCAGCAATCCTATAAGATCCTTACAAATCACACTGTACGACATGGATTTAATTAATAAACTTGGGTACATGTATGTAGACTGTACGAGGATGACACCTATTGAATCTTAGGATACGGCGTAAGTGACTATAGAAGAATTAAACGTCATCAACATGCGCTAGTGTTAAACAAATAGAGCCAGATGAATCGCACTTTGGTAGTTGTGGTTTTTATATGCACTGAAAAAAAGGAGGAAGCGAAGGAGGAGAAAATGGACGCGGTCATGGCTAATTATATGAAAATAATGTCTATAATAATATGATATAAATGTTTTTTAATAGGTCAGGAGATTTGTTTGTGATGTTTGATTGTATTTAGGGTGCTTTTGCCACTACTTATAATTTGCTGGGATGGTCAGTTGAGCAAAAAGATCGCAGCACATCTCAATTCTCACAAGGATGCTTTCTGTATCCTCATATCCTTCCGAGTTTGTTCTTTCAAGGTCGCCTGGCAAGACCGGTCTACACGAGAACGCAAGTCCATTCTTTACATTCTTGGAATTGAGAAACAGCCAAGGCAAACACAGGATGTGGAACACAGGAACAATGGGAACAAGGAATACACTTCAAAATAAGAGTCCACAACACAAGACAGGGTAACCCAAGGCCGTAATCATGACAGTTATGTTGTTTTCTGTGAAATCTTACCGCTATCGGTCTTAATAAACTACGTGTCCATGGCAACAATGGACTTTTGTTACAGAAAATCTTGGGGCTCTGACGTGAGAGGAGTGTTTCCCTTACCTAAGATAAGTGTTCGAGTGATTACTGTATATACAACATCTTCCTATCATTCCCTTTTAAAAAAGGGAAAATCACAGTTTAAGTGTCAGGGAAAAACACAATGTGCTTTATGCAATTAGGCACGAAAAATGCTTGTACTGTTTTTGTGTGTTTGTTTTTTATTATTAGCGAATTAGAATGACTTTTCAAGTAACTTTAATTTATTTTGTTGTTTGACTTGTTTTCCAGTAAAATATCTGAAACTCTTTAAGACAAGATGCATTTTCTTGAAAAGCAGCACTGCATTAGATAATTAGATTGGTTCTGATTTGATCTTTCCTTTTTCTTTCCGAAAAATAAAAGGTTATAGGGCTTTAAAACAACACCAGGATGAGTAAATAAGGGCTGCATTTTGATTGTTGGGAGAACTATCAATTTAAAAACAATAGAAAAATATTGTAATTCAGTAAGTAAAACCCCCAAAAACAAATACAGTAGAACAATATATATATATATATATATATATATATATATATATATATATATATATATATATATATATATATATATCTTACGTAATATTGCTACTCAAGTAAATTTATCTGAGATTATAATTTTTTTTTTAGATTATAATTAGAAAATATAATATAATAGAACATTTTCTATAATAGAAAAGTTTAACATTAGCATGTTGCTAAGCTAATGTTCAGTCTGTCGGGCACAAGTAGGGCAGCTTTCTGCAAACAACAGTTTATTCACTATATTCTCTATAAACTATGCACTATGTGTACTGTGTACACAATTATATAAGGTTATTTTGTCTTGCAACATCAGAGTCTGATATTTGATTTATGACGTGTATGTTTTCTTTTTGGAATTTTTAGAGTGAACACACTAATCACACTATTTATATTACAAAACATAATAGAATAGTGCATAAGTATGCAAATTGGGACGCACCTAAAATGCTGCCTCCATAAGCTCAATAGGTTCTAGAACAGCTAGCACTTAAGTTTATCCCCTTCGTTTTCATTTCCTTCAAACTAAATAATTTGTCGACCCTGACCCTGATATTTGGTCCACCTGACTGGCATGTAAAAACAAAATGAATTCAACTCTACCAGTGAAGAACGAAAGTGCCCTGTCTCTGTCCTCATGTGGAGCTCTGCACTGCCTCTACTAACAGAACAAGACATGAGCCTATTTTAGTGCTATTTGTGCTGTTAATTACAGATACAGTGCATCTCTCCCATCCTCATGCATGGCCTGTGGGCTGGGTGTGACGTTACCCACAATGCATTGGTACATCTGCAGCAGGGTTGTGTGCATTTAGATTCACACGACACCATGGTTTAGGGAAGCACAGAGGGAGAAATGGAATGCAAACATTTGCTAAGCTCCCTTTACCTAGACCACAGCATTCATTATCGGGTGACAGTACCTACGCTCTGCTGTCTAACCAGGGTTAGGTAGTTACTAATAATAACTTTGACATTAGCTCAGCTGTTACACAATAGTATACTTTTAAAAAAAGAGTGTTTATCACAGAAATCCCATTCATCCCATTCCTGGAATGTTGCATAGCGTTGAGAAGTCATTGTTATCAAACGATTAATTTTTATAAATTCTCTTGTCATCTTCCACAGAAGAAAATCATACAGATTTGGGACATTATGAGGGTGAGTAATGTAGATAGTGAAAGAATGGGTGAATATGACCACCTGCTTGCATGTGTTTAGTGCTTTAGAAGCATATCTAGTGAAATCAGCATCGTCGCACTCCTGAAACTCATAAACTTCACCTCCCACGAGCCCTTACTGACGTCTCCACAGGTGACTTCAGAATGCGCCCATAAAATGTATCTTTCCTGTAAGCCAGAGGGCCGTGACCTCAGCTTGACCCTGTTACTCCCGGTGATTCATGGGAGTTCAGGAGAGATACAAGCGATTCCTCAGATTCCTCCATGACCAGACACCGACAACAGCACGACACTTGGGAAGCAGAGATCACAGACCTCAGGGTCCACCGTAACTCACAGTGTGTGTGTGTGTGTGTGTGTGTGTGTGTGTGTGTGTGTGTGTGTGTGTGTGTGTGTGATTCAGAAAGAGAGGGAAGACAATGGTAGTACAGTCTCACTCCACACCATATACACATCTCACCGCTAATTCATTACACTAACGTCCATGACCTCTCTGTGTCTGTTATTAAAGCTTTCAGATGCAGTGAGAATGAGAGTGTGTGTGTGTGTGTGTGTGTGTGTGTGTGTGTGTGTGTGTGTGTGTGTGTGTGTGTGTGTGTGTGTGTGTGTGTGTGTGTTTTACAGTAACTTATCTGTAAATTACTCCCTGTTTGATCTTTCCGTGATCTTGTGGTTGTGTTTAAAATGAAACACATGGCTGTACTGGAGCACATTTCTGCTCAAGTGTATCTACATAGAGTGCATTAAAAATAAACTGATTTGTTAAAGTACATTCATTGTTGAATACATTGGTTTGTTTTATGTCTCAATTAAATAAGCTACAATAGAAGAAAGTTTGGTAATATGGCTCGTGAAAACCTGTCAACTCGTCTGCTGTATTTACTCAGAACACCTTATCAACCAAATAGCAATGTAGAAACTCCCACAACACCCTAGCAAACTACCTAGCTGTCCTCTAGTAATGACCTAGACCATGCTAGCAAACACATATGAACCTTAAAACACTTACTGTAGAACACCTTACCAACCACATACTGTAGCAATATTATTAGTTAGCGCATAGCAACACACTAAAAACACTCCCAGAAACCACAACCACTCAAAACACCTTAGCAACCATATCGCAACACCCTGATAACCACCAAACAACATCCTAGCGTAATGGTGGTGAGTTTTGCACAGACAAAAACACGAATGTGCACAGAGAAGGAGCATGTTCTACTTGAACAGAATCAGTGTGTATTGATGATCATGATCCTCAGCTGCAACAGATCCGTTAAGATCATTACAAATCCCACTGTATGACGTGGATCTAATATGTATGTAGACTCTACGATGATGACACCTACTGAATCGTAGGCTACGACGCAAAATATAGAAAAATAAAATGTCATCAGCATGTGCTAGAGGTAAACAGATACAGCAAGATGAATCGCACTTTGGCAATTTATGTGCAGTAAAAAAGTGGAGGAAGCGGTCATGGTTTGGGAAAAGAGGCCAACTTGGCATGCTAATTTTGCAAATGGAGCTTGAGGAAAGTAGTTTTAAGTTTTAGCACCATGTCGGCTTGATCAATACAGCATTTCATGTTGCATTTTTATTGGCTAGTCAGTAGACGTAGATCGTAGCAGCAAACACACTGTGAGATGATCATAATAAATCTACGACACTGTCAGAAAATGATCGTTTGGTCTCAAGGCCGTGACAACAGCCGTCTTTGAATCTCTGTACGACGTAGAGCCCCCGTTTAGGAGCCTCAGCCACAGAAATCCTCACGATTGCTCAGCTTTCATCTGGGACAGCCCAAAATCATACAGTGTGTACCGGGCATTACTCATCTTATGGTGACGGGTGTTTTTGAGTCTTAGTGTTTCTGATCCATGCCGACAGTCACACCCTCAGATTTGGACTCAACTCTTTAACCTAAACACTCCCATCCTTTACTTTGGCATCTGCGCCTGAAATAAAAATACAAACTTACATATACTTTTTTACAACTCTGCTGTGAATTATGAGAGTATTTCCATTTGTTCTGAGGTGGGCTGGATTTGTGTGTGTGTGTGTGTGTGTGTGTGCGTGTGTGTGTGTGTGTGTGTGTGTGCCATCATATTGGCTCCTGCAATCTCTTACTGAGACAATTCTCACATAATTATAGAATATTATTACAACAAAACAGAACTCTCAGAACTACACCACACAGCGACCAACCCATTATCTTGTCTCTTTCTCAAAAACATACACACATTTAGCTAGCTATGCAAATGAGTATATAGTGTACCATTGACTTGTATTGGTTTTTATATGAAGCTAATTAATTATAATGATATCCGATTATCTCAAGACCACAACATAGCCCTAAATGAAAAGTATAAAGCTCCACTACAATACTTTGGCCTCACTATCGCCATCTGTGGTTGAAACATAAAACTGCATGTTGCTTGCAGAGAGGTTCTTCTTTTACATCAGGGATGGACAACATCGTTCCTGGATTAAACTCAAAACTCACCGGAACAAGCTAATCATTGTCTTCTGGATCACTGAGACTACAGGCAGGTGAATTTTTGTATCATAGTTGGAGCAAAACTCTGCAGGACAGACGTTACCATCGTTGTTTTACGTCATGCATGCGTCTGCGTGGATGAATCTGAGAGTTTTTGATGAATCTGTGGTTTTCACTGATCACCAGATCACAGTGGATCAGTTATTCTGTAACAAGACCCACTGACTGAAAGAAGAACTTCCAGTAAAACGTATAACAGGAAAAACGTCATGAGCAAGCAAATAGAGCTTTACAATGATTATGTATTTAATTGATGGATTGTTTTCTTTGAAAATGTCCGTGAATGGAGGTATTGTCAGATCTAGCTAACTTCTAGGGACAAATGTATCCCCACAGTATAGCTAAGCAAACTCACTTTCTCTCTCACACACAATGTCTAATTCTGACCCTGTACAATCTAATTCAATCTCACATTAAGAGAGACGGACGCAGCCATTGACCATGATGAAACCCCTGCAGGCGAGCCAGCGGCCCACTAATGCCTCACATTACACACACTCATTCAGCTTTCATCATTCATCATTTAAACACACTCATTCAGAGACACCTATGGAGAACTTTTAAGAATGTTATTTCCAGCCCTGTTACATTATTAAATTATACTGTTTGGGAGAATGATATTTTCACTGCAAAATAATCTTTCTATTCTAACATTCTAAATTTATCTAATGTTTTTGGTTGAAAACATTACACAAAACTATACCCATATTAAATTTTGAATCAGTAGTTCATGTAAAGTGATTTTGAATTTAATTGAATTTAATATGAATTTAAATGACATGCAACTAAGTGTTTGACGTTACATTCAGTTCGCACTTAAGTATTATTTTTAAGAATTGTATTTGTGTAGTATGTAATCTTTTTAAAAGTACTCTAATGTGTACATGTACATCTTTTTCACAAGGGTAGATGACACTCACAGTACTTATATACTTTTTACGCATCTCATTTGCACAAAAAAAACAGATTCTATATTGCTCAAAAAGCATGGGAACTGCCAACACGGAAATGCAAATCTGCAATAATTCAATAATGAGCAAAAGGTATGTCGAGACTAATGAAGTGTGTCTTTATTTTTGAATCTGATCAGAGTGTCTGACGACGATTCACGCTCATAACTCATTCCCATGAGCCTCTCTCTCTAGACAGAAGTAATGGGAGACAGTGAGACACAAAAGCATCATGGTGTTTGGGAGGGACTTTCACATACAGCTGCATACATTGAGCATCAGGGGGTCTCGTGTGTGTGTGTGTGTGTGTTTATTGACCCTCTGTCTCCCTCCTGCTGTTCGGCCCAGCTAATTGAATTCACGGAGAACAAGTGGCCATTAATGAAGCTGATAACGATGTTCACAGCAAGAGACACACCAATGGGCCTGACGGAGAGACTCCAGCAAGAGAAAACACTCGTTCCTGAAGAACCAGAGAGGAACTCTACAGAGATACTGTGTGCTGTCTGGCTCTGAAGAGAAGCAATAAAGCAATAAACAATCTGGGGATGTCGAAACTCACAGAAGCAGCAGCAGCAACAGTGAGAGAAACAAAGAAAAAGAAAATAAAAATGTCTTTTTGACAAACATTCATGGTAAATTTTGACAATTTCTGGGCTAGTTTGCTTCCGTAACATGTCTTCTTTTAGACCAGTGGAAAGGAAACATCCAAAATGCAATTTTAAGTGTTTGTTTTATTACACTTATATATCTGTAAATGTTTTTACACAAGAGTTTGTTCATATAGCAATGTCCTGATTTATATTACATTACATTCCTAATAAGAATAAAAAAAAAATACTGGCTGTTGGCAGTATTTTTTTGATTTGTGGAGTGATAAAAAGGGATAAATTATTTAATTTCCTATGTAAAAACCTTTAACTCTAATGTCAACAAAATCCAAGCTTCATCCTTTGTTCAGAGTTTTGTTATGGAAATGTATGCAAATTTGGTTTTAACGCAGGGTTAGTTGTAACACACATGGTTTAAACATTTTTAAACATGCTAGCATGACAAAACGTGTTGTATTTACAAGCTGCCACATCAACACTATTTAGAGAATTTTTTTTAGGCACAATTCTAAAATCTTTGGAAGAGATCACTGAAAATTTATTTAACCATAGCAAAAGTAAATTTCTTACTGAAGTTCATTTTCATCTCAGTTTTTAGTGTTTTTTAAAAGGGGACCTATTATGCAAAATTATTTTTTTCATGGTGTTTGAACATAATTGTGTTTCGGCAGTGTGTGCAGCCTATAATGGTAAAAATCGACCCACTCCTTTTTTTAATATTCCCCGTAAATCATAAACGGTGTCTCAAAATGAGTCGTTTGCAGTTTATATACATTGTGATGTCACAATGTAACAGGCCCAGCCCAAGTCTGGTGAGCGGTACACAGTCCGCCGTGTTCACCTCCTCAATAGAGCAGCTAGTGGAAGCAGAAGAATGTCTCAGGGTCAGCTACTGTACATGATAAACTATCTAAATGTTCGGTTGTTGGCTGTATCAGTGAACACATAATGCGTTTTTTCCATTACACTGAGCTATTTTTCCATTGCTTTTCTACATAAATCCGCTAGACGGACGTGTTTGACCGTCGCTCTCGCGTCTTGCATCTTTTACAGTGTCTCGTGCAGGAAACAATGTTATAAAAACGCAGCGTTCAAGTTAAAATGAGTGGTCCCACTTTATATTAAGTGGCTTTAACTACTATGTACTAACATTGAAATTAATAATTTGATACAATGGACTTATTGTGTACATAAACATGTATGTCCATTTGTATCAAATTATTAATTTCAATGTTAGTACATAGTAGTTAAAGTAGTTACATTGTACTTATATGTTAAAAATACCTGCATGAAATTACAGCTGTAATTAATTTATGTAATTACATTTGTAATTACACTGTTGACCCTTACCTTACATCTTAACCCACCCTTAAACCGACCCATACCACCACACCTAACCCTAACCTTACCCGTATCACTCCTCAATAGCAGCACAAGTGTTTTACAATACAACCTGAACACAGTAAGTACATTGTACGTATTTTTGTACATAGTACTTAAAGCCACTTAATGTGGGACCAAATTAGTTTAATAAAAAAAAAACCACACATCTCGACACCTTGCGTTTTCCACTGCCCGCGTCTCACGTTTTTAGTTCTTAGACTCCTAAGCGGGACAAAAATACGCAAGGTCCGTCTAGCACTTGTTTACATAGAAAATAATGGAAAAGCAGAGCAATGGAATGTAAAACTGCGTTCTGTGGAAATGGCCTCATATTTTTTGTCCTGTTCCCATTGGTACAACACATGACTATCACGCTCACGTGCCATTCACTGAAGACACGTTTTTCATTATTCACGTCTGAAAGACAAATAACCTTAAGAAGAACCTACCTCCCCACAGCATTATATATAAATGCCGTCGCATGTGTCATTTACCTTGATCTTCAACTCTTGACCGCACTGCTAGAACACCATTACACCACATTAACAAGAAAACACCACGGTGTTGACTCTTGTTGAAACAAAAGCAAAAAAAAAAAAAAATACCCAAACATAAGAAAGGTTCTCGCCCCTGTCCTATTGCATGTGCGTATTTACTGTCAGAAAAAGGTTCTCATGAGCACTGTCCGGTGTGTTTGTGGATTGTTCAAACTAAACTGGCTCTCTCCAACCTGCCAGTAGCCAGACTGTCTTTGGGTGCTGATCCAGAGGTGGCTTTAGTTGTTTTTGGGGAGGCCACGGGGAGTTGGGTCGATAGTGTGGAAGCCAAGGAAAACACTTTGTGATGATGACTATATTCCTCTGACTGCCCCTGAGTTTTATCAGGACTTTTGGTGTTCTGAAGATGACTATCTCGACTGATGCGGGCGAGGAATTCTCTGACGACTGGAAGCGGTCGTGCCCCTCCTCCGATACAGAAAAGCTTGCGCTTCAGCGGGTTTTATTTGTCTCTTGTGCAAACAGTGGTAAGAACACGCCTGCAACTTTATCCTGCAACTTGTTTATCATAAATTCAGGCTGCTAGTGTAATGGTCTATTTTCATAGCTCTCCTTGAGCTCTCCATATCATGCTCCCTCCAGAACTGTGGATGGCGCTTGTATCATGAATGCTTGTCTCTCCACTCCTGAAGGAGGCGCAATTGCCCCTAACCATTGCTGCGTCCCAATTTGCCTACTTATACTACGCCCTAAAAGTATGTACTCTTTTTGTGAAGAAAAAGTACATACTTTTGAGTGTATACCAAAAGAGTAGGCAAGCTTTGGGACATACTATCACGTCATCTTTAATGGACAGATCTGTCGCTTACATCCTGTCACCGTAAACTGCCCTGTCAATCATCTTGTCACAGTTAAAATCCTCCATTCAATCTAATTTGATTTCCCACCGTTTCGGAGAGAAATGTAGTCGCACGTTCATCTGCAGTCGTGGGTCTTTCATGCGGAGACTCTCCTCATGTGTTTGCAATTTGAATATAATGATGTATTTAAAAGGTAATGGCTAAACGTATCTTTACAAAAGTTCACAATGCTGCTGCAGATCCAATATAATGTAGACAAGGTTGAATAAATAAATTTTCGTCAGGTTAGATACTGATAATTAATCACTCAAACCCCTTTTATCTAAACCTCTCTACATAACCGGCGGACTTGCTCGTCCTCCTTGTCTGTAGTTTTTTAACACTTCTCACTCGTGTTTGTAGTTCTAACCGAATCCCCGTCCAACGCGCGATGGGTTGTGGGTAATATTTGCCGTTAGCGTGCGCATCGATCTGCACTTCGGATTCTGACCGGAAACAGTAGACCATCCGGGTATCTTTAAAACACTCATTTCAACATACTACGATTTGGGACGTACTAATTCTATTAGAATACTATTTAGGACAAATTTGGCATTTGCTGGACGTTTCACCACTGCTCTAAATGATAATCAGATTTTTGAAGAATTTCAATCTGGGTTTAAGGCACTGCATAGTACTGAAACTGCCCTATTAAGAGTTCTTAATAATATTTTAATTGCTACAGATTCAAGTAACTCTGTCATTTTAGTTATGCTAGACCTGTCCTTTGCCTTTGATACAACTGATCACAAGATTCTAATCTCCAGATTAATGTCTTGTGTGGGCTTGAGGGAAACGGTTTTAAAATGGTTTAAGTCTTTTCAACCAACAGAACAGAACCCATTGGATGTTGCGTGGGCCCCTCCAGTCCGGCTGTTGGGATCGCTTGCACCCCTGTTCGGCTGGTGAGGCTTACTCATCCGATGCTTTGAGCTGCATGCTCCTGTCTGATGCTGTGTGAGCCTTTCCGGTTGGGCGGTTGGAATCTCTCGCTCCCTGTTCGGCTGGCGGGGCTCGCCCGTCCGATGCCGTGAGCTGCAGTCTCCCATCGGATGCTGAATGAGCCCTCCCGGTCAAGTGACCAGGGTCCTCCCCGCAAACACCATTTTCCCAACTTCGTTGCACAAATATTTTGGGGGTTAGTTAATAAATTCCCGGCTGCTGTCCCAAGTTCATTGGCTTTTTTGGGGAATACTCTGGGTTCGGGCCACATTCCGAGCTTGAAGTCCTCCCCCGGACGGGACGCCATATATGCATACTCTTTTACTAATCATTTGTAAGTGTGAACTGGTGAAAAACATGTTTATCCACCAGGGACTGTCAAGCTGCAAAAAAGGGAGATTAAAAAAGACAGAGACAGAATAGAACCACAACGTTTCATTAAAGTTAGTGATCAAAATGCATTTTCTTGCTATCACCCCACTTTGATTGTCAACAAAATAGAAAAAAAAAATATCACGCCTGTCACACACAGTTGCAAGCACAAATGGAAAATAAAGAGCTGGATCTAGGCAGTAGTAGATTCATTTATTATAAACTCAAAAATAAACAGAAAAACTAATATAAAGTGATTAAAAACAGAAAAGTGAACTGAACAAAACACAGGGCTTAAATACACAAGAGCAAAAAAGAGCAACAACCTAAACCATCAATGAAAACCCATGGTAACAAGGTCAAACACCGGAAGTAGAATTAAATTATGTGCAAAACCCACCCAAAAAAGACAGTAGTTACATCAGAAATCAAATAGTCTTTACTTATTTTGAATAATGAATTACTTTATGACCACTAAAAAGGTAAGTTCTATATAGTATGACTATGTATAGCATGAATGTAATCTGGACATACTACATTCGCCATGTTGCCCTTATCACATGACCTAACATCGTCAGTTGCGTCACTTCACTGCCATTCATAAATCCTCTCCAGTGGCCTCATGGGATAGTAAAGTGTCCGTCGTATGCACACTTCAGAATCTCGCAGGAAGAAGGAGGTCATCCATGTACTTTTGCCTACTCTTTTGTGAGTAATGTGAATTCGGGCATACTTCTTTTGTCACATACTGTTTTTCGTCTCCAATATAATAGGGAAGTATGCGATTTCGGATGCAGCCACAGTTTTTTTTTTTTTTTTTTACTAAAATAGTCTTACATTTTATTAAAATCATGTGTAAATTTGTTTGTGTACACTGTATGACTACAAACAACTTTCTGTGGTGGCGGGACCACACACACACACACACACACACACACACACACAGAGTGTATGAGAGATTTTGACCGCTGCCTGTGGAGGTTTTAATATCTATCTGATCTTTCTCAATGATGTAATATCTATGCCATGCATATTTTAAGACTTCATAAAAGTCCTTTTGTGTTTATGTAGACAGTTTACCGCAGTCTGATGATGTTTGTTTGCTTCTAAAGCTTTCACATCTGTTTATTTATAGTGGACATCATGTTTCATGGACATATGAAAGGAATAATTAGCTCATAAATGGATTTTTAAAGTTTGGGAGACTTCAGACAACAGGATTATTTAGGGTGCAGGTGTGGAGTGTAGTGAACATTCAGGTGATGACTTTCTGATGTTTTAAGGTCTGTTCACACCAAAAGTGATATGATGGATCAAGGGCCCGAGCCTGCAGCTGCCACAGACCCTGAGCTAGAGCCCACCATCGGAGCCAGAGTAAGTCCATGCTCTGGCTCATTAGCTCTCTTCCACTGTCGGGACAGCAGCCCCGCAGTGCTACCCGAAGACCCGCCCTTAACATACCTCCATAGAACAATGTCACACAACCCCACCATTTCACCAGCTGACTGAAAAGCAACAGGATTGGACATCTAAAATGTGCATGACAGAAGCGATCGTTTGGCCTTTACTTAAAGACTTAAGATTCAAGCATTGATATTTGACCAATGTTTTATACAATAAAAAGGTTACAGTGACAGTAATGTATTCATTTTTGTGTCAGGAGTGCACATCAATGCTGAATCAAACTGGCATTCACCATTTCACATAAAAAGAGAACATCTTTTGTTGCACCTGCTTCCATTTATTTGTGATCACAGGAATGGACAGAACAACTCCATACACTTTTAAGTCCAAAGGCTTACACATTTGATAAAATATCATGTTTGCATCACTTTAAAAATTTCTTTAAAAAGAGTGGGCACTTCTATTAAAAGTCCATGAAATTATGCGATCTGAGGAGGTTTGAGCATTAGAAGTTACACGAGTTACCTGGGGTGTATGTTATTTATTACATATATGCAGACGCATTACTCCCGTATCCATCAACAAAAGCACAGGGAACAGACAGATGAAACATGAAACCAAATAAAATAATGATTATAATCATATATGATTTATCTACATTCTTCAAGCAGTCTCTGGTATTTTCCATAAACGTGTGTATTTATTATGGCAATGGTTATCATAAGTAGCCTTTAGCATCACAAATAAATATATTTCTGCATGATATGGTGATCAGAATCCCCATCGGATCGCAATCGGAAGTTATTTCAAACACTTGCATGGTGTTGCATGGTGCACTTGACTAGACCTTTGTTCATAACCACTCCTCAAGCCCCAGCTGGCCCGCTTTAGACCAGGGTATTCGACGGGCAAAAAACCCCAGGCCGCCGAGGAAGCCCTGATGAGGCCCGATCAAGTAAAACCAGTAATATTGTGAACTATTATTACATGTAATAAAATTGCTTTTTACAATTTTAACATTTTAAAACTCAACAACTTCTTTTGCACAGGGCAAATGAGGGAGGAAACAAGGAACAGGTGAAACAAATAACACTGGCAAGGAAGCTAAACTCAAAGTACCAAAACCACACAGAAGACACGTGAAATATGATGATTTGCTGCTCAAGAAACATTTCTTATTATTATCAAAAAATAAATATATGTTATTTTTGTAAGGAGTATTTGATGAATAGAACATTCAAAAGAACAACAATTACGTGAAATAGAAACTTTTGGAACAATACAAATGTCTTTTACTGTCTATGTAATGCATCCTCACTGAATAAATGTATTAATCTCTTTCTTTAAAAAAATGTACTGACCCCAAACTTTTGAACAGTAATGTATATAAACAGAACAATCTAAAATAGCACAGTTCTGTACAGAGTAAGTATAGAGTCAGAGATAACAGACACCCTACAGCACAGCATACGGTTGTCTTGGTTTACGGTGTCCTCATCCGTCCTCACAATCTCACCGTATCTCACTTCCTGTCATTACACAGTTTGACCCTTGACCTTAGGATCTATTTGGGAGCTGAAATGAACAATGCACAGATTGATAACAGGAAGTACATATATCCCAGCGTCCGCATCTGTAACACCATCCGTATTGGCAGAGTGACTGAATATTTTAAAGTGCCCCTATTATGCTTTTTCAAATAATAGACTTTAATTGCAGTGTGTAATACAGCTGTTTGTATTTAGGTCTGCAAGGTTTTAAAGATCAAAATGTAAAACAAATTAAATTATTGTCTCCTAAAAGAAAGAATCAACCCTGAACTGCTGAAATGAGTTATCTGCAATTTCAGTCTCACTTCCTGTTACATACCTATACAACAATGTAACAAATTATGCATAATACATAATGCCAGTCTATGGTTCTAATCGGCTGCTGGCAAACAACATCTACTTTGACCCTCAAACACTTTAGTTATAACTGAGACTTGAAGAGTTTGGTTTGTGTTGTCGACATTTCGAGAAGATGCTGTTTTCGGTTCTGTTTTGCATGCACTTCAAAAGGAAGAGGACTCTCGCTGGAATTGACACATTAAAACTGACACCATATCACTGTGCTGAGGAAGTAGACCAATCACAACAGACTGAACCATCTGACCAATCAGAGCAGAGTAGACCAATCACAAAAGACTGAACCATCTGACCAATCAGAGCAGAGTAGACCAATCACAACAGACTGAACCATCTGACCAATCAGAGCAGAGTAGACCAATCACAACAGACTGAACCATCTGACCAATCAGAGCAGAGTAGACCAATCACAAAAGACTGAACCATCTGACCAATCAGAGCAGAGTAGACCAATCACAAAAGACTGGACCATCTGACCAATTAGAGCAGAGTAGACCAATCACAACAGACTGAACCATCAGACCAATCAGAGCAGAGAAGACCAATCACAACAGACTGAACCATCTGACCAATCAGAGCAGAGTAGACCAATCACAAAAGACTGAACCATCTGACCAATCAGAGCAGAGTAGACCAATCACAAAAGACTGGACCATCTGACCAATCAGAGCAGAGTAGACCAATCACAAAAGACTGAACCATCTTACCAATCAGAGGAGAGTAGACCAATTGTTTTTTTTTTCCTGGATGCATGTATTGTAGGTGACCTCCAAAACAAAAAATAGGAACCTTTAAAATTGCATAATAGGGGCACTTTAAAGACCCCACAAAATCAAAATTAAAATGTCTTTCCCTGTCTATTCAATATATGTATCACTACGATATTGTACTCCAAAATTTGTATTTTATTAATTTGAATAAAACAAGTTTTAGTTTTAACCAAAATATTGGTTTAAAAAAATGCATGGGTTTATGTTAATTTTCATCCAAAAAATTCTCTCTAGAATAAGAACATCATGAAAGATCTTTTATATTCCACACTGAGGTTCACCAATCACGATGAACAGAATAAATCTTGTTCTTTCGGATAATGAACATCAGTTGAGGTGATTCAAAGGAAGATGGATTCTGAAATCTATGTGTGAAGGGTCAGGTAAAGGTCTGTCCTTCATAGTTTGAAGTCTCTGCCAAGCACAGCTCCATCACGTCTCTCTGTGCCAAGCATTCATTCTGTTAGCCCTCCCGTCCCGTAGGAAAAATCTGCGTTCTGCTGCTCCCTATATGACCCTGTGACCGCAGCGCACTCACACAAACACTAAAAGCTGTGGGTATTGTCCTCCCTGCTCTGCTGCGCTGCATCTGTCTTGTGTCTGTTACTCAGAGGTGAGTGTTAAAGGGGTTTTCGCTGCGGGTGCCTGTGCGTCTATTTCCACCATTAAACTGGATTCAGGTGCTTCTTTACCGTCTGTCAGAAGCAGCAAGAGTAATGAAGCCTCTCGGTGTGTGTCTCTGTCCTTCTAATCAGGAGTCTGGAGAAACTGCAGACATCCATTATCAATTATATTTCTGTGTCCATTTTAATAGCAGCCATGTCCCTTCATGCAGTGATTTACATTATGTGTAAGGCTTGTTCTCAGGAAACTGTTTTCTTTGAAGTCCCATGACTTACTAGTGATTTAATTAACAAGAAACATGCACCGATACTGAACTTTGTCACATTATTTGATAAATGTGTCCCTGTTTAATGTGTCATGCCAAGGACTTTTTTAAATACATGTATTGTATTTTTTTTAGTTTGAAAGTTTTTTTTAATAGCCTATCAACTAATGCCTCCGTTTATCACTATTATATTTGAATAGGTTATATAGAATATAAAAAAAATCTACCTACATTTTACTTCATAAGTCTTAAATATAAAGGTTTCTGTTTTGTGTCTCACTTCTTTTTAATCTCTGTTACATTGTGGCATTTTCCTTTTATAATAATAATAATAATGTTTGTTTATTTTGTTGCAAAATGACTAGTTGATTAGTGTGGTGAGGTGCAAAATGCTAAAATTAAATTTTATTGTATGTGTTTTGTTTTTTAGTTCACCACTACCTATTTTATATTAAATATAAAAATGTAAATATTTAAAAATAGTTTTAAATATAATCATTCAGGTACACATGGCAGTGGTACCTGAAATGAGCTCTAAAATCATGATTTCATTGTCAACTAAGAAAAAAGCAAATTGGCGGAAAAATCTTTTAAAGCGTCTGCAAAGCGTGTTTAAGCATTTATTTTCACAGGCATTCCAATGAAAATTCATAGCTAAATATTGATCACATGTCGTCATTACAGATTTTAGGAAAGGTCAAATTGTCTGTTTATTACTGTGGTGAAATTATCCTTGAAATCAAATCCCACTGTTCTGGTCAATGATAATCTCGGCTGCAGTGATTCGATATGTGTAATGTCTGGTCCGTTCTGGTGTCAGATGATTGCAGCACAGCTGTATTTGCTGGCTAACATTGACAGAGTTATTGACATTGAATGTTATGACTCTGAGATATAAGATCTCTGACTCAGTGAGGGTAGTTATGACTAATTCATTGAGACTTGAGTGAAGACACAGATGTCAGTGAGGAGAATCGAAATGCTGACAGCTCTTCAATCTCATATTTCTTCTATCACACTGGACTTAATAATTGAATGAGATATGATGCAATAGCCAAATATCCATCTCATCATATGTACATAGAGCAACAATTTTCAAAAATGTGACAACATGCAAAAACGCATGCCATATGAATGTCCAGTAATTTGTAAGACTTGCGTAAGTCTGTCTCAGACAAAGTGGTTTGACTTGGAAAATGGGCTTACCTTATATACTGCATATACATGTATATATATATATATATATATATATATATATATATATATATATATATATATATATATATATACGGTATGACCTATGTTCTTAGGTACTTGTTCTTGTAATGATATAAAAATAAAACAAACAACATATTGGCTTTTAATTTTACTGATCTTCATTTGGGGGCTTTTCAAGCAAATGTTCATATATGATATTAGCTTCAATTAAAAGTGGTTAGAGCATGGTAAAACTGAACAGTGCCTTGTAATATTATGAACTGAAATGAATCCAATGCCTCTGGTGAAATCAGTGGAACCATAAATAATAATAATAATAATAATTAATTACATTTATATAGCGCTTTTCTCTGTACTCAAAGCACTTTACATAGGGGGGACGACATATCACCTGGATGATGCGACGGCAGCCATATTGCGCCAGAACGCCCACCACACACCAGCTTACTGGTGGAGAGGAGACAGAGTGATGAAGCCAATGAGAATATATATATATATGGGGACGATTAGGAGGCCATGATGGACAGAGGCCAAAGGGCAAATTTGGCCAGGATGCCGGGGTTACACTCTTTCGAAAGACATCCTGGGATTTTTTGTGACCACAGAGAGTGAGGACCTTGGTTTAACGTCTCATTCGAAGGAAAAAGCAAACCGGTGGGTAAAGATCAGTAAAAGTGGTTTCTGTGCTTTCACTGTGAGAACTGAGATGGGTTTCACACATGCTGGGGTTGACAAAGGGCTGAGAGGAGGATTTACAGTCTAATAAACCAGTGACTTACCACTGCCCTCAACTAATGGATGACCCTGAGGACAGAGAGTGAGAAGGTGATGTTGCTTCCACACTAGTGGTTTTGGTACAGACCCAGCTTCAATTGGCCATGAAGTTCTGTTTTCATAGTGTGAAAGCCATCATCTGAACTCAGGTGCAAGTCAGGGTTAGGTTTTTGTGAGCCATAGTACTATACATGATGAAGAGGAATTCAGTCTGGACGTAAATTCAGTCTGCTACAGATACTTCTGTGCATGGAAAACACTCCTTCCAGTAAAACACATAACTGCCACTGCTCAATCTGGTTCAAATTTGAGCATTTCTCATCAATAAAAGGTGGTCTTGGGGTGGAACACAATCAAAAACACAAATGAAACTACTTTGCAATAAAGTACATTATAATCAAAGCTTTCTATACTTCAAGTGCTTTTGACGAAAAATGGTTAACACTGAATTGAATACAGAGACATAGAGGGCAAGTTAGTCGGACTTAAAAATAACATATAACTGGAAGATTAAAACTCAGTTCATATGTGAGAACTTCACATACAACATGATCACAAATCCAAAATCATGTATGAAGTTAATTAAAGCATTACATCTATTTCTCTCTCATTATGTATGTGTGTGTGTGTGTGTGTGTGTGTGTGTGTGTGTGTGTGTGTGTGTGTGTGTGTGTGTGTGTGTGTGTGTGTGTGTGTGTGTGTGTTTGTGAAGTTAATTAACCCCTTGTGATTGCCTTTGGGAGAAGTTTAGCGTTTAATTACACTCATCAAATTATAATCATCTCTCTGTGAGTGTGTGTGTCCCTTAATCTACTAATAATCCTCTGAAACTCTGAACATGGTGCATAAATACACAAGTATGTAGAGTTTTAACATAAGCCCAGCTCTATTGCTCTCTCTCTGTCAAGTCTGTTGAGTTATATGATATCTTATGCTTCTGGTTTTTCAGAGATGCTACACATATACCAGAGCTGTTGATGTAAAATCATACCATGCTGAACCTTTAGGAAATAAAGCATAAATTAAAAAAATTCACATTGAGTAAAATGATTGGTTACACTTTATTTCGATAGTCCACTTCAGACTTTCAACTAACTATAAGTAACTTTGCAACTACATGTCAACTATTTCTACTATCCCGAACCCTAACAATCTTCTTATATTCTAATGAGAGTTAGTTGACATGTGGCTGCAAATTAATAAGAATTAGTTAACATGTTGCAAAGTTACTCATAGCTTTAAGAATGTCTAAATTGGACCATCGAAATAAAGTGTAACTAAATGATGTCTTGCATGTGAGAGACCGTTGTAGTTGTTTGGTTTTTTGATTCCCAATCATTGTAGCACTCAGATATTCTCAGTCAATATCTAATACTTTGTAAAATATTGTCCAGCATTAAGCAGCTGTGCAGCACTGTGTTTTTAACTGGATTCATAATTCACTTTTCGACAGGGAAGGCGAAAAATGCTGTCAACGTTCATTTGCCGTGTTTTGCTGCTAATGTACAGTCACATTTTGTTTTAATTAAAACCAGCAGAATATGACTGTTCACAATCCAAAATGGTTTGAGGCTAACACTGTGTCCTAACCAGACGCGATGCTATAAGATTCCAGCGACAAATAATTTGTCTGTCCACACTAGACGCGACGCGACTAAGAGATGCGTCAAAATCAATCAGAACCCACAGCCAATCAGAATAGCGTGTGGGCGGAGTCTCGCGGCAAGTGCACAGCACCAGAGAGTAATCTTGATGGCACTCGCAAGAAAATGGATAAGTAGGCTACATAATCAAATTCACAAATATCACACCATTTAAACATTATTAAAAATACATAGGCTACTGAGTTACTAAAACAATATTTGTCAAAGCATACAGCTGTTTGTTCACAGTTTGAACGTTCTTGTTTCCATTTGTTTAATTTCAAGATCTGAGGTGAATTATCCATTGTTGCTTTTACAGCTACAAAGCTGGTATTTTAATTGGTAGCACTAAATGATATTCAAAGTCACATTGCATGCTTTTAACATTAAATAAAGCACATAAACAGTACCTGAGATTATCATTGCCTCACTTTGTGTTTGTTGTTTCAGCCGTGACGTCGCAGAAAAATAGAAACCGTTTCTAAAACAGAATCGTCGCATGTGGCCGTTGCGGCTGGTTAGGAAAAAAACTCTGATTAACAAGGAAAAGATACCTTTTATCTCGCGTTGTGGCGTCGCGTGTAGTTAGGACACTGTGTAAGGATGAGAATCGCCTTTGATTCAGCCTTAAAATGGGTTGATTTATTGCCCTAGTTGGGTGGTGATATGAGAGCAGATAGAAGGGAGGGCTAAGGCTTGCTCACTTCATTTATGACACAGATTGCAAAAATAACATTCTTCCAGCACTAATCCACAACATGGGCCATAACTTAAAGTGGATTCATGGATCTCAGGGCTCCTGACTGATACATTGCTAACTGATCAGAACAAATACTACACAAGAGATAAAAAGAAATGAAGTTCCTAAAATTAATTTAGGGAGGAGTGAGCCAATCTAATCTTTCAATCAACAGCCTGAGTATATAAGCAGCCGCTTACCTCTCCCTAGCATCAGCTGTTCCAGTATCCCTCCACCTCCCCAAACTCCACCTTCATCTTAGGTACCTTGCCCTTTTTATTATCAGGTCCTACATTTAGCCACTGGGGGGGTATATCAGAGCTCGAGTTGAAGCTGCTTCATCGAGCCCCTCTCCAGTGGACAGCAAGCCAAATAAGTTTAACCTAATATCTTAAAGATTCTATGGGCAAACGAACTCGTTAAAAGACTTGAAAGTTTTCCAATTAAAGGAAGTGTTCCAACCGTTTTCCAAACCACTTGTCCTAAATAGTGTCAGGGATGCTGGAGCCTATCCCAACATTTTGGGTCATAGGTAGGGAATCCCTTTGGATGCATCCAATTCACAATTGTTCGTCTTTGGATCATGGGGAAAACCAGAACACACAAAGGAAACCAATACCAAAACAGGGAGAACATGCAAAGTCCACTGAGAAAGGCCTCCTGGCTCACAATGGTGTCCCACTAACTGACTCAAAAAACGGAATCTGATCAGGGGTGTCACAATTTCTGACTGTTTTTGCCAAAATCTAACCCTCTTTCGTCAAAGGATGAAAAAAGAGATACCAAACAAAACAACTGCCTCTGACACTTCCCTTTGCGAATAGTACACTGGCCTAAAAGATCTTTCTGGATCAACATATTTTGTTGGTCATGAAACAACATATGTTTCATACAAATATATTCCTTACATGGCGTATACCAAACACTAATTCAAACCATTAAAAACCTCTAAAACCAGATGGAAATGATGGGTTAAAAAATATTTTGTTCAAGCCTCTAATCCCACTTCTAACCTTAAAATCTAATAGATGCTCCAGGACCAACAAAGATGTTGATTCAGGAACATGTTTATCTTGGCAAATCACGATCACTGGGCAGTCACATTATGAACTTTGCACTATGAACATTTCACTTGAAGGTAAATGAAGGATCAGTGGAGAACAGAGTGTGTTTCCAATATACAGAGAGGCAGGCAGAATATATACGTGTGGGACTCATTTCCTCAAATACAAAAGTGGTACAACATTTCATCATGGTTGAGATGGTAAGGCTCATGGGAGTTTTGCTGGTTATCGCATCATCAGCATCTGCGGCACAGTGCTGAACATTCAGAATTAACCAGGGCGAGAGAGACCCTGGCTTTGTGTTCACTAGCAGACAAATAGAGCTGCTCTAAGCAATTTTTTGGAACACCATGCATAAAATGTTCCTACTGCCTGACATATATCCCTAAAATAGGTGTCCTGAGAAATCACACCTGGGACTGTGACAGCATCTGAGCTCTGTAAACAGAAAAAAAAGAAGAAATCTGAATGCATCCCACACAAGTTAGCCAATTTTGGTACTATACTTCATTGACTGCCACTCATTTTGCACATTCAGGTTTGCTGACATTGGATTTCCTCAAATGTTTTTGGAGAGTTTGGGGGAGAGGACGTGTGGTTGAAGCAATGGGGGGTGGTCTGATTCAGAGGCTATGTCTGGTGGAAGTTAGCAAATTGGCTAACATTTTGTACAGCAGGGTTGAAGGAATTACATGGATTTTTTATATACTGTATCTATGGCTTGTTCAGACACTTTGATTGTCAGTTCATTTGAACTACTGGTTAAGCAGCCTTGACAATAAAGTTGGTAGGAGTTTTCTTTACCTACACCTTTCCATAAAACTAGCAAACATTAAAAAACAACGGATTCAATTGAACAGATACTGGATTTTAGTGATCATTCCACTGGAATGGATTTAGCTGGATTCAACTTTAACAGTTGTGTGTCTGAAATGGAAACAGACAGGAAAAAGTGCACCAGGAAACACACACACCAGAAAACACACATATCCACACGGGCCGTGAAATAAAAACCTTTCTCTCTAAGGACTCCCACTTTGGGCCATGTGTTGGACGTGAAACATTCCAGAAGCGTTAAATGATTCCTGAAGGAAATCCAATCCCCACGCTTTTTGCAGACCTGCAGCGTGTAGGCTAGCCCTCAATTCACTGGTTTTCTGTGGTTCAAAGGTGTTTACCATGAAAACCTCCTGTGCTTTTCCCCCGTATCCCTTCCTACGTTACAGGTAAATGTCCATAATCGTTTGCGTCTCGGCGTGTGGCAGCAGAAAATCTTTGATGAATGAAGAAACCCCCTGTGAAGGGGAACAGGAAGAGTCTCTGAGGGGCCTTGATAATTCATCAAAGATACATTGATAGAACCTTCAATTCTTCACAGAAGGACTCACGCACTCAACACACGACTGAGAAGGTCTGAACTTTCACCACACTCTTAGAGAAAAGGATGCTTGGACAGCCTCCGTGCCAGTTTGATTTGGCAGTTTCCTGAGCTGCAGGACATAAGGAGATCTGGTTCAGACCGTGAACATTTCAAAATTGTCTTGTGATACGGACTTTGAGTATTCTCTGAAGGTTTCTCATTTTAGTTCCATCTGTTAGTAGATGACAGTGACTAAATAGATGTGTATGTGCACCCACAGTGAGTAGAAAAGGTTATGTTGTCAGATTCATGCTAGCAGCTTTAGACCATTGGCGTCTAGGATGATATAAACATGACTGTCAGATGCCCGCTGAAGAGACAATCATCAACAAACACCAATGTCAGTCAACACACTCAATTAGTTTTTCCTTTCAGGCCACAGTTTGTGTTCTAAAACCTTCATCTACCAACTGAGACAACTAGTGGATAGCCTACATTTGCTCTTGATTGGTGCACATGGACATCTACCTCTCTGTTATGTTGGTTGGGGGTAAGTTAAGCCTCATCTGCTGTGATGTCACAGTCATGCTGCATTGTGGTATTTGGGACTGCCTGAGGTGTATATGAGTCAATTTGCTCCCTCAATCAAAATCAAGTGTTCAAAATCAAACTTCCCCCATCCACTTGAAGTGGAATGCACTTAAAAATGGCGGCAGAGATTCCACCAGAAGGAAGTGCTTGGGGACATTTGTGAGTGTGTGTTTGAAACTGAAGTGGAACACACCCTATATCTGTATTTTTCAAGCTTGTTCATGGACAAAGAACATAATGCCTCATAATGCCTTCCTTTTGTGTAGGCATGTTTCACCAGGTAAATGTAGGCTACTTTCGATAAAAGGTCCTACATAGTAGGAATACTTTTAGCTGTATTACTATGTGTCATAGGTAAGCAATTGAGTAGACTAAAACTCTGTATAGAGCAGGGGTGCACAACTCTGTTCCTTGAGGACGTATCCCTGCAGTTTAGTTCGAACCCTGCTCCAACAGGCATACCTGTAGTTTTCAAATGAAGGACTTGATTAGCTGGATCAGGTGTGTTTAATTAGGGATGAAGCTGAACTCTGCAGGGCTATGGCCTCCAGGAGTATAGAGTGAGCTTGAGTGTCTCTCTTATAACAAATCCATGAAAAGTCCCTGCATTGGACGCATTTTTGACATAACACGTCACAATTATTTGCGGCTGTCTACACTGGACACATCAAAGTTAACATCATAAACTGGAGCATTTGTCTTTTTGAAAGGGTGCCTGATAATGTTGTATTGAAGTGTCCATTGCAGTGCATTGTATTGCAATACCCTGTTCGCTTTGATGTGTTCATGACATGTTTAATCTTTGAAGGTTTAAATGCATTTTTTTTCAGCTTGCGCTTCTGTACCCAGAGATTAATCAATTTTCCCATGCATGGCATCCTTCATGGTCACACCCTACACACCCTCTGGACTCACCTACTACAGTAGCCACACCCCATACTCTCACTATAGGATGAAGGATCTTTGGAAGGCAGCCTTCATTTCGCGTCCATCATTCAGCCTGTTTTGAAGGATGCATTGGATGTACTGTATCCTTTGCGGCCTTAAATCACCCACAATCCTTTGCACGTATTCAAATTCACAAAAATAAACTGACGGAAAACGAGTCTGTCCTGAGCTCGTTTATTATAGTTTATTATGAAATGTAAGACAAAAATAATGTTTTTGGACATGAAAGTATAGATGTTCTGTTTTGTATTGCTGTAAATGTATCCCTTAACACTTAACTGCCAATAATGTAAGCCACTGGGAGACCACATACGGTTGTCATTCACTGTACTGTATTAGTTACAGTAGAAAGTATTAGTTTAATAGAAAGCCAGTTAATATAAAGATTTGTAATACAAAGTATTTTCCCTAAATTAAGTTTAAATAGGCTTTTCGTGCAGTGACCACGGGGCGGAAGCATTTGTGACGTGACCATGGGCACTTCCTATACTGTCTCATTCTAGCGTTTAATGCCGAGGAGGACTCTAGCACAGTGTTTCCCAACCCTGCTCCTGGAGGCACACCAACAGTGCACATTTTGGATGTCTCCCTTATCTGACCCATATATTTCTGGTCTTGGAGTCTCAACCAACGAGCTGATGAGTTGATTCAGATGTGATTGATTAGGAAGAGTTGGAAAATGTGTACTGTTGGTGTGCCTCCTGGAAGAGGGTTGAGTAACACTCCTCTATAGATGTTGGTCTATGAATGCAGGGATTTGATATCATTCAGACACAGGAGCATTAGTGACTTGCCATATATTGGGTAATGGCATGTTAAAAGGATGTTAAACTATGAACATATAGGCTAAATCAATCCTAATATATTTTACTGTATTAGAGCATAGTGTACAAATTGTGATTCAATTCAGAGCCTGCTTTAACACACCTGTCAACCCCCCAAAAAATGATTGGCTGGTTTAAATTCATTTTATTTCAGCTGGATCAAAAGTCTGCAACATTGTTAAATATTTTTAGGAGTACAGTTGATGGTTTTATAATGGGGTGCCCAATCCTTTTGCTGAAGAGGATTGTAAAGTTCAGCTCCAAACCTGATCAAACGCACATGAAGCTGCTAATTAAGATCTTCAGGAGCAGTTGATAATCATGTACAGGTGTGTTGGAGCAGGGCTGGATCTGAACTCCTGGAAGGTTCATCTCCAGGAACCCCTGACTTAGGGGGCTTTCACACTGGCAGTTTAGTTCGGAACGGGGCACGGTTCGCATGAAAAATCGCTAATGTGAACGCTGTCATGGGACCCGGGTGCGCACTGGGGTACCGAACCCGAGAACACCGGGAGGAGGTGGTCTGAGTTCGGTTGCTCCCGAACCGTGCTGCGGTTCGCGTGTATGTGAAAGCAACTCGGACTCGGGTGCGCACTTGTTCAGGAAGTGAAGTATCCTGCGCATGCGTTTTAGCCGATTATGATGTATATATTTAAATAAAACACACATAAGGGATGAAGATTTACCCTGGATACGAGCAAGAGTGAGTCTGCAGTGTATTCGTGCATAGTGCGTGCAATCAGGGCAACAAATTAATGGAAATCCACTGTCTTCTCAAGAGTCCATTTGCAAGCAGCGGAAAGACAGCTTATGCGAAACACACACACAGTTAGCCTGCGTTGTTTACTCAGCTATAATAGCACCCACTTAATAAAAAACACAATATATTGACCCGCGTCGGGTTTTCTATCATGCGCCGTACATGTTTGGAATGACGTAAGATGCACGCAAACGCACCAGAGTTCGATAGAATCAAGTTGAGTGTGAAACCAGACCAACGCTGCGGGGGGCGCCGGGGACAATCGCGCCCGGGCTCGGACCGCAGCAAACGAGCCCAGTGTAAAAGCCCCCTTACACAAATGTGGACTTTTGTAATTATTATTGTACATTATATCAGTTTATGAATTTAATGGGAATCAACTCATGACCTTGGTGTTGTAAGTATCATGCTTAACTGTTTGAGCTACAGAAACATGGCACACTCTTAACCTAGCATGTTAAGTGGCTAGTTAGCTATTAAATTTAATTTAAATATCCCTTTCATCCATGGAAAAGTATTCTGTGTAGTCTAATTTACCTTGCATGCACCATGTATTCTGAAACAGACTCCTCTGATGTGAACACATTGACATAGATTTCAGATGCAGTCCAGATTTCCTGCTCTTTTCTGATTTGGTTGGAACTGGTGACAGGATTAAGTGTTTTTACGGAATGTGTATAGAGGGAAGTTTTACAGAACATGCCTGGAAGCTCCTGGCCTTCTCCCTAGAGCCCCACATGTCGCTAACACACACACACCACTCACTAACATGCTCATGAGTGCAGGTGTTTGTTTCTAATTGGCTAGTTAGCTGAGAGACATGTTTTACCTGACTGCTTACCGCTGATGCGTGTCTCATGGCGATGAAGAGCCGGTGAAGCCTGTCAGAACTCAGGGTCCGACACACACAATTTGAAGTGGCACTTTGTCAGCAATTAGCCTAGATTTAGTGTGCTCATGTTGGTGCTCTGATGGGATTGTTAGGAAATGTCACTAACCTCTATTTTTTGGAGCAAGTCGCTGGTTTTCATGGTGTTTCCAGTGGGTGGATTTTACTAATCAGCTGATAATCAAAATACGGAAAGATAAGATAAAATGACATCACTGGAATATGTCAACATAAGAGTGCTCTCTGTTCTTCTCAACAGATTGTGAACTGATGTTTACCAAACCACCAGACTGAGGTATATCCATTATGCTAAAGCTGAATGATATTTAAGCTTATCTAATGCTTGTGGACATGGTGGTTAATTTTTGTTAAATGGTTTGTCCACCAGCTGGTGTGATTGATGTTTCTTAATGGTATATTCATTATTATGTGACATGTATTGTTGTTAGAGGAAGTGGTGGAATAGATCCAGAATGTTAGTTTGACACTTTGGCGTGATGTTCTCATGACACATCATTTGCACAAAGAGACAGTGATATGTTTATTTTTCACTTGATGTAAATCAGGTGATGTTTCAAAGCCATATTGTTTTCATCAGCTCCTGAAAACCTTCTGTGGCTGAGTAGTGAATCCGTATAACTAGAGGATATTTGTCTCTTTCATTATTATAGGAGTGTCTTGGTGTTACTGAGGCAGTGGGTCTGTTAGTGCTCTATACAATTGATTTAATAGACTTTGACGATAGCATGTCAAGCTAATAGCTTGCTACTCTAATAATTTTATAATTTAATTATATTGAATTATTATTATCAATACTGTTCAATATGGAATGAGGTGTAGCCCTATTTATTAACATTTTCTCTCTTTTCTTGGAATCTTGGTTGGATGTTTTCAATATGGGGTTGAATTATTCTGACTCTTTCCAAAAAACAAGAGCAACAATATCAATAGAGTGCAACACTCTTTGCAATGGCCGTTGGTTCCAGAAGTATTTTTAAAGGTGTTTATTGTGTATATACAGTAGAATATGATATTTAACCTTTTTTTGTTAAATCTGCATTATATATATATATATATATATATAAAAATCAACAATTTTTAATGAACATCTCAAGAAAGTTTTTTTTATACATCGTTCAGTCATGAAACAGTTCTGAGCAGCTGATTGGTTCTCTTAAAGCCTCTTCACTTTGGCCAATCGATTTGTTTGTTCTCTCTATGTAACCTATTTATTTAAATCCCGAACCAGCTCAGTGCAGCACGCCATGGGAATTTCCCCAGCCCTCCACCTTCCCCAGCACCACCTGCCTAGATCTGCTAGCGTCCCTACTTTCCTTGAGCAACTCACATTCTATTCACCACATTTATGTGCATGTTTCGGCCTTCACTCATCCAGCGTCATGTTTTGAGTTTGTTTTCTGGTCTAGTGTTTTTGCTGTCAGTGTGTTTATTGGTTATTTCCTCCTCCTGTTTCCAAGTTACAGATTGATTTAAGTTTCAGTTCAGGTGTGCAACCAGCTCCCGTGACAGTAGCAGATCTAGTCCGCCAAGACTAAACTTATGCACATTCCATTATTTACACAGATATCAAGTAATATCAGACATTTCACATTGGTCAATCAGCATCATTTTTTTTATTTTTTTATAAATCTCTTAATTAACTATTGAGTTTCTTGTAGAATATAACACCTGGGCATGTGAAAAGAGTAAAAATGTTATTTGTTCTTTCACTTTTTGCTCCAGCCCTTGAGTGATTGCATCCTTCACCTTTATGGCAGCGTTTGAGATATTTTACAGGCTACTCAACTGCCCAAGCTAAAGAACCTACAGCTGTTCCCTTTGTGTTTCTGCCACTCATAAAAAGACATGAAATCACCGATTTTATACATTTATAGACAGCACAAGCTCTTTTCCACAGTCCAGTGACACTCATAAACACAGATGGCCCCTCACTACACTTTTATAATGCAACCCAATCACTTGCACCCGGATGCCAAGAACCACCTCACTCGTGTCCTAAAGACTCTGACAAATGGATGACATTTACAGATTGAGTCTGATCCTGCCCTTTGGGTAATTTATAGTACTATATACATTGTTGTAAAATGGATAGCTTTGACTATAAATTTTGATTGGATGACACTGTTGCAGATAATGCAGATAAACGCACACCTGTGACCACATTCTACGTCAATGGTTAATTAACTACGTTAATTCTAAGTTATATTAAAGCATATTAAACAGCCAAATTATATTACTTGCCATATTTTGGATTACGTTTTAGAGCGTTACATCAACTAGTTGCCTGTATTATAATTTAGATCGTGTTTTATTTTGAACAAAATTGCCTCTAGGTAGGTTACAGAAGGCTTGCTTCATAGAGACAACACCTTAATCCGAGTGTGCACTGTACGATTTATAATAGTCCTTTACGACTGTTGCTTGTCAGACTGTACGAACATGATCCTCGGTGTAATCCTTGAAATGATCTCAGTTGTCATTCATGTCAGACAGTACGACAGTCAAGATGCGTAAAAAACAGATGCACGCTAGAAGACTTGTCTGGCGTTTTACGTCATCAATCCGTGACACGTTCAGTTACTGTGATTTACATCCGGGATAGAAATTTTGGCTAGTGAACAAAAACAATCACTGGCGTTAATTTTTATCATGGCTGAAAAAAAATGTATACGTGTGCAGTGTTGGGGGTAACTCACTACAAGTAACTTTTTAGTTACGTAATCAATTACTTTTTCAAGTAACCAGTAAAGTAACGCATTACTTTTAAAATTTACAACAAAATATCTGAGTTACTTGTTCAAATAAGTAACACAATTTACTTTGTTTTCCTATTTATTGACTGACATCTCTTGTCCACATGTTGAGACAAATTGAAGTGCAGAGGCGTTGTGTGTAAACATGATGGTTATTGTAATTCTAGACTAAATGTGAGTATGAATTTACTCATCTAACTCGCACAAAAAAAGATTAAATATTCCTCAAAATGAATAAAAGTAACACAAAAGTAATGTAACACATTACTTTTCTAAAAAGTAACTAAGTAATGCAATTAGTACTTTTTAAGGGAGTAACGCAATATTGTAATGCATTACTTTTCAAAGTAACTTTCCCAACACTGGACGTGTCTGTGGAGCAAGTGATGGTTCCCTTTCATTCGGTCACGTTTGACGTTATGTCGATGTGACAACGTAACGCCTCCCGTTCCCTCCTTCAGGGAATGAGGGTTACATAAGTTACCGAGACGTTTGTTGTTGTCTCTCTTATTGCATTATCAGGTTCTGTATTCCTATTGGTGTTTGATTTGACGGTTGTCGTAGGTTGACTGAGCATCAAATCTTCTGACTTCTTCAGAGGTAAAATTTGTTCACAATAGTCATTAATCAGCTGTCGGCTAACATGTCAAACTAGCAATCAAATACTTCAGACTTTGGCCTAGGATCAGAGCAATCTTTTAGGATTCACAAAATGTGCCTGAGACGGCCAAATCATAGCCAAAATCAATACAGTGCAACCAGCTTTAACCAAGTTCATTTAAGCATTCTTACCAGAGGCTCTACCTCTATTTCACTGCACCTTATGCCGAGTTCACACTGCACGATTTGCAAAGTAGTAGCGTCACTGTTCTTTTTACACTGCGTGACTATCTGCAGTAACTGCACGATAGATTGGCGACAGGAGGTTTCACACTGCATGACTTTACAAAAGAAAGAATCGCCGCCAACTTCTGTCTAATCCGCAAACTACGTTTCACAACCAAACACACGCAAGAAGCGATTAGGAAATAACACAGGATCACTCGTGCGTGAGACTGAAATTGTTATTAAAAATGAAAGAAGATTTGTGATCCAAATTGTCTTTGCGCTGATTGCAGCGAAAAGGAGAAAAAAACATATAATGCAGGAAGAAATGGTTGGGGAGACGAGGGGAGCACGGATTGTGTGTTCTGCAAAGAGAGAACTAGAGGATAAATTAATAATTTTGCAATGTGCGGCTGTTTTTGCTGGTCAAGCAAATGTTTGTGCTTTGTTTCCGTTTGATATAATTGTAAATGTATCTATTAAAATACTCCCTGAACTTCCCGCTGTCCTGTTTCTTGTGCTCTCACTGGCTGTCGGTCATCGCCGATGTAGTTTTCAGTCAGAACACATTCACACAGCAGGATTTTGAATCGCTGACAGGTCCAGATATTTAGCATGCCAAATATCTCACGGGCGTCAGCGACTCGTCGGCAATTCTCTCAGATCGCGTCTTTGATCATTCACACTGCGTGATTGTCCCTCACGTGAACGACCACCGATTTGCCTGTGATTTCGGGCATTTGTCGGCGATCTCACAAAACCTGTCAGCAAGCAAAAATCGAGCCTACAATCGTTCAGTGTGAACTCGGCATTACATGGAATACGTTCTTTCTGTCTGAATCGATCAGACCTCACGCTGACCCTTTATTTTGCATGTTAAACATTAACACGTAAGCATTGGCTACATTCCTGAAAAGAAATGGGAATTGTGAGAAGGTTCACAAAATGATCTTCAGCTTCTGAAGAAAATATTTGAATCATATGACTCTTGCAGGGTTCACATTATAGCCCACAAAACCATCTATTCACAAAATATTTAGCATACATGTAGACAGTTCAACATTCTTGACAGTGCAACGTTTTTTTAGGACAGTTATTATTGATAGAGCATTAAAGCTCAGGATCTGGAACAATGAACAGAAGGCGGGCTCTATTTTCTTGGTTCTGCTCTGGATGTTACTCACATTAATTATGTTCATGTGCCATGAATTGAGTGTTAAAGGAATCATTTCCCCAAAATGACAATTTTGAGCATGAGTACCATGACTATATATCATTGTATGCTTGCATTGTATGGAAAAGAACAGCATGCATATGCTGTTAAATATCCCTACTTCTGTGAGAAAATATTGAAAAAAGTTGTCTTTTTTTCTAAAGTGTAAAAAGAAATATGGGACAAGCTCTCTATGTACCCCCAAAAGATATGAACACATTAACCTCAATTCACCTCAGATTAACTTTGAAAACAATAGTTTTTATTTTAACCTTGTTACAAATAGTAGTAACAGTGCAATTAACCCTAAACCAAACCCCAATCCAAACCCTGACACTATACTAAGTACATTTTGTTAATTAATTAAGGACACCTTAAAATAAAGTGTAACTGTTTTTGTCTATCTTTCCGTCCGTCCATATATTTAGTTAGTTAGTTTTTTATATATATATATATATATATATATATATATATATATATATATATATATATATATATATATATATATATATATATATATATATATATTTCTGGGCATTAGTGGGGAGTAAAGGATATATAATATTTTTGTATTTTCTGAAGTCAACTGATATATACAGTACATCACCACAGCAACATTACCATATTCCAGATATGATCCGTCAGTGTGTTTTATCTTCTTGGTTCATACATCTGATATGGAAAAGATCATCTCACCCTGAACTGATCATAAGAATATGAGATATGATAGGGGCGCATGTCAAGATGCTCAGGTTTCTGTAGGTGGGAATCTCCCCCCTTTTAAAATCAACCTGAATTTGATGATGGTGGTCCTTATCAAAACAGTCTTCAACAAAGGACTGCTGTAATCTCGCAGCCTAAAATACAGTCTGCACTTGCCAAGATGGAGTTACAGTACATGTCCGCGAGAAATGCTGATTCATGAGTATTTTTGACCAGTTTATTAAACAGAAGTATTCGTTTGTTTGTTAACTGGACTACACTGGCCACACTCTGTGTTTGTTATTGCTTGCAACTAGTGATTATTTATTTGTATTATTTCAAAGCACCCTGACTCAAATAGTTAACTCACATTTCAGATCAGTTTCCATATCTCTTACAGAGTTGCCATACTGTATTATTGTACTCTGTACTTTGCAGTACATGTATACATATATCTTATATTTACATAGGGTCTGCACTATACTGGTGCTTATATTCCCAGAATGCACTACAGCTTGGAAAAAAATAATCAATTTCTTGTTTACTAATGATCAAAGTATGTTTTCTTTTAAATGATGTATGCTGATTGAGCACGTTTGAGTTTTGTATGCTAATTCTTGATCCCTGTGTGTCGTTTAATTAGCTTCATAATTCTGTGCTAGTGTACTGTCCCTATTACAAAATTAATTCAAAGCAAATAAGTAGATTCAGTTCCTGTCTTTTTAAAATATGAACTTTGAATAAGAACATGTTCTCTTTCTTTGTTGCGGTTAAATTCAGGTGCTTAAAATGGTTTGATGACAGTCTTGTCAAGAAAAGAAAAAGAAAATTAAAGGCCTGATGTGGTTCACTGCTAAACACTCAATACGTTCAGTAGTCCAGTTCACCTTAATAACTAACCATCACTACACACACTATTCACACTCTCACTCACAGATTTCTCAGGAAAACATCTGGCTATGTGCCGTTTGCATAGATTTTTTTGTTCAATTACTGTTTCTTTGCACATCAAACAGAAAAGAAAGAACCAGACTTCTCCACATTCCGGCAGCGTGCCTCACTCCGGACAAACTTCACACACCTTCCTTTCTCTGTTTCCAACCTGTTCTCTCTTTCCACGGCCAGCACTCGGGGAGTCGCACATGAAAGAGCCGGCTATAAAAGAGAGCTAATCTCCCAGTTCTTAAAACACGCTGCGTTTATTTTTACAATCTGCAGCTGCACCTCCCCAGAACCGCCAGTTACGTGTGCTTGCATGCATGCGTGTGTGTGTGTGTGTGTGTGTGTGTGTGTGTGTGTGTGTGTGTGTGTGTGTGTGTGTGGAAAGTGTTCTGGAGTTAAAATTGAGAAGAAATGTAAGAACGTATGATGGAGAAAAGAGAAAGAGACCTTTATTGTTCTCCAGAGAGGAATTATATATTCTCAGGCCTTCACAATATCTGCAGTTTAGACACTAAAAAGAAAACTCAACGTGCTACTTAAACCACTAAGCAGCATTTGCAGTGCTAACATTTAAAGAGAAAAAAATGTTTCAACACTAAACTCTGCAGGGGAATAAGCAGCTTAATCCAGTCTTTGCTGGTCTTAACTTGTTTAATATGGTTTTTCTAAACTCACAGCTTGGCCAGGTTAGGTTTGACCTGGTTTGTTGGTTGGTTGTTCTCCCTGACCAGCTGACAAGTGTTTAATACCTCTCTGAAACTGGCAACGTTCCTCAAAAATACAGCATAAACAGTCTGTCCAGGCGGGTTTATGCTGATCTAGCTGATGGACCATCATTGTCATGCTGTTCTGAAGCAAACCTGAGCTGGTGTAGCAGGTCCAACAGTTTCTAATGCTGGGGTGAGTTTCCCGTACAGCGACGTAACTCGCTGCTTCACTACCGTAGTACGATGCACCGTTGAAGAAATAACTACCTAGTCACGACTGTTTCCCGAAACCGTATTGTCGCAAATTGGTCGTTCAACCACGTTGGTTAATGATGTCACACACATGGTGGAGTAATAACTTTTTTTTAATGGAGATCTAATTAATGCTAGATGTTTTGCTATAAATTATGGATATGGCATCTGAGATGTGTTTCTCTTTTTTCTCAGTTATTTCCCGATTCTATTATAGTCTCTTTCTTACGTACTAGAGCACGTTCGCACATGCACACTCTTCAAAATCGACGCTTTAAATTTCTTGACAAACTAAACAAACTGAATGTCAGCTTGCTTATTTAGCTCAAGATAAGGATTTATTGAGTCCATATGTCATGCAAACAAGAAACTCTGCTTCTAACCACAGGTCGAGAGTGTCGTTCCAAACACACAACTTTGCGATGCTGTTTACGAATTTTCATTGGAACGATGGTTTCAGGAAACACCGACTCGTTGAACTGCTGATAACAGCCGAATTTTTGGGAAACACACTCCTCGAGACCAGAACACCAGCATCCCATGCCAAACATAACTTATGATGGTGACTAGCAATGCTGTTTTTTTTTTCAGCAAGGGAAACAGACCAACTGGCCCTAACAAACCTGTCCCGGCTGGGAGACCAACTAACCACTTTTTCTTTTCAATAGGAAGTCGCTGAAGAAAAGTCTTGAGAGCTGGGACTGTGAATCAGAGTGATTTTTCTCCAGACTCATATGTGCAATGAGAGTCAGGGTTGAGCACTATGGCCCACATTATGAGGTCCCACCCTGAAATGAGGCCTGACCCTTAAACTCTTCTGGGTTGACACCTGCTCAGTCATCTACTAAACCCTCTGCGAGGTCACCAGGTTTTCCTGGCCAGGGTTCAGGGACTATAGCAAAAAATATGACTCCTCGTAGAACATCTGCGAGAAGATTAAAGTTCATTCGTTGGAGATGAGAAACTCATGGACTGCTCTAAACACCGGTCTACCTCTTCTCCCAAAATGTTTCCAATACAACATACAAGTAATATTAGTTAACATAAAAAAAAAAAATCATTACTCGTGGTAGCTCTGCTTCAAATGTGTGATCTTTTCAAATTGCATTTTTATTCAAATGGAGTGGAGACGAAAAATCTTAGATGCATCATAGATAGGGCCACAAAAGTTGTACTGGTCAAATCCATTTGTGCGGTTATCGAAAGTAGTGCAATTGTGGACAATGACAGAAACAATTTAATCTCTTTACAGTTTGGAACTGTTTTTGTTCAAAATTAGCATGGATTCCCATGATCTCATTTGTACATTTTTCTGCCTTCTGCTCAGACTCAGTGACAGTTATGTTCATGGTTATGTTTTCTAAGGCCTTGTCCACACTAATACGTTATAACACAGTTTGTTGTTGTGGGAAGGAGGCGGCGGGAACCGGCGAACATTCACGACTTTAATAATAAAACAAACAAATACAAAACGAAAGTAAAAGACAGCAGCCCCTCACGGACGACTACTGTCACATACAATAAAACAAACAAAAAACAAGTCCAGGCCTGGCCTCTCTCGTTCTTCCCTGTCGTCGCTCCTCCTTTTATGCTTCCGCTCCTCCATGAGAGATACGAGACCGGTGCGTCCCGCAGGAGTCGCTCATCAGTAATCACAGCACCGGCCTCGTCCTGCTCGCCACATACGTCTTCGTTTGAAAAATCATATTTTTCTCTCTGTTTTGGCCTTCTGTCCACACTTAGACAGCATTTTTATTCATGAAAACGAACCTTTTTGAAAACGCTCTCCAAAGTGGATACATTTTAAATTTTTGCAAATTAAAAACTGTCAAAAAACTGTTTGGACTGTCAAAATGGAGCTATTTAAAAAACAATAAGTTTAGTCAGTAATTTTAATCACATGACGCATATTGTACCAATAGATATTCATGTTTATACCGGTATTGTGCCTTTTATGTGCTATTCACTTTTACACTGTTGCTAAAATATGTAACTTTGCACACTCTTCATATCACAAAGATGACAGAAAATTCACTCGCATTTGCTGTCCTGCGCAAAACATGAGAGCAGTCGCGTTTTACACCAAACATATAATGGTGAGTGAGTGCGACCGGACGCATCAGTGAATGCTGAGATATTTTGCTAAATAAAATTATCCTGCCAGAAGAATTGTGTGATAAGTTTATTTATTTTTCCATTTGTATCATCTCAGTGAGCTTTTGTGATGTTTTACGCATGCGCTCTAAGGTGAATTTAGTGTTTTCCGACGTTTCAGCGTGGATGAGAAACTTTTGGAAAACGCCTGAAAACTCAAGTGTTTAAACGAAACGTTTTCAAATGTATCCAGATAAATGTAGGCGTAGCCTAAGAATCTTGCTTTTTTTTATTTGAAATTATCATATTGTAAAATAGTTACGCTTTCCCATGAAATCGGGTTTGCAGAAATAGAACGGGCATCAGGCAACACTTTATTTTCAGGTGACGTAGTTGCATGTTACTACATGTACTTACTAAAGTAATAACAGTAAGTTATGCATAATTACAACTAACCCTAAACCAAATCCTAACCATAACTCAACTCATACGTAACCGTACATTAATATTACTAGGTACTTTTTTAGTTTTTTTAGTTTACTTTTATTGTTTCACTATTTGTGAGTACAATGTAACTACGTCACCTTAAAGGTGCAGTGTGTAAGAATGACAGCTAGTGGTGGAAATAGGTACTGCAGTCCAAATGCAAAATATCGGAGATCGTTGTATCCCCCTCCCAGTGGCGGCGCCAGGGAGGAGCTAGGTGGTGCTGTAGCTCCCCCTATAATAGCCATAGCACCCGCCCAGCACCCCCAAGAAATGTCTGTAATTTTTATAATAATAATTTAAAAATATATATTTGGTCTAAAATAACATGAGGCCCAAACAGGCGATCTTCTTTGGCAAAAGGACGCAGCGCCCGGCGAACGTTTGCAGACATCCCAAGTCTCCCTTATATTGATAGCCGGTCCCTGAGGGCCGCAAATTAGTTCAAATCACCAGGCATCTAGAGCTCGTGGGCTCCAAACCGTGTAGCGCGCCAAAGACAGAGAGAGCGAGAGACAAGCACCCAATCTTTTTTTTTTCAGAGAAAAGAGTATGTGAACTCGGCATGTTTCCTAAATATCTGCAAACATATTATGGTATTTGTATGCTTTAGTAGTGAAAAAGTTACATACAGTGCCTTTAAAATAAAGTGTAACCCAGGTTCTTGAAATACACCTCTGGTGCAACTCAGACACATCATCAGTGATGTATCCTGGGTTCATTGGGTGTTTCGGGTCTCACGACATCATACACCCTCGCCCAGGCGACCCAGCCAGGGTTGATCAGACCCTGGCTTGTGTCTGAGTAGCTTGTATGATCCACGGATCGCCCCGCTTGATCCATAGCCATCTTGACGCCTTTTCGGCGGCGTCTGTGATGTTCTTGACGGCTTTCCTGATGTGCAGTCCCTCCACTCCAAGCATCTTGAGGGCCCTAATCAGTGACTGGCCGACGAATCCTCTGCACCCGACCTCGATGGGATTACATCGGGTCCTCCACCCCCTGCTTCGGCATTCGCCTGCCAACTCCTCGTACTTGGCCCTCTTCCTCTCAAAAACCTCCTCCATCCGGTCCTCCCAGGGAACAGTCAACTCCAGCAGGACCACTTGCCTTGTTATTTCTGAAACCAGGACAATGTCTGGCCTGAGTGTGGTCACTGCAATATTTTCTGGGAATTTGAGCTGTTTCCCAAGGTCGACCTTCAGCTGCCAGTCCTGTGCTGTTGCCAGCAGCCCCCCTGATTGCTTCAGGCGCTGGTGTGGCTTCTCCCCAGCTTTAACAAAGGCGATGTTCTGTCTTGCTGGTTGCTGGTATCTACTGCAGGCGATCCCAGTGCTGATAACCTCTGCAATGACCCTCAGTACTTGGTCGTGGCGCCAACGGTAGCGCCCCTCTCCCAGTGCTTTTGAGCAGCAGCTCAAGATGTGCTCTAATGAACCTCCTCTCTGGCAGAGTGGGCACAGTGGTGTCTCTGCCAGGCCACAGCGGAAGAGATTGGATGGACTGGGGAGGACATCATAGACAGACTGAACCAGGAATTTAATCCGGTGTGGCTCAGACTTCCACAATTCTGTCCACGATATTTTCCGGTCTGCCGCCTGCTCCCATCGAGTCCATGCTCCCTGCTGCCTCATCCCTACTGACCTGCTGCAGCGGACTTCTTCCACCCCAGCTCGGACCTCCTCTTGAATCAGCTGCCTCCTTTCCTTCCCCTGGGCCTTGTTAAAGTGAGGTCTTGGATTGCTCCCGAGTCCTGCCCGTGCAGATGCCACTGCCCCCACCAGCTCACTATGTCGCAGCCGTGACTCAGCCTGATCTACTGCCTCTTGGGCCTTCCACTTCCTGCCGGTTTTGACTTCTATGCCTGCCGAAGAGACCTTGATGTCACTGGAGTCTCTATACAGTAGCACCTCTCTTGATCGGGTTACCATAAACTCTTCCTTCAGGCTGCTGAAGGGCAATTTTAGCTTGTTCTTCCTCCCGTACAAGGCGATGTCACTGAGGCTTCGTGGTAGGCCTAGCCACTTCCGCAGGGAACAGCTGACTTTCCTCTCAAAGCATTCAATGGTGGTAATTGGCACATTGTAGACCAGCAGTGGCCAGAGCAGTCGGGGCAGGATGCCGTGCTGGTAGATCCAGGCTTTAAATTTACCTGGCAGACCTGACTTGTCCACAGCCGTCAGCCAGATTACCAACTGGTTGGTGGTTGTCTGGAGTGCTGCGGTATCCTTCAGGGTGCAGTCGTAGATCTTACCCAGACTCTTGACTGGATTTTCTCCGACAGATGGTATCTGGATGTCTCCTAGTGAGAAGCGGAACTGGTCTGTAACCTTCCCTTTCTTTACCACCAGGGACCTGGACTTAGCTGGCTTGAAATCCATCCGAGCCCAGTTGATGAGGTGCTCGAGCCCTTGGAGGATCCATCTGCACCCCGGAACCGATGTTGTGGTCACCGTCAGATCATCCATAAATGCTCTAATGGGGGGCTGCCGTATGCCTGACTTGGTGAGTGGGCCTCTGCACTCTACCTCTGCAGACTTCACCAGCATATTCATCGCCAAGGCAAACAATATCACGGAAATAGTACATCCCGTGATAATGCCCTTCTCAAGCCGATGAAATGCAGATGTTTCCGCTCCAGTGGTGACTCTCAGACTGAAGGAATTATAATAATCCAGTATGAGGTGCTTAGTCTTGTCTGGAACGTGGTGTCGGTCAAGTGCGGCTTCTACCAGCCTATGAGGGATTGACCCGTAGGCGTTGGCGAGGTCGAGCCAGAGGACTGCTAGATCCCCTTTGCCTTCACGTGCCTCATGTAAGAGCTGAGTGACAACTCCTGTATGCTCGACACATCCTGGCATCTTTGGGACTCCCCCCTTCTGCACCGAGGTATCGATGTACTTGTTCCTCAGAAGGAACTCCGTCAGGCGTCGGGCAAGAATACTAAAGAAAAATTTTGCCCTCAACACTGAGGAGCGAGATGACTCTGAACTGCTCGATGGTACTTGAGCTCTCCTCCTTCGGGATCCAGACACCCTCTGCGTATCGCTACTGTTGCGCCACCTTCCCCCTCCTCCAGATGACCTTGATTAGTTTCCATAACCTCTTCAAGAGTCTGGGGCACCTCTTATAGACGACGTACGGCACTCCACTCGGGCCTGGTGTGGAGCTAGTTCTAGCAGCCTTGACGACTTCTTCAACTTCCTTCAAAGTTGGCTCCCTGGTGTTAAATGCAGAGGTGGGTTCCGGCGGAGTTATCAACGTTTTACATGGCCCGAGATCTTTATCTCTTGCACTGTCACTGTAGGTGGTGCTGAGGTACTTGTTAACCTCTTCTTCAGTGCATGCAAGATGGCCACTTTTTTTCTGCCCGAGGATCTGCTTCGTAAATCCAAAAGGGTCAGAAATGAAGGCGACACGTTTCCTGGCTCTCTCCTTGCCCCTCCTCCTATGCCACTCAGCTCGCCGGAGGGTGGTTAGTCTTTTCCTCAGGGTGTGGCGGAGTTCTGCCAGACCAGCCTTTTCCTCCTCCCTTGCCTGCTTAAACTGCCGCCCGAGCAGTCTGAGCTCACTCCTTAGCTGGCTGATCTTCACTTCCCGTCGGTTTGGCTCTTCCACACATCTGGTCAGCTGTTGTTCCTTAATAACGAACCTTTCGGCTCCGATGCTGATAATCATTGCTGACAGAGCCCGCAACTTCTGGTCTACACCCCCCCTCGCTGTAGCTTCAAGGATTTGGTGCAAGATTCTCCTGAAATTGTTGCCCTGATAGTTGTTAATCTAATAGAGAAAATTTGATCACAGTAGAAGATATTTTACATTATTGCCCTATATGCGTACATACTTGACACGCTTAAGAACACCACGATATGATATTTGGATGGAGTGTGCTTCAGATTTTATCCACACCTCTCCTTTTATCTGTCCTGAATTTGTTCTCTAATATTTTCTCATTTCAACTCCCACCATCTCTTTATTCTTCCATCCTAGTCCCACAGTTTTTTATTGCTCTGAGGAATGACAGATGTAGTCTGATTATCTGTGCATTTGCATGTGTACTGCACTAAACTTTTTAGGATTCGGTTTGTGAGAGATTCTTTGTGCATGAAGGAAAACAAGTAGCCGACTTGAGTTGAGGATGCATATGCTGGATTTGATGTGAGTGTGATTAATGTGTGTTGCCCAGTATGAAGTGTCTGGGTTCTTTTATCAGGGGTTCAGTAAGGCAGTTTGAGTCTTTAGCACGTCTACGGTTCTCTAGAGCAGATAACACAACCGTCACATATATAAAACACTTCACACCTCATACATCACCATTACCCGTCATGCCCTGGGAATGGAAGCGTGTGATTATTAGAGTCACCTGTGTTAGTACCTATAGTTTGATATGTTTGTAGGATTGTATTTGCTTCATATGTGTTCATGTGTCTGCCAAACCTAGCCGTACTCTGCAGACAAATTGACTGAAAAATGTCCTCAGGACTTAAAAGTTTCTTTTAGTTTTAGGTTTGAGGTAGGGTTTGGCAATGCTTTTCACACAATCTGCTTGGTTGTGTCAGATTTTTACATGGCAAACAGACAAAAAATGCCATACACATATTAAAGGAGAGACTTATCAGATACTTTGAAAAGCAATGTGTGCATGCAGTGGTAGATGATACTATTCACCAAAACAAGTACTTACTTACTTAAAACAAGCAATATTATTAAAAAAATATTAAACTGAATATAATGTCTCTCTTCTTTTGCTCTGCTCACCTCTTCACTTTCTTGTTCAATGTACCGTGTTGGGTAAATCATCCGCTAAGATTCTGAGATTACCAATAGGACCACACACACACACACACTGCAAGTGCATTGTATTAAGGAAACTTAAGTAAAGTTCAAGTATATTTTCCAATTATGTAGTGAGTGTACTAAAATCAATGCACTTGAAGTATGTGTAAGGAGACCAATGAAATCGGTTTCTTTCAACTTCTAATCACTCTCATTTGAACTGTGTGTGTGTGTGTGTGTGTGTGTGTGTGTGTGTGTGTGTGTGTGTGTGTGTGTGTGTGTGTGTGTGTGTGTGTGTGTGTGTGTGTGTGTGTGTGTGTGTGTGTGTGTGTGTGTGTGTGTGTGTGTAAATAGTACACTTTACAAGTATTCTATTTCAATATTTATTGGGACTAAATTGTCCCTCTTTTTAATTGATAAAAGTATACTTTTGAGTGTACTTTAAGTATAATGTAGCAGACTTTGGGTACGCAACTAGTTTGCATCTAAGTTTTGCCTTTTCCCTTTCAAATACAGTGTTAACTACACAGCAAGTGAAGTACAGCCTTTTGTTCATTTACTAGCTATACCCCTAACTCTCTTTTTAGTTTATGAAAGTACACTTAGTGTACTCTCAGTAAACTATTTGTTTAATCGTTTTAATACTGAAAGTGTAGTTGTACGCTTTCTTAACATCATGATCTTAATATTGTACTTACAGTTTATTCACACAATGGAAGAGTTGTCAATAAAACCAGCCAAATGTTTATCTGGTTCTTTGTGGGCTAATAGCACACAGGTCCACCCTATTAACTCCAAGCTATTCCACCCCAAAACTTGTTACTGTAAACATAAACATGTAAGTTTATCAGAAAATATGTAAAACATATGCTGGAGTACTACCTAAACGAAGCCAATGTGTGTGGAAAAAAAGTATTTAATAGGCTAAAAGGAGTAAACGACTATAAGCCAAGTATACTTAGAATATTACATTATACTTTTCTTAAGTATATCTTGGTTAAAGATTAAGCTAGCATCGGCCATATATACTTCACTAAAAATACCATATGGATTGGCCAGCATTATTTCTGGGTGAACATCAGCTATACAGGTCTTTTCAGCAGGTCCTACACAGGAACACATGTTGGCATGTGTTTTCAAAGACTATTGACTCTCCATTGGACAGCGACTGTAGTGCTCCCCACTTTTCAAACACAATTAGGCCTGATCCAAACACACCATGAATGGCCTAATCCATCCCATCCACACGGTCCAATGTGCTTCTCATCTAGAACCAGCACAAATCTCATTTCTATCCTTACGACCTCCAGAAACCCCCTCGCTCTCACACATACATATTAGGGACCATGAACTGTGGTTGTTGTTGATGAGTGTTTGTTTGCAGAGGTCGGTGTCCCCTTTATCATGCACACAAGGGGTTTGGTTTAATAGTTGCATTTGGAAAATAAGCCACCATTAAATCCACTGACGACCATTTAAGCAGCGCTAGCTATTATCATGTGTGTACTGCGAGTGGTAGCACTTGTCCACACAAACAAGTGCTTGAACAAACAGCTTGTCAGGTTTCTCTCGTCCTCTGTATTCTCCCCTCCATTGCTTCTTGAACACCGTTGAGACTGGCAGAGATTGCAACCACCTGTTCCTGTAGCCCTTTTAACCTCCCTACCCTACTCCCTGCATCTCCCCATGCAACACTTTTTGTAATTCTGGACGAAATTCATTTATATGTTTCGATAATTGTCCCTAATTGTTTCTTTGAAGGAGACCGAGGCGTTCGGGACATCTGGCCAACACATGTCCTGCATCCATGCAGCGGGCCGTGCTTTCAAACGCTTATGAGAGGGCAACTTTGTACCCAGCGGGAAATTTGTTCTCTACCGGCCTATGAGGCAAATCAGTGCCGGGCAGGGTTGATCTCTTTGAGTTGAGATGGTGACATTTTGACCCTAGTTAGATGATAAACATTGCATGAAACCGTGCCCCCCTCAGATCTACTGCGTGCTGCCGTTTGAGCCCCAATGAGGAACGAGGGTTCTGGGATAACTCAACCTGCTGACCCGGTGGTTAAAGTAAGGCGCTAATACCCTCATTGGGAATGGCGGAGTATCTCCACAGGGAATAGGTGTCCTCCATTCCATTCTTTTCAAACACAGTTAGGCCTGATCCATGCAAACACAACACGCATGGCCCAATCCATCCTGTCCACATGGTCCTGGTCTGTAGTTCTGGGATAACTCAACCTGTTGACACTGATGGAGAAAATAAGGAGCTAATAGTGAAGTTTCTCTGTTTGGAATGTATGTCTGGACCTGCAGTGCAAGCTAAAGGAATGTACAGAAGCTCTCTGGATTTCCCCGTGTGATTATACATTCCTCATGAGAACTGCAACTGACATTCAAACAAGCATTTTTATAAGATCTGGCTCACGCACACCAATAAATAGTGCATCGCTATAAGGCAAAACAAGCATCTACACGCAAAACATTGTCAGTGTTAGTCAGAATTATTCACGTTAACATATAATTATGTGTGTACACCCCAAACCTGCCTACTGTTCATGCACATTTACGACTACACAAATGATCCAGGGACCGCTACACATCATTCACTGAATCTGAATGCAACAAAAATAAATATGAAGAGCTAGAAAAACACACACGCACATTGGCCTCCTTTTCTGCTCTCTGACATAAGCTCAGATGCTAATAAAACACTCACTCACAGGTTTGCTTTCTCTGCTGCTGTGTGAGAGTGATGTCTCACTCCACTTCGAGTGGCTGTCAGTCACTGGTTTATTTATCCCTCACTGATTCCCGCTCACCATCTGGGAATTCCACTTTAATTTTCTTTCCTGCAACACCTGCAGTGTTCCATCCTCTCCTCTTATCTCCCAGTCTCTCTCTCTTCCTATTTCCTCCATCTAAATTATTTCAGACCTCAGTAATTAATGGAGAGATTAGAAAAACAGGTTGATGCATTGATGGATAAAAGGACAGACAGATGGAAGGATGGACGAATGGATGGATATTGGATAGATGAATGGAGAGATGGATAGACAGATGGATGGTCATAGAGATGGATGGATAGATGGAAGTTGGATGGACTGGGGATGTTAGACAGATGGGTAGATGAATGTTGGATGGATGGACAAATGGTCGAAAGGATGGATGAATGGACAGGGAGGTGACTTTTGGATGCTTGGATTGATTGATTGATGGATGGATGGCTGATTGGATGGATGGATTGACACTCAGATAGATGGATGATGGTTTAATGGATAGATGGATGGATGTGGATGGATACATAGATTGACTGACAGATGAATGGTGGATGGATAAATGGAGTGATTGATAGATGGAGGGACAAATGGATGGATAGATGACTTGGTTGGTTGGACTGATTGATGTTGGATGGCTAGATGGATGGATGGGTGATTGGATGAATGTTGCATGGATGGATAGAAAGATTTATGGACAGATGGCTGGTGGATGGATAAATGTAGTGGAGGATGGATTGATATTGGATAGATGAATGGAAAGGATGGATGGATGGATAGATGGAAGTTGGATGGATGGTGGATGTTAGACAAATGGGTGGATGAATGTTTGATGAATGGATGGATGGACAAATAGTCAGATGAATGGATGGACAGATGACTTGGATGGTTGGACTGAAGGATGGCTGGATGAATAGATGGATGGATAGATGGGTGATAGGCAAACCTCGTTCCTCTAAATGAAGTTCCTAAACGTAAGTTAGGGAGGAGTGAGCCAATCTAATCTTTCAATCAACAGCCTGAGTATATAAGCAGCCGCTTACCTCTCCCTAGCATCAGCTGTTCCAGTATGCATTACTGCCGCACGGAATAATGTCCTACATCCTGGAAATCCAGCTCTTCACGTCAGACGACGAACTGACAAGCCTTCCTGGGACACAGCCAGTCACACCCCGCGTGAGATCGGATCTTATGGATCATCTTCATGAGCGTTCTGATCGAGAAATCCAGCGCTCATATAAACCACGTTCCAAAGGCAACGCTCTCCTCCATCTTCAAGATCGCCAGTTTTAACCGAGCCTCGTCCGTCTTCTTCTTTCCATTCTTCCGCTGCTAATACACCGATTCCACCCATTTCAAAATGTTCAGTCAACAGCCTACATCAAGTCCTCCAGCTCCGGAATCCATTTCTCCTGCAGATCATCAAAAGCTCAACTCTACGATCTTTTCATCAGTTCTTACAGTTCCAGCATTCCATCAAACACTTCAACATCTTATAAAGGCAAGACTCGCACCTCTTCTACCTCCGTTTCTCTCCCGGTTCGGCGTTCTGAACCCACACAATCCCAACGCGCCGATTCAAAGGCCGCCGGCGCCGCCGCGGCTCGCACTTCCTTGTCCGCCGGTATTTACACCCGGCCAGCAACAGTGGCCGCAAAAACAGTTCCGCTTCTCCAGCTCTCACAAACTTCATGCAGTCAGCCCCACTCCCCAGGCAAGAACCAAACTCACAAACATATTCCTCCGCACTTCCCTCTGCTTCTCCAGTTCTCTCTAAACTTCTTTATAATAACCCTTGTGCCAGGTCACCCTCGCACACAGTTACATTTCTCTTACCCTCAAACCAACCTACTCAAAGAGCGGATCCTAGCGCGAGGTCGCCTTCGCTAGCCATCTTCCCTCTTTCCTTCCATTCCAATTCGCCTCATTCCTTTTTTCCCCTTCTATCTTCCAATTGTCTCCTAATATTCTTTCCAGTTCACATCAGAAGGTGAGGTTGCCTCAGCAAAGGATTTCTACACTTTTTTTTTTTCTCTTTCCCACAAACCCTCCCCTTCCTCTCACTTCAGGCCATGCCAGCCATCTTGGACACCAGCAGTGTTGGGGAGTAACGCAATACATGTACCGGTGTTACGTTTTCAGAATACAAATTATGAGTAGGCCCATCTGTATTCCGTTAGTTACAATTTAAATAGTTGGTATTTAGAATACAGTTACATTGTTAAAATCAATGGATTACATTACGATACTTCTGTTTCACGAGTTTAGTCACTCTCTAAACAATTCAAAACGAAACAAAACAAACTGCTTTCTGCTTAAGTAATCCATATGAAATGCGCATTTCTCTCTGGCGCGTTCACTAGCATACTGCAAAGATCGCGAGTCAGCATTGTCAACTTCATCTTTGCAGGCTACAGTGTCACAGACAGAAGACACTTGTTTATTAATAAACAATTAAAATATATACTTGCTATATTTGACATATTCATAATCAATTCTTTTGCAGACTCTTTGTGACAGCTTTTAGGTGCTTTATTGGCAGCACCATCCCTACAACGCGTCACCACCGCATCACCATTCCGCATTCCTAAACTTATAAAATGCAGTTCAATGTGGAAGTAATCCAAGTATTCAGAATACGTTACTCATATTGATTAACTTAACGGAATACGTTACAAATTACATTTTGGGGCATGTATTCTGTAACGAAATACGTTTTGAAAGTATCCTTTCCAACACTGGACACCAGTCAGTAATGGGACCCTCCGATCAACATTCATTTACTTTTCTCAACACTGACACTTGCTCCTCAGGTACAATCCGCTTGCCAGCCCATTCACTCTCAACAGCAGTCAATCTTCCAGCTCCTAACAATGCAGTCGCCATGGAACCACCTCCAGTCCCAGCCCATCTCCGTTCCCTAATTCTATCAGGTGCAACTATCGATCTTCCTTTTCTACTGACTTCCGTCCCTCTCAATGAATCCCACCGCTCGTTTGACTTAAATCGTTGATCTTACAAATTCCGTACAGCCTTCAAAACGAGTTCTCACACTTGCAGAATTCTGCGTTGCTTTTGCCAGATACACAGAAGTAATTTGCACTTCATTTCCAGCCAGACGCAAGGAATTAAATTACTACCTCTCTATCATAGCAGAGCCCAGTCTCTCTTTCGGAGGTAGTCATTTTTATACATACCATAAGCTTTTTCAGCTAAATGCGCCGCCCGCGTCATACACTGGAACAAGTGTCCTTACTGGGAGCCTTGGACCTCGAACTAACAGAGTCTTCTTAGGCGTTCGAAGCCCTTCTTGCGCCATCTGCAGGTCTATCATTCATTCTACTTCAGAATGTCCCCAAACCAACCCAGATCTTCCAACCCATCCAGCTCCTTTTCAAGAAAAATCCACTTCATGTGTCTCTCAATCAAGGAATGACCGTAACCAGATTTTTTCCTCAGTTTCAGGCAGACAAGTGTGCAACAGCTCTAATTCATCACGTTGCAACAGACAACGATGCCACTTCCCCCATGTCTGTCATTTCTGTGGCGGAGCTCACGCCCGTTCTATTTGCCCTGTGCGCTGCTCCTCAGCTAACTTTAACCATCGACATTCTTAACGTCTGCCTAACCACTCTCCGCTCACGTCTTTTTCTCCTAACAAAACAAGAACCCTAGACGCTATGTTCAATTTGGCTTTCTTCCGATCATCAAATCAAAATGCTAGGTCGATGGTTGTCCCTCGCCTTCGAAACATACATTCGTTCAGATCTGCATAACATTAGACAAGCTCAGCAAACACTAGCATCCCTCTGAGTCTGGACCGCTTCTCCCTACTATTTTGCATCTCCCCGCTTACCTAGCCCCACAGGGCGTGTATTCATCTGGATGCAGTGAGAGCTCTCCCTTTTCAGATGTGCGTGACCTACCACTCCTGGAGTGGGGTCTCCCATCTGAATCGCTGTGTGGGCTCTTCCGTTCAGATGCATCATAGGCTCTCCCGTTCGACTTGCTGTGTGGGCTCTCCCGTTTTGATCGCCGAGTGAACTCCCTATTTATACATATGGGGGGGCTCTCTCCTTCGAAACGCAGCGGGAGCTCTCCCGGTCGAATCGCAGTATGAGCTTTCCGTTCGGGCGCCGTGGGGGCTCTCCCTTTCCGAATCGCTGTGTGATCCTTCATGTTTTTAACCATGGAGGCTCTCCCGTTCGGATCGCAGTGTGGGCCCTCCTATCCGAAAACAGGACTGGAGGTATCAAGGATCGTACGTACCTCGAACGTGACGGGCCATTATGTCTTTATGTGATCGCCGCCCCCTGCGTCAGAAGGATGGTAGTTCTGAATTTCCTATGTATACCGTAGGCTCCCTCTTGCTGCGTAGGGAGTTTCACTTCAGATATTGGTGGCCCGTTTGCCTCTAGGGACGAGGACCTCCTTCCCCGTTTGTGACATCTGGAAGCCCTATGTTCTCTAACTCCATGGAGCTCCATGTCATGGATGTGGCAGGGCGTTCTCCAACCTCGTACTCAAACCTCCAGTCCCAAGATACTCCCGCAGGAGTAATATCTGAAAGTCACTGCCGCAGCAGTGCAGCGGTGAGATGTACCCCAGTCAAATTTCCACAAGCCCATGTCGTTTCACTCCACAACGAACAGGCACACTCTTAGTCCCACATGATGGGCATAGTAGGGAGACGCAGTTCTAGCCAGGAGCCCCATTAAACATATCACTGCCGCAGCAGCGTCCATCCATGCTCCATACAGCTTTCAATTTCCACTCTTTTTGGGGGGGTAACATGCTTTAAGCTCTTAGGCATCCTGTATTTGATCACGTAATTCTAAATTGCTGTCCCAAATATTTATTCAACACTTTTGGGGGGTATATAAGAGCTCGAGTTGAAGCTGCTTCATCGAGCCCTTTTCCAGTGGACAGCAAGCCAAATAAGTTTAACCTAATATCTTAAAGATTCTATGGGCAAACGAACTCGTTAAATGAAGTTCCTAAACGTAAGTTAGGGAGGAGTGAGCCAATCTAATCTTTCAATCAACAGCCTGAGTATATAAGCAGCCGCTTACCTCTCCCTAGCATCAGCTGTTCCAGTATCCCTCCACCTCCCCAAACTCCACCTTCATCTTAGGTACGTTGCCCTTTTTATTATCAGGTCCTACATTTAGCCACTGGGGGGGTATATCAGAGCTCGAGTTGAAGCTGCTTCATCGAGCCCCTCTCCAGTGGACAGCATGCCAAATAAGTTTAACCTAATATCTTAAAGATTCTATGGGCAAACGAACTCGTTAAACCTCAGATAAGTTCATGAAGTCAGTTCCTTTTCACTTCTCAATATGTTTCTAATGAAACTCAATCTGCCTCACTGAAGAGAATTAAGATTACACCTCAAACGTGTGTGTGTGTGTGTGTGTGTGTACTTATGTAAGTAAAACACTTTTTATCCAAAGCACAACCCCAAACAACCCTGCTCTCTGTCCATCTCTGACTCCAAACAGGTGTGTGAATGAAAGCTAGAGATTTACAGAAGATCTCCCAAGTTCCCAGTTGTTTTTAAAAATGCGATGACGTCAACATAAATTACATAGTTAGGAGACACAGGACTCTCAGAGTGAGGCATCATGGGTACGTGGGGCTACCGGAGCAACTGCGGGCCTTTGAAGATGAGAAAGTATTTAAAAAATCTGTTAAACGAACAGTAATCCTGAACAAATGTTCTCCCCAGTGCTCAGCCCTGATGACTTACTGAGGGCTCGGGGCGCACATAAAAAGAAGCAAAAGAAAAAAGCGTGAAGCAATACATTCATTGTCTGCGTATAAATTATGACTTTCAGCGGACTGGAGAGGAAGCCACATAACTTCATTTGAAACATGCTTTAGTTACTGTTGAAAATAACATTCACAGTGAGAATGAAAATAGGGTTTCATGGAAATGAAACAACTTCTGTCACTATTATAAATCACAGAAATGTTTCCTTTTTTGCTCATGAACTGAAATGTACGGTACCGTATTAATGTTGCCCATGCCAACGCAAATACAACATAAACGTAACATTAACACAATGTACAAACCTACATGATAACTGTAGCGTTACCCAGATCACTGAGGCAAAACAGCAGCAGATTCGTGTCAGATTCTGAATCGTGTCAGATTCTGCTTCCTGCTAGTGTCAGCGGTTTGGCTGTTCATTTAAATCATTTATATTTTGAATGCTGCTCACTTGAAATCACTCTTTTGTGATGGGCACTCATAGGAAAAAAAAATAACAAATATGATCACTTCAATATCTCACTTGTTTTTCCTAGACAACAATAAGACAATTGGAGAGCTAACTGAAACTTTTGCATAATATAATATTTCTTAAGTAATCACATGCGAGTTCCAGAAGAGATGCTCAGATTTGTCCAGATACCAAAGTCTACAATAAAAAGATTTTAATATGAACACAAACATCTCTTCTCACATTCTTCCAAGAGTTGCTGTCCATGTTCATTTTATACCTCCATACTCTTACTGTGTGTCAACAATTGATTAATTTGTGTTTATTTGTATTTCCCCCAATTGGATTTGAAAAAAAAAAAAAACATCAGAGACAATGTTAATACTTCAAAGAAACATATGTGAGATTTCAGTGAAGTCCCCTGAGCAAAGAAAGAGCAACTTCTGAGCCATAATATTTCCTCTGGGTAAACAAGAAAACAGTTTTATTGAGCTGCAGATGGATTTAGCGTGTGTGAGAGTGAGTGAATGTTTGTGTATGTGTGTGTAGTGAGATCCTATCACACTAAATGCCGCATGGCTCAATGGAGCAGTTCAGAGAGCAGATGAGCGGGTGATGAAGGACAAGTTTGAAGAAGTTCCTGTGTTTGAAAAAGAGATATATACAGGCGACCCACATACATATAAAACATACACAGATATGCATACACAGATCCCCCCCCCCTCTCTCTCTCCCTCTCTCTCTCTCTCTCTCTCTATCTCTCTCTCTCTCTCTCTCTCTCCCTCTCCCTCTCTCCCTCTCTCTCTCTCGCTCTCTCTCTCTCTCCTCTCCCCCTCTCTCTCTCTCTCTCTCTCTCTCTCTCTCTCTCTCTCTCTCTCTCTCTCCTCTTTGGAATGTCATACTTTATACTCTTTTTGAAAGAATGTAGTATGCAGTATGAATGGAGTGGACAGTATACATTTTTTTATGTATTTAAGGCGGTCTTTCCCTCAGAGTTCGCTCCTGGGTCCTATTAAGTTCTCCCTTTCTTTCATTCTTTCAGTATTTTAATTTTCTCAGACATGCAGCCACTTTTTTTTTATCAATCCTTGTTGCTCTGCAATATCGAATATCCTACTGCATTTGCCAAAACATACAGAATACAACAGAGAACAAGGCATGACATATTGTATCCCACATTGAAATGTGATCACTTGATCTTCCATTTGAGGTGTGATAAGATTTTCAAATTTCATTTTAATGTGTTTAAGTTTTAATAATATTTATATTTAATAATAAAATTTTACTTTTTTCATTTTTATTTTTTTGTCTAAAAAATCTTTCTATTTATTTTATTGTTAGGAATTTTAGAACTTCATTTTTATTTTCTGTGTATTTGCAAGGAAACAATTTTTTTTAAGTAATATTGATATTATTTTATTTGTAAGCATCAATTTTAGTAGATATTAACCAAATATTCACCTTTTACACATAATTGGATTATAAATGCCATCTATTTTTTGTTTTTAATTCAAATGTTACTGGATTATTATTCATTATGAATAATCTTTTGGTTGGCTTACAATAAGAAATAAAATAAATAATAATCAAATGAAGTAACTATTGACAGTAATACTATACACTGTACAGTTATCTTGAATTAAAAACCCATACTGTGCAGTACGTAGTATTTAGTACCTAACAAAGTATCTGTCTTCCATATGCATGCAGACTTATGTCAGGTTTCAATCTGAGCAGTGACTAATGAGAACAGTGATAAAAAGAAGATAAAATCCAGAAACGATGAAAGAGAACAATAAAATGTTCTACAAAGATTCTTTTATTCAGCTTTAGTGATTCACATGATGCTTCATCCTGCTGATTTCCCAGCATTCCCAGCAGTTACAAACCACAGAATGAACCTGAGATTTACACACTCATTGTCATCTTTGTCCCAGTGGACAGAGTCTCTTTCAGCCCGATGTCCTGATGCAGCCCAGATCCAGCCTGAAATCACACTGATGTGGTTGTGTCAGATGGTGAAAGAGGTTTTTATCAGGTTGGGTTGTAAGTGTGTGAGAGATGTGGTCTTCTATGAGTCATGGTCGAGGCCCTGTGATGAGTTAACCTAACCAGGGGTTGGTTTTGAATGTTTGAGACTGCATACTTCATACTGTAACCATTACTATATACAGTACAAATCTTCAGACAGCCCAAACACTGCAAAGCTGAATACATGTAAAATATACTGTGTATTATTTTTCTGTATTCTGACAACTTGAACTGAAACGTTTTATCATCACATGCTCAACAGGAGAAGAGAAGCATTGAGAGACGTTTCCGCTGGTTCAGAATCATCTGTCCTTCCATGTGTTTGAGCAGATGTACGTTATAAAGCAAGCTGTTTACTGTAGGTAAAGAGACTGCATCCGTGTGTGCGTATGTGTGTGTGTGTGTGTGTGTTTGGCTCAGCTTGAGCGGTGTAGCCTTGAGACACAGACAGTTCTAGCCACACACACAATAGAAAATGAGAAATGTGTGTGTGTGCAAACTCTGATGGCCACATGAGTTGTGGTTTCCTGTCTGACAGATATGTGTTGTGGTATATTAGTGCAGGAGCAAGTATGCACTGACACCAAGGCCATTGATTTTGTCGAATGAGTGTGTGTATCCAAATGCATGTGTGTGGTCCAGCAGGTTCAATGTGACTAATTGAGGGGTCTCAGACAAGTTCTCTGTTTCCCCCTTTTTCAGAAACACACATGTACACATGCACTAGAGGGTATTATCTTTGAATCCATCCGTCAACGGGATGATGGTTACGCAGAGTTATAGCAACAAAGAGTGACACAAAAGTGGCTGTCTGTGTGAGAAAATAAAAACAGACAGAAAGGAGAATTTAAAAGGACCAAGGAGTGAACCCTGGGGAACACATTGCCTCAAACACATAAAATGAGAATAAATGTCACCTCTTCAGATTTTACATTCTGTGTTTGTACAAATGTGTGTCAGCCACAGCAATATGATTAAATACACCAATATTCAAAATGTATAAATAATAATGAAAATTAACAAATAATCTGTATGTTTGGATTGGGTGGACAACCGCATCTCCATCTTACCTCGCCATAAAGATTGTATGGTGGCCAGACGTGGCTTTTTTCATGGAGACGTCTGTCCTTTATCACAACCAGCTCTCTCACAACAAAGCCCTTTTGTTTTTGACAAAGTTCCCTGTTTCATGGGATAAATGGCTTTAATTAGACAGATCCATTTGGTTTGAGTTTTTTAGATGGGCATCACATCTTTGATGAAAGGTTTTAGTCATTGTTTGTGAGTCTGGGAAATAAGATGATGCCACTCAGACATCATCCTGTATTAGAAAACTTCTCCAATAAAGGGAAATTTCCTGTCCTGTATTAATTTCTAATTGCTAAAACTAATAATTCTTTTTTTTTTAAATGGTCTCCAATCATTTTAACTTCACCTCTATAATACATTTATAAAAATGGGAAATTCTGCTTTGCATTTTATGTTCTTAATACATTTGGAATTGATGTGTACTATTTAAAAAATAAAATGTTACAAAACAATAAAATAATAATCACCGTCCCCAATACTATTACCAATACAACTATAGGCAACAATAGAGGTTTCCATAAGAGATTAAATTTGGTTATGAAGAAAATCAGAAACATTTCTGCCAGAACAGCAGCGTGAAATGTCATTCATTTTAAGATTTTTTACATTTATTTTCATTGACTGATACAGGTAGCTAATGTGTATTGTAGTCAAAGACATTTTTTCCAAATCCTTAACAAAGTAATTGGCATCACATATCATTGACACACAATATCAATCCACCACAGCACACATTATACCAAAATGCCAAAACATGCTTTTTATGAAAATTTTTCTTTGTCAAGAGTCAAAAGTTTCCATAATCAAGGAAAGAAAAGAAATCATTATGCCAAATACATTTAAATTTAACTTTTCTGTGTGGATTTAATTCTATTTATTCTCACATAATTCCCTGTATTATTTTTACCCAACTTAAATACATGCCCTCCATTCATTCTCCAATTGGAAAATGGACCAATGTTTATTCTGTTCATATGCACTGCTCTTTTCTTTCACTGAAACGCAATTCACATAATTCCCTGTGTGTTTTTCTGTCAACATTCATCTGTAGAGCGAGGACAGCTCGGTGTGTGAAAGGCTATACGTTTATGCACGTGTGTGTGTGAAGTGCGGACAGGTTTGTGGTGGAGTGCTAATATACTTTGTGATGTTTTGTGATGTGTGTGCTGACAGACCTGAAGGTTTTGCACCATACGCTGTGCTGATGTGTCCATTTCTCCTTTTTGCCTTTACCGGAGTCATATTATAAATTCAATCAACGTGTTTCTATCACTTTCCCCATTTGGCTGTTTTTTTGGAATTCCCATTTGACATTTTTAAACACATGCTCTCTCTCTCTCTACGTCTTCCCTTATTGTGGGGGAACGTTATGAAATGTGTTTGTAGGTTTAGGATAAACCGCCCTGCGTTCACTGGAGACGTACCAAGAGAGTGAAATTAAGTTGTTGCTCTTTGTAGTTGGAATCCCCTCAGAACGGGAATGTCGGGCTCTCCAGCAACCACTAATAATCCTCAGAGCGGCGGGCTGGCCGCGTGTTCCCCGTGGGCGTCCTGATGAGGGTACGAGGGACAGAACTCCAATAGGCTACGCTATGTTTTCTTTTGCAGAAGGATGAAAGTATGGAATTCCGACTCTGGGATTATGTGTTTGGCCTGGCAACCCAAGTCATGAGAGATAAAACATGACAAATTCAAGTAACTTACTCAAATCTGCCTAATTCATAAAAGACGGTAATCAAGCTTCCACCTCTTTATGAGAAGAAAATGGATCTGAGTGAGAAAAATTCACAAATTTCCCCGATAGTTGGCTAGACTTGGAGGCACTGTAAAATCACACAGCCATAGGAAAACGTCAGGATAAATGTTTGCTTTGGCTTGACGTAGAGCCATGGAGAAAATGCCTTAAGAATGGTTTGGATGAAGGACACTAGGAGTGTGTGTTCTTGATGTCTCTGCTGATGTAATTGTCTTAGCAGACATGTTTGAAGCAATGTTTTTGTTTGGGAAGATCTGAGGAGTAGAAAGTTGATGTAGAGGTAATAAGGAGAGCTGAGAACTATAGCTTTCATTCAGCTATTATGTCTGACCACACTTAATGTACACACACACACACACACATATCTTTAGCTTCGCCAACTTTTGGGACTAGCACAGCTGAAAAAGGGGGCGGGCACTAATTGACTCAATTGTGGCGAGTCGCTATACTGTTCATCTTCAGTATCCAACCGTTTCAGGCAACAGATCACAAGGCCAGCACTCCCATTGGTAGTCACAAAATGTCATCACTGCTCATTTGCATAAAACAACTTCTGGTAAAGTTCTCATTGAAGTTCTGAAGTCACCAGTCCTTATTGAAAATAATTACTTTCAGTCACTTTGTCAATAAAAATATTTACTGTGAATGTTGCTCTTTGCTATTACATATAAAAAAAAATCTTTAATATTGGTTATACATACATTTACAGTAACTGATACAGTTAGGTCCATATATATTTGGACACAAGCACAATTTTCATACTTTTGGTTCTGTATGCCACCAGAATAAAATTAAAATGAAACAATCAAGATGAATTTGAAGTGCAGACTTTCAGCTTTAATTTTGTTTGTAGGTCTTTCTGCCTTTAGTTTTACCTTCAGCAAGTGAAATGCATGCTCAATCGGGTTGAGATCAGGTGATTGACTCGGCCATTGCAGAATATTCCACTTCTTTTCCTTAAAAAAACTCCTTGGTTGCTTTTGCAGTGTGTTTTGGATCATTGTCCATCTGTACCGTGAAGCGCCGTCCAACCAACTTTGCTGCATTTGGCTTAATCTGGGCGGACAGTATATTCCTATACACTTCAGAATTCATCCGGCTGCTTCTGTCTTCTGTCACATCATCAATAAACACCAGTGATCCAGTGCCACTGGAAGCCATGCATGCCCATGCCATCACACTGCCTCCACCATGTTTTACAGAAGATGTTGTATTCTTTGGATCATGAGCTGTTCCAAGCTTTCTCCATACTTTTTTCTTCCCGTCATTTTGGTACAGGTTGATCTTAGTTTCATCCGTCCAAAGAATGCTTTTCCAGAACTGATCAGGCTTTTTTAGATGCTTTTTGGCAAAGTCTAATCTGGCCTTTCTATTCTTGATGCTTATTAATGGTTTGCACCTTGTGGTGAACCCTCTGTATTTGCTCTCGTGAAGTCTTCTCTTGATTGTAGACTTTGACAATGACACGCCATAATCACTCCTGGAGAGTGTCCTTCACTTGGCTAGATGTTGTGAATGGGTTTTTCTTTACCATGGAGAGGATCCTGCGATCATCAACCACTGTTGTTTTCCGTGGACGTCCAGGCCTTTTTATGTTGCTGAGCTCACCAGTGGATTCTTTTTTTCTCAGAATGTACCAAACTGTTGATTTGGCCACTCCTAATATTCCTGCTATCTCTCGGATGGATTTATTTTGTTTTTGAAGCCTAATGATGGCCTGTTTTACTTGCATGGAGAGTTCCTTTGAACGCATGATGTATGTTCACAGCAATATACTCCAAATGCAAATACCACACTTAGAATCAACTCCAGACCCATTACCTGTTTAATTGATGAAGAAATAACGAAGGAATAGCCCACACCTGTCCATGAAATCGCTTTTGATTCAATTGTCCAATTATTTTTGGTCCCTTAAAAAAAAGGGGGGGGGGGGGGGGGGTGGCTCTCTCAAGAGCTGTAATTCCTAAACCCTTCCTCCAATTTGGATGTAAATACCCTCAATTTAAACCTGAGAGTGTGCACTTTCAGCCCATATCCATTAAATAACTATAGCTTGAATATGTGTTGGTAAATACCTGAAAAAAAGAAAAAGTCCAAATATATATGGACCTAACTGTAAATCACTGATATTGTATGTATCACTGTTGTAAAAACACTGTAACACAGTAGGGGACATGTGTCTTATTGATTTTATAAATCAATATGATAAAAAAAGTAAACAAATTAACATCACTGTGATTTCTCTTTTAGATCAGTAAATCAAAAGTGACAGATTAAAAAAAAAAGTTTCTAAAACAAATTTTTAGAAAAGATTTATTTTCTAAAAATAGCAATACTTTACCCAATTGACCATTGTAAAATGACACTTATCGGATTTTAAATGGTAGAAAGAAAGAAAGAACAATGTCATATAGACCAATATTTAATCCGTTAATTAAATTGTTATTAATGAAAGTAAACAAATCAACACTTAATCTAGATGAACATCCTCTCTCCTTTTGATCAGCAAACACAAAAGGGACAATGATAGATACAAGAAAGTTTCTAAAATAGAAATTATATTTTTCTTAAACATTGATATTTTTTCTGAATTGTTAAACTTGTAAATAGACACTTGATTTAAAATGGCAGCAAGAGCAATGTGATAAAAAGCAAATGCTAAATCAATAATTAAATTGGTTAATAATACTATTCATTTCTTCTGCCAAGTAATATAGTTCATAGTATATAGTTTTATAACATTATAGTTGCTTTAGTAACATGGCTCATCCGATCAGATGTTAGAGGCGTAACTATCTGTTTTATAATAGTAGAATAAGCATTGTGAACCTCACACACATTCTGTCTGCTAAATTAACCTGTTATTGTTTATCCTGCCACTAGAGGCTTCAGCCCTCAGGTTACAGCTAAATTGTCCCCTCTTGATTTATCGCCTCCTTTTCTCTTCCTTGCTGTGGTTGTGGGCCTGGGTTTCCCTTCTTGGTACCGCTCCCTGTTTTTCCATGCAAACACACATTAAACACGCTCTTTTCCTTAGATTCCCGACCCACAGGACTCAATGTGGACAGACATACTTCACATTCCGAGGGTTTAGGAATTCATCCCACACTACCTGTTACTGTGGTGACGGCGGTCCCGTCTGACTGGACGGGTCGTGTGGTGAGAGGTTAATGATACTCCTGAAGTCAGGGTGGAGACCAGTGTCACCATCCACACACACACGGCGAACAGGAAACCAGCAGACTCATAAAGAGAATAATTAGAAACGTATATATATATATATATATATATATATATATATATATATATATATATATATATATATATATATATATATATATATATATATATACACACACTCTGTGATACTGGTTCTCCATCACCGCTGATAAAATAAAAGATTCCAGGACGCTCTTGCAGTCGGCGGTCATGCGTGTGCGAGTGGATTCGGATGCCAGCGTGGGTTGACACGGAGAGGGATGTTCCTGCGGGGGCTGCTGTGGTAACTCCCTTTTCCCGAGGGATTGCAGCCAGCATTGGGGCATCAGTGTATGCATTTTGGGAAGGTTGAGGAGACGGGGAGAGATAAAAAGAGGACCCGAGATAGAGACGAAACCCACAGTTTGGAACGGATGCTGGAGATACTGATTCAGAAGCCACTTCAAAAACCCACAGAGGACGTTCTCACACACACACGCCCTCCCGGCTACGCAGATGATGCCGAGTAAATCACTCGTGTGTGTACAAAACTCTGTGATTGAGGATGAATTGAAATGTAGAAAGGGTGTGAGAGAAACGGTCCTCGCTCTGAAGTGGTTTGGAAATGGTAAACGGTCCTTTGAAAGAACTTCGTCTTCTCACACCACGGCCGTCCTAGTCCTAGAGAGACAGACTTTTGACTTCTGACTGAAAGTCTGGTCAACTTTGCAGCTTATTTAGGCTGAGAAATGCCCGCTTGAATAGGAAACGATCATCTGAACAACATTTGAAACAGCCAACTGTTTTTTTGGGCTGCAAATTCTGAAATGAAGTAGCAAACAATTGCTCAGCAGTCTCCGGTAATCATTGTACAGACATACCCAAAGAAACCAAAGCTTCCTGCAATTGCAGATCAATCCTGCTCAATGGTCAGGAGGAATTTTGCACCACTCCTCTAAACAAAACTGTTCCAGCTCTGCAATATTCTTGAGATGTCTGGTGTGAATTGGTCTCTTGAGGTCATGCCAAACCATCTCAATCAGGTTGAGGTCAGGACTCTGGGCTGCTATAGAAGGAGTGTTTTCGTCTGTTCAAGCTATTCTGTTGCTGAATTTCCCCTGTGCTTTGGGTCATTGTCTTGTTGTATCTACTCAATGTCTGTTGAGCTGAGACAAATCACCTTACGTTCTCCATCAAAATATCCTGATAAACATGGGAATTCATTTTTCTGTCAATGATAGCAAGCTTTCCAGGTTCTGAGGGAGCAAAGCAACCTAAACTATGATGGTTCCTCCACCATGCTTCACACTTGGGATGAGGTTTTGATGTTGGAGTGTTGTGCTTTCCAAAACTCTCAGCTTTAATTTCATCTGTACACCGGTTATTTTCCCAGTAGTATTTTCCCACCTGGTGGAACATCCAGGTGCTCTTCTGTCTATTTAGATGTAGTAATGTGTTTCTAGACAGCAATGGCTTCATGCAAGGATTTCCTCTGATGAACACTGTTCTTGTTTAGTGTTTTACGTAATGTAGATGTCACTGTTCACTTTGAGTCTTGTCACAGACTCGGGGGCATTTGGACTCGGTCTTGACTTGGACTCGACCCTCTTCTGGTCTCAGTCTTGGCTCAGGCACAACCTACTCACGTCTCGACTCAAACTGTGCTTGTCTCGACTACAACACTGGTGGATGTAACCATGGTCCAGATGTTTTCTAAAAATCTTTAGTTGGCACTTTATGATTTTTTTATGCTAGAAAAAAGTGAGAAACAAAGTGAGGAGGAAAAAGGATAGAAAGTAGAAATAAACTGAAAGAAGAAAGGAACAGAGGAGAAAAACGAGAGACGAGAGATGTAGGATTGTGTGCAAATTTTTTTTTGTAATATTTCAGCCTATAGCTTGATTAACTCTTACACTCCTGGCCCAGAAAAGTGAGAAGATATGATTTGAAAAGAGAGCAAGACAAAATCCTCAGCTGTGATTCATGCTCATTCCCAAATATATATACTGTATATATATATAATGATTTAGATAAAGACCATTTCGAGCTCAACAATTTTTATCCAACAAGAAATCACTCCCACATGATTAAAGAAAATGAGTCTGTCCCTAAAATTAAAGACCAATAATCTGGAAATCAAATAAGACTTGAGACTTTGAGAAGTTCTTAAGCTCAGTCTGAATTAAACACCTCCAAAGTTTAATATTCAACCTGAGTTAAAAGGCTGGTCACCAGTTCACACCCAGGATGATAACGATAAAGATATAGCCACACCACAACTATAACGATAACGCCACAGAGAAACAATATCGTCGGAATAACTTTCAGAACTTTTTTTTTTCCAGCTGATGAACGACAAAAACATTGACAGCCAATCCAATCAGAATCCATCCTGTTTTAAAGAGCTCCAGCATTTAAAGCAGCAGACAACAAAACAGAACGATATTGTCCGCCGGTTTGGACACTAATATAGTTATTTTAGTTATCGTTCTTGGTGTGAACGGGCCTTAACTGACGACTCTAGAACTTAATGTGAAAACGTCTGAGATAAAAAGACAGATATTCTGAAACAGACAGATTTCTACAACTGCTTCAGTATTTGGCCTCAGTAAAACGTCATGTTTCTGGAGCAACATTTTTTGTTGGTCATTCCAATAAACCAATGAGAGCCCTCTGATTTTAGAGAAAAGGTCAGATTATAAAAGAAAGAGGAGAATATGGATACAGTCATGGAAAATTGGCCAACTTGGCATGCAAATTTTGCAAATGGAGCTTGAGGTCAGTAGTTTTAAGTTTTAGAACCATGTCGTCTTGATCAGCCATTTCATGTTGAAATTTTATTGACTAGTCAGTAGACGTAGATCGTAGCATCAAACACACTGTGAGATGATCATGATAAATTTCAGACACGGTCAGAAAATGATCACAGTCTATATTTGGTCTCAAGACCGTGACGATGACCGTCTTCAAATCACTGTACGACGTAGAGCCACTGTTCAGGAGCCACAGCCACAGAAACTTTCATCTGGGACAGCCCAAAATCATACAGTGTGTACCGGGCATAAGGGGTAAAAGTTTTGTTCCTAGAGATCAGAAGTAGAGTTTGTGCATTTAGCTATGGATCTCAGACTTAATGAGCAATTACTTTTTTGTCCAAAGCCACACTGAGGCTTTAATTATGCTACAACCAATGCTTACCAGCTTTAGAAAACAATCATCAACCAAGCATGTCTAATCAAGTATCAAAGCACATCCTATTCCTCAGAAACCAACAGTTTACCAAAAACCGAATGTTTAGAATTAACTAAAGCCAATGTGATCAGGGGAGAAGCACTGTCGACTGTATCCCATAGAGCACTGCAACATGTATCCTGCAGATGGACAGGTCAGGGTCGAGAAAAAATATTATTTACCTAAAAAAACCCAAAAAACAGACCAAACAGATTAGTGATATCAGCGATTCAATCGTTCATTCATCCAAATGAAATCCAAACTTTCCAACTTAAGAGTCAAAAGATGTTAATCTGACAATCAAACACAAACCTTATGTGAACCTGAATGCTGAAAATATAAAATGACAAATCTTGAATAATACAGTTAAACGCAAACAACATTTGAAATCAACAAACTTTACTCTCAGCAAGGTTGTAGAAAATTGGCACATCATGTTCTTTGGTCACGCAACATCGTACAACAATTGTGAGAAATCTGAAACAACTGATGTTGACATACAAACGGACAAACATCTATTGAAAAAGGATCAATATGATGGATATACTTTGTTCATTAGGCTCTATACAATTGCACATTTTCATGCTTCCCTCCAATCTGAATCTGATTTGCAGTCATGATTAAATGCCATTTAATCACACTGATCAGACTTGTGATAATGTGTCAGAAGGAAATGAACTGGTTCTGTACATGTAGATAGGACAGATCATTGGAATGAGTGTGGCCACTCAAATATACCCTTGTGTGTTGTATATACCTTTGTATACATGGTTTTATACGGCTTGTGTGAATATGTGTATGTGTATATGTATAGGTGTAGTGTATGATTGTCTATCCCTCTGTCTCTCCGTGGACGTTCTCCATATGGACTTTGAGGTAGTCGTTGCGGGTGAACTTCTTGTGGCACAGGGAGCATTCGGCCATGGGTCTGTTGGGATTATGGGTCAGTTTGTGTCTGATCAACATCTTCTTCAAACTAAAGGACAGGTCACACACCTAGAAACACACAAACACAATCTATTAAGAAAACATGATGTTGTTAATATCTTTATCCCAGTTTGAAGTCAACATGAAATGGATTTTGGAGAGTAAATAGAGATTTTCTTTATCGTTCTTGGTCTTGCTGTCCAGGATTCATCGGTGCACGTTCTAAAGAATATTATTAATTTTTTTTGCTGAATTTTTCAGACATTATGTCCCTCAGGCTCATGTGGGCTATTGGATAAAATTGAATGTGAAAAATGTCTGGCCACATTATGGTACAGTATGTAACACCCACTCTTTACTATTTAATAAATTCAAAATGGATTACTATGTTACTATTTAAACTGGCCATGGACTGTTTGTACTATGGTCAGTTATTTTTCTAAGCCATCCATTCATTTTCCAAACCGCTTTCCTGTATGGTCAATTATTTTTAAGCTACTTACAATTTTCTTCTGGCAGACAAATTAGTCAAAAAAATAACATAGCACTTTGCAGTTTAATCTGGGTAAAATGATGAAGCAGTTCTGACTGGCTAGTTATTTCTACAACGATGCATTGTATTATGGCGGTTAAGTAATGAGTTAGGTTGTTGTATAGGAAACGCACCCCAGAAAACTTTAGAAACCATCCAGAAACCAACTAGCAACATGCTAAAGAAACACTTTAGCCACTGCATAAGCAATGGCCTGGAAAACCTACATTTTGGCTGTGACTTTTGTAGACTTTTTTCCAGGACAGGACATAATAAATTAGTCTAGTAGCCATAAGTGGATTTACGTTACATAACCCATAAAAAAGACCCATAAGAGGAAGCTTTTTATTTTGGAATTGATATTTAGTGAAGCAGCGCTTGTTTACAGACTTCATTCTGTAATGTTTTGTGTGTTAGTATGACTTCATGCCCTGCGACCGCAGAGAGGATGTGAAGGCAACGCTCAATACATCAGACCAGACACACAAACAACCAATAACTGAATGAATAAAAACACAACCAAAGAACCCTAACACACACACACACACACACACCAGAACCATTGGAAACAATGCTGCCAACAAAACAGACACTCAAAGACAGCCAGTTTGCAAACTGAAGCCAAACCGAGCAGTAAATCGTATTCAGTTAAATCCTGCAGTCAAAGCAGCGGCCTGGTGCCATAATACACACACACACACACACACACACACACACACACACACACACACACACACACACACACACACACACACACAGAGACAATTTCACATGATAAATCAACTTTATCTCCTCAAGAACACTCAATATTCTTTATCTCCATGAAGAGACAGTGAGAGATATTGCAGCTGTCACTTTCTTCATAAAATGAATGTAATTTTTTTATTTAAACAGCATGAAAATACATTTACCGCCTTGATAGACGAATTATTAGTCTCAGTCTCTCACATGAACTGCAGATATTAATGGCTGTGGGCACAGGATGTCAGGATGTCTGTATGCTGGCCATGTGGCGGTAGAAATGTGTCAACCGCCAGAGATTCTGCTAAACTTCCATGGCAAGAAAACGATGGAATACTCTGGAAAACTGAATCGCAGTCTTTGTAGATTTCAGTTAGAAGTATATCATGTATATATACAAGTATATACAGAATTTCAGAGTAGAAGTTGTTTACGGTTGCAACACTGCAACTTGGTTGCCAAGCAATGTAACAACTATTTTTAAAATTACAAATATCCTTGATGTTGGTTTGTATTCCAAAAAATAATACTTCCACATAAAAATACAATACAAATCCAGTCAATTACTTCCTCATTTGAAATATGTTATTAGTGATATTGTGAAATATTATTACAATTTAAAATAGCTATTTTCTATGTAAATATATTGTAAAATGTAATTTATTCCTGTGATCAAAGCTGAATTTTCAGCGTCATTACTCCAGTCTTCAGTGTCACACGGTCCTCCAGAAATCATTCTAATATGTTATGAATAGAAAGTTCAAAAGAACAGCAGTTATTTGAAATAGAAAACTTTTGTAGCATTATAAATGTCAAGTACTGTCACTTTTGATCAATTTAATGCATTCTTGCAGAATAAAAGTAACAAAAAAATCCTGCTGATCACAGATATATATTGCTTGCATTTTCATTTTCATGAACAGTGTTAAAAATCCATGTTTCTCAATGACAGATCCTAGTGATGACATGTAGATGGAGAAGAGCAGTGGACCAAGCACTGAGCCCTGAGGCACTCCAGTAGCTAGATGTTGTTATATAGACACCTCACCCCTCCACTACACCCTAATGGACCTACCTGAGAGGTAAGACCTGAACCACTGGAGTGCGGTTCCTGAGATGCCCTTTGTATTTAGGTATATAGATATAAATTGCTTGCATTGTTATGAACAGTGTTAAAAGCAATTTTTTTTTTTTTTTTTTGCCAACTTCAGTCAGCTTCTGGCCAACACTTGCATTAATTTCAGGGGTCTCGGAGCATGAGTTCTGGCATGTGTGTGTGAACGTGCTAAACAAACCCAGACCCTCTCAAATGTCCACAGCACACACACTGTGGTTCGCTTGTAAAGATCTTTGTGAACAACACGCTCAAGTTTCACTTTACTGTCACATTTGTTTAATTCCATTACACAATAGCTATTGCAGGACACCATACAAAAAATATTGAGCACAAATACACTGGAATGCAGTTTAGGGAAATAGAAATGTTCATGCTGTAGTGAGCATATAGAACAAGCAAACACCCAAAGCATTGACAAGTGATAGAACCCTAGTGTCCTTATATTTTTATCTTAAATACATTCAAATACATGATTAATTTATGACAAGTTTGAATGTATTGAATGTATCGAAAGTGCACTTTTAAGTGTACTCCAAATCCTAAAAGTATAGTTAAAAAACTGTACCTACAGATAATATAATATTAATAAACTACTAAAGTGTACTTAAAGAGTTTCTTAACTCACTTTTTTAAAAAGTGCCCTTCGCAATAATGTCAAATTAAAAGTTCAGAACGATGATCAAAACATAAATGGAGTAGATTGATGTATTTTTCACACGGGATTCTGTTTTTGTGTGTATGGAAACCCAGCAGAATAACGAGATCTAACCCAATAAAGTTCCTTTAGAGCAGAAGTGCCGTGATGAACGCTAAAGTGTTTCAAAATGTTCAAATCGTCGTTTTGACATTTCACAAAATAACACCACAAAGATCCTTTTCTTTAACTTCAACAGGAGCCGTGAAAGACAGACATGACCACCCCACAAACCACTTCAAAAGCAGTCAAACACTCAGAGAAAGTGAGTCAATAAATACATTCGGAGTATAGATGGTTTCTGGCACATTGCACTTCAAAAATTCTGCGCATGAAAGAAGTGCCGGAATAATTTGCCACCATCAATGGAAGCCATTCTAACAACCGTCATCAGAGCGCCAGATTTCAGACCAAATCAGTCCAGGCTCAAAAGACTTGTCACGTCAAATGCGGCGAGAAAAAAACGAGGAAACAGCCAATTTCATTCTCTTATGGTCTTTAAAACAGTCAAAACTTAGAAAGACATGCTTGCAGCTTGCCACTAAAATCAAATAAATACACGGGGGATGTTTCTCATTTACATCGGTGAAATGTACGCGTAGAGACCGCTCTGTGTGAGAGAGAGAGTGTGTGTGTGTGTGTGTGTGTTTAGATTCCTCAAGAGTCTCCTGCAGAGTGTGTTCACTGCTGGCAAAGCATTTCAGACTGAGAGGAAACTGCTTATATCTATATATCGGTTTCTGATTCACGCACTGCCTAAAAGAGAACAATAATAAAGCATTTTTGAAGAATAGTAACAGCACACTTCTCAACAAGCGATGTGATTTGTGGAATCATTCACGTCTGTAGCACAATCAAATCATGCAGCTTTTTGAGGTCAGGTGTGCTAATTCTACTGTAAGTGATCATATTTACAATTTTCGTCGGATAGACGTAATAAAAAAAAGCAACTTAGCACAGTGCCAAAAAAAACAACAACAATTTAGAACACCTTAGTAACTGCATAGCAACACCCTGGTAAGTTTTGCACTGGGCACTAATGCGATGCACTATAGTGCTAATATTTAAAAAATAAAACACTGATATTAATATTACACATACAATGGTAAAACTTTACAATAAGCTCCCATTAGTTAATGTTAATGTATTAACTAACATTGACTAATACATTTGTTACAGTAGGCCTATTTATTAATCTTTTAACTTTTGTTATTAAAAATACAACTGTTCATGGGTTAGTGAATGGTTCATTAAATAATTTTATTGATATAATAAATAAAAAAATATATAAACATTGTATTTATTATTAACATATTTTTTTTCATTGTTAGTTCATGTAAATAATGCAGTTAACTAATGGAACATGTTTGTTAGGGCTGGGACAATAAACCGACGCACCGTGAATCGAGAAATGATTCTGGATCGATTCCAATTTTCTTTCCGAATGCATTGCGATTCTCTCTCGAATTGATTCTGAGTTTTTAACAGCAGATGGCACTATGTGCTTCAGAAACAGACGTACTCTGCTGGCTTCCAATGCCTCTTTAGCGCTCTTCTTCGTGAGCATTTGAGCGTGCGGTTAAAAACTAGCCTAGAGCGCCATCTGCTGTTAAAAACTAAGCTCAGAATCGATTTAAGAGAATTGTGATGCATTCCGGAAAAATTGGAATCGATCCACGAATCGCGATGCATCGATTTATTGTCCCAGCACTAGTTTTTGTAAAGTGTTACCCATCCAATAACATCGTAAAAATCTGATCGACACTCCAGCCCAGTAGGTGGCAGTATTGCACCTTAACGCTGACTACCACATGTCAAAAAAACGGAAAAATGAAGACGAAGCAGTGAGTAGCTCAGAGCCGGCGCCAGCAGAGCACTGAAGAGGGGCTCCTGAAGTAATAGAGTGGTGCAGGTATGACGTCACTTTGTGGGCCAATAGGCAGTTCGCATCACGCTGGTTCCTTCGAGAAAAACCCAATAGGATTTTCAAATAGACTTTTAGGTTACTGCTAAAAACAAGCTCTGTGGTCAACAAAAGTTTATGATACTTGCATGTTTTGTCCATCAAGATAATTATCACAAATGAACAGTGTTGTGCAAGTTACTTCCAAACTGTAATACATTATATATTACTTGTTACTGTTATTTAAAAGTAATTCATTACCTTACAATATTACTGTCTCAGAATTGTAATGCGTTACATTACTCTTGTATTACTTTTGAGTTACTTTCACCAAAATAACTATACAGAAGTAGAACTTAACATTCTAAAACGACTAGGGCTGTAACGATATGCGATATGAAACCGAAATCGCGACACTCAGATCCACAAACCTGCAGAATCGCGACACACCCCTTCCAACTCCCAGGGTTATCCGTCCAGATCCAATGCTACCACATCTTTAAATTACTATTATTATTATTTGAAGTTAACTTAACATTATAAAATACGTAGACCTACACCACAAAACTAGTTGAGGATAAATTATTTAAAATTTGGGAATTCCAGCGTTATGGACGTGACATTTGCAGTCAAAACTTGAAATATAAATTCTCAGAAAATGCATTAATACCAAACTATTGAAACGTCTGTTTATCCATAGGCTCCCCCCTGAAAGGAGTCCAGACATTAGAAAAATATCAGCCTACACATGCGTTTTATATTTAATATTAGGGAAATAGAAAAAATCTTTAACTTTTAGGAGGCAACGATTTTTTTTGTTGTAATTCTGTGAATTACACTGCGCAAATCGGATGAAGAAGGGTTGGCTCTCCACAGAACATAAAATATTCATTTTATTTTATTTTTCGTGTTCGCATTTATGAGGAAAAAACAATGTTACAGACGTGACAGTTCTCCGTTATGGACGCGACCGCTCTGAAGCGGCACTAAAAGACTGTTTTAAAACTTTCACAGAGACCTTACACAGAAGACACAAAGCCTTTCTTTAAAGTGAATTTCGTTTTGTATTAATTGTATCTTAATTTTAATCAATGTTTCATCAACCATTTGCCTGGATTTAATAAATAATGAACCGAAACTCAGCGTATAAGGTAGCCTATTCACGGACCTGAAAAATATATCTATATTGAAATGTCTACTTATAAACAGAACAATTCAAAACTAAAGAAAACAGAATGCTCTCTGCTTATGAAATGAAATGTGCATTTCTCTCTGGTGCATTCACTAGCCTACTGCGAAGATCGCGAGTCAGCATCATCAACTTCATCTTGACTTTATTAATAAACAATTAAAATGTCTCCTTGCTATATTTGACATATTCATAATCATTGCTTTTGCCGGTTCTTTGTGACAGCTTTTAGGTGCTTTATCAGCAGCGCCGCCACCCTTACATGAACGCGTCACCACCGCATCAAAAACATGATAGCGTGATGAAAACATGAAAAATACCACATAAACATAGCCTAACTGTTTAGAAAGAAAACACAGAACGAATAGCCTAATGCGCATACGTCCATCTCGCGAATGTATAGTCTTCTTCATGCCATCTTCACCATTAGCCGCTTTTCCACTGGCCAGCGCGAGCACAGAGGCCGAAATCATGCATCACGGCACTCCTGTAAAAAATAAATCGCTATACAAATATATCAGACGCTGCCATTTAGTCTTTATTTACAGACTTGGACACCACACGCGGCTATTGACTGACCACGAACAGGTAATTTAGCCTACTTGCATTTTTCATTCATGTCTCGCGGTCTTGCTGTTTTTTTTTTTGTTTTTTTTTACAATTAAAACTAAAAGTCTGTTGTAACGCAAGCCTTACTGAACATGTACCGAGTAAAATATTACTGAAAATTGATTAGTAATGCCTTACACTACTGCGTTACAGCAAAAAGTAATATGTTACTGTAATGCATTACTTTTGTAACGCGTTACTCCCAACACTGCAAATGAATGACACAACTTTGATGAATTTTGAAGCCTAATTAAATCGTCAGAAGTAAAAAGCTAAAGGTAGGCTATAAACAAACCACAACACAGTCCCACGACTTCAACGTCACCACTTACTAAGCTTTCCACAACTCTTTCAGTTCTTATCTAATAAAAAATCCCAGAACGTTTAAGTTATAATAGTTTATAAGAGCACAATTATGAGCATAATGAGGCTGTAAAAATTGACCTGTTCAGCATGATGACGTTTAATCTCCTCGACAGCTTCTGTAGTCCCATTAGGCACTTGTTAGCAACCGCCTTTTTCAAGACACGTACCAGCTTAAAACACATCACGACTGGGGTAATACTGATGTATTTTATGTCTTAGAATAAAATGTGAAAGTGTCTTGAGCTTGTGTTCACCACAGACCTTATTTCAGCCATTCAACCAAAACCCCATTCAAAAAACCCATCAACTTCGGGACGATGAAACCGGAAGTGGTAAAATGCAACTCGCTTCCACGTTTTGGCCTACGAAGTGTGTTATACCTGCACCACTCTAAGAAATGATGACGTAATGCAAAGACCAACAACTGATGAACCTCTTGATGGAAATAACATCACAACATTTATTTCTATTAAGAGGTGCATACATTTTTGGTCAACATCTTGTATTGTCAATGCAAGAGTCCAACACTCTGTAAAGTCTCCTCCAGCACATCCCACAGACTTACCATGAATTAAAGGTCTGGACTCAGAGGAGCATCAATTCATGTGTGAAAATGATTCTTCATGCTCCTCACAACCATTCTTACACAGTTTGAGCCGATGAATCTTGACATTGTCATCCTGGAATATGGCCATGATCTTACATGATTGTTTAAGAAATGAAAAGCTACACACTCAATCTATTAGGGTTAGAAGAACTGGATAACATATAACATGCTAGAAACATAATAATCACAGCATTAATGATCCAATCATAGACCGTTAAGCGTTTGTTTTTGGTCGGTCAGTGTATTTTATCATTAAAATCCATTTTCACATTCATGTTGACTGAGAGGGCAGGATAGTCCGGGTGAGTGGGTGACACTAGACCCTGGTGTAGCTTCTTCTGCCAGACAAAATCATGTCAGAGGAGATAACAGGCGAAAGAGAGAAACTGCCCCACTCAAAAAAGCTAGTTCACCAGTGTGGGACTTTTTTGGATCCTAGTGAATAAAGCTCAATAAGATCAGTGGCCAGTTGCATAAATGCTTCGATTAGATCATCTAATATTTTCTTCAAGACTGGTCACATATTTTTTAAACTCCGTTACATAAAAAGGTCTTGGACTTTCGATTTAAATCTAAAAGTAAGAAGGATTAGCCCTAACTAACTGCTAGTTGGTCAGACTAATTCCATAGACTAGATCTTAAGAAGATTATCAGTGCAGATTTTAGGGCCGTTCCTTACACAACCCTACCATGAGACTTAAGAAGACTCGGAATTTGAGTAATCTGAACCACTTTTGAGGTGCTTGTTTGTGGAGCCTCTTTGAGTCTTGAAAGCTACAGTCAACATTTATTGTAATTGCATGGAAAAAAAGTGGCAAGTACTTTATTCAAAATGTCTCCTTTCATTCAGGAAGGACATTAGGGTGAGTAAATGATGAATGAATCATTTGGCTGGACTGAGAAACAGAACACAGTGTGCATGTGTACCAAGCAGGTCACCGTGATTTTGCCAAGTAAGACTATTTCCTGGATCATCGTATTTTGGAAAATTCCTGTCTGAAGATTTAGTCCAAACCCAATCCATACCCCTACCCAGAACTTTTCCCTGGAAATGATGGGTGTATAACACTGATGTAGAAGCACCTAACCCTGGTTTTAATCCTAAACTTGACATAAACTGTAAACTTGTCCCTCAAATCTGATTGGTTGTCTGGAATGTTGTTCCAGGATCAATAAAGATGTGGATCCAGGAACATGTTGCACTTGGTGAAATCACGTTCACCATCCTAAGAAACACAGACTATGACTCAGAATGGACACAAATGTGTTTTCAGGGACAATCACAAGATAAGAGGAGCTCACAACCGCTCTGATTGTGTGTGTCTAAAGGCGCTGAAAGGTCAGAGATGGGTCAGTTTGTGCAGGGCGGTTTCATCCTTGTGTCCGCCTGGCAGGACGTCCTTCCACTGCGGCTTTAACACCACAGTAACACCCTCACACACACACACACACACACACAGATGCAGACAGACAGCTTGAGTTTATGTGGGGCGTTCTGGTTCGTGGTCTGATGCGCGTCACGGTGCTGATTATGTGGACTCAGCGTGGGCCGCAGGGTTAAACTCAAGCCCAGCTTTAGCTCTTCCAGCGGTCTTAGACTGAACCCCGCTGAACGTCACACATTACCCACAAGCCACTGCTCTCTCTCTGCTCTTCCACTGGGATGTGGCTGCGGTGTGTCGAGAGCGGTTGTGTGATAGTCAGCCAGAATCAGACATAAAAAGAGCCTGTGTTTGTGTGTCAGAATGCAACATTATGCAATGTGGTTTGCGTGTGTAACTCACGTCGCACTGGAAGGGCTTCTCTCCGGTGTGTGTGCGCATGTGTTCGTCCAGACCGCGCTTCTGACTGAAGGCCTTGTTGCACTCGCTGCATTTATAAGGCTTCTCCTGGAAGAGAGAGAACGGTACACAGACAGAAATACTGCTTATTGTGTGATTATAAGATGAGAGCAAATGCCTTTAATTGACCAGTTTCCCCACTGGTAATAAAGAATCATGGCAAAAGTGAAATAATAGTTCATAACTAAAGGTGATGTGCATAATTGTTTTATTGCTTAATTTAATAGTAGAGACAGCTTTAATTCATTTGTATGTTGATTTTCAGAAAAGTGCTGTTTTTTCTACCAGACAGCAATATTGACAACATTGATAAGGATTATATATAAAAATAATATATAAATATCGTGGCCACAAATTTAAATTTCCTTCTTATTAACTTATTAATTCATTTTCTGCTTTTAGTTAAACCGTGGCTATGTTGTACTAATTGGTTTCCTCATTTTAATTTAGTTAAATCGTGCCCATAAACACATTAATGAATCATGGGAACGAATAAGTTCAATGTAGCTATGAATTAACTTAAATGGGGGAACTAATTAATAAATCATGGGAACAAATTTTTCATGGCCACATTTTCAGTTTTTTTTCTTCAGTACATGACATGCAGAGAAAAACACACACACTTAAATACACTCACACACACTTAAACACACTCACACACATAGAAACACACACTCTCACTCACTCACTCGCACGCACTCTAACAAACACGCACAGACACGCACACACTCGCGCACGCATACAAACACGCACAGACACTCACACATTCACTCACTCGCACTCTCACACACACCCACTCTCGCGTGCACACACACACATACACTCACTCGCACACACTGACACACTCGCGCATGCACACATACACGCAGACACACAGTATACACTCGCGCACACAAACACTCACTCGCGCGCGCACATACACACACACACACACACACACACACACACTCACACACACACACACACACACGCACAGAAACACACACGCGCGCGCACACAAACACACACACGCACAGACACACACACAGAGATATAGAAAAATATATAACAATATTAAAACAAACTAATTAAACATGCAAGTAGTGGGAACAAATTCTTAATTTGTGGCCACAAGATCTTCTTCTTGTTTGTTTTTCGTATGTCATGTGCGGGGCTCTGTAGCTTTCTGATTTTGTCTGCAAGTGAAAATGTAAAAGCATATGAAATTGGCCTACGTATCAAACTCGTTCCTCCGAACAGGGCGTTCGATATTTCATTTCACACATTCAAGTCGTAAACATAAATGCAAATAGTCTAAACAAAACAAAAAAATAATTATATTGGGAACAATAAAATTTGATGTAGGATTTGATTACTTTGCAAGTACATTCACAAATAATTAAAATAAATTTTGAAGTAGAAATACAAATAGTACATTCACGTATTTGAATCTCTTAACTACATCCTGATGAAGGACTTTCCTGATTAGGACTTGAAGACAGCAAAAGTGCTATTGGAGGAACTGCCCACAGTTAGTGTGTTTTTCAGGAGACTAATGAAGAGCTGATACATTCAGAGAGAGAGAATAATCCCTCAGGCATGAACATACATCTGTATGTTTACAGAAACTAGAGATCCCTGTTAGACACACACACACACACACACACACACACACACACACACACACACACACACACACACACACACACACACACACACACACACACACACTCTGAAGATGGACTGGGATAAACAAATGAAGTGCCTTTCATGTGTTACACACCTGGAACTCATTTCACATGGACACACGCATACATTTACTTATATAACACACTTAAACACACAGCACTCCTGTCACACCACAAACACATACACACTTACCGAATAAAACACACCTGGACATAATAACACACTTTTGATGTCCTTTTTTCACTATTTACCCATGGGTGTCTGTGTGTGTGTGTGTGTGTGTCCTGGTAAGCCCTATGCTATAGGGACAAAATTTCTTTGTCCCTGAAAGGACATTTTTTTGTGACATTTTTATAAACAGCTTATAAATCATACAGAGTGATGTTGTTTGAACGTACAAATGCAGAAGATTTTCTGTGATGGTTAGGTTTATGGGTCGGGTTAGAGTGTGTGTGTGTGTGTGTGTGATGGGTAGGTTTAGGGGTAGGGTTAGTGTGTGTGTGATGGGTAGGTTTAGGGGTAGGGTTAGTGTAAGGGGAGAGAATATACAGTTTGTACAGTATAAAAACCATTGTCTATAAAACATGGAAACCCAATGTGTGTGTGTGTGTGTGTGTGTGTGTGTGTGTGTTGAGCAACGTGGTGAACATGCACACATTGATAGTCCACTCACACCGCCGACACCCAGCTATCACGGGAATGGGTGGACACAGGAAGAGAGGATCCTGGGAAATGGAGCAGGGCGAGGTGTGGTCACACCACACAGGATACGCAAGGTGCAGAGGATCAAGTGTGTGAGTGTGTTTGTCAGGGCGAGACGTAATCAATATGGGCCTGGGCCAGAGCGGACACGTGTGTTTGAGTAAGAGAGGCAAAAAGATTGAGTGTAAGACGAGAGTTTTGGCGATTCTAGAGTATAATACATCCAGCGTGTTGCTGTTGCTGTACGCAATCAGGTCAGCAGTAAAACCGTCAGCTGGGACCATCAGCAACACGACCCCCACACAAATATGCAAAGGTCAACAGTCACAGACTACGACATGCGTACATTAGGACAGATGGACGATAGTGGACGGCCCATAATGCTTTGCAGCTTTGTCAGTCTACTAGAGCAGGTCTTGCAAGAAAAACAGCGAACAAGAACAAGCCCGCAATAAATCCAAATGTTTCATGCTGAAAACAAGACCAAAATATCACTAACCGCACCTGCACACTTTAAAGTCCCCATGAAAGTTTTTTTGGCTTTTAGTGTGAATATGTTAGGCTTAAGGTTATCTTTAGGCTAGTGCGCTCCAAAACAATGACAAAATTCGCATTTGGAAGATATACACAAAATTTACAGTCTCTCACTTCCGTTCAATATGGATCATTGATTTTGATGACATCACTCAGCTTCTCATCAGATTTTCTGTCCAATCAAATACTCTCTAGAATCTGAAGCTTCGCCCCTTATAAATAGCTGTGGTCGAAATTGGTCACTTGTTCACACAATTACTATTTTCTACATAGTGCACTATATAGGGGATAGGGAACGATTCAGACAGTGTAAATATTCTTTCCATTGGGGCGAATGAAGTCTGGTATCACGTTAGTTTAATGTTTTGATTCACTGGTTCAAAGCTTATAAAAAAAAAAAACATTTGGTAACACTTTAGTTTAGGGTCCAATGTCTTGTTTATTAGCATGCATATAACTAGCAAATATTGTTTATTAGTACTTATAAAGTACATATTAATGTCTTATTCTGCAAGCATGACCGTATTCAACATCCCTTAATCCCCTCAATCCACCCAATCCCTAAACTTGACAACTATCTTACAAACTATTAATAAGCAGTAATTAGGAGTTTATTGAGGCAAATGTCATAGTTAGGGATGCTAACCGATGACCGTTTGACCGATGGTTGACCGTCTCAACGTTAACCGATCAAAGTTGTCAGTAGTCGGTTAAATAAAAAAAAGTGATCTCTAAATTAGGCTATTAAAGACAGTGGACTAAACGCTACTACAGTTAACCATCTCATTCCAATATATTTTTGTGTGAAGTGAACAAATCCCTCACACTCAATTTTTCATAACTCGCTTCATAATTCAGTGTTCGTGTCCTGAGTTCCGTGTTCCTTTGTTTCACCTGTTATTTTATTAAATTAGCTGCATTTGGATTCTCTCTCTGCTTCGTCCTTGCTGCATCATCACAGCTTAAATACAGTAGTAATACTGTAGAAATACATTACATCTACATTTCAGTTGTGACAGATAAGGTGATGATGATCATCATCTTTCTTTATTATTGTTAGCACTAACGTTACCTCAAACTAAAGCGGCGTCTCTTCGGAGCTGTCATTTTCTTAAATGAGCCGCAGCAATGTTTCAAATGAGCTTCTAACGCTAGACTAACGCCTTTATTTTCAACGCGATCATCTTGTACCCAAACCATTTCAAAACTAAGGAGCCATTTGTCCTCCGATCACATACAAGCTCCTCGGCGCCGCGTTTGCGGGACTCATGTTTCGCGCTGTAGGGGATTTTAAAAAAGTGACGTGAGTGGAAGGGCGGCGCCGGGGCAGTGTGTGTGTGTGTGTGTGTGTGAGCGGGAGGCAGAGAGAGATGCGACAGAGTTGCGAAATTGCAGGCGCGGCTCGAAATGGCTGTTATTTCAAATAGCGTGGCATATTTTAAACTAATCGGTTAACCGGTTTCAACCGGCTAATGAGGCTCGGTGGTCGGTCAAGAAAATGTTTAGTTTTCGCCATGCCTAGTCATAGTTAATATTGAGAATTGGACCCTAAACTAAAGTGTAATCAAACTTTTTTTTAACCCCTACAAGAAAAAGGCTGCTGAAAACATGGGAATCTGCCACAACATATAATGAACCTCGTTTGCATAGAAAACATGTTTGCCAAGAAAATCGACAAGTACGAAATCGTATAGAAGTATCATTACGTTATGTTTACCACAGGCTCGAGTGGTTTCCTCAAGATTTTCCAATTGGGTTTTTTTATTTTATTTTATGAGTGAAATAAGGTCTGTGGTAAACATAACTTCAAGATACGGTTTGCTCTACAGCATTAATGTGAATTTTGAAGCTATTATAAAACGTAGGTTTTTAACAAGTAACTAGATTTAACTACAACAGTTTACGTTGTAGAACAAAATCGACAAGTACCGAATCGTATAGAAGTATCTTTAAGTTATGTTTACCACAGGCTTTGTTTTACTCTTAAATTGAAAACCCCCATTATAAAACCCCATAGGAAAATCTTGAGGGAACCAGAGGCGAATTCGACTTCCAGGTTTTGATGTCACGACTGCAGCCCTCTATTCCAACACAAGTATGTGTGTCATACAGGCCTAAACGGAAAGAAATACCTGTCACTTAAAAGGATTAGCACAGTTCCCTCACTGCTTGTTCTCATTACTGCATCACGAGTGCTTTGTTTTCATACGATGTCTTAATGGCTGTGTTTCTGTGCTGTGTCAGTCCACAGCTCGTATGTTATGCTGCAGAATTACAGGATCGCGGTCCATATTTGGCAAAGCGCTCTAATGATGTGCTGCATCTGTCCTGCTTTCTTAGGTTTTCCTGGATTCACACTGATGTTGCCACTCTGTCTGTGTTATAAATCTGAGAGACACTGCTATTCTAAATGACTGGGGGAAAGATCGGAGAAGTGATACAGTTCTTTCAGGAAATGATGTCATATGCATCCATGCCATCCATCATCAGAGATCAGCTTTCCAAAAGCTATTTAGCTATATAGCAGATTCTATTCAAAGCGTTTCTTAGCTTCCACTATGGAATTTATCCACCCAAATCATTGGTAGGTTCATTTACATAATAATTTGAAAATCGAGTTGGTGTGTGCAAACGTGTTTGGTTACAGGTAAATGTTAACAGCCATACAGACTCAAATCCCTGCTGTGTTGATGATATTACAACCTCTGAGAACAATACATAGTTTCAGGGGCTGTCATGGCCTTGGCACAGACCAATGAACTCTTTCTCTTTCAATTCACATTGAAGAACTCACATACTGACAATTTTGCCACTTTTTCTTCACGTTGATGTGCCAAAATTGTGCTATAATATGTGAAGGCGTGAGAAATTTCAGAACCAAATCATGTGTCTGTTGCTGCTTTTATGTCATGCACATGTCTGGAAACACGCACGCACACACACACACACACACACACGGTATAACCAGTTATTAGTTTTTAATCAACACACAAACCCTCAGCAGTTCCCTCATGAAACCCTGTACTGTATTAATACTATAGTACTGTTAAAAAAAAAAAAAAAAAAAAAAAAAAAAAAAAAAAATTATTTAAAAAGTATTTAATATAATAATCCTAATACTACTACTACTACTACTACTACTACTAATAATAATAATAATAATAATAATAATTTTATTTGACAGAAAAACTGTAAAATTACAATACTAATATTTATGGCTATCTTAATTTCTTTGCTTTGACCAAGCAGAGTAATGCAAAGGCAATGGAAAAATCAGTGAGAGAGAGATGGAGAGGTGGATGTACATTTGAAAGTAAATGTGTGCATGCATGTGTGTAGTCTTACCCGAGTGTGTGTACGTATGTGCATTTTAAGGCCGTCGTTCTTGCTGAAGGCCTTGTCACAGTATGGGCACTGATACGGCCGCTCACCTGAAGACAGACAAGGACAAACAAACAAGCAGACTTTTAGAAAACAACTCACTGATAGACATCCAAACACATCTGCTTAATGTGAACAAACAAATAAATAATTATTAGGAAGAAAATAAGATACATATTTTACTTCACAATGATATATAATACAACAGCAAAATGTAATATAAGAGCATCAAAGAGTCAATTCTACATCCTCCAGGAAGTAACTACTCTACCATGTGATCAAATTTCAAGATATTAAAAAATTCAAATCCCTTTGGCGCAGACATGGTGCTGTTAACAAGACCATTGACTGCTACTGACGACAATAAGGGGATGGGATGGCACTATGCACGTTTCCATTACTCTTCAAATTGCGCAAATTGAAATTGCGAATTGAAAATATGCCCATCGGAAACAAGCCAGGTTCGCATAAAACTCCCATATATCGCAAAAAAGTAATAATAATAATTACCCTCGTATGTGGTTTTTCAGGCAATTCGAAAAAGGAATATTTTGCAAAACTGCAATGGAAACAGTTTTTGCGCATTTACAGATCACCTTACGTTCGTAAAAGTCGATCATTCTTTAAAGAAGGAGCGCTTTTATGTTTGGGCAGAATTCTTTGTTAAACTCATAAAGTATTATGGGAATACTGGATTCTAATCAACAAATAAATGCCACAATTGATCAAGAACTTGAGGCCGATAGGAGGGAGAAACACCTCATATGTGCTGCTCACAAGTATAAGGGGCTTTTCTCGCCATTAATGTTGGATAACACGCCTATGTCTCCTTCCATTAACAATAATGGCTAGTGCGGTGGCTGAGATATACGTAAACCTACCAGCGCCCGTACCATGATTTCTAGAAGGACTTATCGCGAGATGAAAAAAAAAAAGTTTTAGTCGTAGAACATCGGTTAATGGAAACAAATGTTTTTTTTTATCGACAAATAAGAGAATACTGCAAAAGTTTTGTGCAAATCTGTAATGGAAACGCAGGTAGTGACTCGTTCCGTCATACTACTACTGCATAATATCTGACCCTTACGTCTAAGCCAGTGTTGGCATAAAGATGCTTGAACTGGAGAAGATTTCCATGTCAAAAAAGGTGGGGCTGCAGAGCCACACCTATCTATTACATCATCGCCATGGACCAATGGTGGCTCAAAGGTGTTTAACAGCTGGAGCTTTGGTTTTGAACTTCCAAAACGAACTCCAAACGAATGTAATTGTGGCCTGATTTTTTTTTGTTTGTTTTTTTGCTAAATGACATCACACCAGTTTGTTCTATAGTATATTGGTGCCTTAACTCAGTTACTTGGATGCTAGAATGCGTTCTCAAAAGTAAGACTCATAAACAAAGACCATGACGTGGCAGTGGCATGATTCTTTTTGGGGTATTTTTTAGTAACACAGTCAGTTACGTCATTGTTCAAGTCAGTTGGTTTTAACAGAACTCCACAGATCTCCATCTTAGGAAGAGTGCCAACACTCTAATTGGTGATCAAGGCACATTATGGCATCACGATCACTCCTAACGTTCTGCACCACTGGAATCAAAGCTTGGAAAACAAACTGGAATCTTCTGCCTTTTTGGATTGAGAATGTTTTGATGCCAGGCATAATTCGGGTTTGGAACGGGAAAGTTGGCTCAGAACTTCAGAATCTGCATAATATTAAGGGCTCCAATATGATGTGGGATTCATTGCAGAAAGTGTATTGTGCACGGAACCAGCAAAAAAAAAAAAACACATTTGATGACTTTGAGGGAATAAATGCTGCACCTTAAGGCTGAATAACTTTTGTAAAAATTTGTTCCACGTTTTTGATTGCAAATACCTTTTTTAGCCCAAGATCAAGTACAGCTTGACTGGATACAGCTGCGTATTTATATTTCATTCAGATATATATTTATGCGAACAGAGCAGGCTTTAATCTTTATGAATAGGAATATATATATGTGATTTGGTCCAAAGAGGGTCTAGATATATGCTGTCTGGTCTTTGACCACATAAAGTCTGGAATAATGTGTCCACAAGGAATTTAAAATATAAAACAGGATTTCCAAATCAATACTTCATGTGTCTTCAGATTACAGGTCCTCCTCTCCAGAAATGGTAAAACCAAACACACAGGGTTTTTGTGTGTCTATCTCCACCATCTTGAACCGCAGACCTGCAGTGGGTGGAGCCGGATAAGCCACGCCCCTCCGCGGATCAAAGAGTGCTGAGCTGAATGGGAGAGATGCTATCGGAGCGCGCTCAGTATCACCACAAAGGAGGAGTGACAAGCTGTCAGTCAGAGAGCGGACAAACACGTGGGTCTGCTTTAGATAAAGTTGATCCAGGTTGCAGATAGCAGAGCAGTTATGATTGCCGCTCTACAATCCTGCAGTGTGAGGTAACAAACACTGCTTCGCTGGAAGCCCAATTCAGTAGTTTAGCCAAAAGAAATACTAATTAACATAATATGAACATTGCATTGCAATGTGAATGTTATAAGGATTATACATTACTATAATTCATTATAACAACCTCTGGTTTCACAAACAAGGCATAGGACAATCCCTGTGTGTGAGTGACGTCTGTGTGCTTCAATGAAAGCAGGCATTAATATAGAACAGTGATTAAACTGACTGGAACTACTTGTGCATTAAACTGTTTTAATGCACATCTTCCAGCCAATCAGAATCAAGCATTCAGACAGAAACATGGTATGAATAAAAATAATTTATCCTTGTTACAAATGAATTTTATTTTCTGGTTTTCTTCAAATAAGTCAAGAAGGTTTTATTTGACTGACTTTTACCTAATGAATGCCTAAGTACCACTTGGAAACGCAGAACATTTTACATCAACAACAATGTATGGGATGCAGCCATTCCACACAATTCACTGATTTTTGTCACAGAGTCATTGCAGAAAAAGCAATAAAACGCACAGATCATTTCTTATGAGTGTAATTACAACATGGACACTACAATGTAAAGTGTGATCAGGCAGTGGCATACTTTAAATAATGTGGTTAAATATGCAATAAATGAAAATGGGACATCTCTCCATAGATTACGGCCTGTTTCACACGGGTGTCTGCAGCATGTGTGTACTGTAAGTGACGTGTAATTCATTGCAGTGCACATATTAACAGGATACAGTATTGTGCACTCATAAGCAACTCAATAAGGCATTGCAGAAGCAGGGGCTGAACTGCAAATGAGTTTCAGTGCTGAAAGATATTTACAGTGTCACATGCTGAACTGAATTAAAAAAATGCTATGTAAAAATGCAATACAAATCTCTTTACTGACATAATCTTTTGTAATACATGCTGTTCTGAAGCAACCCATCTGTCTATTTCCATTTGTTACGTATAATACGTTTTGGATCCTAATGTATCCAAATTAGATTTCATGGTAATCCAGTTAGTAAAACTTCTGAATGGCCCACTCCTGATTACCATATTAAAACGGTTACACTGGGAGAAAAAATTATAATATTTGAAACAATTTTCACAATTATTACAAAGAATTGGCAAGTAACACATTGAATTAAACATTTTTATGTAGAAAGACTTAAATTGTATTTTCTTGTAGAACTCACTCCAAAAATCTTTGTTTTATTTACAATTTTGAAAAACTGCAGTGTATTAGTGTTGTAACCCAAATCCAAATAATTTTTCTTTATCCAGCCACAGGTACAGGCAGCAATATTTGACTTGACAGAAAAAAAAAAGAAACTTAGAAACTTTAAGCTAATGCCCCCTATAGTGACACTTAACTTAGTAGAGAACGCAATGCGTATACTGTGCATTATATTTTGTTGTCTGATGGAGTTATTTAAAATCAGGACTATGTGACGTACGAAATAGGCTTTGCATGATGTCAGCAAAAAGATTTGCCCACATAAGAAACAGAGTTAGAGATAAAAGTTAACTCATTGGCACAGTTTCAGATGCTCTGGCATGTTGTGTAGGAATTATTTAGAGAGTTTCGGAAAAGACGTAAAATATCAGGCTCACATAACCGTGAGATCCAGCTGTCACTAGCAGGAAGCAGAGAAGCCCAGGCACGTGAAACAAAGCTCTATTCTCATTACAGGCCTTTCTGGGCTAATGAAATAAGGGTTTTCTGGATGGAGAATGGCTCCCTTTGGAATAGGTAATGCGTCTGGCAATTGGGGCAGCCCCACAGAGAAACGTGAAATGGCAAAACATAACTTAATAAGACACTGCCTTCAGAGAGATGCCAATTGCTGTGTTCCTGTGTGTGTGTGTGTCCTGATTGTGCAACAATCCAGTTTCTAATTCGCTTTCTTGTTAATGCAATCTCTTGAGGGAATAATTGTTGGATCAAGAAAAAAAACACGTATGTAGATTAATTAGATAAACGAAGAGATTGGCGAGGGAAAATGTATGCTGCCCTTTGAATAATAAGGTTAATTAGCTCAGCTTCAGGGGGAATGCACATGTAAGATGTTCATTAAACATGAGAGCGCTCTCCAAACGAGTCGGCCGAGGCTTTACAAATGATCCGTTATGGTGCTGATTTGATGGTGACCAGCTTCCCTTGTACACTTCCAAAATATGGATGTAATGCACAGTGTAAAAGCCAATAAAATCCATGCATAGTTCTTCATTACGGAAAAAAAAAAAAACGCGCCACATACTCCAACTTCCTCCTGGAGCCACCAACCAACATCTATATGACCAGCTGCATATGCTCACGACTGCTTTTGGAAACTAAACAACCTTATACAACTCTATACATGATGACATATTTTTTGCACGTGCATCTTGAAACCAGTCTTCACCAGCCGCATCTTAAAACCACATATCACATCCCCATCCATCTCTCGAGATTAAGTGGTTTCCTCCTGTATTTTGGTGTGTATTTCTGCCATCAGGAAACGTCCTCACTCTGTAAAGCTATTTATCACCATTGCGTCCATTGCATTTGTCTTGCATGGTTTGACGCTAATTTGCAACTTTCATTGACAGAGTTAGTGTCGGTTTACAGGTCAGCATGTTGACAAACAAGAAAATGTCCTTCACAGATGTGCTTGGGTACAGCAAGAGGAATCCATCATGTATGTAACAAGTAGGGTATTGGGTTAGAGCTTGTCTTACCCTGAAGGACCTCTGTAGAAGACATTAGAAGAGGGATCCAACAAGACAGGGTTCAGCCCCGGACCCTGGGTCAAGGGATTTGAGCATCTGTCAGGTCTGTAAAACAGGGATTAGCTCAGGACAAAAAGAGCCTGTGCTTTCATGAGCAGATGGTATTGAGGAGGACCGTTCCTGGCTGAAGTTCTGCCGCTTCTTCCACAGTCTGATGGACTATTGTCTTATAATAGGAGTCTCCAATATGCGGAGACATATCAAATACATCGTGGCTCCTTCCCTTTCGGATATTGGCCTACACTGAGTGCTTGGTTCATATCTGATGCGAGAGCAGCATCTAGCTCCACCCAACACTATACATGGGTGTTCGTACAAAAAAATTGTGTTTTAAAGAAGACACCTCAAAAACACTTCACTTTGCTTTATAGTTGTTTTTGAGCGCAAGAACACGTTATGGGCTACTTAACTACCATAGTACGGTGCATTGTTGAAACCAACTAGCTAGTCACGACTGTTTCCCGAAACCATACTGTCACAAATTAGTCGTTCAACCGCGTTGGTTAATGATGTCACGGACTTGGTGGAGTAATAACTTCTTTTAATGAATCGTTTGAGATCGAATTAATACTAGACATTAAATAAATTAACTAAATTGCTATACATTACAAACATGGCATCTGAGGACTGTTTCTCATTTTTCGCAGTTATTTTGCTTTATTTCCAGATTCAATCATAAGCTGGTTCTTACGTACTAGAGCACGTTCGCTCATGCACACTCTTCAATAAAGACGCTTTAAATCTCTTGACAAACTAAAAGACGTAAACGACATTTGTATGTTTTCTAAATAAAAGATGCAGAATGTACTGAATGTCAGCTTGCTTATTTGGCTCAAGATAAGGATTTATTGAGTCCACATGTCATGCAAACAAGAATCTGCTACTAACCACAGGTCGAGAGTGTCGTTCCAAACACACAACTTTGCGATGCTGTTTGCGAATGTTCGTTGGAACGATGTTTTTGGGAAACACCGATTCGTTGAACTGCTGATAACAACAGAACTTGCAACCATAGTTGGCTAACGATGCTTTTGGGAAACACACCCCTGTGTGAATGGTCCCTAAGAGTATGTGTTGTCTTGAGAGTTGTTGGATTTAGTACTGAAAGTAAAAGTCTTCTAGTAGAAATAGGAGCCACACCGGTATTCAAATTCTAGACGATAACGATAAGCTGCTAATTATTTTCATGTTATGGCTGATGACAGACAAATGGCTAATATTAAAATTCTTAACTATTTTGCCAAAAACTTAAATGAATTGCTCTAAATGCTACAAGTGAAAGACATCCTGACATGTAAAATGTAAAGTATAAAAAAGAAATTCATTTTGAGATTTGATCAAGATTAAATTTAACATTGAGCACTAGATGATGACAAAGTGAGTCTACTCAAATAAATTGGGTAAATTAGGATGCACAATTACTGTGTATATATATATATATATATATATATATATATATATATATATATAAACTCTCTACTATTGGTCAATAACCAAAACAGTACAGATGTTTAATATATATATATATATATATATATATATATATATATATATATATATATATATATTACACATTCTTAATTTGAAGGGAAATATTATTAAGAGATATATTTCACCCAAACATGAAAATCCTGAACTCAATATACTCCAGCTCATGTCGTTCAAAAACTGTATGACTTGTATATTTTTTGACCATGCATTGTAAGTTAAGGGCCTCCAATTTTGTTTGTTTCCCAACATTCTTCAAAATATCTTGTTCTGCTGAAATGAATACAGGTTTGGAGTGACATGGCCTCTTTTGACTTGGGCCGATAAGTATCCACATAGTAACAGGTTAACAAACTACTCATAACACTGTAGTGTATTAATGGCATATGCAAACATAACTTCTTCCAAAACTGTGAAAATGTACTCGTCATTTTGATTTATCTAGTGGATCACTATCTGAGACCCTAGTGTGCGGAAAGGGGGCTAACTGATTTAGCATGTGTTGTAATGCGACACCGTCTTTGTGTGACCCGAATGTCTCTGCTCTCTTTCCAGATCCCCGGCGGTCCCCTGTGGCCCCAGACACCCCCGTCTGCTAATCGATCCGTTTGGCACCCCCCTCGTGTGAGAGTGTGTGTGTGTGTCTGGTGAACAGATGGTTGTCCCTGTCACATGCCGAGCATTGTGCTGGTGTTATGGGGAGATCTTTGTAGCTCAGGGCCTTCAGTATGAAAGACATTAGGCCTGTCCATCACACACTCCATCCTGGCTTCCTTTTTTCATTCCAACATCCAAAACAGACTCACCCATGCAGGTTAACACATTCACACACACTAAATGTAAGCTTGAATGCCGCCGGGTACGGACCAGCAGACTGGAATGGTGCAGTAATACAATATTGATCGGTTCTGACCGATAAGTGATTGACTTTGATCAGTCACGGACACACACAATCACTTCATACTTGACCTGGTGATTACTGACAGACCTTCACAACTAATGCTGCGGCCGCCACACATGCTTAAACGTTACCATGTACACACTGTGTTCAGTACACGAATGCAGACTTACACACACTGCCGCCCAGAATGTTTGACTAGTAGGGGAGTTGAAATTAATCGTTTCTACGGTGCATCGCGATGCAGACGGGGACGATTCGGTATCGGTTCAGTAATAGACCATAGCCGATTATAATGTACTGATGCTTTTCTGACGTCATTTATCGCGTATGTGCTTTGTCGCAGTAGCATACAATGGCAGAGGGAGGCGAGACGCGAGTGCGAGTAATCAAAAATGCTCCAACTACTTTAAGCCTACATCTGGGCACATTTCGGCTTTTATGAACAACCTGGTAAGCACGACCTGGAGAAGACACGCGCTGTGTGCGCTCATGTCACGCACAAATAGAATATGCAGGAGGTAATACCACTAACTTGATAAACCACATTAGCCGTTTTCACCCCGAGCTGTGAACGCCTGGAAGAGTCTCGGATGACCTCCAACGTCACCCGAATCTGCAGCCAAAAATAATTTTGTCTGATTTAAGTATCCGTTGTTAAGCGTGATTATAAATGGATGATCGTCACCTTCAACAGCGGACTCGGCGACGGTTGATGCGCGCTCTCTAGGGTAACATTATACACTGATGAATGAGTGCTGCTTTTAAATGAACATTTCTTTAAAACAAAATTTATTTGACAGAATTTCATTTTCTTAAATGGCATAAACAGGCTTTACTCCCTTGAAACTTAAACTGGAATGTCACTGTTTCTGTCACTGCGACTTCCCGAACAGGCGAACACGCGCGCACGTACACATCACTATTGAAGTAAAATAGAAAATTGAAGATGCAGTGCACCGCGATGCATCGCGATATCGAATTGAACTGAATCGATGACATGATAATCGTAATCGAACCGAACCGTGACACCAGTGTAGGTTCACACCCCTATTGACTAGTCAGTGAATAGTGACTTTTTTTAGTGAGAGTTGTTTTAAATTAAATGGCACACTATGTAAAATTTTGGGATTAAAATATCCAAAAACCACTAGACCAATGTTATATATTTCGTTGATTTGTGTACTTACTTTATCCCAAATGTTTCTAAGAATGTTTAAATCCAAATAAATAAGTTTTCACGTGCTGACAGTCTAAAGGAATGTCCATAACACGAATGTACGGCGCAAAGATTTGAACCAGTTTGGAAAAGCAATTTGTCTGTTTGGACCAATATGGGAAAAAATGGCAGACAATGGAAATTAAGATGCAAAGTCACTCTCTGAAAGTAGGTGGCGCTCATGGAACAATTTGTTATGATGTATATCAAAAAACACCAAACACAACTTACAGTGGCCCTGTCCCAAATGGCCATAGCGTGCACATGTCCCGTAAAGGAGTAGTTCACTTCAGAATAAAAAATTCATCATTCAAGATGTTCATGTCTAGCTTTCTTCAGTCGAAAAGAATTTAGGGTTTTTGAGGAAAACATTCCAGGATTTATCTCCATATAGTGGACTTCAACAGGAATGTGTCTTATCTAGCCAAACAATCGGTCATTTTCTAAAAATATATTTACTTTTTAACCACAAATGCTTGTCTTGCACTAGCTCTGTGATGCGCCACACATTACATAATCATGTTGAAAGGTCACGCGTCACAGGCGGAGGTACAGACCTAGAGTTTACAAAGCGAACGTGCAAAGACTAACGCCATTTCCCAAAAAAACTAAAAGGTAAAACAACGATGTAGGACGATTTTGAATTTTTGGAGGAGAAAATGAGATGGAGTTTTTCACCCTATCCTACATTTTCCGCCTACGTCAGGTTACCGCATGACCTTTCCAACGTGATGACGTAATGCGTGAAGTCGTGGATGTGCAAAACAAGCATTTGTGGTTAAAAAATATGTAAATGTTTTTATTTAAACATATATATAGTATATAAATAATGAGGTTTTTTTAATAAAATGACTGATGGTTTGGCTAGATAAGCCCCTAATCCTTGTCTGGGATCGTGTAGAGCCTTTGAAGCTGCATTGCATTGGACCTTCAACCCGTTGGTTCCCATTGAAGTCCACAATATGGAGAAAAACCCCGGATGTTTTCCTCAAAAACCTTAATTTCTTTTTGACTGAGGAAAGAAAGACATGAACATCTTGGATGACGTGAGAGAGAATAATTTATCAGGAAATTTTCATTCTGAAGTGAACTACTCCACAAGTGCGTAGACGACCCAGTTGTCATTTTAGGTGTTCGCGAGTGCCCCCTTCACGGCCGATATGACCCTTAATTCACGCTTTTGCCGAGCACGCACTGAAGAGAGCTCCGCATCGGACTTCTACCCGGCAGTCAAAGCAGGATTACGTCACAAAAGTGTGGACTTGGGAGGAATTCCATTTGGGACAGGGCCAGTGAGAGAGTGCCGGTTCTGGATTCCTCTTCTGCTATTCGCTGTCGCTTAGCAAAATAATCTATTCGTGAGCACCACCAAGTCGTAGTTTCATACAGCAGGTCAGTGACCAAAAGCGTAAATCTTATTGGTTGACCTGCTTTTTTTGCAGTACGATGTTAAAAAAATCTGTCGCACTGGTGACATGTCATTAGAAATGTTTATCGCACCAGACTTTCGCGCATTCGTCTTAGTGTGAACTGGTCTTAACATGTAGAGTTGCAGTTGTTAATATGTTGAAACCCCCCGTTGTTGCATTTCACCACTTTTCAGCATCTCTTAAACTTTGAGTTTTAAAGGTGGTTTCAAAAATCCTGGGTTCTGTTCCACTCAGCTGAGAGTGTCCAATGCGAACGGCATTACATTACACATTAATAAGTTTGATGAATCCTTATGATAAGTCCTGAGTCACCATATGATTAATTTACTGAACTTCAAGTTCCACGTCAATGTATCAATTCAGTAAGTCAATAATGTCATTAGACAGCTAATACTTGCTATACCAAAAAAAAAATTGTATCTGTATATTTCACAATTATGTCTTTGGTCATGGTTATCCTCATATTTTAGCTTACAATATGCCTTACTGCACTGCAACAACATTTAAAAGCAGGTCTAACCACTGTAATCCTATGATAAGAAAATATTTAAATAAAGAAATTAAATATATCTCACTTTACGTTTGTGGTGGGTTTCGAGATTGACCTTTATTTTTTCCTAGCATGAAAAACTTTGGGAGTCCCTAATTTAAACAACCCACCAACTAATCAACGTTGAAAAAGCTTAGCTTTGCATAGTCCTACTCCCAAAGCTGTCATCAAATCAATCAACAGTGGCAGCTACAGTAACTGAGGAAAAATATTTCCCAAACACATCTTGAATCTAAATTCATTCAAGTGGAAAAAGCTGTTCTGTTGTTTGGATCCAGTAGTACGCAGTTCAGTAGAGATGTTTATATCACACACATACTTAGTTTTACTAGACAGGATGGGTTTCACTTTCCAGATGTGGATGGACAGTGTGTGTGTGTGTGTGTGTGAGTGTGATTGTCTAAGTGAGCACTGTTAAGACTACTGTGAGGACACAGACTCCTGCAGCGAGAACATCCCAACGAATTACCCATCACTACACACACACACACACACGCGCGCGCGTGCCTCGCTTCCTTTAGATGCATGTGCAGAACTTCCTACAGCTGTTCCATAACATTTCATTCTGCTATCCTTCCACATCTGAGCACCATAAACATGTCACTCCAGCCCTGAGATAATACGGCTTCATCTCCTCAAGGTTTAATTGTTGTGTGAAATCACTTATCGGATGGAAATCAATTGAAATCAAGTAAATCAAGCGAAAACCTTTTGGCTTTTGATTAATATAAAGTCCAATTTGCAGCTTATTCTGGACAAGAACCGGCCACTGCAGTAATCTATACATTTATTTTCATATAGATATACATCTTATTCAGAAGACTTTTGTGTGACTAAAGCAATAGTAACATTGAACGATTTCACACAATGAACCTCGCAAACCCTGACAAATCCAGGGATCCGTTGACTCTGAGAAACGCTCGTTCTAAGACCAGTATCCTGTAAACATATCTGAATTTTCCAGTGGACTGATTAAAAGCTGTGCACGGTGCACCCCGATCCCCGGAAATCATGAGAAGCCAACCCATTAAATTGGAATCAGATGGGATTTTGAGAAAGCTATTGTCATTATTGTGTGTAACATCCATCAAGCGTTCAGTGAGCGGTCCATGTGCGTCTGAGGCTCAGACTAGAGGAACGCCACACTCCTGCTGTTTTACATGGATTTACCAACCTTATTTGTGTTGTTCCTCCCTGATTCTGTCTCTAATAAAGAAGGGCATGATACAGATTTTTGGTAGAAAAGAAATATGGATAAGGAATATTGCTAGTACACTAGTCAAGTTGGCCTGTATAGTTATTCTGATTTTCATGTCCACCACACATGAACATTTTTTCTGTGTATTAAGTGAATTACAAGTATATTGTGCATAGTCCGACAGAAATTGCCTAGAGATGGTGACCATGATAGTGAGTGTATAGTGATACAATTTGCTATCTAAGGGTATCCATGAAAAGCTTGTACCTATAGAATTGACCTGTGGCTAAGCCACGCCCCCTCCTCTCACTCGGACAAACAGTCAACATTCGGTGACAGGCGCTATGGCAGCTGTCACATTAGGAGACATTTCACAGGAGGTAATTGATGATTTTTGGAGACAGAAAGATTATATATCATCTCGAAGTCACCAAAAGGATATTAACTATGTTGTTTTGGTAGAAAGTTGTCTAAAATGTTGTGCTTTAATATGTAATTAATGGTTCATGATCAAAATAAATATGTACAGGTCTAAGTTGCATACGTTTCCAGGACAAGCCTTTCTACCATCTTTACCAAGAGTACCTCTCCGTTAGTTTGGTGCTACAGTATTTACATGAATCATTCAGCACAACATTGCTAACATTTGTTATCTCGGTTATTTACAGATATGTTAATGAAGCTAAGTGACATGATGTAGCCTACAACGCAGCTAGAAGCTAACGTTAACGTTTTCTAATGTTAGGCTAACGTTAGCCTAACGTTACGCTAGAGATGTTAAAGATAACGTTCAAATACGTTGTTAACTTATCTTAGAACAGATGTAGACATCCTTGTTTAATTTATCCACGTTTAGTTGGTGTTGTGGTCTACCGCATAACTTAATCCAGACAGTTATCTCGGTTGAGATGTGGCTTGGGAAAGGGTAAAAAATACACACCGTCGCCCAGCCTCTCGGGATACCTAGTGTCGGAGTTGCATGTACTCCATGCACACCGTTTGGCCATTTTAAACTTAAAATGACAAGAAAAAACATAAAAACAAATGAAAACTGACTAACCGCAATGCATTTCAATGGACGTGGAAGCAGAGAATGTCCGAGTGTATAGAGTAAAATATGGCATGTTACATTCAAGACAAACAACATTAACAACACAGACGTAGCCAGAAAGTAAGTGGAAAACCAAACCAAACAGGACGTAGGGCTTTTCTAGTTAATGTCAGAGAAGCGTGTTCAGCTCATGGCTAATGTTTCGTGTCACTTTCCCCAACCACCATCAATAGCATGAGCACTGACCTCATGGCTGAACTACTTTCACTGATGAGGGCACTAGACTAATGTGGCTTGATCTGTCCTGGGGGCAAACGCATAGGCTTTTCCACACATGCACACCTTGTACATTGTGGCTGTACAATGAGTCTTTTCAGTTTCAAGTAAATGAGATGTAAAACCAGGGCAACTTTAGCTTCTCCCAGACCTTGACACCTTATATGATGTCATTCAGCCCTTCACATTCCATAAGTGTTTCCTTCAGGTCCTCCTGCATTCCTCCTGCCAACGGCACCACGCTAACCCAGCAGGGTGTGCAAACTAACACACGCATACAGAACATCCATTCACCCGGGGACCTTGGATCTGTTTGCATGGTGTTTTTAGCTCAACCTTTAAAGAGAAACACTCATTCCATCTTAAAACAGCCCGGTCTCCATCGACTTTGAACTTCTGTCCTGTATTTGGGAACCTTTAAGTCCGTGGCGCACCGAGCCGATGGCCGGCCCAGCATTAAGCGTCTATAGGCCTAGTTTTTGTGGTGGGTTTGGCACCAGTGGCACTAGTCAGATTACTATCGGCAGCTTATCGTCCAATTGAGCAAGCTGAAGTGCCAACGCTGAAAGAGATGAGTCTGTGGTGTGTTTCCGAAAGCATCGTTAGCCAACTATGGTCACAAGTTCTGTTGTTTTCAGCAGTTCAACGAGTCGGTGTTTCCCGAAACCTGTTCTAACGAACATTCGCAAACAGCATCGCAAAGTTGTGTGTTTGGAACGACAGCTCTCAACCTGTGGTTAGAAGCAGTTTCTTATATCCTTCAATAAATCCTTATCTTGAGCTAAATAAGCAAGCTGACATTCAGTATCTGTATCTTTTATTTAGAATACTTACAAATGTAATTTACGTCTTTTAGTTTGTCAAGAGATTTAAAGTGTCGACCAATTTCCGAGAGTCATGACTAGCTAGTTGATTTCTTCAACAATGCATCATACAGTACATCATACTACTTTTTGAAATAAAAATTAAACATACTTAAACTTACTTAAGCTGGACTGTGACGCTATTTTCTTCTGGACACAAAGTTTGTTGCATTATATTTCCTGTATCTGTATTGTAAAAAGCGCTATATAAATAAAGGTGACTTGACTTGACTATGGTAGTTAAGCAGTGAGTTACGTCGTTGTACGGGAAACGCACCCCTGATTTAGCTTAGCGAAGCAATGCACAAAAGGACAAATAAAATTTATTAAATCAAGCAAATGGCACAGTCAAGAGGGCAAACATAGAAGGATCTTCTCATGTTTTCATATCCACAGTCCTAGCTTTTTTCTGGTTTCTATTTTGAATGCCGATTACAGATTACAGCAGCCAGCCTATCGAATTCAGTTCTCTTAGTGCCTGAAAGGTCACAGTTGCCTATCAGGTGGAGTATCTCACGTAAATACCATAGACAGTAAAAGAAATGGACACAGCGACCCCATTGATTTCAACGGAGAAGACTGAAGCCGGATTATTGCACTTCCTGTCTGATGGCTGAGCGACTGCGCAGGCTCAAACTGAGCTTGACGACCGTCTGACAGTTGTAAATCTTCTAGTAGCTGTGCCAAGACAAATCTGAATCACCTAATTCCTCAAAAACGTTGTTGAAATATTTTGTCCCGTTGCTTTTATGGACTCTCTATCTATGGGCTTCTCCCTTGACTTTATGCCTCTATGTCCCCCCGATTGCCTCATAGACAGTAAAAGATTGCCTGCGAGCTTCTCCTCCTGTCTATAAGGTAATTTCTCTATTGTGCGACAGAAAGTTGCGTGGTTATTAGGGCTGGGTAAAAAATATCGATTTCTCGATTTTAATCGATTCTCATTTTTATGAACCGATATCGATTCTTAAATCCCAAGAATCGATTAGTCATCCTGTTTTCAGTTGATGAATGGATGGAACAATGTAACGCGCATCCCATCCAATAAACGCAATAATCTTTGTGCTTTGTTACTATTGATATGAAACAAAGTCTCAGATTTCAAATTACGTCCATTTTCTTACGAAATTCAAAAACATAAACACCGTTTTGGCGCTGTGGCATGAGATCGCTCTGGCGCAGCTCAAGAAAAGCAGCAGCGCCGAGCACACATGATCTTCTCTTCCGCTTTAATATTACCAGTTACAGCGTGAAATAAACATGAATGAGCATCTGAAACTGTGTTAAAAGATAGAGTATAACTTATCGAAATCCTTATTGTCACATGGAATCGCTCAATCAGTGTTTCAACCGAGGAAAGACGTCAGTGAAACAGCTTGTAAACAATGTCATGTAACGTCACATTTACCTCAGAAAAACCATGTCCAGTGACCATGCACTCGTTAGTCAGCTAGAAAAATTAACTCTAGAGAGGAGCATTTTGCTAAATGTATGCACCATATTACATATGCATTTTATGTTATTTTATAATTATTTTATGTTCTTCAATATTTAATGCATGTTTGAATAAATCTGGCAAGTTTTTTTATGACAGCCACCATTTAAATATTTATATTTCATATAACTTTATTATTAGAAAAATAAATAAAAGTGTAATTGTTTGTATACAAATCAGTAAATCTTTCCCTTCAATATTAGGCTATAGTAGGCTAATGAAACCATTTTAATGATACAACTGACTCCCATAGTGTACGGCATTGGTTAAGAGATTTGTTTTCCTTGAGAAAATTTGCCATGTATTGTACCTGATATCCAAAATAATCAATATTGAATCGAATCGTAATCGAAATCGAATCGAATTGCAAGCTTGTAAATCGAAATCGAATCGAATTGTTAAATTTGTGTCAATACCCAGCCCTAGTGGTTATGACGCAATCGTTAGCCTATTTTTACAAAAACGGCTTCTACGGGGCCATAACGTAAGATACAAAGTAATGGAGCCTTTTATACATTGTCGTGTTTCTTTAGAAATAAATAATGGAAAGATGAAGTCTTTGGTCTTTGGACGCCTCAGATGTAAAGTTATTCGCTGTCAAAGTGACGCCAAAATAATTGGGAGTCAATGGAATGCTAACAGCAGGTGAAGTTCTGCTACAATGGCGGCGCCCGCGAGGCTTCAGTTTCCGGCTGATGGATTACCCCCCCTTGGTAAATACAGCCGGTTGTGGCTTAAGTGAACATAAACAGCTTGGTGAAAACCGGATGTGTCAGTATTTTAGATCCTAGGTCTTAAAGTGACAGCAGCCTAAAATACATGTCTGTGTCATTAATGTTAATCAAATGTATATATGTTAAATAAACCTATGTACCTGGAAAAAAAACGTAGCTTATTTCATTTGTAACTCCACCGTACGTACAAGTTTCCATCATATTTGTCCTATTATTTGTAATTTGCTTCTTTGTTCTTTTTTATGTAACAAAAGTAAAATAACAGCCAACTTGAAAATCTGGGGAACTTTTTCACCCTCACGTGAAACTCTCGATCATGCGGCTTATTATTTTACAGAGCAATGATAAATGTGACCATACCTTCATTCCAAACCTGTATGATGTTAATTTGTTTCTCTGGAATGCAGAATTGAATAAAATTTTACAACTTTGATGGATGGGAAGATTAAACAGTGTATAAATTATAGACTATTGTTCACACAAAACTATTACATGTCTTCAGAAGACTTGAAATATAGTGCGCAAGTCATATGGACTTGTTCTATGGTACATTTATGGTGCTTATACATTAGCTGAAGAGAATTAAATCATTCATTCAGCTGTTCAGCGGTATACAGTTGTGACGTTATAAAATGGAAATAAGGTGAGGTTATGTTTTTAAAGGTAGTTTTTGTATACCGCTCTGGCTAACAACAGAATCCCATGTGGCGCCTGAGGATGACATCATCAACACGCTGAGCTCAGTATAACTCACGCCAGTTTGGCATTTGGAGAATAATGCGAACCCCCCGGTCAAATCCAAACCCCGCATTACCAAATAAACAGCCTTGATCACACTTATAGTGCATTCAGCTATGTCTGAAAAGTCTGTGTTGTCACCACAGAAATGAAAAGGAGTTAAAATCACAGCTTTGTGGATGTTAATGTGCGGGTGGAATGAAAGTTTTGTGTTTAGCTGAGCTTAAATGCGGATCTGAGAAACAGATGGTTGGGTTTATGATTAGGTTTAGATGTTTTAATTAGGTATGATTTCATTTATAGGAAGTACTGGTTTGAGTTTAACTTTGGCAAAAGATTTAGAATCAAGCTTCTAATCAAGCAGGTTAACCAAACAAACAATCATGAGATTAACCCTTTGAACCAGCAGAGAGACTGTCAGCACTGGGTTTTAACCCTGTCGAGCAGAGGTGAGCTGGGGAAAGACACAACTGCCGCAGAAATCGCTTGCCCTGCTAAACCCATTGCTGATTGCTCCAGTGGTTTTGATCTTTCAACACATATAAGCTTATGGAGACTTAAACCACACAAAATTCACCTTACTAAACTGAAGTTCTGGTTTGGTGTGTGGTTATTACCAAAATATTGGGTAATGTGTTGAATAATCATGATATAATCACAATAAGGTTGGATGCAATATAAAAACCAAGTCATCTTCATGTTTTCATTTGCAAATATGAGAGAGTTAATAGAGTTGTTATAATAGCATCTCTTACACATCAATAGCAAAAGCGGCCTCAGAGATGAAAAAGTTAAAGTGCAGTTAGTATCGCTGAAACTGTTTCGATGATTCTATTCAAAATTCTGATCACATTTAATACTTTTTCAGATATTAAAATGTTGTAGTAAATATATTTTGTATAGTAATACATATATGTAGAAACCGGCGTTATATTGAAGTATTCAAGACAGTTCAATTCGACGAGCATCTTACCCGTGTGAAAATAACTACACTTCAGCATACTTTTTAAAAAGTACTTATTATGAAACTTATACACTTTAAAAGAAAATAAAGTGCAAAAATAATGTAATGATTTCAGACACTTAATTGCATGATATTTACAATTAAATTAAAATATATGATTGTTTACATTTATATTAAGTGCAAATAGCTGAACTTAAAAGTGTTTGTGACCCACGTAAGTGGGACTTTCGTAGATATTCATTTGTAAATTCATACTTACATCTATTGTCTTTGAAATATGGTTAAAGTGTACTGCTGATAAAACTGACAAGCATTTATGGTAAACTAAAATAAACAAACATTTGTAGTTACACATTTGTAATGTTGAAGGTACAATTTAGCACATTTAAAATATAACTCACTTCTAATCTAATTTCAAGTAAAATAATAATCAAGCACGTCACAAAGCATGTGCTTTAGTAATTTAGTCAACACAACAAAATAAGTGTAGTTCTTTAAAGCAAAACAAAATATCAAAGCATGATTTAAGCACACTTAAGTGGCCATTTTTTTATTAAAATATCTGAAAGTTTAGGTTTTTTTTTAAATATACATAATTTTAAGATTTGAAGTACACTGCAAGTGCACATTTAATACATTTAAGTGCACTTACTTTTGACAAGAGAAGCAATGCTCTAAGTAATGCTCTTGAAGTAATGCATTCAAGTATTTTGGAAATTTTATGCTCATTGACATTACATACAATTATATGCCATTACACTGGCGTCAAGACCAGGTACAAAGATACTGAACTGATGTTTTTGAGCATGTGTCTCTTTAAAAGAAGAAGAGCATATACAGGTCCTTCTAAAAAAATTAGCATATTGTGATAAAGTTAATTATTTTCCATAATGTAATGATAAAAATTAAACTTTCATATATTTTAGATTCATTGCACACCAACTGAAATATTTCAGATCTTTTATTGTTTTAATACTGATGATTTTGGCATACAGCTTATGAAAACCCAAAATTCCTGTCTCAAAAAATTAGCATATCATGAAAAGGGTCTCTAAACGAGCTATTAACCTAATCATCTGAATCAACTAATTAACTCTAAACACCTGCAAAAGATTCCTGAGGCTTTTAAAAACTCCCAGCCTGTTTCATTACTCAAAACCGCAATCATGGGTAAGACTGCCGACCTGACTGCTGTCCAGAAGGCCATCATTGACACCCTCAAGCAAGAGGGTAAGACACAGAAAGAAATTTCTGAACAAATAGGCTGTTCCCAGAGTGCTGTATCAAGGCACCTCAGTGGGAAGTCTGTGGGAAGGAAAAAGTGTGGCAAAAAACGCTGCAGAACGAGAAGAGGTGACCGGACCCTGAGGAAGATTGTGGAGAAGGACCGATTCCAGACCTTGGGGTCCTGCGGAAGCAGTGGACTGAGTCTGGAGTAGAAACATCCAGAGCCACCGTGCACAGGCGTGTGCAGGAAATGGACTACAGGTGCCGCATTCCCCAGGTCAAGCCACTTTTGAACCAGAAACAGCGGCAGAAGCGCCTGACCTGGGCTTCAGAGAAGCAGCACTGGACTGTTGCTCAGTTTTGCATGTCATTCGGAAAACAAGGTGCCAGAGTCTGGAGGAAAACTGGGGAGAAGGAAATGCCAAAATGCCTGAAGTCCAGTGTCAAGTACCCACAGTCAGTGATGGTCTGGGGTGCCATGTCAGCTGATGTTGTTGGTGCACTGTGTTTTATCAAGGGCAGGGTCAATGCAGCTAGCTATCAGGAGATTTTGGAGCACTTCATGCTTCCATCTGCTGAAAAGCTTTATGGAGATGAAGATTTCATTTTTCAGCACGACCTGGCACCTGCTCACAGTGCCAAAACCACTGGTAAATGGTTTACTGACCATGGTATTACTGTGCTCAATTGGCCTGCCAACTCTCCTGACCTGAACCCCATAGAGAATCTGTGGGATATTGTGAAGAGAAAGTTGAGAGACGCAAGACCCAACACTCTGGATGAGCTTAAGGCCGCTATCGAAGCATCCTGGGCCTCCATAACACCTCAGCAGTGCCACAGGCTGATTGCCTTCATGCCACGCCGCATTGAAGCAGTCATTTCTGCAAAAGGATTCCCGACCAAGTATTGACTATTGAGTGCATAACTGAACAATTATTTGAAGGTTGACTCTTTTTTTTGTATTAAAAACACTTCTTTTATTGGTCGGATGAAATGTGCTAATTTTTTGAGACAGGAATTTTCATGAGCTGTATGCCAAAATCATCAGTATTAAAACAATAAAAGACCTGAAATATTTCAGTTGGTGTGCAATGAATCTAAAATACATGAAAGTTTAATTTGTATCATTACATTATGGAAAATAATGAACTTTATCACAATATGCTAATTTTTTTAGAAGGACCTGTAATACAAGTCCAGTTGAAAGAAAGGAAAGTAGGATTTACAGGCAGCAGAGGTCAGGGGTCACAATGCTGGATGCCTACAAAAAGTGTTCTTTTCTTTCAGGCGTATCACTCACTCTCACCATGTCCACTGCATTCCAACACACACATACAATGTTTTTACTCCACTGGGCATGTTTTGGCCTTGTGTGTATGTGTGTAAGTGTATGTGTGGGGTAAGGGTTAAAAAACAAGTGTGCGTGTGCGTGTGTGTGTGTGCGTGTGTGTGTGTGTGTTGTAGTCTGTTGTTATGGCAGCACACTGAAATGCTGAGCTCTCCACTATAAAGGCTCTTTAATGAACATGCTGTCTGTCACCATGTCCATGCTGAGATGTTCACACAGAGAAAGACACAGAGCGAGATGCCAAATGCAATGTATGTGCGGTTGTGGGTGGCATACTATATACGTTTCTATATAATTTCTTTTTAACTCTAAGGGCCAAATTTACTAAACAGTGCAAATTAGCGTGAGAGTGCAATTCCATAAAACCGCAGATGGGGGTGGAAAGTTCTGCTCGTGATCTACTGACGACCCGCACATGAAAGAACGCAGACGCAACCGGATAATTTCCATAAAGACCAACACAATCCACCAAGAGCAGCGCAAATTAGCGTCTGGTTAAAGATCTGCTTTTTTTTGGCTGCAAAAAAATTGTGCAAATACCAGTAAATTGACCAGCGCAAACCTTAGTAAATCGTGTTGCGATTAATTTAAAGGGGACCTATTATGCCTATTTTTACAAGATGTAAAATAAGTCTCTGATGTCCCCAGAGTGTGTATTTGAAGTTGTAGCTCAAAATACCCCACAAATAATTGTTATAGCATGTTAAAATTACCTCTTTTTGGGGGTTAGCAAAAACAAGCCGCTTTTGTGTGTGTCCCTTTAAATATAAATGAGCTGCTGCTCCCGGCTCCCTTTCAAGAAGAGGGCGGAGCTTCAAGAGCTCATGCTCCGGCATACCAGCAACCACAAAACTGGACAATCTCATGCACTGATAATCTCAGAAACTGTCAGTAGTGGTGTTCATCCTTATATGTTTGTACCAAAGTCAGACAATTATGGAGAGATTCAAGAAGAAGTGACAACATTTAGAATGCAACAGAACGTTTCTGAATGGCTAATTGATTAATTTATGTAACTGATGTGGATTTAAATATAATCTGATAATCTATAAATCTCTGTACAGGTGCTTGTGTGGGAAGTGTTGTAAAATGCCTACAGAGAACAGAGAATATATGCTGCATGGAGATAGAACAGGTATAGTTTAGTTTGATTACAGTTTTAACTTATGTTGTCATCTCGCTTTTATGACATTGATATGCTTTTATGACATGCTATTCCCTTTGTGTTACATACTGTATTGTAATAAAGGTGAAAAGATGGATATGACTGCTTCAGAAGACTCCCAAATGTATGATTGACCATCCTGGACTGGAGCCTGTTTGTTTAAACGTGTATTTTTGAAGCAGTCTGGCTTATAATGATTGGTGCAAACGTATAAGACTTTAGCGATTTTGTTCGGGACATTTCCTTCGAAAATGAAATTGAAGCACAATGTCCTCAGTGACTCAAATGGCAGACTCTTATGTGTATTGGTACATCCCAAAACACAACACTTCTTAATCCCTTTTTGGCAAAGACATTGTACAACTACAGAAAAGGTGGACTCAGGTCACCGTGTCCATGCTAATAGGGCAGATCGTCACCGGCTGTGGGCGGGGCTTCTCGCTACGATGACAGGGGCGGGGCTTCTCGCTACGATGACAGAGGCGGGGCTTCTCGCTATGATGACAGGGGTGGGGCTTATCGCTACGATGACAGGTGCGGGGCATATCGCTACGATGACAGGGGCGGGGCTTATCGCTACGATGACAGGTGCGGGGCTTATCGCTACGATGACAGGGGCGGGGCTTCGCGCTACGATGACAGGGGCGGGGCTTCTCGCTACGATGACAGGGGCGGGGCTTCTCGCTACGATGACAGGGGCGGGGCTTCGCGCTAAGATGACGGGGCGGGGCTTCGCGCTACGATGATAGGTGCGGGGCTTCTCGCTACGATGACAGGGGCGGGGCTTCTCGCTACGATGACAGGGGCGGGGCTTCGCGCTAAGATGACGGGGCGGGGCTTCGCGCTACGATGATAGGTGCGGGGCTTCTCGCTACGATGACAGGGGCGGGGCTTCGCGCTACAATGACAGGGGCGGGGCTTCTCGCTACGATGACAGGTGCGGGGCTTATCGCTACAATGATAGGGGCGGGTCCCCTGGGATTTCTCGCTACGATGACAGGGGCGGGGCTTCTCGCTACGATGACGGGGCGGGGCTTATCGCTACGATGACGGGGGCGGGGCTTCTCGCTATGATGACAGGGGCGGGGCTTCTCGCTACAATGACAGGGGCGGGGCTTCTCTCTACGATGACAAGTGTGGGGCTTATCGCTACGATGACAGGGGCGGGGCTTATCGCTACGATGACAGGGGTGGGGTTTCTCGCTACGATGACAGGGGCGGGGCTTCTCGCTACGATGACAGGGGCGGGGCTTCTCGCTACGATGACGGGGCTTCTCGCTACGATGACGGGGGCGGGGCTTCTCGCTACAATGACGGGTGGGGTTTCTCGCTACGATGACAGCGGCGGGGCTTCTCACTACGATGACAGGGGTGGGGCTTATCGCTACGATGACGGGGCGGGGCTTATCGCTATGATGACAGGGGCGGGGCTTCATGCTACGATGACAGGGGCGGGGCTTATCGCTACGATGACAGGGGCGGGGTTTATCGCTACGATGACAGGTGCAGGGCTTATCGCTACGATGACAGGTGCAGGGCTTATCGCTACGATGACAGGTGCGGGGTTTCTTGCTATGATGACAAGGGGCGGGGCTTCTCGCTACGATGACAGGGGCGGGGCTTATCGCTACAATGAGGGGGCGGGGCTTCTCGCTACGATGACGGGGGCGGGGCTTCTCGTTACGATGACGGGGGCGGGGCTTCTCGCTAAGATGTCAAGACTGCTTTTGATTCATGGAAATTATAAAAAAAAAAATTTGTGAGTGGATGCTTACCATTATAGGCTGGTTGTTCTCATACACTGCGGACACACATCGGTGTTCAAACACCTTACAAAAGTGAATTTTTGCATAATAGGTACCCTTTAAATACTCCCCTCCCATAAATGTTGCATCATAAAAGGGAAACTCCTACAAATGCATCTAAAGATATTGTTTACTACTGAGTTTTTACATGAATGCCATGGCAAGAAAAATTAGCCAACTTTTGAAAATAGATAAATGAGCACAGGATTAATGGCAGATCAGCAAACCGTGTGAGTTTGGCTGGTGGGGAGGCACTGACCCGTGTGGCTGCGGATGTGCACTCTCAGAGTGCCGTTACTGGCAAACTTCTGGCCGCAGTACGGACAGATCTTCTCCTTCTCTCCTGTGTGTGTCTAAAAGGGACGAGAAACACAGCAAAACAGATCATTAACATTTGAGAACGATCCTCTAACCCAGTGTTTCTCAACCTCTCCTGCAGGGACCCCCTGACAGGACATGTTTCTGTTTTAACCCTGAAATGGAAACGAAACTTCAGCTAATCCAACTTGTAAGAATGCATAAGGATCTTTATGTAGAAATTATTGTTAAAAAAATCTATTTAAAGGGGCATTCGGCAACTATTTCAACTATTTAATAAAACCGTGTAGAAATCATTTGGATGGTTTAATAACCTGTTCTGGTGAGAATGGTGACTTTCCCCGCTCCCCCCAACATTCCCAGGTGGAAAACCAACCTTGCAAAATGAGGATTAACCCTCTGGAGTCTGAGGGGTTTTCTGGGTCCTGGAGGTGTTCTGACATGCTCTGACATTTGTGCTTTTTTCAGTTATTTATAAACATGTTAATGGCAAAGGTGTAAATTCACTCTATATAGCACAAACGGGGCTACCGTAATATGTGAGCAACATGTATGTACATGTTTATATTTTTGAGAGAATATTGTTTATGCATGGTTATTGAAAAAACTAAAACTTAAAGTGTCTGAAATAAGGCCACAAAACACATACTAAATATGTGTCTACAAGACTTTTGACTAATGGGCATTGTTGCCTAGAGTTTTTGCTTCAAAATGATCTGAAAATCATCCTGCCTAATCATTTACACAAAACAATACATTGATTTAAATTTTATAAGACACCTTTTGTTTGGAAAGGCAATATGCGTGGAGGCGTGTTCTCACCTGAGAAGACAAAGGCCGGATAATGTGGCACATACATAATGAGCTGCATATTAATTAGCCTCACACAGATGTGTCACAGGGTCCCAAAGAATGCAAGGACAAAAGAAATTATCTATATATACATATTTTACAATTAGAAATTGTAACCAATTACAAATAGGTTACAATTACAACAACAATTACAATTTTAACAATATTTCAAGTGTATTCTTTCTTTGTAAAAAGTATACATTTTATCATACGTATTAAAAAAGGTAAGGATTCATTAGTTTGAATATTGGAACAAACACTATAATAACATCTTAGTTGATAATTCAATATACGTACTTTATTTTTGACAAAACATCATATAGTATATTTAACATGAGCAGAAATTGGTGAACAAAAGCTTACCAATTTAATGTGACAGTAGTCTTTTTTTACAGTCAAAACTTTATAATCTATCCAAAACTAATCACAAAATCTTGTCTAAACATTCATATTTAGTCTGTAACATATTGTGTATGATATATTAGCATATACATGTTAATTTGCAGTTTGTTGCTTATACAGACATTGTATTTCAACATATTTCAGTCTATTTTTACTCATCTTAGTAGGCTATAGCAATATAGTTTGGATGTGTTCATGTAAATTTAATAACATGTTTACTAATGTAGATGCGAGAGTGAATGAACGGCACAGACACGCGCTGTATAACTGTAGTAAACAAAGCGCGCGCGCCTGTGCCGTTCATTAATCATTTAGTCTACACACAGACACGCAATTCATATTTAAACAGTCTTTTTGCGGTTTATAGACACTATTCAATATCGCGATTAGAACAAAGCACTTAAGAATAAATGACTTACTACATCAGCTGTATCCGTTGCTCCTCCAAATGAAACTACCAGCACTTCTGGTACATTTTCCAGGGTTATTAGATAGTATTATTCCTCACAGGGTAGTAAGAAACGTACTAAACACGATGTGTTTTATAATCCAGCTGGTGGGCGTTGGCATGTTTGAATGGCTTGCCTTAGATCATTTGCGTTTGAATACCGCGCGCTCTCCGTGGGCGTGGCACATTAACGCGTAATGAGGTATAATGAGCTGGAAAGAAAAATACTGACATCTCTCTCTTTTCATACAGATTACATAAACTGAGAATATTTGTTTTTTATATAAATTAATTCATTTAAAAGAAGAGAGTTCAAGCTTCATTATGGAAAAACACTCGTGCCTGTATGACAAGTATTGACAGAGTTACAGTTCATTTTTCGGACGCGTTTCAGAATGGACCTCACTGACGAGAGAAGGCAAATCTAGCATCATGTTTATTTTTCTTTATTTGACGAAAAGCACAACACTTTGTTTTTATTGTGAGTACCCACAAAAAAATGGACATTTAACAGGATCTAATGATGTATAACACTAACACGTAAGATCAAAATCAACAGACTATTTTGAGTCTCTTTTGCACTGATAAGAAAAATAGCGAGACTATCGTGCCGGCGCGATAGCCGACCTCAGAGGGTTAACGTCCCGGTAAGTTGGAAATAGGAAGTCTCGTGAGAAGCGAGAACGAGCGAGAAACACAAACTGCTTTACGGCAATTCGACATAAACACGCACGCCGCCCTCAATGTGTATGATGTATTATCCACCTCGGTAGACATAGCTCCACATGATAAAGTTGGCCGGCTGCGATAATAACAAATGCACATGAGCAGCGGTAGAAAGCAGGAAGAGGGGCCGCAAGTGAGTTTTTTTACGACAGTGTTGTGAAATATACGCCTCACAGCTGTAAGGGGAGCTCGTTGAGAAAACATGCAACAATAAAAGTGAAAATCAGCGAGGAAATAGCTAAAGTTGCCGAATGCCCCTTTAATAATAATTTTACGGGAGCTGCAGGGGAGTGTGACCTACCGACCCATTGCTCACTAGCGCATTAAACACATTTCTGACCAATGAAACTTATTTAAATTCCATATGAAATGCATATCACAACATAAAAAAGCAACTTGAATTAGTATATGTTAACTTGAACTCTTCCACTTTAAAATGAATCTCAAGTACTTACATTTTGGATTATTTTCTCATGCAAAGCTACTCTATGGCTTTAAAAAAAGTGAAATAAATGAGAACACGTTTTGAGGTTATTATCATTTATTCACCCTCATGTCGTCCCAAACCTGAAGGGTAGTAAATGATAATGCAATTTTAATTTCCGGGTGGATTATCCTTTTAACAGCCACGGTCACTATAAATGAGGTGTGGAGACCATGTGAAGACTGGTGAGCATTTAATATTTGAAAAAAGTCATACCAGTTTAGAATGACATTAACTGGTATGACTTATGTAAAATGATGACAGAATTTTCATATTTCGGTAAACTGTTCCTTCAATCACTTATGTAAACTGCAGAGCCAGTATGTTCTCATGCAGAACTTAAATCATAGCGATGACATGAGCGCTATTGTTAAAGTTGAAGGAAAACCCATGAATCATATCATTTTTAGGCTGTATTCCCATAAAGCTGATGTAAACATGACTTATCTCAGAGCGCTGGAGGGAATATCTGCACCAGCTCCTCCACCTCCTGCTATTTTCTACATCTCTTTATCTTTTCCTCCCTTTTCCTACTCACTTCCTTTCCCGCCTCATATCTCCACTTCCTCACCTCCATCCCTTCCTCTCCTCTCCCTCTTTCTTGAACCCCCCTCTTTCTCACTCCCTCATAAAGTGTGGAAAGACAGTTTAAAATACCATTACTCTTTCTGTCTAATCCCTTAAAATGCTCCCTGTGATGTTGTATAAACCTGTACACACGTGCGGACGCTCACACATGTCCCCCAGATGCGTCTCCGTACCATTAGTTTGGGGATTGTTTGTGTCACGAAGCTGGACACGGCACTTAACATTTCATAAAATACTCAAACCGTACATTTTATGACTATAATATGACTGCAATATGCCTGGTTATTACACAGCTTCTTGCAATACTTGATTTGGTCAATCATGGCAGTTATAGTTTTGTATAACGACACTACACTTTATAATTGATGTATTACACAATACTAGTTTCATATCTTTCTTGTGCTCTTCTCACATACAGTAATAATAATAATACATTAAAATGAAGTAAACAAAATTAAATTAATGTTTTTATTCATTCTCAACTTTAAAATTCTGTCAAATACATAACCAAATTCAAACAATAGATGTAGTTTTGGCGCTCTTTAATACGGCGTGACGGATCGCTGTAGCGCCTCATTTCAAGCGTGTGATCCGATCATCTCATCTCATCTTTACTACTAGTTACAGCAAGAAATAAACATGCATGAATATCAGAAGGAATACTGAAAGATATATTACAACTTACTGAAATGAATCCTGTAATCGCTCAATCAGTGTTTCAGCCGTGAAAAGATGTCAATAAAACAGCTTGTAGGCTATACGATGTCACTTAACGTTAGATTTACCTAAAAAGAAGCTATTCAATGTCCATAAACTCATTAGTTAGCTAAAAAATAAGAATATTTCACTAAATATATGCACTGTATTACATATTTATTATATTTTTACTTAACATGTTAGTAATGTTTTTTCATTATTTATTATATGTTTGAATAAATGTGTCATGAAAACAAGTTAATACAGTTTATTGTATTATTTATTGTATTATATTTTACCAACAAACTGGAGAAGACACAATTTTGTTATTAAAAAGTTGATATAAAAACTGCCTTATGTGCAATTTAACTATTTGAGTGTTGATTATTAAAGAAGTTTGAATAATTAATTGATAATTAATTTATTATTTATGTTTGATTTCAGTACATTCTGAATTTTCGGTTTCAGCCCATCATTTTAATTTCGGTGCATCAAAAATAGAACTTCATGTCAGGGTCCCGACCACGCTTTTTGGGGCTTATTTTGCGATAATGACCAGCTGACTGCATATTATTGCTTATGTAACCGTATTATACAAACACTCCCATCTTAGGTAGTGAGAACGATCACATTCACTCACTCACACATACGTAATCCTATAATAATACAGTAAAGATTCAGTTGTCACACACTCCATCAGGATAAAACAGCTTTTTAAAACCCAGAATCCCTCTATCATATGAGTGTGTGTGTGTGTGTGTGTGTGGTAACATACAACATCACATCTTTCACTGCAACCAAGGACCGAAAAAAAAAATATTAAAGGAATAAAAAACATGTTCTCCAACCATGTGGTCTTAGTTATGCTAGCTCAAAAATCATTACAGACAGCCTCAAAGAAGGCTGATAATTGTTTGAAAGATTATGAAAACGGACAGGTTTTTTCCCCCCTTTGACGAATTGTGCACAATAAAGGACATTCATTCAAAACGGTCAATTTTGATTTCACGATCACAATAACTAGTCTTGAAGAGTTTCATATCAGTGATGGTGTATCTGGCATGCAGCTGGGCTTCTGTTCTCTGCTCGCTGTCAGAAAGTAAATGAATATGGTAAAGGTTCTTTACTCTTGTGCCAACAATAGGTCACATTTCAGTCACAATGTCAAATTCAGCCCATCCTATCTCAACTGCTTTAAAACTATAGTGGAGTTTGGTGTCACTGTGCTACTGTTCATGTTAAGTGGTTTACCTGAAGTATAAATCTGAGATGAAATTGAATATGAAGTTGATGGTATGTGAATACAATCATCCTCTGTGTAGATGGAGCAATAAATCATGATAGAGCCGCACGCTATGATAGGAGGGAATGTGCAGGATATAAGATGATTATGGAATTGAGTTTCACCGTGTGTGAGGAAACACACATTGGAAACATTACCGTGCTGAAATACATGTGAGCTAAATTCAAAAACAATTATAAAAGTTTTTCAAATTTGAACTAAAAGTGCTCTTATTAGAAAACAGAGATCATAAATGCATATTAAAATTGCAATTCCATTTTGGTTGAATAAAACACATACTGGGTAAGTTTCACAAAATATGTCATATATATGTCATAAGACTGAAGTGGAGGCATCTTTATCATTCTGATCTTTTGTGATATTAGCCGACTTTACATTATCATGCTTATAACACAGCTACTTACGAAATAAATAAATAAATGGACATGAATTATTGATTTGAGTTATTGTATTACAGTATGTGTGAGAAGTCAGCGCAAACTGATAAAATAAAAATAAAAATAACAGTTGTGTAGGAAATAGGTGTTCTTTTACCGCAGGATGTCAGGATTGACCAATCAGAATTTCAGGATTAAAAATAATATATATATATATATATATATATATATTATATATTATATTATATATATATCATGGATCTTATCTTGAGCACATGCACTAACCAATGCACCGGTATGTGAGGATGCAAACTCATGACCAGACCAAAACTGGATCTAAAGTGATTTAAAGTCCCCCTGTAGTCAATAATTGTATCCCTTAAAACTCATCTTTGATCACCAAAATGACATATTTAAGCGTTATTTTGCTTAATTTTTTTCTTCTTCAAGCCTTAAAATAGCTTGAATGTAACTCTATACCCTTCCCTCATTTAGTATACGCGGTTCTATGAATATGCAAATGAGCCCCGCCTCCACTCACTCACTCAGCTCAGAGATCCACTCGTTGACGATCACACGTTGATCTGATTGGTTATTTACATGGTAGTGTGTGACGTCAGAAACACCAGCGATTTCAAACCATGTTTTTGAGACTGTATTTTGTTCACTGCAGTTTTAAGCAGAAAATACTCAGCAATGCTGTTGACTTATGAATTTACACATGGTTTATCTTAAAGCTTATTAAAAACATCACAAAACTTGATTTTCACTACAGGGGACTTAAAAAATATAATAAATCACTTCACATGTGCTTTAGTAAGTTAGTCAACACATCAAACTAAGTGTACTTCTTTAAAGCACAACAAAATATCAAAGCAGGATTTAAAATTATTGAAAGATTACTCTCTTTAGCAATGGTCTAGACTTATGAATTTGCACATGGTTTGTCTTAAAGCATATTAAAAACATCACATAGACACATAAACTACATTAAAAGCTTGATTTTCACCACAGGGGACTTTAAAAGTTGTAAAATGTGTTACACAGAGCTGAGTGTCTTAAGACGTGCTCACATTAGTAAAATTACATGGGAAAAAACAAAGATTAATTGTCTGTTGTCTGTAGTTGAAAATATCGATTTGAATCGAATTTCGTCTTGATGAACCAATGTTGATTCTTAAATTCCAAGAATTGTTATTTTGGTCTATGCTGTTGATGTGTGAAGAACCATAATCTTGTTAGTCAGCTAGATAAAATAATTTTGCTAAATATATGCATTCAATTTTTACTTAATCTGTTAAGATCTTGTGGATGCATGATGTCTGTGATTATGAATTCACCTTCTTGTGGCTCTTGAGCACAGATGGCGTGACGAAGGCCTTCTCACACAGGTCGCACTTGTACTTCTTGTGGCCGTCGTGTACTACCTGAATGTGCACGTTGAGTGTGTCCTTACGCTTGAAGGTGGCGTCACACTGGTCGCACTTAAACGTCCTCTCACCTGGACAGAGAAGAGCAGAAGGCTTCAGTCAAGACTCCCTGTGAGACGCTAAACTTCAGACAAATGTTGACAGCCATTGTTCCACATTTAAAAGCGCGCCACTCAATCGTAGCTTTACAGGAACTCGCTTTGTATCCAAATCCACTTTGCTTCCCTCGGAGTCAAAATTGTCCCATTATCCTTTTATGAGCCGCTTTTTCCTTTCGAAAAAAAGGACGCCAGCCAGTTATCCAGTTGTTTTGGAAGATGGAAGGGTATAAAGAGAAAGGATAAAAGATCAGGTAGATAAAGCGAAAAAGAGAAAGAGGTCACAATCCTTTTCAGATGGCACTCTGTTCATCTTCCAAAGCTTTCTTCAAATCCCACAAAATCGTAAACGACGCCAAGAAATGTAAATATGTGCTGTGGAAACCTCTATAGAGGCTCTTCTGCTCAAACAATGGCTTTCTGTAACAAACACGTAGAGTCTGTGCCAAAACTCTAGTTCTGGTCTTTAAATGGTTGAATAGAGTCCAACACGTCACCACATCTAATCACCAGCAGAACAGACTGAATGCTGGGTTATAAAACCTGGACTATGAACAATGTCTTTAAATTAATGGGCACGCGGGGCGGCTGTCATCACATAAGATGCTAATCTTCCTGTGTTTCCGTACCAGTGAATCTCTAAGGTGGTTTTGTTGGCATTTGGATGCATGTCAGAGCCCATAAAGTTTTGTGCTGCGTTCTTGAAAGTAACCGGGTATGATGACGTACCGTAACTCCATCTTTGATCACACATGATCAGGATTACATGTAAGCTGGTCTTGTCAGGTCAGCAACTGGTTGAAGTCACAATCAGCAATCGCTGTATTGTAAGAGATTGCTGTGTGTTCATAATTTCAAAACAAAACTCCACACGCAAGATATCATTTCAGATCTTTGATAACATGGGGAATTCTGGGAAAGGTGATGGAGATATTTGCGCTTCTTGGACTGAAAGACTAATATTTGTCCTTTGCCCAAAGCAGCTACGACCACTTCTGCATTAAAACATGTTGGGTAGCTGGTCCAAAATCCCTTCGTAATTTGTGTTTTGTCACTTTGTGCAGCATTTTGCTTCAGCGAAAAATAATTTAGGAGTTTGAAATGGCATTCATTTTACTTCTATAATGTGAAACATTATTCAAAAAGAACTAAATGTAAGGCAAAACTTTTTCCATTCATTGTTTAGAATGTGAGTCAGATCTAAGAGGGAGTTTGCAGTGAATTGTGCTTTTGTATTTACACCGCAATTACTTTGCCCCGCTGATAGTCATTAATATGACAGGTGAGCAGCAAAGTCATGTGACTGAAACACATGAATATAATGTTCATGTACATCAGAGGTTCCCAAAGTGTGGGGCCCGCCCCTTAAGGGGGGCGCGACGTTACCATTGTGGGGGCCCGCGTGTGAAAAATAAAGAAAACAGTTCCTTTTTCGTTTTTTCATTTTTTCCAAAAAAACGAAAAAACACGAATTCAGCTTGATTTTTCGTTTTTTGCTCTGAGGTAGAAAAATGAATAAACAGCTTGAATATTCAATGTCTAGACATGGGCGAGAATGAAACGCCCCTTTCCTCAGATTTGTCAGCCGAAGATCAAACTGTGTCGTCATCAGTTCTTCCTCGGCTCCACACAGCAGAATAAGAGTCCTCCGCTGCTGCTGATGATGTGCGGATTCTTAACTCCTTTATTGCAACTACATTTCATATTTTTCTCAATAAACATTCAGACTAACGAATGGCTCGACACAACCCGTACGGGGAAGAGCCAGACAGGGCTTTCTTCAGTGTAGATATAAATTCACCTGTGCTTTCCATCAGCTTGGTATGGCAGGGTAAAAAAAAAAAAAGATATAAATCAATATAATGAATTGTAAATTAAATATTTTAAACACTAATACAAAAAGGAAAGAATAATGGATTGACTAGCCTAATAGGCCTAACGTTCACGCATGAACTGTCATTCTGACTATCTAACAACCGGAGAACAACAAGGGTAATGAAATACATAGGCTACTCTTCTACATTTTATGATGTAGGCTTTGTGTTTTTTTAAAATGTATTAGCCTATAATTTATATCTATAGGATGCGCGCTTGTGCGCGACGCACCGGGTCATGTTGACAGTAAAACATCCAAAACATGACAATAAAAAAAGACCGGTAAATAAAATACAAAATAAACAGTATAAACACTATTAATAACGTATAGGCTATGCATATTTTACTTCCCCCACGTAAAATCCTTAAATGAATGGTAGCCTATTCAGAAAACAACAAAAATGAAAATAGTAGCCACCACGTATAATAAAAATATACATAGTAGCCTATAAAAATAGCCTATTGTGCCCTTGATTACAAACAACATTTAGCCTATTTTGAACGCCAAGCCTAAACGAATTTGAGTCGAAACTGAAACTGTACCGACGTTGGGTTCGTTCTTCTCTTATTCGGACCAACGTTTCCATATTTGCAATGTAACATTTGGATGCATAATGTAAGAGCATGTAAAAGATGGGGTGGGGTGGGGGCGCGAGATGTGACCCATATGCATAGGGGGGGCCCGAGGCAAAAAGTTTGGGAACCTCTGATGTGCATTACGGTTCAAAAGTTCTGTAAGGGTTCTGAAAGAAGTTTTATGTTTTTGAAAGAAGTCTCTTCTGCTCACAAAAGCTGTATTTATTTGATCAAAAATATAGTAAAAACAGTAATATTGTGCAATATTATTACAATATTAAAAAAACGTTTGCTATGTGGATATATTTTAAAGTGTAGTTTATTCCTGTGATCAAAAACTGAATTTTTAAGCATAATTACTCCAGTCTTCAGTGTGACATGATCCTTCAGAAATCATTCTAATATGTTATTTTGATGATCAAGAAACGTTTCTGATTATTATCAATGTTGAAATTTTTTGTGGAAACCATGATACATTTTTTCAGAATACTTTGAACAGAATAAATAGAAAGTTCAAAAGAACAGCATTTACTTGAACTAAAAATCTGTATTTACGGTCACTTTCAATCAATTTAATGCATCCTTGCCAAATAAACATCTTAATTTCTTTGAATAGAAAATCTTACAATTTAGTTATAGCAACTGCAATGCACACATGGAAAATAATTTTTTAACATACAGTAATTACTCAAAATTTGCTAAACATATTTGGAAACAGAAATGGTGAATTATAATATTTTGGAAGTGTTAATTGCTCAGGAGATCAAGCACAATGCCAATAATAGCAAAATATTGGTTGATTTGACCATAGCTTCTGCAATGTAAATATTGAACTTTGAAAAAAGTGAAAAAAGACACTACGTCAAAAGACCCTGATAAAGATCTAAACTACGCACACAACACACACACACACACACACACACACACACACACACACACACACACACACACACACACACACACACACACACACACACATAAACACACATAAACACACAAACACAAAGGAGGGTGTTTGTGAAATATTTGTGGAGGACTTACCCCACTGAGCCACTCGGGCCGTTTAAAACGATAATGTGTGTTTAATAGATGGTCACAAAAACAGCTTTATTTCATAACCAAATATTGCCACAGATGGATCAGATTATGTTACAGTGGGCCATAAGTGATCTCTCACTCACACACTGTAAATACAGCAGAACAATACTTTGTTTCTCTCTGTGCATGTCCTCTCCACCAGATACATAAAAGAGTTTTAGCCCAGTGTGTGTGTGTGTGTGTGTGTGTGTGTGTCTCTGGGGAGGACAGCAGGAAATTCCTCTAGCTCAATAATCTCAGTGTGATCAGTCTAGACTGGGCAGAGCAGAGCTGAGACCCATCCTGGCTCCACGAGACACACACAGCCCAGGGTTCAGGGGGTGCTGGGGTACACAGATACAGAGCACTCGTGTTGCATGCGTGTAACACACACTTACTGTTGTGAATGAGGAGGTGGCGCTGTAAAGAGAACGGGGTGCGGAATAGGGCCTTACACTCTTCACACTGGAAAGGCCTCTCCTCCGAATGTGTCTACAGACAGAAAAGCAGGTCAGAGATCTAGAGATGCTCCGATCAGCATTTTTGGGGCCGATCACCGATTACCGATCACCAAAATCATGATCTGCCGATTGCCGATCACTGCCGATCACAGAATGGCAGGGGAATGGGAATCTTTTATTTATAATCTAGCAGAGTTTGCACCATTTGTAGAAATGTGTTTATTTAATTGTATTTAGAAAATGAGATGTCTTAAAGCTACTGTAGGCCAGCTTTCCCAAATAAGGCAGAGTAACATTAAATTATTCCAAACAAAGAGGGGTCAGGCAGACCAACACACATCAGATCAGCCTAATGGGAGGGGATCAAGTTACACTTAGGCATATTTGGAAATTGTAGCCTCTTAATACACCCACTACATTTACTAATTGGCAACAAAATGTAAAACTTGTTACACCAAAACTGGCTACTGATAAAAGGACAAAACTATGGCAAGTTTTTTTTCTGTTATTATTATGAACGTCTGATGTAGTTGAGCAGAATGCTCTTTTATGAAGTTACTTCATTAAGGGACATATTCTTGAGATTATGCCTGAAAAGGTTTTGGATTTTTTATCATATGTTCATTTTAAAATATATATTGTATAAAATGACTTCTTGTTTATATTTGTTTTGTTTTATTGTATTTATATGATATTTGTATTTTTATAATTGAATTTTTGCCATGAAAATAGCTTTGAATGCTGACATGGCATTAAATAAAATAATCTGAATCTGAATCTGATGTAGTTGAGGAACCAACTACGTCAGAACAAAAAAAATAAAATACCACCACCACTTTTGAAACATCTTGCGGCACGAATGTACCAATACAAATAAATAAAAACATCTCCAGTTAACTCAGAGCATTCATTTAGTTCATTTGTAAAATAAGAGGCGATCTAGCGCTGAAATGGTTGTTTTTTTATCAAGTGATCAAAGTGCTCGTTGCCGCAGCGATCAGTGGCGCAGATACCGCGTTCTGTTGTGGCTCGCGCGGTGCACGGTCTTCACTCGGACGCGCGCTTCAATCTGTTGGGAAACTCCCTATTCGTTCCGGTGAAGGAGAACTCATGTTGCCACTGCCAAGCTCCACTCCTCTGTTGTGTGCCCGTGCGCCACGCATGCAGGTGGGAAAAAGTTGCGCGAGTAATTTACGTCACGTGATCGGCTTTTTTGATCGCCGCTTTTGGGGTTCGCCGATCAATCTATTTTTATCCAATATCGGCCGATCATGATCGGCGTCCGATCAATCGGAGCATCCCTACAGAGATCTGATGTAGGGTTTTTATTTAATTAACGGGTCAAAAACAACATAAAACGCAATTCAAAATGCATTTCATTTACATAATGTGAGATGTCTGGACATGGTGGAGGATTAAGTAAACGAAAAATATCTCTTAGATTTGAAGGTGGAATGTAAGGGACTTGAGAGTGGACTGATTGACTTGGGCTTGAACAACCCAGAACACCCTAGAAACCACAAACATACTGGAAAAAACTAGTGTGTGTGCATGAAAAACAAAAAAAGTGGGTCCTATTAAGCCCTTTTACGAAGTCTTGGTTTAGTTTTTGGGGTGTACTAAAATATGGTTTCATGCTTGATTGTTCCAAAAAAAAAATTTTCACATATTTTACATTATTATCTTTCCCCAGTCTGGCTCGAACACGCCGATTTCGATGAACCCCCTCCTTCTGAAATACGAAATGTGCTGTGATTGGTCAGCTGGCCCAGTGTGTTGTGATTGGCAGCTCTTAGCATGTGTTCGGGAAGTATCCCGACTCCCAAATGTTACATTTCCTAAGTCAGATCAGCACAAAAATCTTGGCAAATCAGCCCATGTCATTGCAAAATTATTACATTTTACATAAGTTTTAATTTATTACTAATTAGAGTCATTTATTAAAGGGTTAATTGTATTAAAGGGAAAGTTTCAATCCCTTAGAAGTCTATGGAGGAGTGATCCAGCTCTCAGATTTAATCAAAAATATCTTAATTTGTGTTCTGAAGATGAACGAAGGTCTTACGGGGTTGAACAACATGAGGGAGAGTAATTACTAACAGAATTTACATTTTTGGGTGAACTATCCCTTTAAGAAAGTAAATGATGCCTTATTATCAATCTAGATCTGAATGTTTCTTTTCTGTGCTCTTTTCTCTGTTTCACACGCTCTCTGTTCGGAGCTGTGTGGGGTTTTGGGCTTCATGTTATCTGCGCGGTGTAAAGGTCAGGGGTTGCGTGGGGTCATTACAGGTCAGGGTTAGGCTGAAGGGTTTGATTAGGCTCCACAGTGGCTGATTGGGCTCCAGATCTCCATTAAGATAAGATGCCAGAAGTTTATTTGGCCAAAAATCTGTCAGATCAATCTATCGGTCTCTCCAACCATCTGTCTTTCCAGTTTAATTCTGCCTCTCTGCCCCACTTTAAACTAGAGCATCAGAAACACAGGACGCAGGCCTCTCAAGACATCAGGAATAAACACATAGGCTGATCAGCACCTTTTTGTGGTTTTTGTAGACATTGCGGTGAGCGAACTCCTTCCAGCACACCTTACACTTGTAGGGTTTATCTTCACTGTGGATGATCTTATGAGCAGTGGCCTGATCCAGACGCTTAAAACTTCGACTGCAGATATCACAGGTGTACGGACGCTTTTCTACAAACACAAAGAGAATGCAAAGCCAACACCATCTTCATAAACAATGTTTTCCTCATGTGTTGGTTGTATATTATTTGTATGTATGTGAGTGCATGTTCTTCACCAGAGTGTGAGATCATGTGTCGCTTCAACTGATTCACGGAGATGAACTTCTTATCACAGGCACTACAGTCAAAGACCTCATGTACCTGAAAATACACCAACATTATAACATGTAAATACAAAAAAATTATTCAAAACAATACTTGCAGGTCTTTAAAGGAGATTTCATGCAAAAAAATAAAATCAATTTCTCACCCTCATGTCACTTCAAACCTGTATGGCCTGTATATTTAGAAGAATTTTGGTAGACAATTTTGGTTAACATTTACGTCCACTTACGGACAAAAAAAAACCCTTCAAAATATCTTCTGTTTCACAGAAGAAAGTCATACAGGTTTGAAACCTCATGAGGGCCCTTTAAGGGCTAAAAAAAATAATAACTTTAAATCACTGAACTTTCAGTGTCACAAATTGTGTTTAGTAACCACAAAGTAAAACACACTGACAGACCAGACCAGAATCGAACGCCCAGCGTATGAACGTAATGACCAGGACACATCTGAAGTCTTTTAATGGACCATTGAGGGTGATTGCTGAACTCTTGGGTGGGATTTAGTTGCCTGTTCTTAGTGTGTGACCTTAACCCAACTCACAGAGGACAACACACACACACACACACACACGGAAATGTAATTAAACTTCTGAGCGGTTTTGAATAGATCCTCTGCTAAATACAATTTTGCTCAATGGGAAGAGTTCTTCGGCTGAAATGTTCACATTTTAGTCTGTCTGAACATTTCAGTCAGATTTCTCACAGGGAATCAGGAGGTACAAATTACAGTGAACTCTAGCCAGCCAGTTTCTGTTGAAATTTACAAACGCTCAATAATAAAACTGTCACATTTTCTCCGCTACTTCATCCAATATGATGAAAACAAGGCACCACATGTGTCACAGTACTTGATGTAAATCCAGAGTTGAGGTACTTTAAATTATTAGTAACTTGTAGCTCGAAAAGATAATGTTTCAAAGTACATAAACTACAGTCAGTCAGTTTCTCTTTTGAAAAAGTAATTGCATTACATAGTATTTGTACAGTATGTATTTCTCCCAACAACTTCAAGTGTGACCATTTTGTTTTAAATTAATTGAAATATAGATCATTAAAATAAAAATGTAACTTATTCAAAAACATTTGTTACATTATAAGACGTAAACTGACTAATGAAAACTACTGAAATACTAAAATTAACTGAATGATTTTTTTAACTAGTTCATTCAAACATGAATAACCTGATTCAATGAAATGAACTTGAGTAAGAAAGCGTTCTGGGAGTCCATGCAATAGTTTTCTCGTTTCACTCAGCTCTAAAGCTACAATAGAAAGCAACATAAAAAAAAAAAAAAACGTACTGTCTTCATACGCAGTATGTGGACAAGATTTAATGTTTAATGTCAAAAAATTAGCCACAACTATAAATATGAGGGATTTTTGACGGAAAAACATATGGAAAGCATCAGATTTCGTTTCTGTGATACAATGCAGTGATCGGATTAAAAGAGTTAATTCTCATGAATAATGCGGAGAAAAAGCTCAGAAACTAATGAGGTAGACACGTACTCTCCGGCCACAGCAGCCAATCACCACTCTGAATTAACGCATACACCTCACTTTTCATGACGTTTGCTTAACTTAGCTTTTTCAACTGGAAGAACGGAATGGCTAAATATATATATATATTTTCCCTTAATAATAAATATAATGAGTGCTATTTTCGTTTTCAATGATGTGCAACCTGTACGTATTTGTTAACATCTCCAAAAAGAGATCTCTGTCCTCCCATTGATGCTTTAAAAAGTTTATAAAGACATCAGAAAAGTAATCCATGTGAACTAAGCGGTTTAGTCCAAGTCTTCTAAAGAGACACAGTAGCTTTTATGATGAACAGATTTAATTTAGACTTTAATTCATATATAAGCAATCAATGCACATACATAGAGCACATCAAATATGATCAACTAATAAATTTTCGGTTTAATGGACTTCAATGGAGGGACAGAAATCTCTCAGGTATTATTAAAAAATATCTTAATTCGTGTTTCGAAGATTAATGGAAGTCTTATGGATTAGGAACGACATGAAGGTGAGTAAATGATTAAAACAATTTAGGCAAATTAACCCTTTAAGTAAAAACTGGCCCATCTTACTCCACTCTCCTCTCCTCTGTGAATATATCTGCCTTTGTGTGGTCATTTAATGTGAATTGCCACTATTACAGCGCTGAAACTCTTGAAACTCTCTTATCTTAGTGTTTTCAAATATTGAGACCAGAGCTACACGCCCAGCAGCTCAATTCATATCTCTAACAGCTTAGTTTTCTGTCAAACGCTTGGCACTCGTAATCTTCTCATGCTGGTTTACGGACATATAGAGAAATTGTCTGCATGTGGAAGAGACTCTAAAGAAAGCCATTGAGCTTCCACCCTCACAGAGCAAATCATATTTGCAGGCTTTCCAAATGACATTGCTGGTACGAATGAACTGCAGTCAGATGGACATGGTCTGGTGCAAAAAGGAAGGTTGGACATCTATTACTCAGACAAAGATGGAGAGAAATGGAGAGCCAGGAAAAGGTCTGTGACCAAATTGCATGTTTGTATAACGGGCAGCCTAGGAAATCAAGTAAGGCCACAGAGATTTAAACTTCATTCTGCTGAAATTAAACTTTAATTCATCATGCAGTGGGGGAGTTTTTCTTAGACCTACATAATGCCAAAATTCTTCCATTAATGAGTTCAGAAAGGTACATGCGTTAATTGTGCATAAAAAAAAAACTTTTAAAAGATTAGCTTCCCCCTAAACTTTCTTTTAGCTGGACAGACTTTCTTTTCATACATTATAAACAGAAACTTAATTAACATCCACACTCTTTTTGCTACTGTAGAGAGACTTACAAACCCTACGAGTCACATTCCCAGTGAACTGCTCTCTAAAAGCAAATGCAATGAGTTTGTTTCCATTAGCCACTATGTCTGATTCTGAGGCAATTGATGGTAAAATCTTGGAAGAAACTGTACAGAATCTTAAAACATCAGCCTGCTCCCTTGAAACACTTCCCACATCTTTTTTCAAAAGTGTGTTTAAGAAGCAGATATCCTTGAAGTGGTCAATGCCTCACTTCTTTCTGGGACTTTTCCAGAGTCCCTGAAAACCACAGTTGTTAAACTCCTCCTGAAAAAGAGCAATCTGGATAACACCATTTTGAGCAACTATAGACCAAACTCAAATCTTCCTTTCATAGGCAAGATGGTCAAAAAGGTGGTTTTCAATGAGCTGAACTAAGCTCAAATGGATACTTTTAATCTGGTTTCCGACTGCATCATATGCCCTTTGTGCACTGTAGATTAGGGAGACACATTCCTGTTTACACCTGGTGTTTTAATCTGTCTCTTTTGTCCACTTTCAACCACTTCTGTCCTGATTTCTTCGAGGGTAGAGTCTATCGGTGGGTAAATGTTTGGGCTTTTTCAGATCTTCCGATCTAATGGACGAAATAAGCTCGGGCAAACGTATGAACGCGACCGGAGACGGCAGAAAAACATACGGAGAGCATCAGCTTTCGTTTGTGCTCTGACAGCCGCAAGACCAGCCGAACACTGAGTTTGTGATAGAAATTAGGAATGGTGAGAGAACCAAACTTCTCGTCTTCAAACCAAACTTATCTCTTCAGCCAAAAAGTTTAAATCCCGTCGAGCGCATTCGACCACATGAGCGTTTAAACTACAAAAGCAATCCGGTCGAATGCGTTTTCGACTACCTCTGGAAGTGGTGGAAAGTGGACAAGCTCAAAAAGTTTTAGACCCCATTGACCAAAACACATCTAAATACCATGTTTAAACAGGGCCATAGTACAGAGACAGCACTCATAAAGATATTAAATGACACCTAAATAAAGATACAGGCAAATTAGACACGGTCGGTCACAGCATACTCCTTGATAGGCTGAAAAACTGGGTAGGTCTTTCTGGGATGGTCCTCCTGAAATGGTTCAAGTCATACTTAGAAAGGAGGGGTTACTATTATCACCACAAAAAAAAAAAAAAAAAAAATAGATGTTTTGTTTCAAGACTTGTTCATGATTTTATCACCAGCAGGGTGAACTTTTGTAATGGACTCCTTAGCTGGCCTTCCCAAAAAGAGCACAAGGCAGCTGCAGCTCATACAGAACACTGCTGCCAGGATTCTGAGAAAATCTGAACATATCCCACCAGTCCTCAGGTTTTTACACTGGCTTCCAGTTACAGTACTATTACTAATTTATGGCATAGGGCCTCACGGCATTAAAGATATGCTCACTGAATATTAACAGATCACTCAGAACATCAGGATCAAAACAGTTAGAAATACCTAGGGTTCACTCAAAGCAAGGTGAGTCCGCTTTTAGCTATTAAAGGTACAATATGTAAGATTTTTGTAATAAATTGTTCAAAAAACAATTTCACAGTGAGATATATTTCATGCAGTTGTCAAGTCAAGTCAAGTCAAATATATTTATATAGCGCTTTTCACAATACAGATTGTATCAAAGCTGCTTCACAGTATCAATCAAAACAACTTAACAATGTTTGTTTATTACTGGAAAAAAGACATCCAAGTTTGGTAGAGCTGATCAATGGTATGATTGGTTAATTAATTTGAATATCCCCAACTGAGCAAGCCGAAGGCAACAGTGGCAAGGAACCGAAAAACTCCATCAAGTGACCTAATGGTGTCCTAACAAAAGCAATACCTTGTATTTAATAAGGAACTTTATAGGTAACCAATGAAGTGATGATAAAATCGGTGTTATATGATCATATTTTCTTGATCTAGTAAGAACTCTAGCGGCTGCATTTTGGACTAACTGTAACTTGTTTATTGAAGATGCAGGACAACCAGCTAATAAAGCATTACAGTAATCTAGTCTCGAGGTCATGAATGCATGAACTAACTTTTCTGCATCAGAGACTGATAGCATATTACGTAGCTTAGCAATGTTTCTAAGGTGGAAAAAGGCAGTTTTTGTAACATATGAAATATGCTTTTCAAAAGACAGGTTGCAGTCTAATGTAACACCCAGGTCTTTTACTGTAGCGGATAAAGTAACAGGGCATCCTACTATGTTAAAGTCGTGCTGTGAAAGGTTTTGTGGACGGTTTTTAGAACCGATAAGTATTACCTCGGTCTTGTCTGGATTTAATAAAAGAAAATTACGCGTCATCCAATCTTTTATATCTTTAACACAATCTGTCAATTTGGATAATTTAGCGTATTCATCTGGCCGTGATGAAATATATATTTGAGTGTCATCAGCATAACAATGGAAACTAATTCCATGTTTCCTTAGAATATTACCAAGTGGCAGCATATATATTGAGAATAATAAAGGGCCTAACACAGATCCCTGCGGCACTCCATAGTTTGCCGAAGTTATAATCGATTTTTCTCCATTTAAGTAGACGAAATGGTAGCGGTCAGATAAGTATGACCTGAACCAGCTTAATGCTTTTCCTTGAACACCAGTGTAATTTTGTAGTCGATCTAAGAGTATTGTGTGATCTATAGTATCGAACGCAGCACTAAGATCAAGTAAAACTAGTACTGAGATACAGCCTTGGTCCGAAGCTAAAAGTAAATCATTTGTGATTTTAACAAGCGCAGTTTCAGTGCTATGATGTGGCCTGAATCCAGACTGAAACTTTTCATAGATGTCGTTTTCTTGCAAGAAAGAGCCGAGTTGAGCGGACACAACTTTTTCTAATATTTTTGACATAAATGGAAGATTCGAAATGGGTCTGTAATTTGCTATGTTATTTGGATCTAATTGTGGTTTCTTAATAAGAGGTTTTATAACTGCCAGCTTGAACGTTCTTGGAACATGACCTAAAGATAAAGATGAGTTAATAATATTGAGAAGAGGCTCTTCCACTATAGGTAACACTTCTTTCAGTAGTTCAGTTGGTATAGGATCTAATAAACATGTTGTTGTTTTAGATGAAGTGATACGTTTATTTAACTCTTTTTGTTCTATGGTTATAAAGCATTGTAATTGTTCTTGCGGGGTGATAATTGCGGCCGAATTATAAGGCGCGAGCAAAGATCGAACGTTTACAATTTTGATTCTGATGCTTTCAATTTTCTCGGTGAAGAAGTTCATGAAATCATTACTATTAAACTGTAACGAGGTATTTTGTTCAGACGACGTCTGTTTATTTGTTAGTCTAGCCACGGTATTAAATAAAAACCTTGGATTATTTTGGTTGTTTTCTATTCATTTGCTGAGGTGCTCAGCCCTGGCCGTTTTAAGTGCCTTTTTATAAAGTGACATACTGTCTTTCCACGCGATTCTAAAAACCTCTAAATTAGTTTTTTTCCATTTACGCTCTAAATTACGGGTTTCTCTCTTTAAAACATACGTAGTATTATTGTACCATGGTGCTATACTTTTTTCTCTGAACTTTTTTATAATCTAATGGGTGCAACAATATCCAATGTTCTAGAGAGAATGGTGCTCATAGTGCTAGTAAGTTCATCTAATTCATCTGTTTGTTTGGGTTCAGGCAGCAGCTGAGACAGATCAGATAAGCTATTTGAGAAATGATCTACGGTGGATGGACGAATTGGTCTACCTGGTCGATAACGTGGCGCAGCATGACATATTACAGCAGTGCGTAATATGCAAGTTACCAAGTAGTGGTCAGTGACATCATCACTTTGTGGAATGATATCTATATCGGTTGGATCGGTTCCATATGATATAATTAAATCAAGTGTATGATTAAGACGATGAGTTGGTCCGGTGACCCAGAAGCTTGACCCAGAAGGAGTTTAATAAATCTGTAAACGCAGCACCTAATGCATCATTTAAATTATCTACGTATATGTTAAAATCTCCAACAATTAATGCTTTATCGACGTTGACCAAAAGATCTGATAGAAAGTCAGCAAACTCTTTTAGGAAATTGGCGTAAGGCCCTGGAGGTCTATATACGGTAGCCAATGCTAGAGATAATAGGGATTTTTTTCTTACATCTAAGAGCGTAACATTTAGCACAAGCACTTCAAACGAATTAAACCTATGACGAGTTTTCTGAGTAACATTAAGGATATCTCTGTAGATTGTTGCAACACCGCCGCCACGACCGATCAGACGGGGCTCATGCTTATAACAGTATCCTGGCGGAGTAGACTCATTTAGACCGAAATAATAATTTGGTTTGAGCCAGGTTTCAGTAAGGCACAGAACATCGAAATTATTATCTGTGACCATTTCATTTACAATAACCGCCTTAGGTGTGAGCGATCTAATGTTTAGAAGACCTAGCTTTAGAAATTGTTTTTGTTCACTAATAGCTAAATTTTTTGTTTTAATAACAATTTGATTTTTTCTAGATCCCGCAGTAGATTTATTATTTGATCTTAGTAAACGAGGAATAGAGACAGTTTCTATGCAATGTTCTACACTAATATTAATATCAATTAAATTGGTGCAGTAGAGACTGTGATTTGGATTTTTGGTTACTAGTCAACTGGTATTTAACATCTTGGAGATGTTATCCGACAGAAGATCTGCCCCGATTCTACTTGGGTGTAAGCCATTAGCGCGGAAGAGCCTTGGTCGCTCCCAAAACAGAGTCCAATTATTTACAAAAATCAGTTTCTGCTCATTGCACCATGACAATAACCATTGATTTAGCGCGAATAATCTACTGAACTTTTCATCCCCTCGTCGGTACGTAGGAAGCGGTCGAGACACAATAATCGATGTTTCAGGCGATGTGCTGCGTACTGTATCGATAAGGCTCCTGAAGTCTTTCTTCAGAACCTCCGTCTGTCGCAGCCTAATGTCGTTAGCTCCCGCGTGCAGCACAACAGCTCCGACGCGCTCGTCACCGTTCAAGATCTCAGTTACCCGCGCAGTGATATCGAGAACACGAGCACCAGGAAAGCAGTGACTGTGCACCTTACTTTTACCTAACGTAGCGTGGACGTGTCGGACGGTGGAATCGCCGATGATCACAGCATCGCGTTCCGTTTCACGAAGAGGGGAGATGCGGTTCTGAGTGGAGATCTCGAAAACCGGGAGGGGCGAAAAGATTCTTGTCCTGGCTCGCGGCTTCCGCGGAACCACCCAGGCTTCGTGGTGGTGTGTTGGAGCCGGAGTGAATTAAATCATGGCTGATTGTGACCTGGAAGCTCGGGACCAATGCTGAGAAATGCACGGAGTAGACGAGGTCAGCGTCAGCGGGTTACTAACGTTAATCACTGATCCGTGTGGATCACCGCGTGATGTTTCAAGAGCTAAACGCCGGTCTCTCAGCTCAGCTTGTCTCTCTAGAACAGGGGTGTCCAAACTCAGTCCTGGAGGGCCACTGTCCTGCAGAGTTTAGCTCCAACCCCAATTAAACACACCTGAAACAGCTAATCAAGGTTGAAGGTCATTAGGCATGCTAAAAACTTACAAGCAGGTGTGTTGAGGCAAGTTGGAACTAAACTCTGCAGGACAGTGGCCCTCCAGGACCGAGTTTGGACACCCCTGCTCAAGAAGGTCACGGATCTGCTTTTCTACAGCTTCTAATTCAGACTGCACCGCGGGCAATTCAGATTTGTTCTCATCTGCACCAAAAGGTAGATAACATACACCTGATATATGTGACCCGTCACAGAAACCAGGGACACAAGTCGGCAGCACAACTTTCGAGCAAAATGAGAAAGAAGAGTTTTTTTTCAAAATTGGTGAATTTCATTTTTTTGCAGAATCTGTTAGTTGAAATCACGAAGAAGCCTCTCCATGTTTGAGATAGCAGTATTGGTATATTTAAAAGCTTACATTTTGAGGTTGAAATCGGCTTGTTTTCGGAGATTCTAGCACGCAGTAGGGGCGTGGCGTGTTATTGTCTGTGTGTATTTCCATACTGAATATGGCGCTTTTGTCCCCGCCCTCCAAGTGAACCGCATGGCTACTTATTATGCTGTGCTCTGGTAGGCTCTATCTGATATCAAAATTCAATGAAGATGGACGCCGCAAAGATTGTCGCAGACGAGCTGAACCGTGGCAGTTACACCGAAAATGATTTCGCCGCTCGGGAAACTGAACCGGAGGTATGGGCGCGGCGCGCGCGCCCTCGGTGTTGAATATGGCGGCTCGGCTCGCTGACAGCGGTGGCTGGCTGTTTCATATGTGACGTCCCGATTGCTTTGAATGGGGAAAGTTTTGTGAACTGAACAAACTTAATGGACTGGCAACAATCTCCATAGAACATGAACTGGCACAGAGAAACTGAACAAACTTAATGGACTGGCAACAATCTCCATAGAACATGAACTGGCACAGAGAATCGAAATAGAGGATGCAATTAAGACCTTTGCTGCGATGAAGGCGATGAAGGCCTGCCGTGCGCGTTTCTGAAACGTAAGTTAAGCTTCATTTGCTCTTTAGTCGTTATTTAAGATGCTGAACCTGCTGATGATATAATGTGCTTGCGGACATTTCATTTGTGTGTGTATAGTATACGCACATAAGAAAGTGGTGTAAAGAGATTTGCAACAGTAATTTGAGGAGGTGAAATGTGATTATTTGGAAAATTCCTGTCATGACTGCTTAAAGAAAAATGCCAGCAGGCATTTGCCTCCTGCATAAACTTTAATATTGTTGACATTTTGGGCACACGCGCGTTGCGCACTATTTGCGTTATATGTAGGCCTATGGCTTATTGGTCTTTGTGTGTTGTTGCTGGTTTTGCGTTATATGTATGGCATATTGGTCTTTGTGTGTTGTTGCTGGTTTTGCGTTATATGTATATGGCATATTGGTCTTTGCGTGTTGTTGCTGGTTTTGCGTTATATGTAGGCTATATGGCATATTGGTCTTTGTGTGTTGTTGCTGGTACGTTGCAAATAGAGGGGCATCACAATTGTTTTTCGCCTAGAGCTGCTGCAGAAGTGCACTCATTCGAAGTGCAAAAAAAAGCTGTAAAGCACAGGGGGGAGCTTTACAGGGGGTATGGCTTATCTAAATGAGATGTAAATGAGCCCTATTGTCACTCCTAGCAGCAGAGAGAGGTGAGAACTGCACAATCTGTCGAGGTCGTTTTCTCATCTTTGAGCTTTTTTAAGTGCCTACCTTCAAATGGCCACAACTTCTCCAAATATTATCAGATTTCCACATGTTACACATCGTTGGAAAGCTTGGAGACTACACTTTCAGAATCTATGAATAACTCAAAATGCCCCAGAACCGACTTGTGTCCCTAGTTTCCGTGACTGGTCACATATTCGCCATTTTAACAGATGGACAGTAAGTTAGCAATGATGCAACCAGTGATGCTATTAATATTTATATTAATTTATGACTCAAGTCTTGGGTAAAAACCGTCTTTGTAGTGGTATGGGTGTAATGTAGACGCACGATAGACGGGAAAACAAACAAACTCACAGCAGGCAACGAGGCTGACAAAAGCAGTCGATCGCAGGGCGAACAGCAGTGAAGCGGTGTCTCGCTCTACGACCAACAATCAATGTTCAAACCGTATTTGCGCAAACAAACAAACGCAAACAAACAAACTCACAGCGGGCAACGAGGCTGACAAAAGCAGTCGATCGCAGGGCGAACAGCAGTGAAGCGGTGTCTCGCTCTACGACCAACAACCAATGTTCAAACCGTATTTGCGCAAACAAACAAACGCAAACAAACAAACTCACAGCGGGCAACGAGGCTGACAAAAGCAGTCGATCGCAGGGCGAACAGCAGTGAAGCGGTGTCTCGCTCTACGACCAACAACCAATGTTCCAACCGTATTTGCAGTTCCAGCCGTATAATGGCTTGAGACGCGTCTGGCCAACAGTCCGAGTTGTAATTATGAGTTAAATGATGGTTCAGAACAGAATAAAGAGAGAAATACGGAAAAACAGAAGGAAATACGAAGCTAATACGAGGCTTAGACAGCCACGACGCAAACAAACTCACAGCTCACAGCAGGCAGCGAGGTGGACAAAAGCAATCGAGCAAAGAGCAAAGCTTAGTTGTGTACTTACATTATCCCAAAAGTTCCCAAGGATTTGTAAATCCAGAGAAATTCCAGTATTTAATAATGGCTCGTCCCTGGTAATTGTCGCTTATCAATGACTTAATATTCGCGCTATCCTTTTAATCCGTTTCCGCTTGTAGAAACCATAGACACAAAACATAGATCCCTCATTAGCGGCCCATTGAAAGGGCCATTTCTATACGTAAGACGTTAATGAGGAATCTATGTATGCATATCTATGATACAATATTTCCCGCACCGCTGTCATTCAGCCATCATGGTTCACAATTATAGATTGGCGAGTACAGAAAATCCCAAAAAACGTAAACATAGATCAACTTAGGCAAGCAACTTAGGCTTTGGGAAAAACTGAAAAATAAAACAATGATCAATATTGGCGTGGCGTTTTCAGGATGGGGAGAGTTTCGCGACCAACTTGGACTTGATCTGTCCACAGAGACTCCGCTCTCGCATGTGTTTTAATAGACAGGTAAGCAAATATATATTATTTATTGTACACAACAGTTATATTGCACTTTGTTTGTACTTCAGTAACACTTTTTATCAAGTCTGGTGACCAAGTCTATGGCAGTGAAATTAATTGTGTGTTGCACAAAAATATTTTGCTATTACTTGCAAATACTGTGGGTTTGTTCAAATGTACTTTTAGTACGATTGTTTTAAACGTGTAAAACTGTGCAGCATTTACCCGCCAACTCGTTTGACAAATAGTCACATATTAGTAACAGTAGTAGCATTACATTTCATGTTCCTGGCAGCTAATTCATTACAATGACATAACATAGTGTGATCAAACGTACAGGTAATACAAAAACTAATTTATTGCTTTTATTGTTATTTGTATTTATTATGCCTTGCCTTGCTATATAGAATACATGTATAAATGTTTGACTAAGTGGATAGATGTAAATCTCAATTCAACATACTGCAACTGTAGTGTACCACTAATGAATATTCTAAATATTATAACATAACTTTAATTCATTTGAATGTATTTTTGAATTTAAATGTAAGAGCAAGAAAATGTCCAATAAAACAAAAGGACATGGAAGCGCCAAACAGGTTGGATTTAACACTACCTGTGGGACGAATTTTACAGAAACATTAGCATTTCCTCTCTAGAGTAACCGACCACTGCCGTACAATCAGAAACACACACCAGAGCGGCAAACGCAGATGATGCTCTTGCAGGTTGAAGCCAGATCCGGACAGCTGTGACTGCAAAGGCTCGCTCTCAGAACGGCTGCACTGATAACTGCTGATGAGTGAACGCTGACAGGAGGAAGTGCCTGTTTTACATCAAAGTTTAGGCAAAGAGAGTGATGATAGCATTCTCCAGGCCAAAACAGAAAGGGATATTGGTTTGGTGGAGCAGTGGAAGCTTGGGATGCATTCCAATTGTAAGAACATTAAAACTGCATTGTGGTTCTTCACCTACCTCCTTCAGTCAGAAACTCAAATTACCTTCATTTGTCCCTCTCAACTCACTCTACCAAGGTTTAAGTTGCGGTTTCATTGAAAAGTATCTAAAAAGTGGTATATATTTTGAAAAGGAAGCCCACATAACCAAACCATGAATATTCCCAAGAGAAAATGATCCAGGAACAGTGAAGAGAAGCTCAGAATTCTGACTTTTGTGGTGATTTTGGAGATGGTGATGATGATGATGAAGTCATCTACTTGTTTGAAGCTATTTGTCTGATATTTCTAAGGTCTTTTTGCAGAAGGAACCCTGACGCCAGCAGGAAGGCCGGGCAGTCTGGTCTCCCAGCTCTTAAATTTCACAAGGGCCATAGGGATGAGCTTGTGAAACAAAAGACAACCTTTCTGTACACACTCACACCAGTGGAAAACCTTACAACATCAACATGAAGCCCACCTCCTACTGAGAGACAGAGAAATGGACGGCATACAAGAGCGAACCAGAGTCTAAGACGGCCAAATATCCTATTTTTTCAATTTCCTAATTTCCTAGCTTTTCAAAAACAATGAAACAGATGAGGAGAAAATTATGTATATGGATCATTACAGCAGCCAAAGAAATAGAAAAAGGGGAAGTCGAAAACACAAGCGAGACATGAGAGATGGATAAATAGAGGCCTTGTCCTAAATGGCACACTTGATGTGGATTTATCATCTAGTGACCTTAATTTGTAACTGTAAGATTTCCCATTTGTCATTTTAGTATGATGTTTTAGACATATTTAAAGGGGCAATGTGTAGTTTTTTAGGTATTTTATTATCTAAAATCAATATTTTTATTCATAAATATGTCCTCAATGGTGTACAAATACCTCTGCCAATTATCTGACTTATCCTCGTAAACGAAGAATTTATTATCTTTATATACATGTGACGGGTAGGTCCACGGAGGCTTCCATGTCGTTCCGCCATCTTGAAAAACTATAATAGCAGAGAGGGTCAAAAAGTACTAGGCCAACGCGTTTCCACAAGGTGTTTTCGTTCAGAGCCAGCGTCACGTGACTGAAAGCAGCAGAAATGGAGGAGCAGAGCAGTGAGAGGTGCTTGTCACGGCCCCGGCAAGTTTAAAAGGCTGCATTGCACTGTTATTATTCTTACTGTAACATTCGTTTGTTCGTTGTGTCAAGTTGCAGTTTGTTTAAAATAACAAACCTGTTCACCCGAAGAAAAACTCGACGAAGTGCTATTAGAAGACATCCTGTCATAGCTTTTTGGTACATAACAGCTACCGTAGATGCAACGCGCATTTGAAAAAGCGAGGCGCAGGAGAGCACAATTCGTTTGAATGCAAAATACAATTTCACCGCTAGATAGGAGAAATTCCTACACAATGTCCCTTTAAGTGTGAATTTAATATTGATTAAAATAATTGTATTTTGTGATTATCCAGTTTCAGCGACAGATGTTGTTTGTGTATATGTATAGTAACATTTGGTGTCACATGTAAATTTGGCAGACATGTTCACAAGTCCTTGAAGGCTAAGTCCTAGTCAAGTCTTTGGGTCCGGGTCCAAGTCCTAGTCAAGTCTCAAGTCTTTGGGGTCCAAGTCAAGTCTTATGTCTTTGGGTCCAAGTCCTAGTCAAGTCTCAATCTTTGGGGTCCAAGTCAAGTCTTATGTCTTTGGGTCCAAGTCCTAGTCAAGTCTCAATCCTTGGGGTCCAAGTCAAGTCTTATGTCTTTGGGTCCAAGTCCTAGTCAAGTCTCAATCTTTGGGGTCCAAGTCAAGTCTTATGTCTGTGGGTCCAAGTCCTAGTCAAGTCTCAATCTTTGGGGACCAAGTCAAGTCTTATGTCTGTGGGTCCAAGTCCTAGTCAAGTCTCAATCTTTGGGGTCCAAGTCAAGTCTTATGTCTTTGGGTCCAAGTCAAGTCTTATGTCTTTGGGTCCAAGTCCTAGTCAAGTCTCAATCTTTGGGGTCCAAGTCAAGTCTTATGTCTGTGGGTCCAAGTCCTAGTCAAGTCTCAAGTCTTTGGGATCCAAGTCCAAGTAAAGTCTTAATCTTTGGGTCCTAGTCAAGTCTCAATTCTTTGGGGTCCAAGTCCTAGTCAAGTCTCAAGTCTTTGCGTCCAAGTCCTAGTCAAGTCTCAATCTTTGGGTCCTAGTCAAGTCTCAAGTCTTTGGGTCCAAGTCCTAGTCAAGTCTCAAGTCTTTGGATCCAAGTCAAGATTCATTTATTTAGGTCCAAGTCATGTCTCAAGTCTTTGTTCTATTTTTTTGCAATAGGTCTATCAGCTAGTTATTGTAATTAACAGCTTTTAAAAATTTTAAACTGATTTATGCTTCAAAAGCACAACAAATTATTACTTAAATCATTAATTTTGCATTTTATTCACAACAGAAAACTATTACTTTCAATCTATATAACATTATACCTTTTTAGAACGCAGGGACAGTCACCACGAGAAAAAAAAAGCATGCTGTAAATTTTGAGCTATTGGAGTTAAATTAAATGTATATAGAATTATAGATTTATAATTGTGTTTTATTCACAAAGGTCAGCAGTATTTGCCTGTCACAATTAACATTGAGGTATTACTGCTGAACGAAAACGAAATATTGAATTTCAAAGAGCCGACACAGGTTTCTGAATCCCTGTGGTGGACTGATGCATACTTCACAACAGAGCATATAGATCCAGCCTGCGAGGCGGGAAATTGCCTGGTGCTAATTGTTTTCAGCACTATATTTTTGAGCATGTTTGTTCCATTACCATATTTGCATAATTCCTTTAGTGAATCAGATGCTAGAAGCATGAACTCAAAGTATGGAGACCTGCAAGGGCTGAGGGTGCCATTTGAGACAGGGCCAGAGAAAGGACAGATGGATAGATGGCATGACAGAGGAGAAAGATTAACGACAAATAGATGAGCGAAAGGTAAGAAATATGAAGAGATGGACTGGATGAACGATAAGAGGAGATTTATGGAGGTGTGATCTGACCTTGCGGTGCTCCTGCAGGTTGAGTGAGGATGAGCACTTCTTATTACAGATGGTGCATACCAACTTCCTGCGAGCACTCCCTACATACACACACACACACACACACACACACACACACAGAGCATACATCACATGAGCGGTAGATCCTAATGGCATGAGGAGATGCTAATGGAGACACTGCATCAGTTCAAACAGTCTTTCAAATAAACATCAGGAAGTCCTTAAATAAATCAGTTCCTCGTTCAGCATGAAGTACACCACCAAGAAAAAAGTAAAAACAACTATATCTAACAGGGGTGAAAGGTCAGGTAACATGCATTTCCTGTAGAGAAGTAAGTGGATACAAGACCCGTCAATAACAGTTCTTAAAGTACTGGTATTTTAAAAGGCCATATTCTACCCTTTGTAGCACTGTATTCTGTTATAAATCCACTCTAATGTCAGTCAAGGTTTCTTGAAGTAAAAGCACTCGTAATTTAGGGTTTATTTACACGACAATAATGTCCTAAAATGGAAAGGTTTTGCGCACAGACAAAAACGTTGTCAAAACGATCCCCATTCACACAGATCCATCAAAGTGACTAAAAACGCTGTATTCTGCTGCCAGGCCAGTAGTTGGCGATGTCACTTCGTAAACAAACACCACGCACCTGCGCACATATGCATTTTTCTACGCATGTTTTTACAAATTCACATTTATGAAGTTTATACAGAGATGATATCGCTATTATAAAAAAAAAAAATTGCACTTTGAAACTCGTTAGCAAAAGTTAGCATTTTCAGGCCCACAAAACGCAGTTGTCGTGTAAATGAAAGGCCAAAATGCATAAGACGTTTTCTGTTTTTAGTTGTCGTGTAAATGCCCCCTTAGTTATTATTAGTATATATTTAATTATTTTCCACCCTCTCACTGATCCTTTTACATTTTTTGGTACTGTATCGTTACAAATTTCAATATCTAAATGACCTCTCGTGATTGGTTAATTTCAGCATACTGGCAAGCTGTTGAAATTTAATGTGTTGCTATGTAACTATGACCTATCACATGGTAACGAGGTAATGACTGTGATATCATAACTAACCATGATGATTTCTGAGTGCTAAGTGTTAAGGCACGAAATTAGGTGAAATTTTGCGAGCAAACATATGCATGCGGTTATACATGAAACACTGCTTACTCAGAGGTCAGTTTCAGACTAAGCAGCATTATATTGTTCAGCACGGTGAATTTGCATCTTAAAACTTCTGCAAAATCTGCATGGGTAAATTCCAGACTGCACGGATTCCTATTGAAATAACTGCATTTTGCCCATAAATTATAATTACTGACTATGTACTTTATTTAAGGTTAAAATAATATAGTGTGAGTTTGAATATAATTTTGCATGACCCTTATAGGCGTACTGAAAGCGACAATGGATAATAATTTACCTCAGATCTTCAAAATATGTTAAAGAAAATAAATATTTGAACTGTGAACTCAGTGTGAACAAACAAGTGTATTCTCAGACAAAGATTGTTTCGGTCACTCAGTATTTATTTTAAAAAATGTAAATATTTATATTTAATTTGATTATGTGCTTATCTATTTTGTTGCAAGTGCAGTGCGCTTGTGGAGAGACTTCGCCCACACGCTCTTCTGATTGGCTGTGGCTCGTCTGGTTAGGAGACGGTGTTACTCGTGGTTTTGAGGATATTTTAACATCCAGAGTGATTCGTCATCTTCTTGAGTTGGCTTTGATGTGAGCGTCAGAAATTATTGAAATAAATAACAAATAAAATTGTGAAAATTGTGAAACATTCAGGCAAATGATATTTGTAAATAAACAATTTTACTGCAAAAGAAACAAGTAAAATAAAGTGGCTAGAGTATCTGTGCAGTGCAAAAAAAAAAAAATAGTAAGGCGGTGTCCGTCAACTAAATATGAGATGTTGGCATGCAAAGCGAGGTTGTTTAATAAAAAAAAAAATCGAATACTGAAAACTTGAAGCAGTGAGGGCACTTTTCCATCCCTCAGTGCGTTTGAGGAACTGATTCAGAGCCAATATTTACAGCCCAGAATGCACTGAACCAAGGAGAAGACTAGTGAGAGTTTGCATTGTCAATGTTTACGTCTACATAGTACACCAAACCTTTATTTCAAAACAGCAAAAAAATCCTGCTTTCCATGCCAACTTTAAATGCTCTTATTATAGCAAAACACGCACAATCGTTTATGTACCTACAAGCACTCAGTAAATCGTTCAGCTTTATACTGTTTGGATTCATTTGCAAAGAACTGATTGACTTGCATGTGGCCAAACTGTCCAATTATAATTACTGACAATAATATTAAAAACATTCTGAATCATCTTTCATCAGCCGATTAGAGGTCTTTGACTAATTTCCTCAGTTGTCTGCGCTTCTGGCTGAGAGTCTGGTGAAAAGATGAGTGCAGAGAGGGAGGGAGCGCTTAACGTTTATCTGACAGACAGAGGGGATGAAGAGCGGATCAGAAACCAGGAGATTAATGAAGATGTTAAACAGCCGCTGATTAGACTCTCATTACAGACGGGTAATTTCACACTCGCCTCACTCTCGTCGTGCGCGCGCGTGTGTGTGTGACCAACCTGTGTGGACGTTGCCTTTGTGTTTCTTCAGGGCGTCTTTACTTTTAAATCTTTTCCCACAGCTCTCCGACTTACAGATGAACCGACCATCTCCTTTACACGCCTCTTTATGCTGCTCAAAACTGGCACACACAAACAGAGTTTTTGTTCAAAATCAACATAAAACACTGTCTCCAACCAACTGTAATGCTCCTGTAATTCCAGGTGAAACAGAATATTCAATGCAAAAATATATGGATGGTGAAAAGTGAGCATTGTGCATTAGAATGGACACGTTTGATACGGTACGGTACGGTACGGTACGGTGAGGCGGCTCCAGATTCGTGTACCTGGACTCTGAACAGAAAGTGCTGTGACACAGGACACACTGATGAACTTTTGAAGGGTCTTCTGATGAAGCTGAGCTCTCTGTACAGTGAAGAACACTACCAATAAACAGGATATCAGCATTACCACACATGAGACACTGTATGTACTGTGAGTGTGTGTGTGTGTGTGTGTGTGGTACTGACTGGCGCTGCAGGGCCTGTTTGACAGGAAACTCTTTTCCGCAGGAGCGACATTTAAACTCTTTGTCCTCTGTACTTCCTCTCTGATGAAAGCTCTGAAGATGCTCCGCTAACATGTCTTCACTGGGGAAGTTGTTCTCACACAGCAGACATGGGTAATCTTCATTCTTAATCACCAGCTCTGCACACACACACACACACACACACACAGATCTACGAACTACTGCTCGACTGATGTGGGTTTTGCAATGGCAGATAATGCTAGCATATTTATCATAAAACATAATGAAAGCAGTGGATTCTTGGATTAAGCACAATATTAAGCCTTTTTCAGTTTGAACCCATTTTTGTCACATTGGTCATATAATAAATATATCCTTTTTTCTTTCAAAATAATGTTTCAATGTCTGATTTAAGAAAGTCTAGAGTAGAAAAATTCAAGCAAAAAAGTATATCTTTATTATATCTAAATGATGACTGATTATGTTTGATTAACTCAATAAAGTCTACTTCATCTTTATCATACTTGGCTGAAAAAAATCTAAAGTAAACAAGAATAACTGATATTAAATTACTATTATACTAGATCCTTTATTAAAAACTATATTAAAATCCATTTCAGACACACAAAACACACACCGGTTTCTGTGCTAAGGTGTTTGTTCTCCTCTTCCTCTTTGATGTCCTGATCTTCCTCCAGGTCCTCCTCTTCCTCCTCCATGTCACTGTCCAGGTAACCAATCAGAAGCTCCGTATCTGTCGCAATGTCATCAACAGCCAGATAGAAGATATTTTCTCCATCCTGTTAAAAGAAACGGTGTCAGCTACTTCATTCAGCAAGAATATGATATTTCTATTTTTTTTTTTAATTTCTTTTGAAATTTCTATTCATCAAAGAAACCTGATAAAAATGCATCACGGTGTCCACAAAAATATGAATCCGCACAACTGTTTTCAACATTGATAATAATCAGAAATGTTTCTTGAGCAGCAAATCAGCATTTTATCTCCCCATAAAACAATTGTTTTTAATAAACTTTCATGCCAAATGGTTTTTCATGCATAGATGTAACCCAATTAACACAAATTCATAATGGTTGGTACCTAAGAATTGAAGCACTTGACAGACAAATCATCTTTTCCAATCATCTTTTTGTCCCCAATCATTCAAATCATTCAATTCAAATCATGTCCCCAATCATCTTTTTTCAACTTCACTTAAAAGTAACTTATTCTCTTTAAAATAAAATACTATTTATTTTGATTGCGATTGAACTTTTCAACTTTTTTACCTCAAACTTCAGTCAACCCTGTTACATTGGTGCCAATTGCCCTTTAAAATCTTAAGCATATTCCCTAAATCACATGACTTACCAACAAGTGGCATAATTTCCTTAAAGGAAAGCAACTCCAAGAACAAAGTATTAGTCATACACTTTTCTCCTCATAAATCTCTGCTCTTCATTTTTATGTGACTTATCTAATAGTGTAAAACATAACATGTCCACCCTGTTGAGTCCGTTTATACAGGACATGAAATTGTTTATTTTATAAAACAGATTTTAAATATCTACTTAAATTCTTCCCGTTAATCTTGTTGTTCCTTTCTATATAGTTTATTATTGGCCTTATTATGACATTATCTTAAAACGTCCACCCTGTTCCACGTTGCATTGTAAATATGTAATGTAACAGGGTGGACAAATGCCATAGAATCTGAAATTTGAAATATTCGGTCAGGATTATTAGGTTATACTAGCCTGAGCTTGACTGGTATGTGTTTTATGATAGACAGACATTTTAACTAGACTAAAACATAATTGAGTTTTAAAAATGTTTTCAACAAACCTGCTCAGTCCAAAATCCACCAAACCGTAGGAATGACCTAACAGACATAAAAATCAGCTCTTGGTATTAGACAAATTTCTATATCAGATTCTTTAACATAACTTTTGAATTTTTAAATTGTTGATAATTACTGGATATGATTTTTTTTTTTTAACTGAAACACTGAAAAGAAAGACTTTCCATTTGTAGGCGTCAATCCTTGAAGTTAGATTTAAATGACCCCATTAAATATCTCCAGTCATAAGTTATAAATGCCAAAGGATTCAGCTTTCTGTTCCCTGTGTGCTCAGAAATTATGACTTTTCCATAACTTTTAACATTGTTGTATTAATTTCCAGGCTTCTGAAATCACCGTATTTTCCCATGTTTTCCATGACTATAGGAAACCCGTGTGAGTGAACGCCTACACTTTATTAACTTGAGTTAAAGCAGTCAGCAAAGTTTTGTCTGGTTCAATTTCAATATATAAAAACACAACTAGCACCAATTGTGTAAATCTATCAAATGTGTCTTATTACAAAGGGAATAAACTGAATTAGACGTTGAAAAGCAAAGATCCAGGTGTCGTCTGACACTGAACAGACAACATAACGGAGAACCGCTGGGAGGAGCAATCAAACACTCACACGAGGGGAAGCGTAAGATCAACAGTGCATCCTGATTAAGGTCAAAGGGCAAACACTTCAACCTCTGTTTAATGGCTTTATCAGACCTTCATTTCCTCAAAGGTCATGCAGAAATAAGCACAGTTGCTGTACATTATGTTAAAAACGGAGCCAGAGATTTATCCACAGGGAGATGCTGAGAGAAGTGTCATATGTGATGAAACGCAGACTCAGTTCTCTTGATTTGGTTGTAATGGCCATCAGATCGTCAACGTCTCAAACTCACCAGAGACCACAACTGCCAAAAAATTATTCACAAGCACTGTGATGCTTTCACAAATAATTCTTCATCCATCTATGCAGAAAAAAAAAAATCATGATTAAAAAAATGTTAATGTAAAATTTAATTAAAATGATTAATAATATAGTTAAAGCTCCAGTCTGTAACTTTTTTGGGTTAAAAATGATCCAAAATAAATGTTGAGCAAGTACATAACCAGCCAGTGTTCAACACTATCTGCTTGCCTTAGCTCGATTCAAAACGGTAAGCTTGTAATAATGTTTTTAATTCCAGTGGTACTGGTGGATTTCCACGGGAAATTCAAGCATGTCTTTGCGTCATTATGTCACATCTGTACACATACAGAAGAGTCTCGGCTAGTAGACTATGAGTGTGAGGATGTTGAAGGCGGAGATTTATAGCCTTTTCTCACAGCACTTGATATAATTAAACTTATTAATTTGATGGTAGATCCAGAAAGGTTCAAACGGCAATCACCAGTGACAACTGGAGACTCACCCGTTGTAAAATACAAAAGACTTCAGAGTGGCTACAGAAAAAAAGAGACTGCAAACGGCCCATGCGAAAACAAGGATACATATCGTAAGGACATTAAATGTAGTCAAGCAATGCTGATGTTGTTAACATTAACAATTTGAGAACAAAGTATAATTTGCACGGTTTGACGTGATAAGCGATCGTTAGATTTAATCAGCGCGATTTACTGCAATGCTTTTTTTCCCTTAGTTGATCAGAACAAAAGTGGATGTTACTTAAAGGGGTCATGAACTAGCTTTTTAAAAAATGTTATATTGTTGTCTGAGGTCAACTTATGACGTTCGCTTGGTTTTTACATTCAAAAACATCAAAATGAATAAGCAATAGGCTATTTTCTACCCTAGTTTTGAGCCTAGCTCAAAAACGCTCGGTTTTTATGGGCGTCTCGCATTGAAGACTTGGAAGTAAACGCCCACTGCTGTGAGTGGATAACAGTTTTGCATATTATAAGGAGTTTCAACTCACTCGTCAGTAACGATTAGACTGATACACATGTACACATAATTAGATATCAAACGATCTGTAACAATGCAATACAAGCCTATCAGATTATTATTATTTTTTAAATAAAAATTTTACTCACATAAGTGTGTTGCACCATTCCTGTCGGATCCAAGAAGGCACAGCACCGTTTTCTAATCTTAATCGGTCTGCAAATCCAGTCTCGACGTGTCTTGTTTACAAAACAATCCTCAGTGAAATGAAGCGAACAAACGGACAATGTTTTACCCACATCAGCTGGAACGTCATTAAAAATAAAGTTTAACCAAGCATTCCTATTGGAATCCAGAGGAAGCTTATGCAGCGACTGTCTTCTTCCACAACCAGGCACTGCACAATATTTTGTAAATGTCATGTTTATTGCTCGGTAGCTCGATCCGGTTTGTCATCACGAGGTAGGCCCATGTTATTTAGCTATGCGTGTAATGCGCGAATCGGTGGGCGGGGCTAAAGTAGCCGTGTTGAAGTAGGCGTTGATCTTCTTCAGCGGGGGTGGTGTTTTATCCTCTTTGACGTCATAGTTCCCCACTTTCAAAAACGAGTCGCTTGCTGAGCCTGGTGTCAATAAAAGCATTTATTGGACTAACAAGTACGTTTTCAGTTCTGAAATGTACAGGATATTCTTATAATATGATGACCTCTTAGATGTCAAAAGCTCAAGGAAAATTTGATTTCTCAGTTCATCACCCCTTTAAATGACATTTTCCGTTGAAAATTCTTATGTTGGTCAAACTTCCAAAAAGTATAATCTGTGATTGTGAATGCCAGGATCCACACCGGCGGTGACTGACACCCGCACACTCTCCTCAAAACACTGGATTCATCGCGCAGTGCCGTGCCGAGGCACAACCCACGTAAAGTATGGGTGGGGAAAAATGTGATTCTTACATGTATCACGATGCGGACGTGGACGATTCTGAATCGATTCACAAATGTCACAAATCGATTTTCTAAAAAAAAAAAATGTAATATTGACGGAACGCAAAAGGCGTAACTCTGAAGCGTGGGGTGCAGCGCTGGACAGTCTGTGGCGTGAGCATAACAGAGACGCATGATGGCTGAGCGCGAAATCTGAACGGCACCCTCTTTGTTAAAAGCTAACATATGGAAAATTTGCATAATTTCATTGTGGCCTTTTTTCTAATTTTTTTTTATGAGAGCTGCTTTCTGTATTGTTTAGTTTTCACATCAATATGCTGTAAACCGTTCTGTTATACGTACGTTATACGTAGGTTATCTGTACTGCCCTCCACAGGCAGTGTGTATCAGTGCAATGCCAGTCACAAAAAGTTACATTTTGACTGTGCTCTCTGCAGATGTTCATTCACTTTTTTTTTATAAGCTGTTTTTGATTGTGGTATACAGCAACAATTTCAAGTCATACGTCTTAGACTCTTTCTTATGTATTTGTGTATAAGAGCAGCTTTGTCTGTTACTAATTATTAAGTCCACAAGCATTATTTTTGTATGAGAGCTGCTGGTACATAATTCTTTATGTTTGTGGGAAAGCTGTTTGTGATTTTGCTACAGTGAAATGTTTGTTTATTTTTTGTCTGAAGGATTATATTGCTCATCGCACATAACAGGAGGATGTTGGTTAGAAGTCTATTATTTTATGTTAGAGATTCAGAATATGCTGAAGTTTGTATTCATTGACTAAAAGTATGCTGCTAGATTAGGCACACGTTTCTTTTCCTGTTGGTTCTTTGCAATGTTGGGACATATGCTGGCAAATGTAACCTTACAGTTGACTTGCCAAATCACTTCCATTTGTTTTATTAATAAAAGATATTGGAAGTAAATTCTTTATGGGTCATTATAAATACTTTGCTTTAAAAGTACCAAGTAGTCACAACTTCCAAGCGGCCAAAACAACTTGTTTCAGATGACGTCATAATAATTTATGAAGAAATTTCTAAAATGGCAGCAATCATGATTGTTATTCATGATTATAATATCAGAATACCGTAATTATCAGTGTAACCATTATCATGCAACCCTAGGAACACGTCTAACATGCAGAATCATATCGCACATTTCCACATTCGACTGTGATTGGGTCACGGCAGATTGCCAGGTCACTGCACTATTGATAGATACTCAACTGCCGTATCCAACTCATGTCACCTCAAATGTTTATGCCTACATGTGTACGCCCACATGTCTTTGCGCGCGTGTGTGTGTGTGTATGAGTTATTCATCTAAGGCTTATTGCATTTCTCTTATCTCCGCACTCTTTGGTGTTTTCAGATCTCTGGCACTGTGAACGCACATCACTACCACTAGACATAACAAACGACTCACTCCATCTCATTCCTCCGCTGTCTGCATCTGTTTCAAAGCCTTATGCAAAGCTGCTGTCACACACTCTGTGGCTCTGGTCCAAAAACCTAATGAGTGCCCTACGTAGACAGCATTTTAAGGAATCACAGGTGCGCTCCTTATGCGAAGGCTGTTGCAAAAGGGAAGCAGTTATGTTAAGTTATACAATTGTAAGGCTGCATCGCATGTGTTCCTCACTAAAAAGGCAAACATAGTGGAAAAAAAATCCCTCTAAAGTGAGAGAAATCACAAATTAATAACAAAAATACCGAAAAAAAATGATTCAATCAAATTTTAATTATTAAATCAAATTTTTTTAATCAAAGCGGCAAAATCATGTGACAAACTTGAAATCGTTGCAAAATCTGCGGGAATCTATCATCCTTGCAAAAAAATGAATAATCATAGAAATCTGCATTTTATGACTGTAACTGTAACCATGGTTCCCGAGAAGGGAACGAGACGCTGTGTCTAATGATGCCGCTATGGGTAACACCTCGCCATGTGCATCTATTCCAATTCTGATTGGTGCTACATCACCGTGTGACGGCGTACTGCGGAGCTATAAAGCATACCCAAAAGCTCAGGAAGAGACAGCGGGCCATCCAGCAGGAATGATTTATCTTTCTCCTTAACGCCAGAGAGGTTCAACCGACTCCTTGGTGGCCCGAAGAGACAGGTCTGGGGCCCGACGCGGTTCTTTAACCCCCTCACATTCATCCAGGTCCCTCAGCAGGTCAGCCTGGTGTGCCTGAAGAACTCATGACCCACTGCCATTTCAGCTTTGCTCACCAAAGATAACGGTGTTCTTCATGCAAGAAGTCAGCAAGGTCGGGGCCATGAGGGTCAATGCTAGCCTGGCTCCGCCCTCCTACGTACTTCCGCTCAATTTTCATTTTCCTTCAGTACTAGTCTGGGATTGTGCTGTAGTCTTTGGTTTTCTCCAATCAATTTTTTACCGGGCCAATCAGTGAACAGAGGTAGTTTAGAACGATGACGTTGATGTCATGCGCTATTTTGAGTTGTAGTTCAGTAATGGCAGCAGAGAAAGATGCGAGCGAAGCCATTCGGTCCGTTGTGGCAACGCTGCCAAATATCAAGAAGTTAAAGCCGGAGCAAGAACAATCTTTGCTTAGTTTTGTTGGTGACAATGATGTTGTATGTGCATCGTATGCAAACGTTAGCGATTGGTTATGGCAGATCCAGAGTGACTCTGGGCAGATCCAACAGTTTTAGACTTCAATAGAGTACTCGCCTACAAGGAAGTTAACGCTTGTCAATGGAGCGGTGCCAGACTCTATGTACAAATGAAATGTACGAGAGTCTGGTGGGACCAGGCTAGGTCAATGCAGCTACAGGGGAGAGATAGCTAGCCAGCGTCTCTTTAACCATGGGCATCGTCCCATCCCTGTGCTCCCTCATCCCCACGACCGAAGAATAGAATTGTGGGGCTGGAGATATGAGCCGAGAATGGTTTATTCCAGGACCTTGACACCTCAGTGTCAGCCCCAGACACGGAGGTTGTGCTTTACTGGGCAGGAGGCACTCGTCTTACCCCCTTCCTGCTTCTCGGCCAGCCCGTCGATTTGCAATTTGGCCATGGCACATGTCACTATCTCCACCAGCTCCTCAAATCCTGGAAATCCTCTCCCTTGATGCTGACAATATCCAAAGCCAACATACAGCGCCTTCACTCAGGGCGGAAGAAGCCACAGAGCGGTAGGGTTGGGTATCGTTTCAATTTTAGCAAATCCGTGTTTTTCATGTTTCCGATTCTAATATTTTTTGGAGAGAAAAAAAAGGCAAATACTTGAAGAATAAATATGTCTACCTTTTATTATTGCCAATTTTAAGCAATAACCAATAAAATGTCTTAAGTTAAAGGAGTCTCTTCAAATAAAGATTGTGTTGATTAGATTATTACTCCAGTAGGTGGCAAAAATCGACTGTTCATATTTTTTCCATTGAATCATTTATTCAAGAAGACTAGAGAGATTCATTAAAAACGGTGAATCATCCATTAATTAAACAGGTATTTATGAATGAGACACTGAATTAATTAGTTTTAAACATGTTTGAATTAATTATTCAAATTATTATTTTTTTTAAAAAATAGACTGGAACATGTTATGTGTAGTTGTCTTATGTATGTAATCGCGGTCGTTCACATACCCCATCTAAAAACGCATGGATAAATAATAAATAATTGTAAATAATTGCTTTCTCCTTCTTTCCAAAGTGACGTCTGTCGTTGCCATCCAACCATGAACGAGGAATGATGACGAGGAAGTATCAGCAAAGGAATCATTGATTTCTAGCCCTTGAATTAGCTTTACTACTAGATATATTCATGGAGATGAGAAATAAAAACCCGCTCTGTACAGCTATGATCAGCTGTTCAGCCGAGCTTTCGATGCTGTTACGGAAAGGTCATTTGGTTTTTGTCACATGACCTGCGGTATTCTGAAAAGTTGAGATGTTTTCATCTCGCCGCGGCATGCTGCACCGCATGCACGTCGCGACCGCATCGCTTCTATTATGAGCGCGCTTGCCGGGCGCCTACATTTGAAATAACAAATTTGCACCCGCAAAAAAAACGTGATATGTGAACGGCCCCAAAGTCAGAAATCGATAAGCGTAATCGAAATGCGTGCGTCTTATCCCCGGTTTTTGGAAATGTGTTACCGGTTCTAAAATGGAACCGGATCTCGATACCCAACCCTACAGAGCGGGCTTCCGGATCCCGAGTGAAAGCACTGGAGCCCGCAGGTGAGAGCTGAGAAAGGGATGGGCCCGTCCCATCTGCGACCCCCATGATGCGTGAGCCTGACCGCTCTCATCAAAGAGCGGAGCCGATCACAGTAAGCACAGTCAGCGCCCCCTCGAGAGATGACAGTGCTCCCAGGCAGCTCACACAGAGATCTGAATTGCTTATTTACCATTTTATAAAGCTAAAATAGATCAATATAGCCTTACGGGACAAACAAACATAAGACAGACAGTATACAAAGAGCGCTTGCTGATGACACAGAAGCTAACGGCTTCCACGGTACGCCATAGCGGCGTCACTGGATGCAACGTGGAGTTCCCTAGAAAGGGAACTTTCCTCACGCAAAATTCACAATGCATGGAGAAATCTTTCGTCCTCACGTAAAAATCATAATCACAAATTCTTCGTGGGGAAATCTTTTACACTCAAACGAAATACCCAGTGTGGATTCCTATTGAAGTGATTACATTTTACCGAACATTGGTATATGTGACTGCACCTTTAGAGGTGGAGTCCAGCTATATTAAAATGATTTATAAGTCAAGCCTTAGTTACACTGGCATACTTTGATGCACAAACTGTTTGTCTATGTAGAGTTTTCCAACCACAAATAAAGTACACAGCAACAGTGTGTATTTGAGAGAGAGTCTGTGGTTATCAGCCTGTGGCATTTTGTCATACCTGAATGGCGGCCAGGTTCTTCTGCTCCTGTGAAGGGGCTTGATGAACGAAGCGAAGCCAGTTAGCATGACGAGGGCTACTAGCGTCCAGGATATACAGCACGTCACCTTTATTCCCTCGAACCTACAGAAGCACACAGATTCAAAGGTTATACACAGGTTAACTCACAAAATTAGATCATTTTTTAGGCCACGCCAAAGGGATTTCAATCTCTCCAACAGAAAAAAAATGCCTGAAACGCCCTGTTTGTAGTTCTTCCATTATTTCTGTGATGTAGATACACCATGTAATACATTTGCATAACCCCGCCTACCGGCTGCTTTGGGCCTCCCACAAAAAAACTGTTGGGTAAGTGATTTTGATCAGACGCAGCAAAGGCTTCCAATACTGACGGCATATACAATACAATACTTTACAATTGCTTATTAAGCCTCGTACACACCGGGACGAATATCGGCTCGATATTCTTTTTCAACGCGTTTTTTGTGTTCACACCCAAGCGATTTTCGCTGACGATGAGCCGAGTGAACATGCAAATTTATTCCCTGACATTAGATGCCGCTCAATGTAAAACAGAAATACCCCGGTCCACAAAGTGCTTCTGACACTCGCTTGTCACTCAGAAGAAGAGAGCAAGTTTGTCGCGTTTGTCATATATTTCTTTATTCTCGTTGGTGTCTCTTTATAAAGACACCAACAAGACCAGCAGCTCTACATTCATCTGGCCTTGCATCTTCCTCGTCTTATTTCTTCCCGGCAGAGTGTAGTAGACGCTGTATATCTTCTTCGCCATTACGTATGTGTGCTCGGCAAGACCGTTTTGTGTTTGAGCGCCCCCAAGTTGTGTTTTACTGTAACTTCAGAAGCTCCAGACACGTGAGCAAAAGCACCAATCTCATTGGTCGGATAGTTTTTGACGCGGCGCGTCAAACCAAAAAAACAAACCCGAGGCGTTTTAAAAAAAATTACGCTTTTACGCGTGGCGTTTTACGCGTCGGTGTGCACACTCACATTGGCGCCCATTGTTTAGTCACGAGGCGTTAAACGTTGCCGAATATCGCACGCGAAATTCGTCCCGGTGTGAACAGGCCATTAGGCTAAGTCTCGGGAGCTGAAAACATATTATGGTAAAGGGTGCAACATTTCCGACACATAAGCGGTAGACCAATCACAACAAACTGGGCCAGCTGACCAATCAGATACAGACTGTGCTTTGCTGGCATTATAATGTCATGATGATACTTTGATTTTACTGTTTAGCATTTTTTTATTTTTTTTATTTAAACTAGTATACGCTTTAATGTGCCATTTATCACCCATCAGCCATAACATGAAAAATAGCAATATCGGTCAGAGTTTTTATATTAGCCTAAATTCCTACTTATTATGCAAATATAATTGCATTCTTTGTTGATACAACTAGGCCCACAAGTCTATCCAGTGACAATGTATTTCAACGTACCTTACACAGCAGTTATAAAGCACTTTTTTTACTAAAAAAAAAAATTACTTAAGGTGCAGTGTGTGAGTTTTAGCGGCATCTAGTGGTGAGGTTACGAATTGCAACCAACAAAAGTTACGGTGGCCGACAGGAAAATATGTCGTCGTCTGAGACAGCAGAGAGTAGCAGTTCAGCAATGAGGTTTCTTTACAAGGATAAATTAAGAAATTATGTTTACTTAATTATTCAGTAAAACTATATGTTATTGCAAATATTATTGTTGCTTGTTCATCATTGTGTCAGTATTTTATTCGCTGAACTAAGCTTGCTTCCTTGCACGAAGAGCAACATAGTAACGAAACGAGTTTGTCCATTTAGGGCCACCGTAGAAACATGACGACACAATATGTCGACCTCCATAGAAGGGGGTGCCCGCGGTTATGGAGATATAAATGTCTCATTCTAAGGTAATAAAAACATAACGGTTCATTATGCAAGGTATTTATACACCGCTGAAAACATAGTTATGGATCTTATATTGCATTTCTGTCAATAGATCCTCAGAAATATTACACATTGCACCTTTAACAGTTTTAGATTTAGAGTATCTGTTGCTGTGGTGTACACAAGTACTTTCAACATCTGTAGGAACAACCCAGCTGTCATGTGCCCAGTGTGATCATACATATCCTCAAACAAAACATCTTTTCATCATTGCAAGTACACCGGCCATGTCTAAACATCAAATGGGGTCTTATACACAGTATATCTGGAACATTGCTCACTTCCCACAGACATGCTCTTTGCCCAAATCTGACGAATACCTATATTTCACTGTTTATGGATACAAATTATTATTTTGAGCCATTTCTCGGTCTTAACTTAGTTAAACGCCGGCTAATAGTGACTTATTCTGAGTAATCTTGAAAGGTAAATTCCCTGAAATTGCCTGCATCATAACACACGAGCAGCATGAAAGAGCGGCACAGTGAAAGATTGCACACTAACATGATATATCATAATAATTATATGCACAAGTGTGTAATTTAAGAGTTAGGCTCACTATACTTTAGGCAGAAAAGTGTCATCAGGGCAGGCAGATCAGTAAATCACAGCTCTAATGTGGCTGAACACGACCTGATCTGCACTATAATTAAAACTTTAATGCAGCTGAAAATAAACTCAAATCTTTCAAGAGCAGATATTTGATGGGATATTAGATACGGCGTGCACTGGGAGACGCGTCTCGCTCCCGTAGTTCTGTCTGGCCTGGGAGAGTCAGTGTGAGTTGAGTTCATGCTGGCATGTCTCGTCCAATTAATCGTTGCCTGGAGACGAGCAATGATGCGTCTGTCTGAACAACAGGGGCAACAACTTCTCCAAGATGGTTAAAATTCAGTCCGACCTCAAAGATCCCTGTTTGCAAAGACAAACACCACTTAGTGATTTGAATAAATCTCTACCCAAAGTATTAAACTTTGGTGTACGCATCTCGCACTGTTCGCATCAATACCTCAAATCATGTGACATGTTGATGAGAGGTGTTTTTTGTTTGGTGAACAATAAAATGGGTGAAAAAGTCCCATTCACTTAAAACATATGAGAAAATTTATGTTTTAAATCAAAAAATGTTTTTTGACCCACTTAAGTAGGACTTAAAGTCCCCCTGTAGTCAATAATTGTAAACTCACCTTTGATCACCAAAATTACTAAGCGTTATTTCCTTGAAAAAAATAGCTTGAATGTAACTTTTTACGCATGCGCGTGCGGTGATTGTTTGTGTTTGGAGCTCCGTCGAATTGATTCATTAATCCTTGATTTTCTTCTTTACCACTCATTTATAAACAAGTACTTTCTATTTTTATATCGTGTGAACTTATCCTCGATACTATTCCCTATAAAAAACAATCGGATTGCTTTGATATCGCTACTTAGATCCAACTTTGCGAACCCCAGCTACTAGCCTTTTAGCCCGCTAGCATTTCACGCGTGGCCTCGTGCCAATCGACCGTCGGATTTTACACCCGTTTCACTGAAAGGATACGGGTTATATCCAGGATTTCAGTCCTAAATTAGTAGTGATATTGGTAGTATCACTACTAATTTACTGTTCATCTGTTATAATGGCGAATATATCGGATGTGTGTCTAACGCTACCTCTGAGTGCAGGTGAGGACACATTCGAGCTGCATTCGGTGCTGTTGGAGCTGGAGTCCGTGGAGAAGCAGATCCGTGGTCTGCTAGAGAGGCAAGCCGAGCTGCGAGATCGGCGATCAGCACTTGAAACATCACGCGCCGATGCTCACAAGTCAGTGGTTAGTAACTTTTTGACTCCGACTTCGTCTACTCCGTGCGTTTCTCTGCCCAGGAGGACGCGATCATCTCTGGCTTCATTCACTCCGGCACCGACACAAAGCCATCGACCCTGGGTGATCCCTCAGCGGAAGACACGAGCCAGGACCAGACCAAGAACCTCTCCACCCCTCCCGGTCTTCGAGATCTCCACCCGGAACCGCTTCTCCCCTCTTCGCGAGTCGGAACGTGACGACGCCGTGATCATCGGCAGTTCCATCGTCCGTCATGTCCGCGCTACCTCAGGTAAGGGTAATGTGCGCACTCACTGCTTTCCTGGTGCTCGTGTTCTAGATGTCGCTGCACATGTTCCCGAGATCCTGAACGGTGACGAGCGCGTCGGAGCTGTGGTGCTGCACGCGGGAACGAACGACATCCGGCTGCGGCAGACGGAGGTTCTGAAGAAGGACTACAGGAGCCTGATCGAGACGGTACGCAGCACAGCGCCTGAGGCAACGATCATCGTGTCTGGACCGCTTCCCACGTACCGACTAGGACAAGAAAGGTTCAGTAGACTATTTGCTCTAAATGAATGGTTAATATCATGGTGTAATGAACAGAAACTGCTCTTTGTAAATAATTGGAATCTGTTCTGGGAGCGACCTAGGCTCTACCGTGCTGATGGCCTGCACCCCAGCAGAATCGGAGCGGCTGTGCTGTCGGACAACATCTCCAAGACGTTACACACCATCTGACTAGTAAGTCAAAGTCCAAATCACAATCTCTGCTGTCCCAACTTAATTGATACAAGTAGTGTAGAACATTATATAGAAACTGTGTCTATTCCTCGTCTAGTGAGGCCAAACAATAAATCTAGTTTAGGATCTAGGAAAAATCTTATTGTAATTAAACCAGAAAATCTAAATTTCAGTGAACAAAAAGAATTTCTAAAACTAGGTCTTCTAAACATTAGATCGCTCACACCTAAGGCGGTTATTGTAAATGAAATGGTTACAGATAATAATTTCGATGTTCTGTGCCTTACTGAAACCTGGCTTAAACCAAATGATTATTTCGGTCTAAATGAGTCTACTCCACCAGGATACTGTTATAAGCATGAGCCCCGTCCGATCGGTCGTGGCGGCGGTGTTGCAACAATCTATAGAGATATCCTAAATGTTACTCAGAAAACAGGTCACAGGTTTAATTCGTTCGAAGTACTTGTGCTAAATGTTACGCTCTTAGATGTAAGAAAGAAATCCCTATTATCTCTAGCCTTAGCGACCGTATATAGACCTCCAGGGCCCTATGCTGATTTCCTAAAAGAGTTTTCAGACTTTCTCTCAGATCTATTGGTCAATGCCGATAAAGCAATAATTGTTGGAGATATTAACATACACGTAGATAACACAAATGATGCGTTAGGGGCTGCGTTTACAGATTTATTAAACTCATTTGGGGTCAAGCAAAACGTCAGTGGTCCCACTCATCGTCTAAATCATACACTAGATTTAATTATATCATATGGAACCAATCCAACCGATATAGATATTATACCACAAAGTGACGATCTCACTGATCATTGTATGGTAACGTGCATATTACGTACTGCTGAAATTTGCCATGTTGCGCCACGTTATCGACCAGGCAGAACAATCGTTCCAACCACTATAGATAGATTCACAAATAGCTTACCTGATCTATCTCAGCTGCTCAGTGAACCCCAACAAACAGATGATCTAGAGGAAATGACTAGCAGTTTGAGCACCATTTTCTCTAGTACATTAGATATTGTTGCACCAATTAGATTAAAAAAGGTTAGAGAGAAAACTAAAGCACCATGGTACAATAGTACTACACATGTTATCAAGAGAGAAACTCGTAACTTAGAGCGTAAATGGAAACAAACTAATTTAGAGGTCTTTAGAATCGCGTGGAAAGACAGTATGTCACGTTATAAAAAGGCTCTAAAAGCAGCCAGGGCTGAGCATCTCCGCAAACTGATAGAAAATAACCAAAATAATCCAAGGTTTTTATTTAACACCGTGGCTAGACTAACAAATAAACAGACATCACCAGAGCAAAATATTCCGTTACAGTATAGTTGTAATGATTTTATGAATTACTTCAATGAGAAAATAGAAAGCATCCGAAATACAATTGTAAATGTACAATCCTCTATGGTGTCTTATGATTCAGCCACAATTATCGCCCCTCAAGAACAACTACACCGCTTTACAACTATAGGACAGGAAGAGCTAAATAAACTTATCTTTGCAGCGAAACCAACAACATGTTTATTAGACCCAATACCCACTAAACTACTGAAAGAAGTGTTACCTGTAGTGGAAGAGCCTCTTCTCAATATTATTAACTCGTCTTTATCTTTAGGTCATGTTCCAAAAATATTTAAGCTGGCAGTAATAAAACCTATTATTAAGAAACCGCAACTAGATCAAAATAACTTAGCAAATTACAGACCCATTTCAAATCTTCCATTTATATCTAAAATACTAGAAAAAATTGTGTCCGCTCAATTGTGCTCTTTCTTGCAAGAAAATGATACCTATGAAAAATTTCAGTCAGGATTCAGACCGCATCATAGCACAGAAATTGCGCTAGTTAAAATTACAAATGATTTACTCTTAGCTTCTGACCAAGGCTGTATCTCAATACTAGTTCTACTCGATCTTAGCGCTGCGTTCGACACTATAGATCATAAAATACTCTTGGATCGACTACAAAACTACACTGGTGTTCAGGGACAGGCATTAAGCTGGTTTAGATCGTACTTATCAGACCGTTACCATTTTGTCTGTTTAAATGGTGAAAAATCGAAGATAACGTCAGTAGACTATGGAGTGGCGCAAGGATCGGTGTTAGGCCCTCTGCTATTCTCAATATATATGCTGCCACTGGGTAATATTATAAGAAAACATGGAATTAATTTCCACTGTTATGCTGATGACACTCAATTATATATTTCATCAAGACCAGATGAAAACACTAACTTATCTAAATTGACAGAGTGTCTTAAAGATATAAAATGCTGGATGACGTATAATTTCCTGCTATTAAATTCAGATAAAACGGAGGTATTACTTATTGGTCCAAAAAACTACCCACAAAACCTCGTACAATACAACTTTAATTTAGAAGGATGTCCAGTTACTTTATCCACTACAGTAAAAGACCTGGGTGTTATACTAGACCGCAACTTGTCTTTCGAAAATCATATTTCATATGTTACAAGAGCAGCCTTTTTCCACCTTAGAAATATTGCTAAGCTACGTAACATGCTATCTGTTTCTGATGCAGAAAAGTTAGTTCATGCATTCATGACCTCAAGACTAGATTACTGTAACGCTTTATTAGCTGGTTGTCCTACATCCTCAATAAACAAGCTACAGTTAGTGCAAAATGCAGCTGCTAGAGTTCTCACTAGGTCAAGAAAATATGATCATATAACACCAATTTTATCATCTCTGCACTGGTTACCTATTAAGTTCCGTATCAATTACAAAGTACTATTACTGACCTATAAAGCCCTAAATGGTCTAGCTCCTGTATATTTAATGGACCTTCTATCGCCCTACAATCCATCGCGTTCTTTAAGATCCCTAAATTCGAGGCTTCTGGTCATTCCTAGGATATCCAGATCCACTAAAGGAGGGAGGGCGTTCTCGCATTTCGCTCCTAAACTCTGGAATAGCCTTCCTGATACTGTTCGTTGCTCAGACTCGCTCTCCCAGTTCAAAACTAGATTAAAGACGCATCTCTTCAGCCAAGCATTCACATAATGCTTGCCTCTTATACTACTGTTGAATCAGATCGAATGCATTAATATTATGAACAGCAGCTACGCTAATTACTTCCCATCTGCTTTTCTGCTGTTATCTCGGGACGCTAGTCCCGAGGTAAATAGCGTTCTTCAGCTACAGTCTGTATCCAGCCTCTCACGGAGACTTCATAGTCCCCAACACCTGCGATGAGACGACTCGACGCCTGTGAAGAGACGACTCAACGCCGGCGATATGTTATGCCCTAAATTAATACATGATGATTAACTAACTGTATTTTTTACGTACATTTCTGAAATGCACTTTCTGTAAAGCTGCTTTGAAACAATATGTATTGTGAAAAGCGCTATACAAATAAATTTGAATTGAATTGAATTAACTCCACACCCTTGCCTCATTTAGTATACGCGGTTCTATGAATATGCAAATGAGCCCCGCCTCCACTCACACCAGCTCAGAGATCCACTCGTTGACGATCACACGTTGATCTGATTGTAGGGCTGTGCAATTAATTGAATTTCAATTTCAATTTTGATTTTGGCTCCCAACGATCACCAAAATAGTACAATCGAGTAAAAACGATTATTTTGCCATGTTCTGTTTTGCAACAACAATCTTATTTTGTCTTGTGTTCTGACTGACACGCGCACATCCGCCCCTCCCGAAGCCATAAACTCCCTCAGCTTGAATGTTTAAACTGATAAGACTTAAAAAGAAGTGAAAATTATCAACTTTAGTTATGATGCAATGCTGGCCCGATTGTGCAAGTGACACCTCCGTCATGTCCCGACTCCTAAACGCGAGAATGTAGTTTCGACACTTGCCTTGTCCAACCCATTCTGAGAGACAGAGAGAGAGAAGACGCGGCACCGCTGTACACTCACGCGGTTTGTGAAATTGCGTCTTGGAGAAAGTTTTAAAATGATTGATTTGATTTCATAATCTGTGTGGATTAATTTAGGCTACTCGTACAATCTACATGCTAAAGTAAATCAATGTTTGCGGGGGAATTTCCCGCATTATACGTGGTAGACCTGTGGGAATTATTAAATACTTATTGAAGTATTATCTGTTATATTATTTATTTTAATAGTTAAAGTACAATAAATGTTAAAATTTTGATTTTTTTAAGAATTGTATAAATAAATATTTTTAATAAATGCAACACGTTCCCAAAGTAATGTAAAATAATCGTTACATAATCGTGATTTCAATACGAACCAAAATAATCATGATTATGATTTTTTCCATAATCGAGCAGCCCTATCTGATTGGTTACATGGTAGTGTGTGACGTCAGAAACACCAGCGATTTCAAACCGTGTTTTTGAGACTGTCTTTGGTTCAATGCAGTTTTAAGGAGAAAATACTCAGCAATGCTGTCGACTTGCAATGCTGCACACTTCTTTTTCACAAGGGCAAGGAAATTACAGAGACAGAACACTAGCTACAACCTAGAAAACCATACATCAACACTTTTAAAACCAGTTAAGACACCTTAGCAATTGAATATCTCCCTCTGAACAACCACTCCCAACAGCCTAGCATAGTCGCCGTGAGTTTTGTAAGCGCAAACACTCACAGTCTCTTCAGAAAAACATAAATGTTGTATAGTCATAAAATAGCCAAGAAATAAACTAGCATCTAGCATTGTAAAGATGTTTTATCAGATATGAGTTGCCATTGAAGTGCTCCCAAGTGACACAAAAGAAAAACAAAAAGCTTTGTGGCGACACAGCAAATGTATTGTGGGTAAAGCGATGGGATCATTGTTGAGTCTAGTCACCCACCTCCCACATCAGTCGTGGATCCATGCTTTCATCCAAGTCACTCAGCACACGCTTTTCACCTGCAAACGGGCCAAATTTCTCACCCTGTGGAAAAAAAAAAGAGCACGTTTGTGTGAGAGTGTGTTGTAGGATTGGGCTTTGATGCCACATCCAGCAGTTTCTGAAGTGTCTGTGTGGGATCTGAACATGATCAAGGTAGATTCTCAACTCACTGAGACTTATTCAGAGACTTCACACATTTAGGGTGTATTCACACTTGTAGTTCGGTTCGCTTAATGTTCACATTGGCATTTTTATCACCGAAACTTACGGCATAAGGATATGTTCACAACCTGATTGGTCTGCTTCTATAATGTATATTTTGTGACGGAACTTATCGAACATCAAAACAATGCTATGTTCTGGGATAAAAGCGCTTGTTGTATGTGTGTAGATACATATGATGGTATTTTGACCAGCTGAGAACTCGTGAAGAGCTTATAAAACGTGTAAATGAGACAAAACAGCGTCAGGAATCCCTCCGTCACACAAATGAAGATCTGCTGTGAGGAGACGCGGTTCTGATCCTGTACTGAACTGTGAAGGGAACACAATATGACTATAGTGAGAAAAAACAGGAATGCTGGAGCATTTTAGGGTCGCATCTTGTGACATCATGTCCTGGGCTTGGTTCGTTTACATGTCTTTGGTCCGTGTTGTGGACCAAACCGCACCAGAGTTTGTATGTGGATCGAGTCTCATCTTTTCAGCGTATCGGTCCTCTTGTTTGGTGGCACCAGGGTTCAGATGGCCAGCGTTCACGCTTATTCAAATGAACCGAACTAACAGAGCAATCGCACCAGAGTTCGTATTAACCGAACCAAACTGTGAATCCTTACTGTACGTACACACCGCCGCCGACTTGAGCTTCCAAAGCTACCGGAAGTCATTCATTTTTAATGGAAGCTGGCTTCTTTCAGCTGCAAGGAGCATCAAATCCATCAGCGTCGCGTTTTGGGTGTTTTGAGCATCAATCAGAAAGTAACCCAACTTTATGGTAATGAGCTGTGACGCAGTTCAGCGGCAAGCAGCGGCAAAACAGCAGCAACCAATCGGAATATAGACGTCCTTCGTGCTGGCTGATTCCGGAGAAACATACGATGTAAACTTGAGCAGTTTTGAGTTTTGAGCATCAATCAGAAAGTTGAAAGTAATGCTGCGTTCCAGGCAGGTTTTTGAGCACGTAAATCACGACTTCAAACCACGACTCTCACGACTCACGACTTTGTAGCGTTCCAGGCCAGTCACGCCAAACTACCTGAGCGCAATATATACTTATTGTTTCAGAGACACATAAAATTGTAATACATAATCGTGTGTGTATTATTATCATTATTATATTATTATTCATTTGACTGAAACGTTATATTGTCCTAAAGTGTATTCTCACCGTGTGGGGGGGGGGGCTGCCATTGTTGTTTTGTATGGTTTCGCGGGCTATGTGAGGTCAGAGCTCGTAACTGGGGGTACATCGATCTAGTACGAGTTCACGGGTGGGAAGTCACGGGTTTGACTGCCGTTCCAGTGCACTTTCACGGGTATAAGGTTGGAAAAACACGGGTTACAGGTTGCCTGGAACGTGGCATAACCCAACTTTATGGTAATGAGCTGTGACGCGTTTTCACCGGCAAGCAGCGGCAAAACGGCAGCAACCAATCGGAATATAGACGTCCTTCGCGCTGGCTGATTCCGGAGAAACATACGATGTAAACTTTCGTTCCTACCAAAACATTAGTTCCGAGAAAATGGAGGAGAAGCTAATCATCAGCGTTGCTGGGTTTCCTATCATTTATGATATGACGCTGTTTGCATATAGATAACGGTCCTGGAGGGTGTCATGAACCCAAAATCTCAGAGTCCGACGTCTTCTCCGCAATAATACAGCAGCACCAAACACAACAACTTCGCGATGATCCATATGATCCAGTGATGCACATTTGAGGATGAGGGGCTTATCTCGTGAAACGATAGGTCATTTAAAAAAATATATATATATACTTTTTAACTACAATTGTTCGGATTGAGCTGATCTGCAACGCGCCGGGAACTATGTCATCACGTTGAAAGGTCAGGCTCGATGTCGCCGGCGCCGGCGGAAGTACCTACAGTTTACAAAGCGACCAATACAATTTGAACTATCCTCCTTCGCACGGTCGAGTGGGGCGGTACTTCCGCCGGCGCCCGTGACATCGACAGTGACCTTTCAACGTGATGACGTAGTTCCCGGCGCGTTGCAGATCAGCTCAATCCGAACAATTGTAGTTAAAAAGTATATATATATATATTTTTTTTTTTTTTTTAAATGACCTATCGTTTCGCGAGATAAGCCCCTCCTCCTTAGCTGTGATCGTGCACAGCCGTTTCAAGCACTTCAAAGACCTTTGAAACTGCATTGATTTGGACTTCAAAACGCTGGTTGTCATTATTAAGTCCATTATTCGAAGAAAAATCCAGAAATGTTTTCCTCAAAAAACTTAATTTCTCTTCCACTGAGGAAAGAAAGACATGGATATCTTGGATGGCATTGGGGTGAGTAAATTATTAGGTCATTTTCATTTTGAGGTGAACTAATCCTTTAAGTGTCGTCCACTTGTGTACCAAAATGTGTTCACGCAAGTCACATGCGAGTACAACTGTCCACTTATTGGCCAGTTTCCTCTGTGTCATGGCTTTATTTGTAACTGTCAAGACACACCCGAACACTAGACGAATGTTATAATGCAGCTAGAGCAGGAATCAAGGCTTTATCGGGACAGGATTCTTGCACGAGAAGCGCAATTACACAACATTTTAAGATGAAGACGCTATTTTGGTTTTCAACTGTGACAACTAATGTGCTCACTCATAGAATCAGACACTACTGCTTTTTATATAGTACATTTCCCGTTATGAATTATAATACCATCTGGTTCATTGGTCTGTTGGGTCGGATTGCTTTCACACCTCAAGCGAACTCGGAGTGGTGCGGATCCGAGCGCGATTGTCGTGTTCACACATGCCTAAACCAACCGGACCAAAGGGATAAAACGCAGCAGGATCCGAAACAAACGCTCAGGTGTGAAAACACCCTTTAATATCAAGTGTAAAAAGGGCCTAAGAGTCCTCAGGCACGTCTCAGAACATGCTGTATTACACAAATATGGTCTGAAATCTTTTGTTGTGCTTTAAAGAAGTACACTTATTTTGATATGTTGACTAACACATGTAAAGTAATTGATTGTAATTATACCTGTAGGGTGTTATTTGATATTAAAGTTATATATGTAATATTTGTAAGTACACAAAAATGACATTAAAGTATTTAGCCATAAATACGTCAGTACACTGAGGTACACATTCAGCAGTACACTTTAACCATATTTCAAAGACAATAGAAGTAATTATGAAATTACATATATATGTACTAAAGTCCTACTTAAGCGGGTCAAAAAAAGCACTCTTAAGCTCAGTTAATATAGGCTAAATGTCAACTATAATACATTTTCATTTAATTGTAAATAGCATGCAATTAAGTGTGTGAATTATTATATTATTTATTTTATATATATATATATATATATATATATATATATATGTGTGTGTGTGTGTGTGTGTGTGTGTGTGTGTATATATTCATTCAACATGTAGTGTATTTTCTTTTGACGGGGTGAAATATGAGCAGGACATGTTCTTGCAGGTTTTGTGATGTTCACACACTTTATATTGTCAGCTGAAGAGGGTAAAAGTCCTGCTGCAGATGTAGAGCCCTTACGAACAATTACCACAGTAAATATATGTAGGGCCTATTGTTTTTGCTGAAAAGTCATATAATAAGTTTATATCAAATATTTTTCTGGCATTTGTTTCATTTAAGTTACTTTTAATGACAGCGGGGGCTAATATCACATACATACAACGTTGTACTGTAATAACAATAACTGTAGTAACTTTATGGCGGAAACGGAGGCTGGCATGGTGAATTGTTGGCGGAAACTATGGTTACCATGGTGATTGTTTGTAAGGGACGTGGCAGCCCACGTAAGCACACATACACAGAGGAATGCAACTACAACCAGGCGATTATGCTTTATACATTATGAGCAAAGTGAAAATAGTAATAAAATAAGTCTTTCTCCAGAAGTAATTACAGAACCCATACTTTATCTTTCATGCTGAGAGTTTGTTTTATGCACGAACCTTCTTTACTGCTCTGGCAGTGTAAAGCCCCATCCCGTCCTGAACTTTAGAGGACTTCAGCACGAATCTGTCCGGCACGTACATGCCCAACATTCTCATTACTTCAGAAAGACGACTTTCTTCCAAACTAAACACATGAAACACGCTCGGAAGCACAGGTTAGGGGCTGGTTTGATATTCTCTGCTCGCAGTGTTTGTAAATCTCAATGCAGTCTGGTCTTCCATGTTACTGTCTGTACATGAGAGCGACACTGCATTCCGATTGGCTGTTGGCCCTACGGGGAATGCGTTTCTGTGCTCTGATTGGTGAAAAGTTTTAGAACGTCCAGTTAGAGTGAGTTTCTGCGATCTGATTGGTGAAAAATTTGTTACCGCGAGCTACATATTTTACTTTCCCGGGAAAAATCACCACATCATACTATATAATCTAAATAAAACTAAAATCACGATTACTACAAATAATGTTTACACTTTACAATAAGGTTCATTAGTTAACATTAGTTCATGTATTAACTAACATGACCTAACAATGATCAATACATTTGTTACTGTATCATTGTTATAACATTAGTTAATAAAAATACAGTTGTTCATTGTTTGTTCAAGTTAGTTCACAGTACATTAACTAATGTTAACAAATATAACCTTTGATTTTAATAATGTATTAGTAAATGTTAAAATTTATTTGAACTAAGATTAATAAAATGCTGTAGAAGAACTAAGGTAGTGTTAACTAAGTTAATGAACCTTATTGTAAAGTGTTACCCAAATAATAATAATGGTGTTGTTGCTACTACTACTAATAATAATAAAATACATGATGTGCATTGTGCATTAATACATTTCTGAAGTCATTTTTGGGTTTAGGTTTGTTGGGGATATCCAATCCTTATGACAGGGAGAGCCTCTGAATTTAAGCGATGGTCCATATTTAAACATATAACAGCATTAAATTAAATTAGCATTACCATTTTACTGGCATGTTATATTTAGATCTAACATCCAAACAGAGCTAATGCACCCCAGTATGAACATTAGCCTCTGGTCTGACTGTGTGGTCATTTGGTCATGTGGTTTCATGTACACATAGTGTTTTCTTTAATTGATTTTCAAAGCCATTTGATTTAATGCTCTATAAACAAGGTGATCGCACAATCAGCCACAGTAATGGAGGATGGATGTGCTTAGGAGTTGCCGTTAACGATCACGGCTCAGTGTTTGTGTGTCACGTGTTTAGATGTTGTTTACTGGCCCTTCATCAGTACCTGCCAACCCACATCTGTTTAAAACAGGTTTCTGCAGAAAGCAACTAAGGAAAATGGGCATACAAACAGCAATGGATGATCAGGCATCTAGATGAGAGAGGATACACTCATATAATCACACAGGGCTTTTAAGGCCAGGCCCATTAGACTAAAACCAATGACTCTGGGTAATTTGTACAGTCACTTAGTACATGTTATGCTGTCTGTACAATCGTGAGTTGTGTGTGTATACAGGCCAGTCATATCCACAACCACTTTAGTCAAGTAGGCTACATACAGTACATTAATTTCAACCTTCTGCATGATGAGTTATGAAAACCAATGGAGTTTGCTGTCATTAACATGAAGAGTCTCAAAACATCTCGTTTTGTGGTTGATGACGAAATGAAAGGATGGAATACACTACACGACTTTAAATTCCAAACAAATTTTTAATAATCAGGCATACACTTTCCGACTTTGTAAATGGTTACAGTGAGAAACTGAGCATCATATGCTAAATGATTGAGGACCACACACTGCAGACTTTCAAGCTGTTCTGACAACAACAAACCCACGCAGAAACATGTGGCTCTTTGCTAGGGGACGCTTGACAATTGAAAACAATATGTGTTCTAAAATCGGCTAAAAATATCAAACTGATACCGCTGATTGGATGGATTCACTGGAGCTAAAAAATATGTGTCCATCATACACTACGTGATTTTTTGTCATATTTGCCAATTCTAGCTGGCCAATATCTGAAGACTGATTTTTGGCAACTAGCATCGACAAAATTGTTGTGTAGTTTATTCGATTTAGTTATTTTGGTTCAGAGCAAAATGAGAATGAGTAAATTATGACATGATTTTTATTTTTAGCTAGTTCTTTTAATATGTCACAGAGAAAGAGAGATGTTGTCAGAATGTGCTCTTCACTCATTTTATTGCAATTTTTTAGTTTTACAGGGTCATCTGACAGCTGTTGCCCTAGGAAGTCCATTAATTCATGCAAAAAAAGCTATCCGTTTGCATGCATTTTAAAGGCAGTTGAATCTATGGTAATATAAAGAAATACTTGAGTTATACGTTGTTTAGAATATTAGGATTTTAATATGGCTACTCTGAAATAGGGAACCATCAATGGGGATACATGATTTTTGCCGTCATAATGGTGTAGTTACTGCATCTGCCAGCAGGGGAGACAGAAACTAGTCAATTTCTGAGCAGCTGTTCGTAAGAAAGTTATTTAGCAAGCATGTTTATTTTAGACTTTTGTAAACTGGCATAAACATGAAATCCTTCTCTAGGCATGTGTAACCATGAAAAAATAACCATTAAAACTTGTGTTGGTCAATGTAAAGGAGAGCAAAGCTTTAGGAGTATTTTTTCATTGAATATCTATTTGTTGACGGTTTTTTAGAAAATCAGTGAAACAGACAATACAAGACATTTTTAAAGTGCCCCTATTATGCTTTTTAGAATATTACCTTTCGCGGTTACCAGATTACCAGAGCAGTAACATTGGTTCATGTTGTCAGTGCTGTGTATTCATTTTGCATGAACTTCAAAAAGAAGAGAACTCGAGCTGGAATTGATACGGAAAAACCGACATCCTTCACATCACTCTGTATCAAGAGCTGAGGATCCGAAGTTAAAATTCAGATATGGTAATGGGTGTTTGGTTTCCAACACTGGACCATCTGACCAATCAGAGCAGAGTAGACCAATCACAATAGACTGAGCCATCTGACCAATCAGAGCAGAGTAGACCAATCACAACAGACTGAGCCATCTGACCAATCAGAGCAGAGTAGACCAATCACAACAGACTGAGCCATCTGACCAGTCAGAGCAGAGTAGACCAATCACAACAGACTGGGCAATCTGACCAATCAGAGCAGAGTAGACCAATCACAACAGACTGAGCCATCTGACCAATCAGAGTAGAGTAGACCAATCACAACAGACTGAGCCATCTGACCAGTCAGAGCAGAGAAGACCAATCACAACAGACTGGGCAATCTGACCAATCAGAGCAGAGTAGACCAATCACAACAGACTGAGCCATCTGACCAATCAGAGCAGAGTAGACCAATCGCACCAGACTGAGCCATCTGACCAATCAGAGCAGAGTAGACCAATCACAACAGACTGAGCCATCTGACCAATCAGAGCAGAGTAGACCAATCACAATAGACTGAGCCATCTGACCAATCAGAGCAGAGTAGACCAATCAGAACCGACTGAGCCATCTGACCAATCAGACCAGAGTAGACCAATCACAACAGACTGAGCCATCTGACCAATCAGAGCAGAGTAGACCAATCACAACAGACTGAGCCATCTGACCAATCAGAGCAGAGTAGACCAATCACAACAGACTGGGCCATCTGACCAATCAGAGCAGAGTAGACCAATCACAACAGACTGAGCCATCTGACCAGTCAGAGCAGAGTAGACCAATCACAACAGACTGGGCAATCTGACCAATCAGAGCAGAGTAGACCAATCACAACAGACTGAGCCATCTGACCAATCAGAGCAGAGTAGACCAATCACAATAGACTGAGCCATCTGACCAATCAGAGCAGAGTAGACCAATCAGAACCGACTGAGCCATCTGACCAATCAGACCAGAGTAGACCAATCACAACAGACTGAGCCATCTGACCAATCAGAGCAGAGTAGACCAATCACAACAGACTGAGCCATCTGACCAATCAGAGCAGAGTAGACCAATCACAAAAGACTGAGCCATCTGACCAATCAGAGCAGAGTAGACCAATCACAACAGACTGAGCCATCTGACCAATCAGAGCAGAGTAGACCAATCACAACAGACTGAGCCATCTGACCAATCAGAGGAGAGTAGACCAATCACAACAGACTGAGCCATCTGACCAGTCAGAGCAGAGTAGACCAATCACAACAGACTGGGCAATCTGACCAATCAGAGCAGAGTAGACCAATCACAACAGACTGAGCCATCTGACCAATCAGAGCAGAGTAGACCAATCACAATAGACTGAGCCATCTGACCAATCAGAGCAGAGTAGACCAATCACAACAGACTGAGCCATCTGACCAATCAGAGCAGAGTAGACCAATCACAACAGACTGAACCATCTGACCAATCAGAGCAGAGTAGACCAATCACAACAGACTGAGCCATCTGACCAATCAGAGCAGAGTAGACCAATCACAACAGACTGAGCCATCTGACCAATCAGAGCAGAGTAGACCAATCACAACAGACTGAGCCATCTGACAAATCAGAGCAGAGAAAAATTAGGAACCTTTAAAATAGCATAATAGGGGCACTTTAATATCCCAAGAAAACATTTTAGTGGCTTTTCAGTCCATGTCTTGTATGTTTAAGATATGATAAATTAACTTTCAGATACACATATTCATCTTATTTTCTTTTGGGAAAAGAGAACAAAAATAATAACTACGTTTAGCTACATGTGCACCAATAATGTGATTATTTCAATAATCAGAGTAAGGTCTTAATCACAGTAAGATGTTTACATGCCACGAGCAGAAGTTTGCATTCACTGCAGTCGTGCAATTTTCATTATTCTGATTATTGGTTAGTAAGTTTGCTTATATACCACACTCAGATAGGCATACAGTATGCATGTTACCAGCCATTGATTTAATCTACTCATCAAATTCAAAATACATTTTTATGGACGTACTAGATATTATTTGGCGCCGTGATAAACATCGCAATGCCGAGTTTATAGATTATAGTTACTACGATTATGAGCTTGATCGCATTAGTTTGATTGAAGTATTGTTTACATGAGGTAAAGTTTAATTGCAATATTGACAAAATCTTGCTTGTAAGAAATCCACAGTGTTCCAATCAATTTTATAACATAGTTTGCTCCACTTTCCCACGCTGCAAACTATGCAGCTTTGATATATTTATTTTTTAACTTTCTCCTAATTTTGGATGGATATGAATGGAAGTGAATGGAAGATAAAGTCTAATATGAAGGGCCTATATATAAGTCCCGCACAACTTCCTATTTCAATAGGAAATACATCAACAAGGGGAAGAACTGTGCTTTTCCGACCATTTCATGGAGTCTTTGAAAGGCTACTGAATGCATGTGTTGAAGAGTATTGGAGTGACAGAAGTTGTGAGAGTGATCTCTGTGTGGCCCGTCTTTTTCGATCCCCTGACTCCCAGTGACCTCCGCGACCCTGCTGACCCCTGTTGTCAGTGTGCCTGCAGTGAGGACTGTGAGGAAGGAGAGTTGTGACGATTAGGACTCAGTGACCCTTGACCTGACCCTATACACACACACTTGAGCATCAACTTTTACTCTCTCTCTCTCAGCTAGAGTCACTGATCACAGACTAATTCTGACCACACACACAAAACCCAAACACACACACACACATTTGAACTAAGGAAGGGAACTAAACGTCTAAAATGCTTTGATGAACACAGTTTTCTTATTTGTGACATATTTCCTTTTGAAACATTAGAGGCAGGATGTCAAAAACCTCGTCTTTTTTGTAAATAGCCAATAGCCATTAGTTTATAACATAGCTCAGCAAAATCATGACTTCCTATCGTAGTCAATGACAGGTGATTTGGGGGAGGAGCATTCTTATAGAGTATTTGATTGGACAAAAAAAAAATGTTTACACCCATTGATTCATTCAAAGCAATTCATATTTTAGTCTGTTTTCCCAGAATCGTTGAGTAAAGATGATGCATTTACATCAGAATTTACAGGAGTTACTATATAAATTGGTTTTTGACTCAATCCTTGACTAATTTGATAATTGATACATGTTATATGGTATAAATGTTTGAACTCATATTGAGACATTTGACTTGGTACACACTCTGTAAAGCTCTTGAGATCACTTCTAAACTTTAGTGAGAGTGATCTCAAGTCTCTAGCTCCAGTGTCTCTAGCGAAGGAGGAAAATCTGAGCGCAGTGTGTGATGTTAAGATCTCTTCTAAAACTTTAAAGGAGACCATTGTGACCCTTATTCATCCATGCACACCATTTCAATCAAACACAATACATGCATAATGATTAATTTCATAATGACAAATTGAAACTAGTAACCCTTAACATTCTGAAATTAATAATTTAAATATTTAAATGTAAGTCTGACTGAAACACTTTTCCAAAAATGCTATTTTAAAAGGATTTCAAACCACATATGAATTTTGCTTGAAAATCACATTTCATGTGATATTTTTTTGCCGTTCACACGTGCTAAATCTGATTGGGTTTCAAACGGATTTGCACAAAAAAAAATCGGATTTGGACTGACAATCTGAACCAGGCATAACACTGTTCGTGAACTATTCGAGTTGATGTAATTCTGCATATCTTTCTGACTCAAGAACCCACAGACTGAGGCTGGAACCAGATCCCAACAGAAGTACAGACCACTGAGTACCACCAAGAAAAGAGTTCTTCCTTTCTCTCTCTCACTTCTCAGGGTCTCTATTTCTTTGCGCAAATATTTTCTCTGCGAACAAACCTCATTTTGGCAGTCCACACAACTGCCTTCAGTGAGGATTTTCCCCAGCGTTTTACCATATTTCAGAAACACTTTTGAAAACTTGATACTGAGAGATCTCTTCAAACTTGAGGTGTCTCCATCATCCAAACCTCACTCCAAACCAACCCTTAATCTCTCCAACGTCCCAATGAATGCTATTTCTGGCCTGTCCTGCACTGCTGACGTTACTATATACACTGTGTTTTACTTTGTCAAGCCCCCGCTGGTTCTTGAGGGCCACCAGGATGGGAAGCGTTGATAGAGAGAGAATAAAAGGGTGGGCAGAGAAATATTCCTGAGAGACAGAGAGATTACATTGAAGATAAAGCGTGAGAAAATGACTGCCACTAACAACAGACATCTGATGAAGGACAACACAGACACCAGACCACCCTTTATGAGGGTGTAACAAAACTCTGTCTCCATTTGACTAATTTTAACTCCCTTAATGCAGACGGAGACAATAGTGCCTAATATAAACTCTTAAAAACACAGATTGTTCAATGGCCCTTGGGTTCAGAAACTAACACTATTCCTGTCCAGAGCTATGCAGTTATTGAGGTGCAACTAGTTCTTGATGTTTCATTATGTTCTTCAGATCACTGTGGTTTCTAGGTTCTTCAAAGCATTTATTCACTGTCAGGAAAAAAAGTGAAAATTGTACCCAACAGCTGTTCACTGTGCAGTACACTTACAAGTACCTTATATACCCATAAAAAGTGCATTTTAGGACTTTGGAGTAGTAACATGCCCTTAAGGTACTACTATAAGCTTTACTACTATAAATAAGGTAAAGATATCACTATAAGGGTATTGGCCTAGTGACGAGCTGTTGTACCTCTAAAGGAACAATTTTTGCACATTTCTTTTCTGAGAGAGAATAACTAGAGAAGAGAATGGTTCTCCAGATCACAGCAGCCAGTTGCATAAACATGGCCACTATGTTAGGACTGTGCCTTAAGAACTAGTCTGACCACCCTGATGAAAAACCCAGCCTTGCTGGTCACCAGTATAAGGTGTGTTTTGCATGCTGGGATCAGAATGGGATGCTGGTTTTCCAGCGACATCAGCTCAGTTTTGCTGGAGAACAGCATGACTTTGGTTGTCCAACAGCATAAAACAGTTTTGACCAACATGGAATTAATGCCGGTTTATGCTGGATTTTTCAGCTGGGCAACTAGCAGTTAGTCAAGGGGTAATCATCAGTCTTACTTTTCAGATTCAAATTAGACTGATTTACTTTATGTAACTGACAAAAGTTATGACCGCAGTCGTAAAGAAAAAAACTACATGACAAACTTGAAAGAGTCTAAGCAGTTTATGCAACCGACTACAAGGTACAAACCCCTTTTTGATAATTGGAAACTTTACTTTTAGATGGCACATACATCAATTCTTGTACCAAAAACTTATACACCAAGTCTACATTGTTAAACATATCATAAAAATTGTCCATGTGACAGTGTAAGTCTTCTAAAACAGTGTAACTTGAGGAATACGCAAATGCAAGCAAATTCCTTTCCACCACAGCTCTTAAATGTCATTCTCATTTTCGTGTACCACTTACCATGTCACATTTAGTCACATGACATATGGAAACCAATGCTGTTTGAGATCACTGGCAACAGATCTAACACAAAATGTGGCAGTAAATCAGTTCTGGATCTGAATCTAATTGGAACCTCTACATCGACTTACCTTGAAAGATTATTTATGATGCCCAAAAATCAAGTCTGCTTAAAGTTTTTAGGAACCACCCTACCTTCACTTAGAAAAAGAGACCTTGGGAAGCATTTTGTGAAATATCCACCAAACCAGCAGTATTTGTTGTTCCCCCCATTTTTGTCATGATGATGAACCATGTTGGACCACACTTTAGAAGGAGTTTTTTATCCTTGTGAGGAGGTCTTTAGGTACAGATGGTCTGGCTTTAGATGAACTGCCAGGACTGCGGTTTGTGAGATCTTTTGATAGTATCAGCATACGTCTTACGAACACCATCACTCACAAGTATCATAACCGGGGTTTGTATGTGGATGTTGAGCGAATATGTGTGTGTTTGTGTGTGTGAAAGAGTTATTTCAGACTCTTCTTCACAAACTATCTTCAAAAGTGTCCCTGAGCTCTAAGGAACTAGGATGCAAGCTATGCATATACAGTAGATGCATGCACACAGACACACGCATGCCAAAGATCAGATAAGAACAAAGTTCAATGCTAAATACTGAAACCCATCACTCTTAAGACATGGCTTCCAATCCTCTATATTTATTTCATTCACTGTTTTCTCTGGCTTTATATCTCTCACTCTTTCCCCTAACAACCACATCTCTCTCCTTTTATAGTCCCCGAAGAGCAGGCGGCCAGCACGAGACCGTTTATTCTGTGTATTTGAGTATTTTCCTCTTTTACAACACCAATGTGAACTGCTTTTACAGAGAGAAGACCTGTTTTGATAGTGCTGTTATCATCTTACTCTGAGTGAGTGTTGGCGGCCAACTTCAGCAACTGTGGCTCATAAGAATTCCAGAATAGAGGATACAACAAGGTAAATGGAGTGAGTGTGTGTGTAAAGACTGAGTGGGAGGGAAAGCTACAAAAGTTCAAAAGACAAACATAAGCTCTTTTCCAAAGTCTAATGAGTGGTCTAACTTGATGGAGTGCAACCAATGCCAAGACGCAGTACAGTTACCCTGCTTTTGAAGACACCTGTTTATCAGCACACCACATATCCTTCGAGAAATAAAGCAATCCCAGAAAAGCATTGCGAAACACTTGCTACGAAAAAAAAGACATCCAGTTTAATGGCACAGTCATTTATAGTTAACCCCACAGCAACGCAAGATAAGTATTTACAATAAATGTTTAGTATGTACAATATGCGCTAACTAAAAACTTTTAAATAAAAATGACATTGATTGTGCGTGTGCTTCACTATATGTGTAATGTACAGTGTTGCTGCCAATGTAGTGTTCTAGTTCAGCCACTTATAAGGGTTTATTTCAGATTTCTACCTTAGAAGGCAAGTGGATATATAGACTGTAGTGAGCAAGGGTGTTCACTAGGGTTTGGAAAAGAAAAGAAAAGAAAAGAAAAGAAAATTTGAATGCTTTGGCCACCTCTTCTTTTGATTGACTTGGGATCCAGGGAATTTTGGTTTTATTAAAAACACATTCAGTCTCCAACTGACCCTCTTTCTGTGAGTTTTGCACACACACACACACACACACACACACACACACACACACACACACACACACACACACACACACACACACACACACACACTGCTGACGTTCTCATTAGCCTCTCTGTAAAGGGCTATCCATGGCATTCCCAAACCATTGCCTCAAGCATTCCCAAACCATTCCCACACCATTCCCAATGGTCTTCCTCATTATTGCAGGGCAGAAATTAGGCTAATTTAAGCCAGCCAAGGTTCTGCCATGTCTGTAGTGATTGACAGGCTGTGAAGGGAGCTCAAACCAAGCTTCTCAGGAAAGACACTAGACTTACAGTGAGAAGATTTGGTTTGAGCATCATACAGTATAAAAATTCTCCTCTATATTTGTGTGTAGAATTGTTTGTGAAGGAGAAAGAGAAACAGTAATAATGGGAAACTGTTCTTATTGTGTAAATATGTTTTATGCAAATGCATATCTGAGTTGACACTATTTTGCATACTTTACAAACCTGGTGATTATATAAAAGAATTAAGTAAACTAGTGGCTAATATTTTGAGTAGCATTGTGGGATAAAATATGCCCCCACATAAATTTAAGTCTGTCCGAAATCAGTTTCTTGAGGGAATGTGCTCTATGTGCTCTGTTGAAAACTAACATTTAGATACTCTATGTATGCATGACATGCATTGCTATGAGTCACATAGATTTTTATATTTTTATATATACAGCCTATATACATAGATGCCTCATTAGTGTCGGTTTCTATAGGCTGCTATACGTAAGATGTTCGCCATATTGGAGGTCAAATCCGATCCGTGAACATTTGAGACCAAGTTAAATGAGCTTCTGCAACCTAGTTTTTCAAATGTATGAATATCTATATCTGCAATAGACATCAGTTAATGATTTTCACAGCATTTCGCTTATCATTAATGTTATAATTCTCAATTCAAGGATTGAGATGTACATAAAAACACAAATCAACACATTCTCACCTCTGAAAGGTTATCCTCTATCCGTCTGGAATTTATAGCTCAGCGGTTTTTACAACCTTAGGTTGAAAATTCGATGAAAATGCATTGATTTGTTAGTGTGAGTGATGAACAGCTTCATGTTTACAGTTCCAAGATGGCGGAAGCTTAGATGTGTCTGGATCGCGCCAAATGTGACATCTACAGTATCTATACACATATCTATGATGAGTCATGCGAAAGATCCTTTACTTCGTAGCAGAACATACACCTCATTCATGTGGGTATTTTCCAGCACGTATATAATAGGCCTACTGGCAGAGAAACACAGAACCACTGGGATTACAGATGTCTATATTTAGTGTTTTATGTACATGAATATTGGCAGAGAAAATCTGTACATGTGACAAAGAGATGAGACACATTTACACACATCAGATTCACAAACTGAGATTATACACACAAATTGACAGTGGGGAAACAACGTTGACTTTCATATAGATTTAAAACACATTTTTACCACTAATAATTGTTGTCAATAACAAAAAATAACAGTTACAAAAATAAAACATTAAGAAGTATGAAATAATTTAAAAAAGTCTTCTAAACCATGTTTTAATACAGGGCAGGAGAGCGGAGAGAAGGAGTCATGGAGCTACCTCTGCGATGGCTGGCGTAATGAACCAACAAATAGAACGAAGACATAAGGCAGACAAATGGTGCATGCAGTGGCTAAAAGAGAACTGCAACTCCTCCGAACTCCCATTTCCATGGCATTGAGGATGCAGTACAGGGACTCTTTGCATTGCAACAGCGATGGCACCCCCTGAGAACAAACCTTCAGGTGCCTAAGGTCGCCTGAGAGCGCCTGACTCGACTCGACTCGGTAATGTAAACATAAATACAGAGGTTGATATCTCACTCTACAGGCAGTTCAGTAACTGCGACACATGCAGCGTTAGCATTAGCATTGTGCGCAAGTAGTCAGTCTGCAAAACTCTCCTTAGTAGAATATCACTTCGAGTTAAATAAACTTCTTTTTTCTCATTATATATATAATATATTTACTTCTGTGCAGAGTCTGTGCTTCGGAGTCTCTTTTTTTAACAGTACTTCCTTGTTTTCACCAGTTTACTCTGGTACTTGACTGAGTGCCCGCTGTGTCCCACCACATAAACATCCAGGAGGTAGCTCTTTCCCGCCTCGAGGCCCGTTATGGTCTCTGTGGTGACGGCTTTCTGCAGGTTGACGCTGTGGAAGTACTTGCAAAGCACTTTCTCAGACTTGCGACGGCTCTCTGGTCCAGCGCACTGGTTCTGCTCTCGGCGCCGATGCTCTTCGCCGTAACTTTCTGAAACCTCACGTTTGTAAACACAGTACTTGTTGCGCTCCTGTGTGCCAAGCCAAGCCACGGTGACGGAAGAACAGGTACGCAACTTATCGAAAGCCTTGATACGGGTATCCTCAGGAAGCGCAGGGAAAGGTTGCTTTCCTCCGGCATGTGTGCTAGCCAGTACTTTCAAGGTGGAGGCGCCCTTGCGGGACCCCCGCAGACGCATCAGGTACTTGGCTTTGGGCTTTCCACGGAGCTGGAACTGACGGACGCCCTCCACATTCTGAGAGAGTACAAGCTTCCCATCACGCCGTACCTGAACTTGCACTGCATCCAGACAAGCATGCACAAAGAGCGTGACACGCTGGTGAGAGGAGACAGGTGCAAAACGAAGGAATTTGCTGCCTTTCCTCTTAATAAAGACGTCAGTTACTTTCCCATCCTTGAGCTCCACTGTCTTCTGCTTGGCCTCTTCCTTGGTGCGCGCAAAAGTGCCCACGTACGCAGTACTCATGTTGGTGCCTGTATTGACAGCGAACACATCAAAGTAAAATTGCGTGTCTGGCTTTAGGTCTGTCACGGTAAAAATATTCTTGTTGCCTATGTAGATTTTCTGTATGTCTGCCACTTTTGGCTTGGGGATATATGTGCGACTCATCTTGTTGCTCAGAGCTCTGTTGGTGGTGAGGGAACGATCTTTATTGAAATCATTCTCAGATGGGATGAAACCAAAATGAGCAAAGTCAAAGGGGCTGAAGTCCCGGCCGGGTTTTGGAGCATTCATGAATGCATCATCCAAGCTCATCTTGGCCTCTGCTGCACATAAGCTCTTGAAGTTGTGCTCCTTGTTAATAACCACACAGTACTGGATCGGCTGGCCCAGTACGGAGCCAGTCGGTGTGGGCTTCCAAGCTAGTGTGACAGTAGTGCGACCCAGCGCGGTAACATCAACCCTGGGGTCGTAAGGCAGTTCAGGGTATGGCTGGTCGGACTCTGGAGTTGTGGTTGAGTAAATCTTGAAGTTGCTGTCTTTTTCGGTGGAGATGATTTCCATCTGGTACAAGCCTGAAGGGGAGCTGGTAGAGATGAATGACTCAACATCATTTCCTTTGTAGGTAAAGAGTTCGGTACCCTCATTGGCCGTGACCTGCTGTTTCTGCTGTTCCAGAGGTTCTGGCTCACCTGAGACACAAAAAGACACAAATATTCACAAAATTAGACCTTGGGAAACAAGCACAGAAAATCAAGAAATGGTGGGGAAATGAGTCTCCCACACAGAACAAACCACAAACATAAAAAACATGGCCCATTTTGTTGGGGTACAATGGCATGGTGCTATTTGGAGATGCACATTTTGACTTGTTTAAACCACACACAAACACAAGCCACATAAACTATCAAACAAATGGATGTACACACTTAAGCTCTCTCTTAACATTAATCACTGGGACATTTAACGTTAACTGCCAGATAATGACGCATTTCCCTCACCACTCCAAAACCTCTCATCTAGTTGTTTACTTTCCACTTCCTCCCAACACCCCAATTATCACCACTGGAAAAAGAAGCAGCAATTTCCATCTTAACAGAAAGAGCATCGTTTAATGTGTTAATCCAGGTGAGGTCATTGGGAGCTACCTGATGTGACGGACAGTTAGCCACTCGTCTGCTGGCAGCTGTGTTTTGTATCCAAACAACCCTGCACATCAGAGGGTGACTTTCACTTTACTTTCCCCGGGAACTCTAAGCTACACAGAGATGCCTTGTGGCCTCACTGTTGCTTGAGTTCCTTTCCAAGCCCTCTCCTTTCAGCTAGGCGAGAAAACATAATATTATGTTTGTCAACCAGAGTGCTAAATGAACACGGGTTACACTCAAAGACCGGCTCCCAGTGGATATATTCCGCAAACATGGGAAAAGACTTGTGTATAAGTGTATATTTACAGTGACTGCTTTACTGTAAAAAATAAAACACTTCCACGTCCTTGTTTGCATTTCATTTATAATGTAGTGTATTGCACAGAAGTTGCTCTGTTGTAGCTCAGGGGACTAAACCGAGTTCTCAATTATGTTTTAATGTCAACTTTGTCTCAGATGTATCTCCTGAAATTCCTTAGGGGGAAAAACTGAGACATTTGTTGACATTCATTAAGCATTCATGCAGCTCAAACAGTGAAGCATGGTACTGGCAACGCCAAGGTCATGAGTTCGATTCCCAGTCAATGCAAGGACTGATAGATATGTATATACTTTGAATGCCAAGTCAGTTGCTTTTGATCAAAGCATCTGTCAAATGCGCAAATCAGGGTCAGTGTTTAGAGATGTAAAATCAATGTGGATAACACAGTTCAAGGAATTGTTGAGATATATTCCGAAATTCTCAGAAAAAAAAAAAATCTGTGAATCAGGAGACCTAAAGAACAAGGAAAAAGCAAATAGGTTGTCTCAAAAAGACAGATTGCCATGATTTTATTTATTCACTTCAAGTGTCCATTTCCTTTCTGTTTGATCTCATTGCTGTCTTGAAACAAATGAGATGAAGAGATCTTATTTGAAATGTTCTTTCTTATAGTGTGTGTATGTGTATTTGATTTATTGCATTAATGGGTACATGAATGAGGAAATGAGTCTGAAGGAGGATATCATCAACAGTGACTGATTTGTCTTTCAGGATCTAACAATCACAGCCAAGTCACGCCATCAGCTAAGCAAGACAATCATTCCACGTTGTGTTTTGTAAAAAAAAATCTAAATCCTTTGCTTAAAACCCAAAGGTACAGCAGTGAATGATGGGAGTCTCTGCATTTCATCAGCCAGGACAACCATACTGGGCCACAGACCGTGAGGTAGAGGAAAACGCAGGGCCTGGGAGTCATTACGGCACAAAAAAGTCAGAGATGATCAGAGAAGCTTGTCGTCTCACAGGGAGAAACTTGTGTCTTTATGTGAGCTCACACATGGACATGTTCTGCACACACGCTTCTGACACAGCGGCTTCTGCCTCGTTTCGGTCCTATACATTAGGTTTCACAGATGCGCTCTAACTGAAACAGCTACACTGCTCCATGTGTCTGAAATGAAATACAAGGGTGTTTTGTGGAACTTTATTGATTTCTTTTTTAGGATACTGTCCAGATGGAAAAAGAGAGATGTAGAGAGAGGGTGATGGGGGGGGGATGGGGGGGGGGAGAGAAGAAAAGTACCAGGAGGGAGAGCAAAAGAGGTGGGAGTACAGCTGAGAGAGAGAGAGAGAGAACGAGAGTGCAAGCGATAATCTTGCTTAGAAGAAATGCGCAGGTCACAACCTTTATTTCTTTTGAGTTGATGGGAACAGTGAGAGGAATCCAACGGCTGTGATTGAAAGCATGTCTAGGTCACATTACACTACAGAATTAAATTAAAAAGAAGAGAAATTATATTTATATTAAGAAAATTAAGCCTAATTTTATGATAATTACAATTTGTTTCATTATTTGCGTAACAAAAGGTTTTAGCTTTATTTTCACCATGAGTAAGCACAAGTTCCTTTGAGGTTTTCCTATGGGGTTTTATGATGGGGGTTTTCAATTTATAAGTAAAATAAAGCCTGTTGTAAACATAACTTGATGATAGTTTAACATTTTGTTCCACAGCATACACAGCACACACTCACAACCCACACTGTCTTATCTAGTTACTTATTAAAAATGTACATTTGCAAAAATAAACATAACTGCTTCAAAATTCACGTTTTCTCTATGGGTGTGTGTGATTTTTGTTGTGGAACAGAACGTCAAAGTATAGTCAAGTTATGTTTACCACAGGCTTTATTTTACACATACATAAAAAAAACACCATTATAAAACCCCATTGGAAAATCTTGAAGGATCCAGCGGCAAATTAGTCCTCCGGGTTTTGACGTCATCACTGCATGTGCTTACTCATGGTGAAAACAAACCAAAAACATTTATAGGTCATGAATATAGAGATAGGGATATCTGCAGGTTCGGAGTATTGGGAATGCTGAAGGCAGGGGCGTTCCAAAAGTTGCACAATGCTGCAACAGAAACTAACCCCTTACCCTACCCCACACCTTAACAGGGGGTTTTCAAGACCAATTCAGAAGACCTTTCAGCACGCCTATTACTCCGACCTGCAGATACCCACACTTGTACATATAGACTTCATTTTCTTTAAGTAAATATTATATTGTTTATATAGTTTGGTAATGTAACTCCAGAGTGCGCAGAGTGCCATGTGGTAATCACATCATTACCACATGGCACAAGCTGATTGGGCTCTACGGATCCTGCAGCCAATGAGATCGCTTTCTCAATATTTAAATAGTCTGGTTCATTGTTTGCTGTAAGCTATGCTTGTTTAACATTACAATAGTCTGGTTCCTTGTTTGTTGTTGCCTAGTCCTGCTATCAGAGTTCCTCTGAACCCCTCCACCTCCCCAGCTCCACCTGCCTAGATCTGATACAGGATTTATGTCTCTCTATTTACAGTATGCAGCAGAAGCATATCTTACATGCAGTCTGTATATCTATTAGCAGTATTGTTTATTTGTCTTTTCATTTTGGGGTCACCTGGAGATTCTTGACAGGTTTTGTGAGATTCTTCCCTATATTTCCCGATACAAGATTTTTCTCTTGTTCATTATTGCTTTCTAGTGAGTCGGCAGACATCAGATGCAGTCCATTAGCACACCAGGTGCGGTCACACAGGGCCCAAATTCACACGTGCTTACCAACACACATTGACGCAGAAGAGTACACTAACAGGACTAATGATTGACCACGCTGGAAAACACTGACCCACACTGGTCACGCTCCACAGTACTTCACAGAAAAAACATATTTACCTGAAGCCGCGCTGCTTTGCTATTTCTGTAGAAAACTTTCCAAGGGGGCATCTATAGGACACCAATTTTTACTTCTTTTTTTTTTTTTGGTTAAATCTGAAAACTTGCAAACACTAATACCCTGTTCCAAAACGTAGTGAGCTGCCTTGCTGTCTGTTCCCTACATAGGAAGCATCTTAACTGAAATGTAACCTCATAATACATATAGAGCTCCTCAAACGAGGCATACAGGAGACTCAACTTAACAATTTTTTTCAATACGTTATTGAATAAATTCTAAGTATATTTTAGACATTTCACTTATCCTCATATTTTGTCACAGTGCATTGTGGGATACCTTTCTCTGTAAAGGCTAGAATTAGAATTTTTAGGACAGCCTTAACACTGTGAGATTAAAAAGCTGCCTATGGAAGTTTCAGAACAGAGCCAGGATATTTCCTATCACTGCTCTTAGTAGTTCTTATTTTACAGTTTTTTTAATCCTTTCAGTTCATCTTATATATTAGTTGAAAGGAATTCCTAATCCTCACGATTGAAATGATTCCTAATTTAGGAATGACTTCTTTCCTAATCAGGTTCAATCCTATGGAGATAAATGGAAGGAGATACCACTGCCTACTTTAATCCTTAAACTGTATTGAATGGCTATGGGAGACGTTCTCTTGTTCCACAGATCTAAGGCCAGTTTTTCTAATAATAGTTTAGAACGTTTACATGGAAAACAAGTCTTACATTACTGCAGAGTTGCAACATTGATTGGGAGATTTAATTCGGATACCTGATCCTTCCCCACTGCGGTCCTCTGGGAGCTCCTGCAACGTCAATCTCCACTCAAGAGGAGCGTCGCAAGGTGTCACCGTCACCAGCAGAGGAGTGTTGTCTTCCTCCACCACAAAATAATACCTGCAAAACCGAGGAAAGTTAGTATGCACTCCAAAAAGGACAACAACATAGGAATTATGCAGGAAATTAAATATGACTCATTGTATGTTGTAGCAGATGTGCTCTTTGTTTGGACTAAATCGGTTTTGATGACTGTGTGAAATCTAGCCATCTGTATGTATTTATATTTTCAGGTTTTAGGTGCACTTTTATCATAAAATGACATAAAAAGGCATACAACAATACTTTCTATATCAGAGCTTGAAAAAACACACAACTCCCTAAGTATAAGACTTCCATTTCAGCAAGGTTATTCATAATGGTGTTGCTGATTTAGCCCGTCTGATTGCAGTCATGTTTCGTCTTTAAAAGTACTTGAGATATATTAAAACCCGTCCCAAGACACAATGTACTGAAATTAGAACTAGCTGGCCTTTCAGAGACCGCTACCGTATTAGGATCATATTCCCCAAACACAATGTTGCTACACTGGCTTTGCTGTCTCAACACATTTCCACTATCTTTGTTAGCGTTTTTAGCACTGTGTTGCCACTGAATTAGTGCGCTTTTGACAATGCATTGCACATGGGAGATGTCTTATAAAAAGCACACCGAACACAGCTAGTGTTTTTCAGCTGTTAACTATTTTGAATGCCATTTTCGGAGTGAAATACTTAGCGCAGAGTGAACACTGCCCTTTTTCTTTTTTCAAAATATGTTAAACAGAAAGCATCATGCAATTATAAACATTTGAATTAAAATTAGTTCCATGACCACATTATATATGTTGAGTTTTATGAACCGTATCCATTTCACTTTCATGGCAGTTCGTAACTATTTTACAATTTGGTGAATTGGTACGAATAATTTGTACGATATCATGCATTCGTTTGGTGGACCAACATATGTTTCCATACGAGTCACATCGTACAAATTGATACAAAATCGGCATCTTTGGAATTAGTTACATTTTCTCATTAGATTGGGTTGGTCCATTCATAGGAAATAAAAACTTTTAAACTGTAATATAACATTAAAGCAATCTTAACATTTGTTCAGACCCTCTGTGAGCAGAAACACCTTACAACTCCATGTTCTGCTAAATAATTATGACAGATGTATAGTAGACTTCAATGTAATCAGCTATATTTGAGAACACTGCAATTCATTAGCAGGACACGACATTGACAGAATCACTGGCATGGACATCAAATGGGAAACTGGGAGATTCTTTATTTCTATAAAGCGTTTTTAAATTGCGAACGGCTCAGCATACGACCATCTGTGGTATGTACGTTCTGATTAATTCATCCAGGATCCTCAGCAGAAATAACCCTGTAGCCTTTTACTAAGACCTCGCATGTGGTACAGTTTGATAGACGTGGTGAACATGGTTGATATTCTTCCATTTGAGTTCACCTGCTACTCAAAACACAGTACACACACACACACACACACACACACACACACACACACACACACACACACACACACACTTGTTTCCAGCAGCTTATTCATAATGCATGTCTTGCCCTCATCTAATGCACTGTGGCTATAATAGATTCCATATTTCTTCTTCCCACACATAAAAACATATCCACAAATGCACATGATCATACAAAACCCTCCCGTCCAAGGATGTTCAAACATAACAATTTGGGGCATATGGGGACATCCAGAATAAAACCAATTATGTATTTTAATAGTTAAATTATTTTGAATATATATATATATATATATATATGTATTTTTTTTATTATTTTTTTTTTTCTAAATTGAAAATATATAGTTTAATATAGTTCAGTCATGAAACTCTAGAGGACCCAGGCTGTTCGGTCCTTTACAAGCAATATGCAAGCAATCACATCATTACAGCATGGCACAAGCTGATTGGCCTCTGCTATTCCTGCAGCCAATGAGATTGCTCGCTAAACATTTAAATAGTCTGGTTCATTGTTTGCAGTCTCAGATTAACTCTGAACCCCTCCTCCTCCCCCAGCTCCACCTGTCTAGATCTGCTACAGGATCTTTGCATGTCTATTTATGCAGCAGCAGCGTATCTTACATGCTCACATAAGTGTGTTTATGTATCTATTAGCAGTCCAAGTTAAGGTCTATGATTGTGTTAATCGTAATATAGTAATTATACTTTATTTTATAGAATTGCTAAGTGAAAGTGGGTATGTGTATGTCTGTTTCATAAGTGTGATGTATGATCCCACCTTTTCGGTGTATCCCTGAACAGGTATCCACTGATCTCGGCCCCATCTGGCATGACAGAAGAGTCATGAAACAGAGCTTTATCCCTGATCTGCATCTGAAAGAGGCCTTCATCACGTGTGGGCAGTTTCTGTCCCATCACCCCCAAGACCAGCAACACCAAACCATAACATCCACACATCCACGCCATCCTAAAGAGAGAGAGAGAGAGAGAGAGAGAGACATTGAAAGAGATTGAACAAGAGAATGGGATTTTATGACCAGGTTTCTTTCCTTTTTTTACATAAGGATAATTGTAAGAATAATTATATTACGTGTCCACAGTCCACACCAATGCTTGATAATGTTCTGCTTATAATAAGTGCACTCTGCAGTGGAGACTGGTTTACTGTCAACCCAGTTGTCAACAATAGTTTTATTGTTCATGGGCTGTGAAAAAAATAATTCTGCAAGCGATTCCACCAATATTGTTCCTTTGTGACGATCTCGTAATAGCTTTGGTGTGACCACCATTCTCATAGAATTAAAACAATTATTAAAACTTTAGAATTATCATTATAGTCGTTCTTGGTGTGAATGTTACATCACATTGGCCTCCAGGTACATCACAGCCACTTAATTGCATGATTTGCTACTTGGGGAGGGGCACACTAGGAATCATTTGATTGGACGGAAATCTGTGTAGTGCAGAGGATATAAAAATATTTTTGCTCTGTTTTCTTAAAAGATAACTTTTTAAATATGCTGAAATGTAATCTGCAGAAAGTGATTTTTGTACTTTAGGACTGCACTAATCATATAGATGACTGCAAAGCTAACACACAGGAACTAAAAGCAATTAAATCCACATTTTATTTCATGTAGTCTGTAAAATCTATACAGTGTATCTTTGATGGAGGAGATTATGGACAGTTTAAGCAGCAGTAGCATTCAACGACTATTTAAAAACTCTAATGGAGGACATTATTAAATCATTTTATGATGTTTTTTCTTCTAAAAGAACATCAAATTCTTCTTAACATTTAGTTAAATGACTGGATAGCACCATCCCATTACAAGAAGCAAATCAACCTACAGCCGATTTGGGATGAAGAATTCAAATGAATGTCTTTACTGACCACCTTTGAAGTTCTGGTGCTTTTTTAACCCACAGCTGGGTAAAAGACGGGTATGCAGTGGTTGATACTGCACGCAAACAACATTCAAACAACTCATGAGAACATCCAGGCACTCAGAGACACTCACAGACGCATACATCTGCTGTGTGTGTGCTCAGTGAAAACAAACACACACACACACACACACACACAAGTTCCCTCACTAATCACTGTTTGAATGCCAGTGTCCGAGTTCACTATCCATGTCTGGTTGGTGTTAAACACCTGCTTATAACTATTCACAGACTCTCTTTCTCAGCGATCTGCTGCATCTGTCCGGTGCATTGTTCATTTTTAAGTGACATTACAGAATGATTTTATTTTAATTTACACTTGTAGACGAGACTTTAGAAGATATATAAAACCATGTACATACATTTTTGTTTTTGAAAGGTCTCTTTCTTTGCTCACCCAAGCTGAATTTATTTGTTAAAAAATAAAGTTATACAGTAATATTGTGAAATATTATTACAGTTTAAAATAAAAGTTTTCTATCGTAATATATTTTAAAATGTAATTTATTTCTGTAACGCAAAGCCAAATTTTCAGCAGCATTACTCCAGTCGTCAGTTTCACATGATCCTTCAGAAATCATTCTAATATGACGATTTGATGCTCAAAAAAACATTTCTGATTATTATCAATGTTGAAAATAGTTGTGCTGCTTCATATTTTTGTGGGAACAGTGATTTTTCAGAATTCTTTGATGAACAGAAAGTTCAAAAGAACACCATTTATTTGAAATAAAAATATTTTGTCTCTTTTTATTAATGCAATGCATCCTTGCTGAATAAAAGTATTCATTTCTGAAGAAAAAAAAAACATAGAGTATACATCAGTAATAAGAATAGCTCAGACTCTGCTCACAAGTAGTGCTTAAAGGGATAGTTTACCCAAAAATGAAAATTCTGTCAGTATTTACTCTCCCTCATGTTGTTCAACCCCGTAAGACCTTCGTTCATCTTCAGAACACAAATTAAGATATTTTTGATTAAATCTGAGAGCTGGATCACTCCTCCATAGGCTTCTATGGGATTGAAACTTGTTCCCAAAAAGTTATTAAAGACATCGTTAAAATAGTCCAAGTGACTACAGTGGCTCAATCTTAAGTTTATCAAGCGACGAGAATAGTCAGTTCACTAATGTAACATGTAACAATGTAACACTAATGTAATGTAATAGTTGAAATAAAGTCGTTATTTTTGTTTGTTTTTGCGCACAAAAAGTATTCTCGTCGCTTGATAAACTTAAGATTGAGCCACTGTAGTCACTTGGACTATTTTAACGATGTCTTTAATAACTTTTCGGGGAACAAGTTTCAATCCCTTAGAAGCCTATGGAGGAGTGATCCAGCTCTCAGATTTAATAAAAAATATCTTAATTTGTGTCCCGAAGATGAACGAAGGTCTTACGGGGTTGGAACAACATGAGGGAGAGTAATTACTGACAGAATTTACATTTTTGGGTGAACTATCCCTTTAATTAGGTTAGGCTGTGCCGAACTGGGTTTCGTTGTGCTGGGGTGGGTAAAACCATCTAGGCTAAACTGGACTAAGTTTATGCATGCTGTGTAGTAAACTGTGCTGGGGTGAGTTAGGAAGAGCTGAACATGGTTCAACTGTGATTGGCTGAGTCTGGCTGTGTTGGGCTACTACAGTCTAGGCTGGATTTGGCTTTGCCCGGATCACATGATATCCTCTTTCTATTGATTTGGTGCCATTGATTGAAGGTGAAGGCAAAGGCCAATCGCCCCTGATATAATCAGGCTAATGATGGCAGATTAGAGTGATACTTCACTGTCATTAACAGCAAGTGAGTGCTTGTCCTCTTAATGACCTCTCCAGGAATCCCTCCCCTCCTGCTGCCTTTATCCCGCTTTTCTTGACCTCTTTCACTCCCTCTTTATTTGCCAGTCTTAGATAGTACTGTCTTTCTCTTCCACCACTTTCATCCATTGTTTTTTTCTTTACGTGCCTTCCGCTTGCCTTTTCTTTTAAAGTTGCACATTCTCATCCCCCCCCTCCTTTACACTTGGGCTTTTCACTTTGGTCAATCACAAAATCTACTTAACTGCATTTGCACACAAAGCACTGCTTTTATCATGCATTACATTTCCTCTTTTCTATCTCTCAGGATAAGAGTACTGCTTTCTCTTGGGCTGTGATTGTGTAATAGGATATTCTCACACAGAAAAGAGATGCTCTCTCTTAAAGGCTCATCTAAATATTTATATGGGGAATGGGATTATGCTGGATAACTTAGAAGACACTTTTGGGACGCTTTTGGTGTCTGACATTTTGGTTAATTTGGCTGTGGTAAAATTGTGGTGTGCACCAGTAGTTTGCTTGAAAAAGTGGTCTGGGTTACTTTGGAGTATGTGAAATTTGGTATGTTTCGTAACTGGTAATAAGGTAATTCATCTTAACTCACAGTTATGAACTGCTATTAATGATACACAAGAATATCATCTACTCCACATCACTGATCTAACATAACATATACTCGTAGAAATCCAGTTCAGGCTTGCAGAAAATAAGTATGTGTTCATTGAAGAACTTAGAAATGATTTAGGAAACCAAATTAGCTAAAAGTGTAAATGGTCATTGTCTGGAACTGGAAAGCTATTGTATGATACCGGACAACATGATATTTGGGTAGGAATCATAATGTTATATCTCTTTGGATGTGGATGTAGAACATTGCCTTGAATTCCAGTATTTAGCCAGGAGAAGAAAGCAAAGAAACACAGGAACATGGATTTCCGATTTGCCAGGTTTGGATGCAGTTGTGTTTCCCAGAGCAGAAAGGGTTTTCTTTCTAAAATAAAACTTCAAAACAAAGCCCCATCTGGAACAAATAAAAGCTAATGTTTAATTACAGCTGAGGAGAATGTCTGATCGTAATTTGGGGAAGGATAATTTGAAGGCAGAGTCAGCCGCAATCGTGTCAACTTTGTTTTGCTGCTTTTTATTTTTTTCCTACATTCATTTGTTTTTACCAAACTTTTTTTTTGTGACAGGAACGGGTTTCTTCGGGTCCTGGATCACTTATGGGCCGTGTACAAATCTGAGATGTGTGATGAATTGGACCTTGAAGTGGTTTCGAGAGAGAGTGTGTTGTGGGAAGGTCGTAGAGTCAAGTTCATAATGTTAAACAGCTTAAACCCTTTGAACAGAACGAGCTGTAATGTTTGAATTATCATACTAAAATGCTCCTAATCACTTCACATGCAAGAAAAATACAACAAATTTAAATGTAATGGTGCTTTTTAAACAGTTTACTCTTTGACTACCTCGTTTTAACTTCCCTGATTATCGTTCTATGATCTAAGAGAGTCATTAAAGATAATTCTGTAATACAAATGCATTATAAGCATCTTGTGTCAGGTGTTTCAGAAACATCTGGCTGCATTCCACTCTGGATAACACAATTTCCTTTCGTTTCAATTCTTCTAATTATCTCTCTGGAGACAGAAATGTCATTCTCTTCGAAATATGTGTATCCAAATCAGATAAAATAACCATTCGTCAAGAGGCTTTATGCAACAACAGCAAAGTCTGACTGATTGAACAACAATTAGGAGCAGATAATTCTATCAGCCTGTTGTTAAATGGTTCAATCAGTCAAATAATAGACTGATTAATTGCCACAGGAAGTGTTAACATGCAATTCACCAAGGTAAGACAGGCTCAGCCTGGGTAACACACACAAACACACACAGATGAGTAGCACATGTACGATGCATGAAAAGCAGCGCTACTGACAGGGTGAAAACGCACATTGCACCAGCGCAGCTACCACCTGTCAATCAAACTGCAACGGTCCGGGCCACAAACAGTGGAGAGCCATCATTATCGCACTAACCTGTGTGGGGCTGTCACTTCTTTCTCACTTGCTTTTTAAACATGCATGACTGCAGGTTTACACACACACATGCTGCTTCCATACAGCCTCTCCTCCCTATAGCTCAGTGGTACATATGTGAACTTTCTCCACCATCGCCTTAATTTCCACCGAGATAAGGGAAACATTTCAGATTCTGTTTCAACAGAGGCACGACACCCTGAAACTGGAGAATGGGTGAGTTTCCCTCAGCTTCTGTCAGCGCTTCCCGAAACCTCTGAACAGACATTTACTGTGAGTTTCGTCCCCTGGGCTCCTCGTGGAGTTGGAAAGCTAAAGAAGGGGGAAAAGAAACCAACCTTAACAGCAGAAAACAATGGGGACAATGTTGGATTTTGTAGGGCAGTTTTATTCTGACAACCATCTATTCTAACAATCCAGGCATCCTGCTGCACTAATAGGAATTATTTTTGGTATAGCTCACTCATATATGATATTCACAAACCCGACTCAAAACCACATTCAGTACAATTCAACACTTATACCTTTATATAGGGCACTATTTGAGGGGATTGTAGTGGTTTCCGAAACCATAGTGCAGCGTTTCCTAACCCTATTGCTGGAGGCACACCAACAGTAAACATTTTGGATGTCTCCCTTATCTGACCCATCCATTTCAGGTCTTAGAGTCTTTTCTAATGAGCTGATGAGTTGTTTCAGGTGAGTTTGATTAGGAAGAGTCAGTGAAAATGTGCACTATTGGTATGCCTCCAGGGACAGGGTTGGGGAACACTGCCCTAGTCGACATTATTGACTGATCTCATTTGACCCCAAAATACAATGGATGTACTCAGCACCAAGCCACTAGAAAACTGCGAGAATGTCTCCAGCACTTCCGGTGCACTCAGTGTCCGAATAAACTCACTCTTTTACATTCACTCATTCAGTGGAGTATTTTAGAGGAGCAATGTAGGGCAGTGGTTTTCAGTCCTGGTCCTGGGGAACCACTGCTTTGCACATTTTGTATGTCTCTCTTATTTGTCTCACCTGATTCAGATCTTCATGAACTGAACTGAGTGTGTCAGATAAGAGAGACATACAAATTGTGCAAAGCAGTGGTTCCCAGGACCAGGACTGAAAACCACTAATAGTGAATGAGGGTATGGAGGGGATTTCAGATACACCCACAGCCAAGTGTGTTGGGGCAGGATGGATCTAAACCTGCAAAACATTAGCCCTTCAGGAGTAGGATTTGACAAACACAGCAGTGTCAGCTGTGTCTCAATTCCCTAATTTTGTGGTATTTGGTTTGTATTGATAAAATAATGACTGTGCAAGTGAACAGCCACTATGTTTTTCCCACCTTAAATAATATGATTTCTTAGAAATGAGACATTAAAGCTGAGGTGCTTGACATGTACTTCGACTGTATCTTTATGTCAATCCTGAGCTGCGCTGGTGCTCTTGGACAGCCAAATGCCACAATGACTAATTGTTAGAGGCCGGTTTTGAGAGTGGACACTTGGCTGTCCGCTGCTTGTTTACTTTGGCAAGGACCCAGAAAAGCGTTTGTTGAGTACAATCTTTGAAGATATGTGTGTGTTTGAGGAACATTTGAGAGTGTGTGAACGTGCATACTGGCTACACACAGAGAAGCCGTGGAGTGTAATGTCTCTAAGTGATTGTGAGATCATTAATAAAGTCAAAGCCACTCGAGATTGTCCAGACTGGGATGTCCCACTCAAATTATCCTCACATTAGTTCTGATCTCAGGAGTCCCAATTAGTACAGCGTTCGGGAATGTTCATCGGCAGCTGAGCTGAGGGTGTAGGGCCACTTTCTCCAAGAGCACACAAACAGACCATTGAATGGGAAGGCCCCCGACTGATGCTCACTTCATAGCTGTCTTTGTAAGATGAAGTTGAGATCTCATAGATATTCACAGACTCAAGGGACAATTTGTCCTTCTCACTCCACCCATACGAGCAAATTGAAGGAAGTGCACAAACAGGCATGCTACCTTATCATCTACCTACCGAGAACGAAAATAATCTTATGTGAGCAGCGTTGTTTGCGTGTTTCGCTGACGGGACGCACTGAATGAACCATCTCAAACTGAATTTGAGCTCAGAAGCTTTAGGAACAAACAGATATGGAAATGAAAGACCAGGGGGTCAGAAAAAGTTCGAGAAGCTGCGATTAAATCCCTGGTTCTCCTCAACAGGACATGACACACAGTCACATCAGACCTCACAAAGACCAGCGTGAGGACGACTGTATCTCCGCATCGGACTGTCACTCCGTCGGACACACAAATGGCTATTGCAACAGTGGCGGAATTCTTTCACGGCCAGAGTTTTCATATGCAAATAAGGGTTTAGATACGCTATGCAACACAGACCTTCCCGTTCTTAGACTTTTGTTCCTGTTTCATTCTTTCCAAGAGAGGATGGGAGGCAGTGCAGCTTGGCCTCGCCACTAAATACAGTTATTCAAATTCCCTCATTCTGAGTCTGCCTTTCATTACGTCTCCCAGCCCAGAGAAAAGTATCACTCTCACCAGGAACCACATCAGGTAGCCAGCAATCCACTTCATAGTTGTTTGTGTCTGATAGGAGACTAATCCTTGAAATCCCATCGGAGAGATTAAAAAATCCACACAGTTTACTATTCAAATTCAATAAGAAAAGGATGCAAATGGGACCGAAATTTCACTGCATGCCGCAGATGGGAAGCGGATGTGAAATTTAAATGTCATACCTTCTCATCTTTAAAGAGATATATATATTTTTTTATTCTTGTACAACAATTATGTATGCAGTTTTTACAGGCTTAAATTAATACACACAGAGCATTTGCACTTTACTGCAGGACCATTTAAATGGCAAAACAGCTCAAATGTGATTAAAATGGTGCAAAACTTACTTATGATGTAATTTGTGAGATTTTGATTTATGTTGTCAGGCTATCAGCTCTGCATGCATGCCAACTTGAACATTTAAAATAAATATTCCTGAGGTGTATTTAATTTCATGCAACAAATTGTCTCTTGAACAATGTACGTTGTGGATTTTGGGGAAGAAAATGTATAGATCTTTTGAAACTTAAATTTAGCACTCCAATCTAAAACATTCACTTTCTCTTATTCATTCATAAACTGTAAACCTAACCTAAAACCTTGATATTGAAAAATAAACTTGATGTAATTGTGAACTACTGATCTTCTCATTAATTAAACCAAAAATAAATGCAGACTTATGTAATAAGTTGTTCCTGTCAAACCATTAGTCTGAACTGAAATCATAGTTCATTCGTGCATCAGCAGTGCAGATATAAGCCAAAATTTCGCATCTTGCAGGTGCTTTTATGCGTTAAGGTTTGGATAAGTTTCTAACAAGCAGATATTAAAATAAAAACTCCCTATATGTCTTCCCTTCAGCGGAGACAGGAGCATTTAACACTATGAAAGACTGAATAACAGACGCACAATTGAGAGGGCGAGGACGAGTTGTGATGAATTGCCTCTGGCGGATGGGAGCGCATGGGAACTACGTCTCCAACACAATGTCCAAAAACTCCCATCCTAAAGAGCACCTCTGATATCCAGACGAACATTACAAGAGACTGCGAGCTGGGGCTTGATGCAGAGGTGTTTGAAATCGTTCACTTCCAAGAGTTCCCAATCCCAGACCGCAAAAGCCCCGTCGCTCTTGTTCTGGCAGAAGGTTCAAAGAGCGGGGGGAGTCCCGCTCCGTTTCCCCGAGACTGCACAAGTGTTTCAACTCTTTCAAGAGGCTTGGATGCATTTGGGAAATGCAGAGGCAGGTAGCCTACATCTGAGCAATTTCTTAAAAAACAGTGCAAATGATCCATAGGGGTTTTAAACGCATCTTCTCCTTGCTATGCACGGGAAACTAAACCCTAAACAGTCAAGAAAACATCTGAATTTTATGTGAAGTTCCTTACCTTGTTCTTTTGGGTAAAATCACTCCAGAGCGTATCAAGTGTCTTGATAGCAAGGCTGTTTTTTGATGTCTTCCTTGTGTGAGATTGTGAGAGGAGTTTTTGGAAGAAAGTGTGGTAAAGTTGTCCTGTAGGTCGCTGCTAGATTCCTGCAGTCGGGTCTCGAGCGGAGTTTCTCTCGTCCCAAACTTAGTCTCTTGTCCTGGTGGGTATCCTGAGTTGTTCTCCTGCTGTTCTCCTCTGTAGAGACTGGGAGTGAAGTGAGAGTCGGACTGCTGTGAAGTGTCTCTCTCTGAAGACCAGCCCACTCATCTGACACAGCGCACAAACACACTGTCCTACACGAGTCAACAGTCAACAAACTTCAGTGGCGTGCGGACGAAACGCCTCGCGTTGCCAAAGCCTGGAGTTAGAAATCATAAAATATAGAAGAATCATTTTTTTTAAAGATATATTTTAAATCAACTTTACCTAATGATTCTAAATATAAAGCTAAAGATAATTAAAGTACAAAACTGAGAATGCAAAATAACTTTGTGAAGATAAATAATAGCTTTATTTATAAACCATAAATGCAGTTGTAAATCCTGAATATATTTGTAACACTGCATAATACAGTTAAAATTTAATAGATACTGTGTGTATAAAAAGCTATGATCTAAATCATAAAGATGTAAGTATGTATTCAAATATATAGTGATATCTATAAATATATAGATGCAACTCTGAATATACAATGTTATTGTTTAATATAGTTCCAATTCTAACTATTAACTAGTTTCTTATTAGCATGCATGTTAATAGAATATTGGCTGTTTATTATATTAATGCCTTATTCTGGCCAAATTCTACATCCCTTAATCCTACCCAATATCTAAACTTAACAACTACCTTACTAACTATTAATAAGCAGTAATTAGCAGTTTGTTTAGGCAAAAGTCATAGTTAATAGTTAGTTTATAGTGATAATTGAATCCTAATCTAAAGTGTGACCATACTTTTAAATCCAAAAAGATATCTGAATATAAAGCTATAAATCCTAAAATATAGTCTAACTGTAAATATAGGCTATACATACAAATAACTCTGAAAATATTTATAAATCATAGAATATATTTATTTGTAAATCTGAATATAGTTTATTTACAGGTGAACATCCGAATATATTTATGAACACACTGAATGTATGACCTGACAGAAATCAAATGAACAAAAAAACAAAAACTTTAAAAATGGTTTAAAAATGCGGATTGACTTTTGAAAGCATGCTGTAATTTGGTAAATCTTCCTGACAATAAGCTAACGATGATACTGTATACTGCAGCCTGTGCAGAAAAACTAGCAAAATAGCATAACAAAATTGTCCTGATTTAGGTATTATGCATCAAATCCTATTGAGCTGCCTCACAGCATTTCTGGACGTCAAATCTCTGGTCAAAGTACCAAAGCAATGTGAAAAGAATTATGATCATAATTTAAACCAGTCCTAACGAGATAAAATATAAGAAACTTCAATAAACTGAAACTCCTATATTTTTTGCTTACACTTTATTTCGATAGTCCATTTCAGAAATTCTATTAGGTAACGTTGCAACTACATGCCAACTAACTCTCATTAGAGAATTAGTCCACTGTTAGGTTTAGGGTTCAGGTTAGTGTACTAAGTTGACATGTACGTAACTTATAGTCAGTAGGATGTCTGTTGAGGAGCATAAAAATAAAGAGTTTGCAAGCAGACAGTCTACTAATACTCTAATGACTGATAGTTGACCTTGAGTTACAGAATGGACCATCGAAATAAAGTGTTGCCTTTTTTCTCTCTGAAATTCAGTAATTCTCATATAAGCACTTTAAGATTGCATCCAAACATTTAAATGCGGCTCAAAAATGCTGTGCACACTAGGTAACTCTAGGTAAGCCTGATGAAGTCAGGTTTGATGTGTGATTCTTTCTGGAGACACACATGATAGTTTACTGTAGGGCATCTGTATCTCTTCCTGCAGGTAGTCACGCAAGTCCTGAAGACTTCATCAAAAGAGCCGTGTCACGCTGAAAAAAAGTCCCACGATGCTTCCCGATCTTCTTTTTGTGCTTGCAGTATTTGCACACTTGAATAGCTTGAGATTACCGACACACACGCAATTGTGTGGTTTGTTTGAAGAGCACAGGCATGGTTTGTTTCCTTTTCTTTGGCTGTTTACAGCAGGCCATTCTCTCCATTGCTGTCTCGATGACCCGCATCTATTGGAGGTGTGAAGGGGAGGTTTTAACCAGGGGAAGTAAATATTTATGAAAGATAACAGCAGCTTGAACAAATGCTCTCAGTGATGAATGGTCATTTATGACTGAATGAGGGTCTGAGGGCTTCAATCACATGGAATGAGAGCTTTAAAACTTGTCTCTTAAAGTTCCTTAAATTAGATCAGGGGCAATCATTGTAGGAGTGACTTGTAATTCAGGTTTTATTTTCATACAGTGTGAAAACAAACTCTGTTAAGATTGTTTTCAAAAGATAATCTTTGGCTTTAAATGAGCTCTGTTTCAGATGAGTACCAGCTGGTGTTAGTGAGAGTAAGAGCAATATCACCATCTAGTGGTTTTCTAGCTTTTCTAGTGAGACCTTTGCGATTGTTGATCATGACTTTGTACAGTGTATGTGTGTGTGTGTGTGTGTGTGTGTGTGTGTTTACTATATCTACTATATTTAGGCTACTTTACATGTGCTTTAGTATGTTAGACAACACATCAACAGAAGTTATTTAAAGCATGACAAAACATTATTAAAACAATGATATAAATGTACCTTAAAGTGAATCTAACTTGACATTTTACTAAGTGCACTCTTTTTAAAGTGTGTTATGCCAGAAGTGTGTTATTTAGTCATGAAAGTGTGCTCTTTTTCAGTACACTTACAGTATGTGGCCTTTTATTTCATTAATGGTATATATAATATATCTGCTGTTTTATAAATACTTTAAGATTTAAAGCACACAAGTGAACATTCAATACAATTAAGCACACATCTTTTTCACAAGTGCATGTTTTTTGGGGGGAGAAGGTCCTTTTTGAAGGTCCTTCACAAAACTGATTTCAGACAGACTGAGACAACGTAACGGTTTAATGATCTACAGCAAAATAGAGAGAGCTTTGGTTTGGTGAAAATTTGCAGATATTTAATTACTACAATAGGTACTACAAAAGTGTGAAAAATCTAGGTAAAAAAATGTTGATTTACACCCAAACTAGCAACCTACAGCAAATTTCAGGTGCCATCTTTACTTTTTAGCTGAACTGTCACAGAATGTAAAGCACAGGATTGTGGGATATCATGGGCAGTGAAGGATACATCTATGCTGCCTTTCAAAATCGATTAAATGAAGGTGACAGGAAGTGACACGATCATTGAATTCCGACGTAGGCAGCATTTTTCAGCTTTCAAATTATTAGCTTAACTTTATTAGCTACACCTGCTCAACTGCTCGTCAATGCAAAAATCTAATCAGCCAATCACATGGCAGCATCTCAATGCATTTCGGCATGTAGACATGTGTTGCTTCCCAATTGGCCTACTTATACTACACCCTAAAACTATGTACACTTTTTGTGAAGAAAAAGTATACTTTTGAGAATGTGTATACACTGTGGGACATACTATCACATCATAAAATAGTGTCTTTAACGTTGCTCTTTGTCGCTTAGTTACACGCATCCTGTCACCATAAACTGGCCTGTCAATCATCTTGTCACAGTTAACATCGCAGTCGTGGTTCTTTCATGTGGAAAACTCTTCTCATGTTAATGCATAATGAGACATTTAAAAGTTAATGGCCAAACGGATCTTTATTGAAGTTCACATTGTTGTTGCAGACAGGGGCGTCGTTAGGCCCTTTATAGGGGGGCTTCAGCCGTGTGTGTGTGTGTGTGTGTGTGTGTGTTCATCTGAGCCTCATTGGTCTGTCACTGCTCCTCAATGTCAGAATATTTGAGATGACCAATCAAATCAAAGTAGGCGGGCTTTATGTTCACAGACGCTGCTGAGCACGAATTTTAACAGTGCGACTCGACGCGTGCGGTCAAGTGCGAGATAAGATGTAAGTAGCTAAACTTAACATTTCATATTTGACATTTTTTTAGGCCATAAATGTTAAACGAATGACAAAAAATAATCAGGCAAACTAATATAGGTTTGTCTAATTTCGGCATTTTGAACTGAAAATAGGCCTATGTAACGTGACTTATATGTAATAATTAGTTTACTGTCATTGTTAGGGGACAAGAAACATTAACAAAGCCGTTTTCATCATGTTAGGCACAAGATTAATAATGAATGTGTACATATTGAGAATATAATACAAATTGTAGCCTTTAGTAAATTAAAAAAGCTCAGGTTTAGGAAGGGAAGAGAAAGGGATGAAGAGACTGAGAAAAAAAGAAAGAGTGATGGAGATGAGGAGAGACTCTTCTAGAGAGAACCGAGGTTACGTTAGTAACCGAGTATGTTCTCTTACGAGAGGTTCTCTCGTACTGCGTAATATCTTACGCCCAATGGGAACAGTCTTTCAATACCCATGGAGTTGTTCTATCGATCAGTGAGCGATGCACAAGCAAACTCAGCATTCTGAGCCGGCGCAACGGGGAAGACAGTGCTGATTTCTAGACCGACAGAAGCTTAGCCTGTAAGGCGGGAACCTTTAGGTTATAAAACCTTATAAATGTAGACGGCAAGGCCCAGCCTGCCGCCGTACAGATATCCCGCAAGGTAATTCCGCTAGACCACGCCCACGACGAGGCCACGCCTCTCGTGGAGTGCGCTCTGACACCCAAAGGACACTGCAGGCACTTAGAAGTGTAAGCCAGCGCTATGGCATCGACTATCCACCTGGATAGGCTCTGTTTTGATGCGGCTAGTCCCTTAGAACGCCCGCTAAACAAAATAAAGAGCTGCTCAGTCTGTCTGAAAACAGAGGAGCGGGACACATAAGCTCTCAGTGCCCTGATAGGGCAAAGGAGACTCGCGTCCTTCTCCTCGTTGTGAACCGGAAGGGCGCACAGGGAAATAACCTGGGCCCTGAACGGTGTGTTGAGGGATTTAGGCATGTACCAGTGCCTTGGTTTGAGTATGGCTTTCGAGTCATTAGGCCCGAATTCCATAAACGTTGCACTCACCGAAAGCGCTTGTAAATCCCCAATGCGCTTCACTGAAGCGAGAGCCATAAGAAACACTGTTTTGAAAGACAAATGTTTCATGTCTGACAAATGGATTGGCTCGAATGGGGCACCTTTCATGGCTTCCAAAACCGTAGAAATTTCCCACACAGGGACTGAAGGGGGTCTGGGAGGATTCAGCCTCCTAGCTTTTTTGAGGAAGCGCACGACCAGATTGTTCCTCCCCAGTGACTGGCCAGACGCCGGTTTAGTAAACGCTGCTATGGCCGCCACATAAACTTTGTAAAAACCGTAAAACGGCTTTTGTGTGCAGGCAAGCGGGCCTTGGTACCGGCTTGTTTACTGCAGAATACACTGGAACAGTCGCATTTTCTGGAACTGAACGAGCGAACTTTTCCAGTGCGAGTCTGGTCGCGGCGAGACTTAAACACCTTTGCTTACCTAGGAGGGCTAGGAAGACTTTGAGGCCTCGGGCTTTATCTCAATCTTCGGCCGGGGCCCACGCGGAGGGGGGCGGCGTCCGGCAGAGCGAGAGCGCGCGAGAGCGCCTTCCACTCAAGCCCGAGGCTCGCCGCTGTCCGTCGGTGAGCGACTCGAGTGAAGCTGGGTGCGAACCGGCGAGCTTTCGCAGGCTGGAGAAGGCTCGGGGACGGCGTTGAGTACGGCGCTTTATATGGCGCGGCACTATAGTGGGTGGAAGTGCAGACTCGGAGAAAAAATGCCAGGCGGGTCCTCAGAGTCGCCATGGCAATAGCTCGTCAGCGAGCGCGAGAGCTGCATGATCCTCACTCAGGCAGGAAACGCAGATGACATGGCAGTCTCCGTCGCTGAGTGCGACTCGGCACGAGCCACAGGAATGAGAAATCTTTAAAAAGACGCTTGCTCTTTTAGATAAGAGAGAGAGAGTGTGAGTCGCGGCGGCGAACACACACTCGGCAAAGTAAAAGGATATATACGCCAGAAAGCGTAGCAGGTAGGGCGACTGAAGGCGGCGAGATGAAAGCCAGCGGCTTCAGATGCAAAGGCTCGTCCCTCAGAAGGCTTTTTCTCAGACGGCGCGGCTTCTTCACTCTGGATCCCGTGATGCGTGAGCTTCGCTGAAGAGATGAAAAATCAGTTTGTATCAGCCTGTCGAGCTATATTTATAGGTCAAGGCCACGCCTATTTTGGCGGGACGTGACGTAGTGGGCGCGAAGCGCCCCCATTGGATATGGCGTCACGCAGGGCCTCTCTCGATAGGCTGCTGCTGTTGCCGCAGGTCAGCCAATAGGTACGCAAGCCGTCTTGGCTATGTCTGCATGCTGCTGCAACGCGTTTTACATTAATTCAAAATGAAGGTTAATTTTTTGGCTTCAATATCTCGTGGAAAAGAGGTTTTCCCCATAGCGTAAGATATTACGCAGTACGAGAGAACCTCTCGTAAGAGAACTGAGGAGCAGATGACGCGCGCGCGCCAATATAATATGACGACGTGCCCGCACCATCAGCCAATGAATTAGCGTGATTCTATATGGGCTTCAGACAATCGGCAAACCCAGAGGGCGCTCTGACGCGTAATTTTACACGTGAAATGCAGCCAAACCTTGGAGCGTTTTGTCTTCGGGATCTTCATTAATCCCCTCGCTATCAGTTCAACAAGTGTGCCGAGTAGCGGCACTGACGTCACGCAAGTTGATGCCGGAACACCTGGGGGCGGTAAAAAAGTCAGGCACCGAAATTTTCGTTCTTATTCGGTCTTGTTACTACCGTTTACGTCGGAACCGGTTCCCTATTGGCACCGCGTTTCGGTACCCAACCCTAATTATTAGTCACTCAAACCTCTTTATCCAAACCTCTCTACTTAATCGTAGGTCGCGCACATCCGCAATGTTTTGTAGTTTTTACTCGTGTTTGTAGTTCTGAACCAAATCCTCCTGAAGAAAAGTGATTTTAGTGACTTTGAAAGTGGCATGGTTGTTGGTATTTCAGAAACTGCTGATCTACTGGGACTTTCACTCGCAACCATCTCTAGGGTTTACAGAGAATGGTCAGAAAAAGAGAAAATATACAGTGAGCATCAGTTCTGTGGGTAAAAATGCCTTGATGGTGCCAGAGGTCAAAGAAGAATAACCAGACTGGTTTAAGCTGATAGAAAGGCAACAGTAACTCAAATAAGCACTTGTTACAACTGAGGTCTGCAGAAGATCATCTCTGAACGCTAAACACATCAAACCTCGAATCAGACAGGCTACAGCAGCAGAACACACACACACCTGTGCCACTCCTGTCAGCTGAGAACAGGAAACTGAGGCTACAATTCACACAAGCTCACCAAAACTGGACAGTAGAAGACTGTGAAACTCTCGATTTCTGCTGCAACATTCAGATGGTCGGGTCAGAGTTTGGCGTAAACACCATGAAAGCATGAATCCCTCCTGCCTTGTATCAACGGTTTAGTCTGCTGGTGGTGCAATGGTGTTTGTGATATTTTTTTGGCTCACTTTGGGCCTCTTAGTACCAACTTAGCATCGTTTAAATGTGTCAGTCTACCTGAGGATTATTGCTGACCATATCCATCCCTTTATGACCACACTGTATTATTTTCTGATGGATACTTCCAGCAGGATAACGCGTCATGTCATAAAGCTCAAATCATCTCAAACTGGTTTCTTGAACATGTTAATGAGTTCACTAAACTCAAATGGCCTCCACAGTCACCAGATCTCAATCCAGTAGAGCAGCTTTGGGACGTGCTGGAACGGGTGATTTGAATCATGGATGTGCAGCCGACAAATCTGCAGAAACTGTGTGATGCTATCATGTCAATGTGGACCAGAATCTCTGAGGAATGTGTCCAGCACCTTGTTGAATCGATGCCAAGGCAGTTCTGAAGACAAAGGAGGGTCCAACCCGGTACTAGGAAGGTGTACCTAATAAAGTAAAAGTACGCTAAAGTGTATTTTTACAAGGGATTTGTAGAAAAACACACTAAAACTAAATAAGTCGATTTTTACATTTTCTGAAGAAAGCTTGTTTACACTGGTGTTGTGGTTAGTTGCCAGATTGGCATTGCTAGCCCTAGTGAAAAATACTGTACATATACGATTTTGAAAAACATTTATTTTATGCTAAGTTTACTACAAACACATTTACATATCTTTAATATAAATACCCTGCAATTGTACTTTTGGTATACTAGATTCATATACTTAAAGTCTGCTAAATTGTAACAACTAATTTTGTACTTAATGTACTTTATTTATGCATAAGAACAGAAAAGGCACTGGTAATTTTCTGGAACGACATTATCTATTAAAATTACAGACATTTCCTTTGTTACTAAAACACAACACAGTTCAATGCGTAATTCAAAATACGGGTAAAACACCGGTGAAATATCAATGCAGAAACTGTCTTCAGACAGCACACTGTGCCCTGTTTTTTACAGACTTTCTTTAGAGTGTAAAGAAAAAAATAAAGGATTAGTTCACCTTAAAATGAAAATTTCCGGATAATTTACTCACCCCAATGCCCCAAAAATATATATTTTTTTTAAATGACCTATCGTTTCGCTAGATGAGACCCTCTTCCTCAGCTGCAATTGTGCACAGTCCGCTGAAGCACTTCAAAGATCTTTGAAACTGCATTGATTTGGACTTTAAAACGTTGGTTGCCATTGAAGTCCATTATTTGAAGAAAAATCCAGAAATGTTTTCCTCAAAAAACTTAATTTCTCTTCCACTGAGGAAAGAAAGACATGGATATCTTGGATGGCATTGGGGTGAGTAAATTATTAGGAAATTTTCATTTTGAGGTGAACTAATCCTTTAACTCTATCCTTTCAACTTTAAAACATTTTGAGCTTTCAAAAGGGCCTCTGCGTATTTCAGATTCTGAACAGACTATGAAGATGAATCTTCATCTTTATCCCATAATCTCCATGTAAAGGCATGTACTGTATCTACTGATAAGCATTAAACCAGATCAGACTGTGTAGTAGGACTCCAAGAGTCTTTCATGTCACAGTAGTGTTGTGTGGGCTGTGATATCTGCTCTGCTGTGGAGATATGAGCGTCCTGTAGGAAGACACTGCGGATCTCAGCAGTAAGTGGTAGAAGCTTTTCACGGCGCAAAATCGATATGCGAGATGCTGGAGACAGAAAACAGAGACATGTTGAAGAGAGTGTTATAACACATAGGTCTACACACACAGTATTATCGTGAAGCTCTTCTCTCTTGCCATGGAATGCTGCCCTTGAATAAGATGTCACACACACACACACATTCTAGTCATTAACCTCATAGACACTTTCACCATGACAACAAATCCTTCAGTAAACAGTTCAGGATGTTTACGGTTTCCTCTTCCTGTTCTGGCTAACACAATGGATGACCTTTGACCTCACCCTCCCTGGCTTTTACTTACCACCCGCATTGAGGTTGTTAACTACCTAAACTGTTTGTGCTGTGGACATGAATGATACCTGAAATTATGCTTTGTTGAGGAGAGTGTTATGCATAAACTGATGGAAACACATTTGCTGAATACATTTTTTAAAATGTCATGTGATTTTGCCTCAACAAATCAAGTTGTTTTTGCAATATCAAGATTTTTCACAAGTTTTTTTCACAACTTGAATTGAAACATATATAGTAACCTAGGCCAGAAATCATCAACTAGCAACCCTCCACAACCCCTTAGCAACCACATAGCAATATGCTAAAAATCAATGTAAGCATGCTAGCACTTCAACTCAACTTCTGCTCACGTATTTGAAGGCTGCTATTGGATAATTTAGGGTAACTGTCAAGTTATGTGACTATTCATAACTTTATGGAGAGCTTACGACAGGGCCGGAGTGGGTCCACTTTTCAGCCCGGGAGTTTCAGGCCTAAGACCGGCCCACTTTTTCCATGGTGGCGGAAATTGGATGAATAAAAGCAACAGTTCATCTCTTACTATTGTGTAGTTTTTATTAATACCATGGTTCAACAAATAATGTAAAGGTTAAATAATAATTCTCTTAAGCTGAGAAGTTAACAAAAAATATTCCACTATTCCACAACGATATTGATAAACTAACAAAAGCATACTGCTCTTTCTTACATTAAATAACTTTAATTCATATTGTTTACTCTGGTATCCTCTCTACCTGTCCCTTTAGTCATGGCCTCCTCATTTTCAGCGGGGGACTGGCTGCTCAGAAGCTACAAAAAAATAATTAAGAGGTCATTTTACTGCATACACAGATCAAGCTTGAGTTTTGTTATCAATATTTGCATAATAATTGCAAAGTCTATGAATCGCCATATATTGGGTGATACAAAAAGGCTAATATTTTAATTAAATTTAATATTTTGCTTGTGAATAGGTTGACAGCGCTACAACAGTATTAGCCGAATAATTACGTTGCAGCGTTGCTAATGCTAATCATTACTAGGCCTATCTCTATTTACCTGTTGCCACTTGTGTTTGTCTTGGCACATTTGGCCGTATCCTCATCCAATGCCTTTCTTTTTTTCAACCTGGCTTTTTCACCCCCTCCTGGCCTCTTCCTCCCATCCATCCTCCCTGACGCGTACCGTTAGTAGGGCCGGCCCAGCTATCAGTAGCCTACCTGAGAAAACGTTTTTGAAAAGATGGGCTATGGACCCAACCAACTCTATTTGGGAGGAGAGGGGAGAACTCCGTCACATGGTACAACCCTTGCAGAGTTTGCGCACTGCGGTGTCAGAATGAGGAATGTGTGTAGCTTAATTTAAGAGAAGATAGACTAACGAGACAAATGTAAAAAAAAAATCCTCCCGAATCTCCCGATTACCCACTCCGGGCCTGGCTTATGACCTACTATCTACGTTCTGCCTCAAGACAAATGGTGCAACCGAATAAAGTACGGAGTTAGTTACAAACTAGCTAGTAGTTACTGAGCCTCTAGTGTGGACTTTAAGTAATAGCATTTGAATGGCTGGTGCAACACTGGAGGACCCCCAACACTGTACATTTTGGATGACTCTCTTATCTAACACACATATCTAAGGTGTTGTAGTCTTTACTAATGAGCTGATGAGTTGAATCAGCTGAGTTTGATTAGGAGGCATCTAAACTGTGCAGTACTGGGATCCTCAGGACCAGGGTTGGGAAACACTGCACCAGAGCAATAGCTTATGCTGAGTACACACTACAAGATATTCGGGTTGATTTTGGACAGATTTCTCCCTGTCCGACAATCCTAGGTAAAGTCCGATTATCTTGATAGTTCTACAGATTATTTTATCAGATTTTCCTGTGGTGTGAGGTGTGTTAGGAGTGACTGAATCGGCGTGGAAGAATGTTGGAGCCACCCTGATCTCGAATCAGAAAAGCAGGAATTCAGTTGTGTGGGGTGATCCCCGAGGACAAACGAGCGCACGCTCTGGAGATTATCACGTGAAGTGAAACAATACACAATCAGAAAGTGAGCTGACGGAAAACTCACTTCCAGCTCACGCTGTAACATATAAAGTATATGTTACAGCGTCACACCGTCTCCACAACTTTTCACACCGTCTCCACAACTTCATCAAAGAACAACTTCCAGTTTAGTGGGCAGGGCATATATGACTGATAGTCGTGCCGGTGCATCCTTGCATGCTATGGCCATAATGCAGGCTTACCAGGCAGACTTGCTTAGGGATGTGACGACCTCTGCTGTTGGTTTTGGAAATTGCTGTTTGGTACCTTTGCCCACTAATTACCTCAATTGGCAGTCAACTGTAAACACCTGTGACCAGCTTCTTAAAAGAGACCACCAACTGAGCCAGGAAAAGGGACTTTGGTTTTGGATTTTGCTTTTGGACTTTGGATGCGTTGTATTTTGTTACCTTTTGCATTTACATGTAATTGCATTTACTTTCGCATGTACCTTGTATTTGTTGCTTCCCTTTAGCCAAGGGTCGTAACAGGGCCCTTGGTGAGGGCAAGGGGGTCAGGCCTCACGATATTAAAGAGCTACGCCGGGCCACAATCTGTCTCTCCGTGGCACCAAGAGACGACCCAAGCCATCGGCCGCTCATCGCAGCGCTGGTAGCAATGGAGAGGCATTTATGGTTGAACCTCTCTGGCATCAATGAAAGGGATCAAACATTCCTCCTTAATGTCCCGCTATCGCCTTCTGGCCTCTTCGTGGATGCTGTAAATTCGGTCTTCGAGAGGTTTCAGGAAGCGAAATCAGCAGTTTAAGAGGTTCATCCCTCGCTGCTCTAGTTTCCATGGGGCTGCTGCCAGTGAGCAGTCTGCCCGAAGTCGCTGCGGCCCTGCAGAGTTCTCTAGATCCGTCACACGAGATGACGGTTCGACATCGAGATGTCCATCTCGTTCACATAAGAAGCTTGGGGCTGAGGCTTAATGCCAAGAAGAGCATGCTACTCCCTCTTCAGAAAACTAAGTTTTGGATTTGGTTACAATGCGGGCACGTTTGTCTCCCGCTCGTATCAAGTATATCCTGACGACAATAACCACGATCAAGCCTGGCCAAGCATCATTATCAAACTTTTCAAAGATTACTGGGGCTCATGGCAGTCCAACACAATTCCTTTTGACCTGCTGTACATGAGACCTCTGCAGTGGTGGCTCATGACCAAGGGGTATTCCCCCAAAGAGAAACACATTCCCTATGATCAGCAGATTTCTTCATTCCCTGTCTATATGGAAGAAGCCTTAGTTCTTGTCCCAAGGCCCTGTGCTGGGAGCGCCATGTCATTGGAAGATCGTGACAATGGATGCGTCCCTCACGGGCTGGGGTGCGTTCAAGGAAGGCCAGGAGAATTGCCTGGAGATGCTAGCTGTATTTCAAGCTCTGAGGTACTTCCTCCTAGACATTAGAGGCCATCATGTTCTTATTTGCACAGACAATACGTCAGTGATTTCATACTCAAATCACCGGGGGGCCTGATTTTTCAAGCAATTTTCAACCACTGAGTATTTTCTTTCAACTTTCATTTCTCTAATTAGCTATTTTATATAGAGACCTCTTGTTAGAAACTAAGAGTTTTTTAGAAGGTTTAAAAAAAATTATATAATAATAATAATAATACATTTTCCCCTTTTATTCAACATTTATTTTTTTAATTAGAAAAAAAATTCAATACATTTTATAGTTATAATAAAAAAAGTTTTTTATGAGGTATACAATGAATATTTGTTAAATGAAAACTATGAAGAGAACAGAATTACATTTAAAATGGGGTTCTCATGTAATTTCATGAACTTCCTGTTAAAGCCCTACCTACTTCTGGATTTATCCTAATACAGATACAGATACAAACCATTTTGAGATTGTTACAGACACAGATACAAATATTGCTCTGCTGCACACCCCTAGTGGCGAGCTTTATTTTTGAAAAGCTCTTCTCAGTTTCTTCAGAAAATGTTACAAATGTTTGCCTTTATCCGTGTTTCTTTAAGACTCATAAAAGTTACTCATAAGCAGAGAGACATGATTGTATACATTAACAAAAATGCATCGCTCTCCTCTTTGTTGATATACATGGGCTGTTTCTAAAATTAGATTTTCTCTCCACTGGCTCTCTCCTAAAAGGAAGAGAAGGAAAAGAGGCAGAACTTGAATTAAAGTGGAAGAAGAAGCCTCGATTGGATCCAGATGCCACGATGGCTTATACATGTCATTATCCAATCAGAGCAGAGTTTGACCTTATTATCCAATCAGACAGTTGCGTGTCTGTGATGTCTGATCTCTGCAGGGAGCACCGATTCGAAACATGAATGAAGGTCTTGGTCTCTGTGACTCATTAAGTGAAAACACATTATGCAAAGTGTTTTTGCTCAAATGTGTGTGGTAATGGCAAAGATTAATCTATCTATCTATATCAGTCTCCTTGCTCACTACTGACTACATAAATATAGCCACAAACAGCAATCATCGGGGTCCAAGCACCAATGGCTCAAATCGATGGTTTCAAAAGAGACAACTGACTTCTAAATAAATAAAAGCATTTAAATCAGTTACAAAATATTAGACCTAAAACAATTTATTGTGGAAAAATTACAGCCCCTCACCAGTCATTTACATAAATGGCTGATTACATAGAATTTGCTGCCCTGAGGATTATATTGCATGAGCAGAGATCGAGCAGAGATTGACATGACTTGTCATGTATGTCATGTTCTTTTAAGTTTGGACTTTGCGTTCAGCAGATTTAGGTCTATTAGTTAAAATGGCTTATCCACCTTATTTTTTCAGCATGGAAGTAAACGGTTTTCTGTGAATGTGTGAGACTTCCGATTCATAAGCCGCAACTAGAAGAAAAACAAAGTGCAGGAAATGGTAAACATGTTCGTGCTACAAGCCTGTGTTTAAAATTAAGACAATACAATCAAAATAATATGGTAGGAAATATCAGTTTGCAATATAACAAGCAACATAACAAGCTGTCTTGCAGAGCTAAAAATAACTGGAAGCGAATTACACTATAAGCCAGACACATACAAACTTACAAATATTTAAGGCTGATATTTTTGCAAAACTTTTTAGAAGTTTTTGTCATGAGGGTCTTGAGATGATGCTTCCCAAACTTTCTGCAAGTCTGACTAACAGTCTAGGAGGAGAGTGACTTATGGTCTCTGTTTCCCAGAGATAGGGACTTTTAGGCCAGAAGAAAATCCAGTCATGTCTGGCAAAATTAATTTCCTTGCATTTTTTTATTGTATGTGAAGCTATTGAACCTTCTACACACCTGAACCTGATTTCACCAAGTGCAACATGTTCCTGTATCAACATATTTGTTGATCCTGGAACAACATTCAAATCAACTAATCAGATTTGAGGGACACGTTTACAGCTGATGTCAAGTTTTGTCTTACAACCAGGGTTAAGTGCTTCTATATCATTTCCCTCTGATATTAGGGATAACTTATGGGTAGGGTTAGGTTTAGGGGTAGGGATTGGGTTAGGACTAAATTTTTGGACAGGAATGTTGTTCCAGGATCGACAAATCTGTTGATCCAAGAAAATGTGTTCAGGCCAATCACACCATGCCAACAGACGGGAATAAACACTTCGTCGGGTTTTGTCGGATCAGTGTGGTACCTCTAATGTTGGGATTTGTCTGAGTTTGTTTTCACAGATTGAACATGTTGAATCAGCTCTTGTTGTGTCATGGAATATCTGAGAAGTGATATTCTGTAATCTGGTGATCGCATTGGTCAGCATTTGTTGGTTTGGTGTGAATTGACCTTTATTTGGCAGAATCACGGTTACCTTGACATAAATGGCTGATCATTTACAAATGGCTGTAACCCTCGTAGCATCATAAGTCTATAAAATGTTGTATGTCCTGTTGTTCATGTGCTCCAAGTAAAATTCACAAGAAATAGGCCAATTAGTCATTATGGGCCACACCGCAAAATATATCAGCCCATATCTGTTAAATGAAGCTCACTTTTTGTTATGAGTGTCTCATTATGGTGCGAACTAAATTTTGAACGAAATAGTTATTTTTCACTTAGATATATTTAGAGTATTTAACGAATAATTGAGACGTTGCATTGGGAGCTCAGCTATATGCTTTAAAATGCTGACTGAAGTTCATTAGGTTCACTAGTGTCTGGAACTGGAACTCTGTTTTTAAAGAACTTTGTGTTTTCTGTGTGGTTTTTTTTTTTCTCTCTCCCAAAAACAGATGTGTGTGAAAAGGCCTAACACACTACGATCAACTGAACATCGGCTATATACACACATCTGCACTTCTGTAGAAGAGAGTAAACATCTTTTACATGTAGCCAGAGACGGTTTGCAGATTGTAAACAAACAGAAACTGTGCCCATGGGAAAAGTCTTGAGAATTATACATTTAAACACTTGCCATATAAAGTTATATTGTCACATAAGCTATAGTAACATTTTAAATAATTGTTAAAACAAATGAAATGTGTTTTCAAAGGGCAAACGATTTTATCCGTCTGTAATATAGGACACTACAGCAGTATAGCAAAAAAAAGTTCCCAGAGGACAAAATTGAGATCTGTTCATTATTGATGTTGCTGACAGAGTTTGGGCATGTTTTTAATGTAAGTGTATGCCTAAAATGTTGCGAGCACATAATTTGAACAACAACAACCTCTTCTGCTGTTGATTTGTGTTGTTTAGAATAAGAGGAAGAACATATGGGCCACTTTTACCTGTTAATCAGAACATGATGGACCCTCAGCAACATGATTAATACCAGGTTTGTGTTGAGTTACTAGTTTGAAACTCTGCGGCTGCGTCCAATTGTGGGAAAATGCTCCCTCCACAGGCGGCATACAGAAGTAGGAAGCACATCGGAGTCCATTGATCGTGTCACTTCCTGTCTGCTGAGATACTGTCATCTAATCGATTTCTGAAGGTATTCAGATGTAGCCTATTCTTCGCTGCCTTTGATGGCCGGCTTAATAATAAACTTTAAGGGTGGATGGAGATAACCCAACTAAAGCAAACACTTATCACCATAACGGTGGCTTACAATTTGAGATTTTCTCCTTCAGTGATTCTGCTTGTTAACATCAGGTGTCTTCAATAATGCTCAATCATCACTAAATTAATCACTTAATTATCTCATTAACTTTAACACTGGAGTTTTTGCTGCGTTCCTTTTAGGAGAACATTCTGGGAACCAAAATAAAACTACCCGCTGGAAACATTATTAGAACTTCATGGTATTGTTCCCAGAATGTTTTTAGAACAAAGCATTTCTAGCTGGGCTGAAAAGCAATCTTGCAAGAACTCGAGCACTGTACTGGGCAGTTAACTGGATCCCACTGACGCTGATTGCACAAAAAAACTAAAAACCTTCCACTTCAGAGCGTATAGTTTCCTCGTGGCTGGAGCTCTGGAGTGAAGTATGGTCTCTACAACCTCAGCAGAGAGACCAGCATCTATGAGTTGGGCCCCTCAGAGGCCAAACCCACAAGTTCCATATTTGTGGATGGGGGTGAAGGATTGCCCCCCCGCCTGAGACAGAAGGTCTCTCCTGATGGGATCTCCAAGGGAGAGAGATCAGGTCCGCAAACCAAAACCGGCTCGGTTTATTGGACTCTCTCCAGAACTCCAGGGAGCAGAGCAACTGGGGGAGTGTGAGGGAAAACCAAAGTGGACAGTGCCTCCTGAAACGCAAACAGATCCACTTCTGCTTGGCCGTAAACTTCCCATATATAGGCTACTCCACCACGTGATCTCCGCTCTTCGGAAGCTGGCCTTTTAATTGTTCCGCATACTCGACTAAAATCCATGGCTGATAGGGCCTTTTCGTCGAATGCTCCAAAACTTTGGAATTCCCAGCCAGCTGAGATTAGGCAAGCCGAATCGCTTAGTGTTTTTAAATCATCCCTTAAAACTTATTTGTTTAGGGTAGCTTTCATATAATTGTTTGTAATTGCCTTATTATTGTTATTAATCGAACATTTCATAATGTTTTTATTTTGTATTTTATCAGGGTTTTTTTGTCAGTAATGTTTTATCGTGTTTCTATTCTTGTGAAGCGCTTTGAGATGCTTTTTAAAGGCGATATATAAAATAAAGTTTATTATTATATATTATTATTATTACCACCTTGGGGTGGAGTCTCCAATCCCCTCAGGTCAAGTCAAGTCACATTTAGTTATATAGCGCTTTTTAAAATACAGATTGTTTCAAAGCAGCTTTACAGAGATAACAGGAAAATAATGCAAACAAGTTTGTTTCCAGAAGAAAATAGCGTCACAGTCCAGCTTAAATAAGTTCAGTGATGTTTCATTTTTGTTTTCAAAAAAGTTATTAATTTAGTTCATTTATATATAGCTCCGCTCTGGAGTAAACCGTGATGTCATCGTCCAGCTCAGTGCAGTTCTTGTATAATAGTTTCAATGCAGACAGATCAATATTATTGTTGAATATTAAATTAATGTTAAATTTAATGTCCTCAAGCCAAGCCAATGGCAACAAAGGTGGAAAAAGCGACAGTGGCAACCAAAACTCACCTAAAGTAAGTGTTGTATTCATCATGAAATTGGGCTGCACAGGTCTGGGGACAAAGGAAAAATGGTGATATACAGTGGTTCAAAGGTTGTAAATTAACTAAATCATTATTTTTAATCAACTTCAAAATGCTTAAAGTTCAAATGGTGTTATTTTTGAATGAGAAAGGTTTAAAATTGATATTATTCAGCATTTAAAGGCAGTAAGATCATGATCTTTACTGGGGACACAAAAGGCACTGAATGCCAGAAATCAATTGCCTCAATCAAAAAACCTCAATAAAACATTTTTAAAAGTTGTGAGTTTCATAAAATTACTTCCTTCACAGTGACATCTATTAATAAAGACAAGGACATTGACAGCTCAGATTACTGACTCTACTGCCCACAGCAAGACAATAATATTCATAGTGCAAATAGTGTTGATACTAATTATATTATACTATATTATATTATATTAAATTCTGAACATTTTTTATTAGGCTTTCTGATTTAAGTAGTTTTTTAAATCAAATTACACTTAGATAACATTCACGATTAAATAACGATTACACATAAACAGTTAAATCGTATTAGCAAAATAAATCACATCCACAGCAAAGCAATATGTTGCTCAAATTGGATGCTCAAGAAGGAAATTAATAAAAATGGAAAAAAAGTTGGCACACCATGGCTCCAAAAATGTTAAAAATGTAATGGTAGACTGAGACACACACAGGTGGTAACGTTTCAGCACATAAGCTCTTCATCAGACAATTAAAAGTTAAACACACCACACCTTTATACTTACAGGTGACACCCTAAATACATAATGAAGAAAAAGACAAAAAAATGTCTACTATTCAATTTTTCACATTTTGGACCTTTTTCATCTAGTATACAGACTAATGGATTTTGAATGCTGTAGTGATCGGTTTTCACAAGTAGAGGGAGACAAAACACAATTATTCTTCAGCTTCTATGATCTTTTAAATAGTACAAGGATTCAAGGTTAAATAGTAAAGAAAAAAAGTGTGTGTGTGTGTGTGTGTGTGTGTGTGTGTGTGTGTGTGTGTGTGTGTGTGTGTGTGTGTGTGTGTGTGTGTGTGTGTGTGTGTGTGTGTGTGTGTGTGTGTGTGATTCAGGAGTGCAGAGGTTTAGATTCAGGAGTAATCTGTGCTAATTCAACACAGTTTCATATAATAATAATAATGCTAAACCCTTTTAAATCATTATGGGGACTCTCCGTTGACATAATGATTTTTATACTGTACAAACTGTATATTCTGTCCCCTTACACTAACCCTACCCCTAAACCTGCCCATCACACACAACTTTCTGCATTTTTACATTTTCAAACAACATCACTTAGTATGTGTTTATGCTTTTTTCCTCATGGGGACCAAAAAAATGTCCCCATAAGGGGGGGTCCACAAAACCACATTTTGTCCCCATAATATTTTTATATTTTTAGGGTTTATCAGGACACACACACACACACACACACTCCTCCATTATCTCTATAATGCTAATGTATCCGTCTCAGTGTGTGTCCATGTCTGTCTGTGTTAATGCATAATTTACTGTTTGAAGCTTGAGTTACCCAATACATTATTGAGAAGCAGGTGACAGTTTCCTTTGCTTGTAGTTTTACAGTGACCATAAGACAACAGATTCATTTCTAAATAAATAAGTACATACCCCCCACCTGCAGCCTGCTTATGTTTACTCGTACAGAAAAATAAATAAAACAATGACAGACACTGAGAGTATATTTGTGACCCTGGACCACAAAACCAGTCACAAGTCGCACAGGTATATTTGTGGCAATAGCCAACAATACATTGTATGGATCAAATTAAAGATTTTTCTTTTATGCCAAAAATCATTAGGAATATTAAAGGGATAGTTCACCCAAAAATGATAATTCTGTCAGTAATTACTCTCCCTCATGTTGTTCAACCCCGTAAGACCTTCGTTCATCTTCAGAACACGAATTAAGATATTTTTGATTAAATCTGAGAGCTGGATCACTCCTCCATAGACTTCTAAGGGATTGAAACTTGTTCCCAGAAAAGTTATTAAAGACATTGTTAAAATAGTCCAAGTGACTACAGTGGCTCAATCTTAAGTTTATCAAGCGACGAGAATAGAGTGAGTTCACTAGTGTAACAGCGCAGCGCTTCTGTGTTGTACGTCACACACATCACACACATGACCAGCGTCGACCAATAGTGAGCCTACGTGTGACGTAACTCTACGCTATCACACTACGCTAACTGACTAGAGGCCAACAGAGAAGGAAATCATTAGTTGAAATAAAGTCGTTATTTTTGTTTGTTTTTGCGCACAAAAAGTATTCTCGTCGCTTGATAAACTTAAGATTGAGCCACTGTAGTCACTTGGACTATTTTAACGATGTCTTTAATAACTTTTCGGGGCTGGCAAGTTTCAATCCCTTAGAAGCCTATGGAGGAGTGATCCAGCTCTCAGATTTAATCAAAAATATCTTAATTCGTGTCCCGAGAGATGAACGAAGGTCTTACGGGGTTGAACAACATGAGGGAGAGTAATTACTGACAGAATTTACATTTTTGGGTGAACTATCCCTTTATTTCATGAAGATATTTTGTAAATTTCCTACCGTAAATAAAAAAAAAAAATGTAAAAAAAATTGTGAGTGGATGCAGCAAAAGCGCGAACATAAATGGACGACTTTGAAGGCAATTTTCTCGATGTTTAGATTTTTTTGCACCCTCAGATTCCAGATTTTCAAATAGTTGTATCTCGGCCAAATATTGTCATATCCTAACAAACCATACATCAATGGAAAAGTTATTTAATCAGCTTCCAGATGATGTATGTATTGATGTAACAAATTGACCCTTGTGACTGGTTCTGTGGTCCATGGTCACATTTATAGAACCAATTCTCATTTCCAGATGCACATTTTAGGCAGTTTACATTAATAATGTACAATAACATCTTGAAACTCAAAAAAATCTGGTTTTAATACAGATCCAAAAGAATATTTATATAAGCTGTTTTATTTCATATATTTCTTGACGTTTGCAATATAATGTCTGAAAATCATGCAGTAATAAGTTTGCGATTTGTGTGGTTATTTTATATCAGCTGAGCTTCATCCTGAAACCAAATCAGGACCATTTCACCTAATGACATCCATTGTTTATAAGACAAACAGATCATAAATAAACCAAATGCTGCGGCTTCGGTGAGGTCTGTCTTTTCCACCAACCTTCTTTTCAGTGTCCGAGAGACAAAGAGATGTTTTTGTTTACTCTGCATTATCTTTTTTTTTTTTTTTTAATAAAGGCACAATACCCCTCTCACTGCACCTGCCTAGCTCCCAGAATGCATCTGGAGCTGTAGACACCTGTCATTATTGACCTCTGACCCCTAGCTAGAGCTGTGTAATTAACACACACACACACACACAGACAGAGAGAGAGAGAGAGAGAGAGAGAGAGAGACAGACCTGTCAGTAGGCTTTGAGAGGATTTTTTTGGCAAGCATTCAACAATTGGGGGAGAAATTAAAGCTGGTTTTGAATCAAATTCTATTGTGTATCATGTAGTGTTTGTTTAGGGGATGTGAGTCTTTTCTGTGTCTTGCACAAATCTTGCTCGCTTCCTGTATGAATAAATCTTGTGAATTTTGGTAAGCATAAAATGTGTGTATAGCAAGGATTTGAAGAAATGTCGTAATTTCCTAAACATTCAAAACCTGCTCCAAAAAACCCTTCTTTCCTCTGAAAAATAAAAAGGAGATATTTTGAAGAATATTTACGCTGTTCGATCGATCACAAAACCATTAATTGTTCTAAGGAGCGGTATACAGTCTTACAAAAGCGAGAGCTTACAAAACAACAGAAAACAAGCTGTTCTCCATCAAATGTGCAGACCACAGATACATGTAGAGGTTCTAATGTTCAGAAACAGTGTTTAAATTAAGTTTTAACCACTAAGTTCTACAGGAAGGTCAAACGAATGAGTTTTTGGAAATGTTGTGGAAAAAACATTTTTCCACAAAACAAGCTCTTTGACAGCGACAACACTGTCTTCTCTAATGCAGCTCAACCAGGCCTTGCAGGTCCATTTTCTGCAGATTCCTTGGGTTGAGATAATTTAAATGAGGAACATTATGACTTCATAAGATCCGGAAAAATTGCGGATCTTAAGATAAAAAGTGGATTCTGTTAAATAAAATATCTCTCTTTGGAGTGAACTTTGTAACCTTGCAGATCTGTTTTATGCTCAAACAACATTACAAATTGACTAAAGTTAAAAAGGGAAAAGCATAATAGGGCCCCTTTAAATTTATTGTTTGAATTTCTTAAAATATGACAAAATTTGTAAGCTGAGACTTTGTTTCATACCAAAAGTAATCTGCTCTATCTTGTCTGTCAGCGCGTTGTCAGTGTCCTCTTTGATCCGCAATGCATTTTTCACTGCGTGAACATGATGGGTCGTATGAGAGCGCTATGGCTTGTCGGACTTTGCAACAGGGCCTCGTCAGGACCAAGGCCTGTTCACGCCAGGGCCTCGTCACACCAGGGCCTCGTCACACCAGGGCCTCGTCACACCAGGTCCTCGTCACACCAGGGCCTCGTCACACCAGGGCCTCGTCACACCAGGTCCTCGTCACACCAGGGCCTCGTCACGCCAGGGCCTCGTCACGCCAGGGCCTCGTCACGCCAGGTCCTCGTCACGCCAGGTCCTCGTCACGCCAGGTCCTCGTCACACCAGGTCCTCGTCACACCAGGGCCTCGTCACACCAGGACCTCGTCACACCAGGGCCTCGTCACGCCAGGGCCTCATCACACCAGGGCCTCGTCACGCCAGGGCCTCGTCACACCAGGTCCTCGTCACACCAGGGCCTCGTCACACCAGGGCCTCGTCACACCAGGGCCTCGTCACGCCAGGGCCTCGTCACACCAGGTCCTCGTCACGCCAGGTCCTCGTCACACCAGGGCCTCGTCACACCAGGTCCTCGTCACACCAGGGCCTCGTCACACCAGGGCCTCGTCACGCCAGGTCCTCGTCATGCCAGGTCCTCGTCACGCCAGGGCTTCGTCACACCAGGTCCTCGTCACACCAGGGCCTCGTCACACCAGGGCCTCGTCACGCCAGGTCCTCGTCACGCCAGGTCCTCGTCACACCAGGGCCTCGTCACACCAGGTCCTCGTCACACCAGGGCCTCGTCACACCAGGGCCTCGTCACGCCAGGTCCTCGTCACGCCAGGGCCTCGTCACGCCAGGGCCTCGTCACGCCAGGGCCTCGTCACGCCAGGGCCTCGTCACACCAGGGCCTCGTCACACCAGGGCCTCGTCACACCAGGTCCTCGTCACACCAGGGCCTCGTCACACCAGGGCCTCGTCACACCAGGTCCTCGTCACACCAGGGCCTCGTCACGCCAGGGCCTCGTCACGCCAGGGCCTCGTCACGCCAGGTCCTCGTCACGCCAGGTCCTCGTCACGCCAGGTCCTCGTCACACCAGGGCCTCGTCACACCAGGGCCTCGTCACACCAGGACCTCGTCACGCCAGGGCCTCGTCACGCCAGGGCCTCATCACACCAGGGCCTCGTCACGCCAGGGCCTCGTCACACCAGGTCCTCGTCACACCAGGGCCTCGTCACACCAGGGCCTCGTCACACCAGGGCCTCGTCACACCAGGGCCTCGTCACGCCAGGTCCTCGTCACACCAGGGCCTCGTCACACCAGGGCCTCGTCACGCCAGGTCCTCGTCACGCCAGGTCCTCGTCACACCAGGGCCTCGTCACACCAGGTCCTCGTCACACCAGGGCCTCGTCACACCAGGGCCTCGTCACGCCAGGTCCTCGTCACGCCAGGGCCTCGTCACGCCAGGGCCTCGTCACGCCAGGGCCTCGTCACGCCAGGGCCTCGTCACACCAGGGCCTCGTCACGCCAGGGCCTCGTCACGCCAGGGCCTCGTCACACCAGGGCCTCGTCACACCAGGGGCTCGTCACGCCAGGGCCTCGTCACGCCAGGTCCTCGTCACACCAGGGCCTCGTCACACCAGGGCCTCGTCACACCAGGGCCTCGTCACACCAGGGCCTCGTCACACCAGGGCCTCGTCACGCCAGGGCCTCGTCACACCAGGGCCTCGTCACACCAGGTCCTCGTCACGCCAGCAGGGCCGGTTCTAGACATTTGGAGGCCCTAGGCAATATTCATGTTGGAGGCCCCCCACCCCCAATAAAAAACTCTTGAAACAAATATGATTCCTAACCTTTTAATTTATACAACATTTAATTTTAAATGTTGTATATTTTTACTTACACAGTACATAAGTTTGGACACATTACTGTTTTTTATGTTTTTGAAAGAAGTCTCTTATGCTCATCAAGCCTGGATTTATTTGATCAAAAATACAGAAAAATAATATATAGTGAAATATTATTAAAATTTAAAATAATGGTTTTACTATACTTTAAAATATATTTCTGTGATACAAAGCTGAATTTAGTGTCATGTGATCCTTCAGAAAACTTTATAATATTCTGACTTATTATCAAATGTTAGAAATGGTGCTTAATATTTATTTTATAACCTGTGATACTTTTTTTCAGGATTTTTTTTCAGTTTCAGAACTTTATTAAAAAGTTGTTTTAAAAAAGTCTTCACTATCACTTTTTATATATTTAACACATCCTTGCTGAATATTCCTGTTTTTTTCTCTATTTTTGATCAAATAAATGCAGGCTTGTAGAGCATAATGAAAAACTTCTTTCAAAAACATTAAAAATAGTAATTGGTGGTCCAGACTTTTTACCAGTAGGCTACTGTATGTACATATTAATCAAACTTCATCTAAGGTAATCTCTTTTTGTTTAATGAAGATGTTATTGTTATTTTGCTGTTTTATTCAATTTATTCACAGTTCCAGAATACCACTTCAGGAGATGAACATAAGTGCTTTTATAATTTTTTTCATAGCTGGTAGGGGCAGGATTTTCCCCTCCCATTTAATCAATATTGACTGCAGATATTGTCATATTATTAATATAAGTAATATGATATTATGCATTGCATTGTTAGCTTAAATATGCTATACACAAATCAAGTGGAAGAGAAAGACACGATCGCGCTACTGATTAGTCTAAACTGATATTATTGGCGTAAGCAGGCTGATGTCAGGGTATAATCTAATCATCAGCAGAATTTAGAAGATAGACCCATGAGATCCTTTATTTGAAACATTTAAAAATGTTGTAGTGTGTTGGCTTTCTAACTTTGAATACAAACGTCTTGTCTTTTACTTTTGTAGCGTTTTCAGTCAGCTCCCGACGCGATGTTATTCATTGTACGCGCAAATTCAAAGCGTTGCGTCTGGGCACGTTAATGATGCTCGCGCTCTTTTAAACTCGTAATAAAGCGGTGAATGATTTTTCCAGAAATGACGCTGATCTACAGTACAAGTTTATATTTAGAATACATTGCAATCACTCCAAAATAGATGAGGACAACGAACACACCTGCATTACGAGCTGTGCTTCTTTGCGTGCCTATTTAGGCTTTTGCTTCGCAGCACCTGATGGGCTCACTGGCGTTAATGTGACGTAATGTAACAGTCTATGGTTAAGATTAACATCGTCACTATTTTTAGTTAATTAATAAATATTGAAATAAATTGTAGATAGGACATTTGTAAATTTCTTTATTTTTTTTATTTGTGTCCCTCTGTCTGGGCCTCATCCCGCCAATCGGGCCCTAGGCACGTGCCTAGTTTGCATTTGGGTTAATCCGGCTCTGCACGCCAGGGCCTCGTCACGCCAGGGCCTCGTCCCACCAGGGCCTCGTCACACAGGTCCTCATCACGCCAGGGCCTCGTCACACAGGTCCTCATCACGCCAGGGCCTCATCACACCAGGTCCTCGTCACGTCAGGGCCTCGTCACACCAGGGCCTCGTCTCGTCACAATATATAGACTATGCCAGAGCCTCGTCATGTCACGGCCATCACACCAGGGCCTCATCACACCAGGGCCTCGTCACATCAGGGCCTCATCACGTCAGGGCCTCGTCTCGTCACAATATATAGACTATGTCAGAGCCTCGTCGTGTCACGGCTGTCATGCCAGGGCCATCATGCCAGGGCCTCATCACACCAGGGCCTCGTCACACCAGGGCCTCATCTCACCAGGGCCTCGTCACACTAGGGCCTCGTCACACCAGGGCCTCGTCACACCAGGGCCACGTCACGACCCCGGCAAGATCACACCAGGGCCTCGTCACACCAGGTCCTCGTCACGTCAGGGCCTCGTCACACCAGGACATCGTCACACCAGGGCCTCGTCACACCAGGTCCTTGTCACGTCAGGGCCTCGTCACACCACGGCCTCGTCACGCCAGGTTCTCGTCACACCAGGACCACGTCACACCAGGGCCTTGTCACACCAGGTTCTCGTCACACCAGGACCACGTCACACCAGGGCCTTGTCACACCAGGGCCTCGTCACACCAGGTTCTCGTCACACCAGGTTCTCGTCACACCAGGGTCTCGTCACACCACGGCCTCGTCACGCCAGGTCCTCATCACGCCAGGGCCTCATCACGTCGGGGCCTCATTACGTCACAATATATAGACTATGCCAGAGCCTCGTCATGTCATGGCCTTCATGCCAGGGCCTCATCACACCAGGGCCTCGTCACACCAGGGCCTCATCACGCCAGGGCCTCGTCACGCCAGGGCCTCATCACGCCAGGGCCTCGTCACGCCAGGGCCTCGTCACACCAGGGCCTCATCACGCCAGGGCCTCGTCACGCCAGGGCCTCGTCACACCAGGGCCTCGTCACACCAGGTCCTCGTCACGCCAGGGCCTCATCACACCAGGTCCTCATCACGTCAGGGCCTCGTCTCGTCACAATATATAGACTATGCCAGAGCCTCGTCATGTCATGGCCGTCATGCCAGGGCCTCATCACACCAGGGCTTCATCACACAAGGGCCTCATCACACTTGGGCCTCATCATACCAGGGCCTCGTCACACCAGGGCCTCGTGACACCAGGGCCCTCTATCCCTCACTCAAGACTGCCTCTGCTCCTCCAGAAGGACTCTTTGTTTAAGTTTTTGGTTGATGTGCTGTTAGGGCATCTGGAGCTGTCCTTTGAAGGGGGGATATGTCACGTGTTTTATTTTGAAGTTTTTATAGTCATGGTTCCTGTTTCTTTTTGTCATGTGATTCCCCTCTCTCCTGTGTCATGTTCTGATTGGTTCCCTTGTCTATGTGTCACATTCTCATTTGTTCATTGTTAGTTGCTTTCACGCATGTATATAGCCCTCATGTTACCATTGTCTATTGTCAAGCTTTGTTTGCTGTAACCAATGGTGAGTCTAGACAAGTTTATGTTCAAATTATGTTTTCAGGCAAGCCAAGTTCTTGTCATTGTGTTGTTGTTGTTTTTTTATCTGTATTTTGTTTAATTAATTGGACTTGGGTTCGCACCACTTGCCTTTAGGGGACTTCTTTACTAAGTCATGATTTACTGAAAATGTTCCCTTCTACTGTAGGTCTCAAATTTAATTTGTGCATGTTCAATTTAAACAAAATGCTATATGATCATTTACAAGACATGCAAGAACCAATGACGTTTAATGTTAAAAGGAGCAATAACAGGTTTGGAACAGCATAGAGTAAATTACATAAATGTGTCTAGACGTAAATTTCAGAATTGTGTTTAGGGTAAACTGTCCCTTTAAATGTGCTCTTTGAAGCAAATGATTGTGTTTGTTGTGCAAGTTGCAGATAATGGTTTGTATGTGTGCTGTGTAAACAGGTGTCCAGTAGCCCAAATCTGTTAAAGTGAGCGCATGTCATGTGTCAAACACACACTTATCAGATCTGTTAAACTGAACACTCAACACATGTGATATGGCAAAACCATTTAATTACTTACATAACAAAAACATATATAAGAGTGGTAGAGGTTGTGATCCTGATGATGAGGATATAATCTTTGCCGGAGTCATTTGTGTGATTCTTAAAGGAATAGAAATTGAGTATTCTGTCATAATTTTCTCACAACTGTATCACACCTGTATGACTTAACTAATAATTTAATTTTATTAATAACACTACTGCTCAGAAGTTTGGGGTTAGGGTTAGGGATCGGTAAGATATTAGGTCTCTTATGCTCTTCAGGGCTGCATATATTTGATCAAAAATACAGTAAAAACAGTAATATAGTGAAATATATTAAAATAACTGATTTCTATTGAAATGTATGTTAAAATGTAATTTATTCCTGTGATAAAAGCAGAATTTTCAGCATCATTACTCCAGTCTTCAGTGTCACATGATCCTTCAGAAATCATTATGATATGCTGATGTGATGTTTCATGTCTTTGGCCTAGCGTGAAACACCTGGTACATTCTTTGAATGTGCACCTCGACAATCCACATTTACTGCGTGCTGATTGTCTCTTTGTCTTCCTCGTAAAGCAAGGAACACGTGTTTAAAACTACATGAGGAAATGTCCCTTTTGGTAATGAGAGGAAGACACATATTACACTTTCTTCCTGATCATGTTAGAAGTGTCTTCCTCTTATTACCATCCCCCTCTTCTTCACGCTTTCTCTCCTCTCTCACGGGTCAGACAGTGAATAATCCCCTCACCCTCCTCAAATATTGCAAATCATGCTGTGATCTACAGAGGACGGATGAATGCTGTCATCTGAAAAACAGTTTTAGATCATATGTATGTCAGACAGTAGAAGGAAATGTTTCTGATGAAAATGTGAGTGGTGCTGATCCATACTAAACTTGCTACTCTTCAAAATGAAGATTCTTTATTGGCATTGATGATTCCATGAAGAATCTTTAACATCCATAGAATCTTTCCATTCCACAAAAGATTCTTTTAGTGGAAAAATGTTCTTTGGATTTTCTCAAATGTTCTTTACACCAAGAAAAAAAAAGGTTCTGTTAAGAATTGATAATGGAAAGGTTAATTAGGGAACCCAACATGGTTCTTCTATGGCATCACTTCAGCCTTTTATTTTTTTTTAAAGTGTAGGGTTTTGTGTGTGTGTGTGTGTGTGTGTGTGTGTGTGCGTGCGTGCGTGCGTGCGTTCGTGTGTGTGTGTGTGTGTGTTCACAAATTAAAAGAAAGATGAGTTACAGAACAGTTATAATGGTTATGGGTTTGTTCAAATAACTAATCTGAAGTATGTGCAATACTAATAGTCAGGCTAACCTCAGTAAACACCACTAATAAATAAACAAACCCTGCCAAACACCCCCACGCACATGCAAACAGAGAGCAGCACACCTCAAACAACAACACACATGGGCCCATGTGTACACACATCTTCCTCTGAGTGATCAGGAAGCTCACGTGTGTCTTAGTCTTAATCCTCAGAACAGATTGCTTCATTGACAAGTTTAAAAATGGGTGATAATGAGGCCAAACCCTAACCCCCCACCACCTCAAACACACACACACACACTCATGCACTCACACTCTGAAAATTAAAGTCCATACGAACAGTGCCTACAAATCACAGTCCATTTCCTTCCGTAATGCTTGTGAAAATTAAGTACACTTTAGTATACTTTTAAAAACAATACTTACCATGGACATACTTTAAAAACATACCTGAGTTCATGTTATTTACAATTAAATTAAAATGTGTGTGGGTTGTGCCTCGACACGCCACTGCGCGGATGAATCCAATGTTTTGAGGAGAATGTGCGGCTGTCAGTCGGTGTGGAGACTGGCATTCACAATCACAGATTGGGTTATACTTTGGTTATACCACAATCACAGATTATACTTTTTGGAAGTTTGACCAACATAAGAATTTTCACCGAAAAATGTCCTCTGAACAAGTAAGTAACATCCACTTTTGTTCTGATCAACTAAGGGGAAAAAAGCATTGCAGTAAATCGCGCTGATTAAATCTAACGATCGCTTATCACGTCAAACCATGTGATAGTCTCATTTCTGTGCAGTCTCATTTCTAGCGTAGCCAGAAAAGCGTCTCTGGGTGTGCGTAAGAAAAACTGGGTGTGCCACATTTATTGTCAGATTAATGTGCAAAAAAACCTTGACCCGGCGTATCACTAACTTTACAGAATAGACTGGGCTGATGTGTAAAACTATAGGCCTACTCAGGCTCGGCATAAACATTACTATATAACATATAACCCAGGGCTCAACATTAAGGCTTTTCATGTGCTTGTCGTTCGAACAAGTAAATCGGTCATTCACTTGTCCAAGTAAAAAAATGGCTTGTTCAGAAAATTTTTTGATTTTTGTGTGTTGTAAATACAATTTATTCTGAAGCAATATTCTCATCAGTGGTCAGTCAGCTTTTACATATTAAAATCTGCATATTTATGATATTTTAACCTTTATAAAGAGCATTTTCCCCTAATCGGTTTAAATATAGCCTATGCTTCATCTTTCATTTTAAATTCTTAAATTTGATCAATAAATTCAATTGAAATAATAAGAAACTATATGGCTGTTACCAATCAAATTAATTAATTTACAGTGAAATATTACAACTGCATTAAATAAAGTTATGAGATTGTTTTAAATATTTTTTGAATATACAAATAGAATGATAGCCTACTTTTAAACACGAAACTAAACCACCAGTAGGGGGCGGCAGGTGACCGTCTTAACGCGTGCGTTATTGAGTCATTTATTCAAATGATTCGTTCAAACGGCTGAATCGTTCAGGAATGAGGCAGTTGTTCAATGGGTCATTGAATCGTTGACACAACCGATTCATTTAAAGCGCTGAATCATTCAGTAATGCGGTTATGTTTTCCGGTGAGATGCGCTGTGGTTCTTTGTTTTGAACTATTTTCGCTGGGCAAATAGAACAAAAACAGTCAATATTGTGTCTAAAATGTAAGTGACTTGATATTAATTACTTGTTTATTGAACTGTCATATGAAATCAGTGTCACATTTTCAATTGTGATGGTAGCTATTATTCAGCACTCGTGGTCCTGTGATGTTGCTTAACTGTATCATATGTTATAAATATAAAAACACCACATTCATTTTTTTAACCGCTGTATGTTCATTAAGTTTCTTTGTGTGAACTGCGTTCATTGTTTCCATTTCTCCACATGAGGCGCAAGTCTCAACAGCACAACCTTGTTACCATCAGATGTCAGCGGCTGTTTGCGGATTGGTTGGCAGTCCGAATGTTGGCAGATATTTTTTAACGATAATAATTTAAAAATTAAAATAGGCCTACATTTTAAATGTACAAATATTGTAAGTAAACAACAATAGTTAAAGTTTAGAAAAACATTTTTATTAAGACTTTAAAAAATAATTCTGCCACTATGGGTGGCACAGGTGTCGTGCCAAAGTACTTACCCCTGAAAGGAAGTGTATCCCCGGTCGCGGGAGCGCGCTCGCATTCAGCAGAACGTGTGCCATTGGTTTGACCAAGGTAAATGAAACGATAATAAGTGAATTGTTTAAGTTATCGTTTTACTATTGTTGTTTTATCAACGAGGTTTAGCAAAGACAGCTATCACGTGGCCCATCTGTCAAAATTAATTATTTTATTCTTCTGAAGGCTAACGATCGAACTTCATTGCACTGAATTGAGAATGTCTAGTTCCTGAAAAACCAAGACGACCATACCGTTTCACTCATAAAGCAAACTGCCTTTGGATATTAAATTGTTCTGAAACCCCCTTTCCATGGTGAATTATTATCAAAATGATTTAAAAATGCATTGCACTTAAATAGTAGGCTGGTCAATGTCATACAAAAAAAGTGATTGTACAGCTACAGATGATGCCTATCATCAAGTGTTTTATTTTGTGAATACTTTACATCATATCTAATAATAGCAGTGAATATGGACACATTTCTTGTTTCCCAACAAAAGTTGTAGTGGGATACAGATTTTTTCAGACTGTATTTTCGACCTGCCAAAATATGTATCCCCCCTCTAAAATCTACAGATAATGGCCTATCATCACGTGTTTTATTTTGTGAATACTTTACATCATATCTAATAATAGCAGTGAATATGGACACATTTCTTGTTTCCTGACAAAAGTTATACTAGGATACAGATTTTTTCAGACTGCATTTTCGACCTGCCAAACAAATGTCACACTGAATCTGGAAAACAAATTATTTGGATTTTTGGGTCTTCAGTAAGAGGCAGCAAATTTTCATTCCTGTGTAATTGATGTTATATTTTTAATATACTGTAATTTATGTGGAGATAAAAGAACAATGAAATGTTTGTTAGTCCTGGGTAAAATAGAAGAACTAGAATAGAAATATCCTACATAAAACTGTCACAGTCATCGTCTGCACCAGTCTGTCTTCGTCTTCACTACACTACCCAGAATCCCTCATCTCTCCACACCTGAACTCACTCCCTCATTACCCACCTGTTCATCGTCATCATCATCTGTGTCACCTGTGCTCACCTCGCTAGTGGTCATTTGTATCTGTATTTAGTCTCCTTCTGTTCAGTTAGTCTTGGTCGGTTCTCGATTATGGTCTTGTTATTTGTCTGTTAATGTTACTTTGCTTCTTGTGAGTGTTCCTGCCCGTCATCCTGCCTATCTGTACCTGTGAGAGTTATTTAAGTAAACTGTTTGAATTGAAGCCTTTGATTCAGCCTTCTCCTTCAACCTGCACACAACACCGTGACAAATACAAGAAAATTCTTAATAACTTTATCACAAAACATATTTCATTTCACATTTCTTAAGTTTGATTTACCCATCTCAAATCTGCCTCAGGCACTTCTGATCCACAGAAGAGACATATCAGTCAGGTCATCTTAGAAACAAAATAAAAAACGCATCTATAATTCATTATTTTCACACATGATTTAAAGTATTCACAAAATAAAACACTTGATGATAGGCCATTATCTGTAGATTTTAGAGGGGGGGATACATATTTTGGCAGGTCGAAAATACAGTCTGAAAAAATCTGTATCCTAGTAGCCTATATCTTTTGTCAGGAAACAAGAAATGTGTCCATATTCACTGCTGTTATTAGACATGATGTAAAGTATTCACAAAATAAAACACTTGATGATAGGCATCATCTGTAGCTGTACAATCACTTTTTTTGTATGACATTGACCAGCCTACTATTTAAGTGCAATGCATTTTTAAATCATTTTGATAATAATTCACCATAGAAAGGGGGTTTCAGAACAATTTAATATCCAAATGCAGTTTGCTTTATGAGTGAAACGGTATGGTCGTCTTGGTTTTTCAGGAACTAGACATTCTCAATTCAGTGCAATGAAGTTCGATCGTTAGCCTTCAGAAGAATAAAATAATTAATTTTGACAGATGGGCCACGTGATAGCTGTCTTTGCTAAACCTCGTTGATAAAACAACAATAGTAAAACGATAACTTAAAAAAATCACGTATTATCGTTTCATTTACCTTGATCAAACCAATGGCACACGTTCTGCTGAATGCGAGCGCGCTCCCGCGACCGGGGATACACTTCCTTTCAGGGGTAAGTACTTTGGCACGACACCGGCACACCCTGGCACACCCGTGGCTACGCCTATGATACCAACAAATGAATGTTCCTTAGAACTGATACTCTTTGAAATACAAACACACGTATCTGTAAGCAGATGCATATTTATCCTTATTTTCGCATGGGCCGCTTGCAGTCTCTTTTTTTCCGTAGTTTTGCATTTTACAACGGGTGAGTCTCCAGTTGTCACTGGTGATTGTCGTTTGAACCTTTCTGGATCCACCATCAAATTGATAAGTTTAATTATATCAAGTGCTGTGAGAAAAGGCTATAAATCTCCGCCTTCAACATCCTCACACTCATAGTCTACTAGCCGAGACTCTTCTGTATGTGTACAGATGTGACGTAATGACGCAAAGACATGCTCGAATTTCCCGTGGAAATCCACCAGTACCATAGGCGCCGATATCGAGCACCCACGTGTGCCAGACTGCCAGTAGGCTACATTCATTTAAAATTAAACATTGCAGTTGGTGCTATGTGAAGCGTCTGTCACACTGTGATTGGTTATGTCGCTGTCAGTCGCCTGCTCCATATCCTATCCACCAATCACAGCGTTTCTCGGATGAAAACGCCTCTGATCGCGGTTACGTTTCAGTTAAACTTCTGATCTCCAATCCTGTCTGTATTTGTGAGAAGTGGCGCTGTCCTGAGCTATGGTCCTGAGTTAAAAGATAGCCTACTTTACGGCTTTATTATCAAGTAAATAGGTGTGTGCGTTCGTGTCGGCGGCTGTCCATTTCCTAAAAGGGGTCGCACACCGGACGAGAAGCGCAGCGCCGCGTCGCGCAGTGCCATGTCTTTTAAAATTCGAACACATTATTCTCTATGAGTGTAACTTACACACACCGGCGGCGCCCAGATACGGCTTTAGGACCTTGTTCAAAATCCTGCGTGCCACAGAGCGCGATTTACATAGTTTTATATTAAATGTACATGTATTTGTCTCAAATCGTCGTTACTGTATATACTGACTACAACCTGTGCTGCAATATACATTTAGTTTTACATTAATTTACAGAAATCAGCTGCTTGAATGAAAATTGCTGACGTTATCGGATTTTCAGGTGATATTCTCAATTCATTCATTTGGACGCTCTGAGGTAAAGTGTTCAGACTGCAGACTTTGCAACGGTTGTATTTAATTGTACTGTACAATCATAACATAGTACAGACATTATCTTAATTCCATAATGTCCTTAAACATAAAATTACAATATTGCTGGGCATAAACTGACAAAGTGCGCGTCCGGTGTGCGATAGGCTACCTCGAGTTGTCATAGACGCGGCGCTGCGCTTTCGTTCGGTTCTGAAATGCAAACATTTTTTGACTTTTTTTTTCTTTCTTTTTTTTAAAGGGCGTGCGCCCATGAGCACCCACGGAGGAAAACATAAATCGGCGCCTATGACCAGTACCACTAGAATTAAAAACATTACAAGCTTACCGTTTTGAATCGAGCTAAGGCAAGCAGATAGTGTTGAACACTGGCTGGTTAAGTACTTGTTCAGAATTTATTTTGGATAATTTGTATCCCAAAAAAGTTACGTACTTGAGCTTTAAATTTATGTTGAATGCAATTACTTAGAGTGCTTTTTGACCCACTTAAGCAGGGCTTAAATACATATTTATATGTAATTTCATCATGACTTCTGTTGTCTTTGAAATATGGTTAAAGTGTACAGCTGATTGTACTGACATTAACTAAAACATACTTTAATTTCATTTCTACTAAAACTTGTATGTCAAGTATTTAAATACAGTATATTTGTAATTACACATTCGTAATGATTAAATTGCAATTTAGTACTATTAAAATATATTAACTTCAATATAATATCAAAAACACTACCGTTAAACTTATAACATGTAAGTTCTTTACATGTCCTTTAATATGTTATTCAACACATCAAACTAAGTATACTTCGTAAGCACGACAAAAGATTAAAACATAATTATTTAAAATGGACTTTAAAGTAAAACATTTCATTTAAGATTGTTAAAAAGCGCACTTTTTAAAAGTGTACTTGAGTGTGTAAAGGAAAGTGCACTCTCTTTAAGAGCACTTAAATTACCTTTTATTTCATTAATATTAGGCTATACTACCTACAAGTGCTTTACAATAATTTGATATACTTTTAAGATTTGAAATACACTACAAGTGCACATTCAATACAATTAAGCACACTTCTCAAGGTTTTCACTTTCTATGGAAAATGTGTGATGTTTGCCTGTGTTATGATTACATGTAAGGTGTTGTGGGTGATTGGCAATGTGTTGTTGTGTGGTTGCTATGGAGTTCTGATTGGTTTAAGTCTGTTGCTATGCATCTGTTTGGGTGTTCTGAATATATGATATTCTGGTCTATAGATATTGCTCCTTTAAAGCAAATCACTGGGGAGATTTTAGGTATCATTCATGTCTGTAGTATTAGTAAGAATGATGGACTTTATGTATTGTGAATTGACTGGATGGTAAAATTGGTTGAGTTGGCCTGAAAAGCACAATTTCCAGAAAAGGAGCAAGTTAACAAACTTTTTTTTCTATTTAACTATATATAGTTATGTTTTACATGTTACGTCCCTTCTTATAAGTGTGACTTGTGTTTTTTGGCATGTTAGTTTTCTTGTTTTGCTTTCAGCAGGTTGGCGCGAGTTTCTATTGGCTCATTCGTCTGTCAATCATGGAGACGCTTGATGACAGCGCCGGGTTTCCAGCAATGAGAGCGGGCCATGATGAGTGTATAAAACAGCGCGAGGGATGGAGTTCGTTAGAATCATTCTTACCATGTACAATGTGTTTGTTGTTAATTACTCTGTATCGTGTTGATTGATTTTGTTGGTATAATTTGTTTAAGTCTGTGTTTTATAACACTTAGTGTATGGTGGCTCATTCATTCCTTTTATTTGGGTTAATTACCGTTGTCGGTTATGTGTTGTAAAAAACAAAAGAAAAAGAACAGGCAAGAGCAGGGGAAAAGAAAAGGACATGTAAGATATCACGTGATGCCACCCTGAGGGGCCGTTTACACAACATTATTTTCAACAAAAATGAATAATACAGCTTTTTTAGTCGTTATTGCGGATCAGTTTGAACGGGGATCGTTTTGACAGCGTTGTCGTCTGTATGCGAAAAACGCTTTAGAAAAACTTTTCCTTTTTTAGTACAACCCTTAGTTTTATTGGTGTATAAAACACTAAGTTAGGGACATGTACCACTCAGTGTAATTTTGGTTTTCAATGAGAACTGTTTATTTAGGGCGTCATAGACATTAAAGAAACCTTTTACTTTTGATTTCTTTTTTTGTGTGTTGAGTTAGTTCAGAAGGGTTTCCTTTTTCTTAGGAAGATTGGTCAATGTTTTGTTGGTCACATGTTATTTTACAGTATCTGTTATGAACCATCAGACTCAAGGGGATCCATTTGCAGCTTTTATTAGAGTAGTCAAACAGGCAGAAATCAGCAACAGCAAACAGGGCAACGGAGACAAGGCAGAGACAAACCAGATAACAGGCAATGGTCGGGGCAGGCAGCGAGAAGCAAGGTCCAGTAAACTGTCTAAGTCGGGGCGGGCAGAGAACAGTCAGAAACGGGATACACAGTCCAAGGTCAAGGTAATAATTAATCCACATGAAGAAACGCTGGAAGTGTTTTATATGTGTGTGTGTGTGAATGAGATGCAGGTGTGTGTAATCAGCGCAGTGCAGGTGTATGGTGTAATCAGTCCAGGGAGATGCATGATGGGAAATGTAGTCCGTGATCACCCAGGGAGTGCGTGGCTAATCGTGACAGTATGTATACTTACAGTGTTCTTACCCAAGAAAATAAGTTAACTACATGGGTTAAGGTTCAGTTTAGGAGTAGGTTCAGGGTTAGTAGCCTACCTAGTTATTACCCAGTTATTGTAATTGCTGTAATGAGTAGATAGTATGTACATGCAGTATAGGACTGTAAAATAAAGTGTTACCGTTTTGTTTATTTCTTTTGTTTTGGCACAATCCGAGTCCTTTTCCATTTTCACATTTTTTCTTATCTTTGGCTGTATGTTTGTTGTGTTGAAGTATGTTGTAAATTTATGGAAATACACTTGTCAGTTGTTATCTTTTTCCATTTATACTTTGAAATAAATCGTAAATTTTACATTATTTGGATTCTTGTTGAGTGATTTGCCTCTCTGTAAAGTGTTTTAATTGTGTCAATTGATCCAATGCAATTCCCCTCGACCCAAAAGGGTTTGTAACATTACTGGGGGCTCGTCTGGGATTTTATTTCCTCTTTTTAATGTATTAAAACATATCTACGGCTTCATTACAGATATCATGGAGGATGTCATGTCTTTGGTTCTGATTCTCTGAATAGATGTCTGTTCACTTGTGAAGTCTCCATAGAGTTTCAACAGCTGTGTCTGTCTCAATATACTCATTCATTCATCAGTCTAGTGTGAAATGTAACAGAAAGAGAATAGACTCTTTACTAGACTAGAATCTAGACTATTCTGAACAACTCATTCATTCACTGATTCATTTATTCCTTCAATCATTCATTCATTCATTCGCTCAGTTTAACTAATCATAACATAACTAATACAATTTTCCAAAAAGGTTATCAAATTGGTCAAATTTATCCAGTCAAAGTTCAATGAAATTGCTATGAGAGTTGTCCACATAGAGTCAAAACGTGTATGTACTGAAATATTGTACATTACATTCTGTTAGGTTGTACGTGATTAAACCAATTAAACACATTTGGCCTTATGCAACAACAAAATAGCACTCCAAAAATAGACAAAAATCTCTTTAACACTAATTATGAGCAATAGTAATAGCAATACTTGCCTTTACAAACACCACTAATGATTTGAGTGTGCATATGTAACATTACTTTATAGTGATAAAAACTTAATACTGGTAGACAGTGATTATTTGATTTCTGTTGTCATCACCCCATTAAAATAATAATAAAAAAAAAACCTGAATTGAGAGTTTTATTTTAACAAAATGATGTCAGGTTAAGATGTGGATTCAAAGGTACAGGTATGGTGGCCTTGCTGATTTTACAGTATTCAAACAAAAGACCAAATTCTTTGTTCAGAATTACTATGATTGTTTAAAGGAGAAGACATAACCATTGTGTTATAAATCATACAGAAAGATGTTTTTGAAATTTTTAAAATCCAGAAAGTTTTGTGTGATGGTTACTGTAAGGTTTAAGGGTAGGGTTGGTGTAAGAGGTGTGTGTGTGTGTGTGTGTGTGTGTGTGTGTGTGTGTGTGTGTGTGTGTGTGTGTGTGTGTGTGTGTGTGTGTGTGTGTGTGTGTGTGTGTGTGAGAGAGAGAGAGAGAGAGAGAGAGAGAGGAATAAAAGCACTTTGAGAAATAAATGTACAGTCTGTCCAATGGGTCATACTGTTGTGTTAATAATTTGGTTGAAATCACTGGACAGAAAACTCTGGAAAACATTGGTCGCGAAAACAAATGAGACGAGACCTATGACCATAAAAGCATGCAACAGACTGTACGTCTATCCCTCACAGCTATGTTTTCATTTGCATGAATTAAATATGCCATCTACCCTGACCACATTCAGTTAATTATATGAACTCATGCATATAAACCCAGATACATACCTCAATCTCATATCTTTTGAAATCTCAATATCATTAACAACATCACTATAAACATTTGGTTCAGTCTTAATTACATGTTAGACGCTTCAGGGAGTGAGACAGAGGTCTTCTCAGAAATCTGAAAATAGCCTGTCTGGTAAGCAAGTCCACGTCGATCTAAATATAGATTTGCTCCGCACAACAATCATGCCAACTGACTGTCCCCCTTCCTGAGAAGCTGTGCCCAAAAAAAAGCCTACTTAGGAAGCACTTTAAGGTATCGTAACTGTGTCCCCCAACACTGTTCTAAAAGCCTAGCTGGCTGAGCAAACAGTAGTTATTGTCTTTTAAGATACTCTGCTTTAACCAAATTTCAGAGGCATCCTTTCTGGATAAGGTAATCCCAGAATGCACTGCGGCAAGCCTAATGGAATAAAAAAAAAATATCCAGCCAGGATGGCGGATGGGTCAAGTGAAATAAGTATCAATAAATGTGCTAAACTATAAGACTAGTATAAAGATGAGGTCACATTAGCGGCATTTCTGCGAAATTTCACGGCAAAACAGCTCTATTGTCAATAGTGTAGTGATATTCGAAGCACAGCTCACACAGAAAGTCACTTTCAAAACAAGCAGCTGTCTGTGGTTCAACGTGGTGAACAAACTTTAACCCGTTATGAAATCTGTGTATGGACATCTTTCGCCCTAACGCAAAATTCCCAATCGTGTGAATTCAGTAACCGTGACGAAAAAGTAAATGTGACCGCACGTGTTGTTAGCTTAGCAACATGCTTGAACCAATTTGATTGTATTGAACCAATTTGTCTTACATGCAACATGCTATTTTGAGTGCAGCTGCCATTGAAGAGCGCTCCAAATCAGTCACTTATAAGGTTACATTTTGGTTACCAGGTAGGAGCCTAGGTTGAAAGTCGACAGTAAGGCGCTCTCGCTATGTTTTGGAACGCAGCCATAGTATGTGCTCATCATCAGATTGAGGTGTCACATTCAGTTTTGTGGCAGCTGACACACTAAGAAAGGCACACACAAATACAACCCCCATCCTGTTTAAGAAGGCTATACATTGAGAAGGGGACAGCAGCTGGCAGCTAGCCCTATAATAACCCCCCCCCCCCCGCCCCCCCCAAACACCAGCACCCAGAAATCACACACACTAATCACAGCCAATGATTGCTCAGAACTGGCCAAGGCCGCCACACCTGCCCTTAAACTGGTAGAACTGCCCCATCTGGGCAACGAGAGCAGGAGGAGTTTATGGGCCCAACAGCTGAAGAGGAACATGGAGGAAGGGGGATGAAAAACAGAGATCTCAAGAGGATACAAGTGATGACGAAGATGCGTGTGTGTGTGTGTGTGTGTTAGGCCACAAGGGAATATTCAGTGTCATCTCTACAGTGATCAGCTGGTGAAATTTCCTCTTTTTAATCTATTACCTTGTAGCGATCAGCATGAATTTCCCATTTTGTGACATTGTGAAGAAAAAAAAAATACAAAAACATTGTTTCTAGTTGTGTTCACAACAAGAAAGATAACTATAATGATAGTTATAAAGTTTTAATAATCGTTCTAATTTTATGAGAATAGAAACACCCACACCACAACTATAGCAATGAGAACACATTTAATGTGGCAGGCGCCAAAACTGCAGCATACACTTGGTGTGGATGCAAATATATACTTATATTAGTTGCCATTCTTGGTATGAACAAGCCTTTACTTTTACTTTTGCTCTCTATGATTCCATATTTAAACAACCCCCTAAATCTTAAGGAGCGGTCACTTTTATTGTTGCTCGGAAACATTTTGCACGCAAAATCCAGTTATTCCAATAGGAATCTGTGCAGTTAGGATTTTAGCTTGAGGGTGAAAGATTTACCCACACATATTTCGTTCATGTTCTCGTCCCGCACTGCTTGTGCTACTCACATGCATTATGCTTCGAATTATGTGACTTATAGAGGAGATGAGTGCTGTTGCTTTTCTAAGGGAATTAGCATGATAAACAATAAAACAGGGTAAAAAAAAAAAAAAAAAAAAAAAAAAAACAATAATGAGGGTCTTATTGTTACACAGAACAACCTCCTGGACAACAACCAGTCTGGTTTCAAAAGTGGCCACTCAACTGAGACTGCCCTGCTCCTAATCCTCAGTACTCATCTTGATTGATCTGTCTGCTGCGTTTGACACAGTTAACCACCAGATCCTCCTGTCAATCCCTAGGACAAAGTGCATCTCAGGACCCGCACTCCAGTGGTTCAGGTCTTACCTCTCAGGTAGGTCCATTAGGGTGTAGTCGACGGGTGAGGTGTCTAAGTCCAACATCTAGCTACTGAGGTGCCTCAGGGCTCAGTGCTTGGACCACTGCTCTTCTCCATCTACATGTCATCACTAGGATCTGTCATTCAGAAATTTTTTTTTCCTATCACTGTTATACTGATGACACACAACTCTACCTCTCATTCCAGCCTGATGATCCGACGGAAGCTGCTCGTGTCTTGGCCTGCCTGAAGACATTTCTGGCTGGATGAAGGACCCCCAGCTTCAACTAAACCTTGCAAAGACTCAGCTGCTTGTGGTCTCAACTCAACAATTCATCACAACGTCCATTCAGCTAGGTTCGTCATCCATAACTCCATCCAGGACAGCCAGGAACCTTAGAGTTGTAATTGATGATCAATTGAACTTTACAGACCACATTGCTAGAACTGCCCGGTCCTGCAGATTTGCCTTATACAACATTAGGAGGATCAGGCCCTTCCTATCGAAGAATGCTACACAACGTCTTGTCCAAGCTCTTGTTTAACCCAGACTGGACTGTTGTAATGCTCTCCTGGCTGGTCTTCCAGCTTGTACTGTCAAACCTCTGCAACTGATCCAGAATGCTGCAGCTAGAGTGTCTTTAACGAGCCGAAGAGACGCACGTCACTCCTCTCCTCAAAAAATTGCACTGGTTGCCAATTACCGCTCGCATCAAATTCAAGTCACTGATACTTGCCTACAGAACAACCACTGGCTCTGCTCCGTTTAACCAAAACTCATTACTCCAGACTTACGTGCCATCCAGAAACTTGCGCTCTGCAAGTGAACGTCGTCTTGTGGTGCCATCTTAAAGAGGCACAAAATCTCTTTCTCTGACCTTTTCCTGGTCTGTTCCCTGCTGGAGGAATGACCTGTCCAACTCAACCAGACCTGCTGAGTCCATAGCCATTTTCAAGAAACGGCTGAAGACACATCTTTTTCGGCAAAACTTGATTCATTAATACTAACACTCTCTTTTCTTTTCTTTTTTCTCTTCTATTCTATATCTATTAGATTTTTTTTTTTGTGTAGGCCTACATATACTACGTTAGACTAAACTGGAAAGGGTCACAGCACTTGCATATTATTGTCCTATTGTTAGTTTAATTGCTTCTATTGCTCTCCTCATTTGTAAGTCGCTTTGGATAAAAGCGTCTCCTAAATTATTAAATGTTAAATGTTGAAAAAATGTTAAAGCCATTTTTAGAGACCAGAATACCATTGTTTGCAACCGCATAGCTACATGCTAAAAACACTGAACAGCTAGCATTGTGACTTTAGTTTTAACCAAACACCACTCAAATCTTGGGTGCGTCTCAATCAGCTCCCCAGTTCAGTAGTCAGGGCACTAATCAGGGAGTCGTCCATTTTAAGGGCTGTTTAAGTTCTGAAGCATGACACTTAAATGAGACAACTTTTTAAAACAACCCGTTATTGAATTATATTTCAGCATAAACATACATCACTTGACAGGTAATGAACATAATGTAGCTAACATTTATAATTTATTTATGGCTGAAAGTATTTATCATAATGTACTTTACATAATATTAAAACATAATGTCAGAAAGATATCAGTTCTGCTGTCGTACATAAATACCAGTGATGTTGTACAATGTTGTCATGTCGCCAGAAATAGGTGTAATGTTTAGTGAGCCAGCGTCTTTTACTGTCCTTACCAGTAGATGTCTGCAAGATGTATTTTTGGAGGTGTCATCTCTAATAAATCCCTAAAATATTTTCTGTCAGATGTTAATAGACATTTAGACAATGTTTTTTAAGAATGTATGTAAAACTGCTTTTTAAAAAAACCTTTATCAGATTTTTTTTTTTTTTTTTGTGATGATCAGATGAAGTGGATCAGATGATCCAGATGAAATGCTCTCTAACAGACGTTTTGAAGATGATTGAGTGTTATCTGGGAAATTATTTTATATATAAATATATTTAAGAACAGCAGGCCACATGTGCTGTCCATAGAGTTTGATTATGTCCCGGATGGACATATAAAACTGATTTTAATATAGACTTTATAAGAAAGATTTAAAAAGGGATTTAACAAAGCCAGGTAAGTGTTTGCTTGAATAAGTGGATGTGGACACACACACACACACACACACACACACACACACACACACACACACACACACACACAGAGAAGGGCAGCTGGTATTTAGTTGTAGGTTGAAATCTATACGCTGGTAATCAGCAAATTAGATTGTGTACAATGTCTGTTCACCATATCTCTGACTCTCTATACCCCCGTATCCCACAGTCCCATTCCTGACTAACTCTGTTTTCCTTATCTGATCTGTCTGTGTCCATATTTAAACACAATCATCCATCTATGTTACTATACACCGTTTTGTGTATGTGTGATGAAAATGAATTTCAAAAAGGACAATTGCATCTCGTCAGCTGCTAGTCCTGGTAATTCCAGTTTATCTCCAAACGCAACCACTATTCACCAGCCAGTAATGACTAATTACAAAGGGAGCCTGCAGGGTTTGATGCTCCTGTTTCAGGACCAACCTTATCATCATCTTCTTCTCAAATGCATTTTTCACATGGCACACACAGAGATTGAAGCCCATCAATTCCTGAAACAAATCACAGGAAGTGTCTTTTAGCTTTTTGGGTGCGTGAAAAACCTCAGGAATAATGATGCCATGCAAATAGGAAAAGTGAGCAGACTTTGATCAATTGCGACGTGTTGGTTAATTTGTAACTGTCTCAAGAGTCGCCGCATTGAGGTGAAGCCGTGATGGGCTTAGATCTATAATTATATGATTAATCTGCCCTCAGTGTTTCAGACGTGTGATTACATCAAAGGAAAGTAAGACATTTCAGGGAGTTTTGAAAGGGAATCCGTTGGCCCTTGGATTGACGTCTATATAACCATAATGAACTGTGCTCAGAATGACCCCCTTCATACACCTCCAGTAAACGCGTCCATTATTGATCAGGGCTCTGGATACCCCAGCAGTGAGAGAGAGAGAGAGAGAGAAAGTGCTTAAAACAAATGTCACATTTGACGTGGGAGGTACAAACACGACCAGCTGTCAAACGGGATCAGATGCTGTAAAAGGTGGACAAAGACTAGAGGGACAGAATAATGTCCTCTTGTTAGAAGCATGAGGATGCTGTTTAAGCATGCATAAGGAATTAATCTCCTTGACACCCGGGTGCATTTTAATGAGATATTTTTAGACGCCATCGTCACTGCACACTGTGAGGACAGGACGCATATCGCATATTCACTTATCTCCTTTCTCATACACAGCTGTATATACTCAAGTATGCACTACAGTATGTACTAAACAAAAATATATCGCTACAAAGAAGTACCTTGGTGATGATATCTGTGGTATTTTGATATATACCATGGTACTGAATGGTTACACAAAAAAACATGATAATAGCATTATTAGCCAGTTGTTTGTTTGTTTCTGTGAAGTAGCCTGTAGAATATTCGGTGACACTTTATTTTACAGTGTCATTGTTACCTATGTTGTAGTTACTATAGTAATAACTATAGATTATGCATAATTACAAGTAACTAAGCCTAAACCAAACCAAACCCTAATCCTCAGCCTATAGTAAGTACATGCAGTTACTTATTATTACTCAGTACTTAAATGTAAAATTACAGTGTAACAAAGACACCTTCAAATAAAGGGTTACACTTTATTTTAAGGTGTAATTGTTACAGTGTAATTATATATTTAAGTTATGAGTAATAGTAAGTAACTACATGTACTTACTATAGGGTTAGGGTAGGATTTGATTGAGACATAGTTGCATGTAATTATGCATAATTTACTGTTATTACTATAGTAACTACATGTAACATAGGTAACAATGACACTGTAAAATAAAGTGTTACGAATATTCTGTTACATTTTTTGTGTCCTTGTTACAGTGTAATTATACATTTAAGTACTGAGTAATATTAAGTACATGTACTTACTAATGGGTTAGGGCTTGGTTTGGTTATGTTACTTGTAATTATGCATAATTTACTGTTATTACTATAGCAAGTACATGCAAGGACACTGTAAAATAAAGTGTTACTGAATATTCTACTCACTATGTAGGCTATTACACTAAACAGTATATTTAATTCTTCAGTAGACTTCATTGTGTGCTTCATTACACATTAGGCCCTATGCAATACTTCAGTATAAACTAGACTGTACACTATATAGTGCACTACCACAGTAACTGTATACTGTACAATCTAGACTGTATATGTACACTATATAGAATAAATACTTTATTCTATACACTAAATAGTTAATAAATGACAGCATATCATGTAATGCACTACATAGAATATGCAAGAGTACATAATGTGCACTGAATACTGCAGTATAATCTAGATTGTATACTACACAATACATTATATAGAATATACTACACTATATAGTATACACAATAGCTATTAAAAAAACTGCATACAATTTAGTGCACTGCATTATCTGTACTGAATAGCCTACTATGGTGTAATCTATTGTCTAGTACACACTTCACAATATATTAAATAATACACAACTGCATACTATATATGGCACTACATAGAGCATACTACAGTACTTACTATGTACTGAATACTAAATGTATAATCGGTTACACATTATTTTATGGTGTCCGTGTTACAGTGAAACTATACATTTAATTACTGAGTAATGTTAATTAACAACATGTACTTACTCTAGGATGAGGGTTATGGTGTGGTTTAGATTTAGTTGCGTGCAATTATGAATCATTTACTGTTATTACTACAGTAAGTACATGTAACATGCAGCAATGACAGTAAAATAAAGTGTTACCATATAATCTGGTATAGTACATTATATAGAATACACTATACTAGGGCTATAGTGTATAGTGTATAGACTGTACACTACACAATATACAAAATACTTTATAAAACGACTGCATACTAGTACAGTACACAGAATATACAAGACTACATAATATGTACTGAAAATACTATGGTGTAATCTAGATTGTATAGTACATTAGTATACACTACACAATATATTAAATAATAAACAACTGGATAATATATAGAGCACTACAAGGAACATAATACAGTACTAAATACCAAATGTATAATATATAGTAGCCTACATTATAAAGAAAACACTACACTAGGGCTATATAGCATACACTATGCAATGTAGGCTACTAAACAGGCCTACCTAGCTAAACAGTGTATGCTTAATAGTATACTAGCTATAATAGTATGCTACACTGTAGCCTATAGAATACACTGCATACTGTGTAGCCTACTGCTATACTGCCATGCGCTAACATTATCCAAATGTTGTATCAGTGATCAGGAATATGATATGTGAATGTTCATTAAGCACAGTAAGCAGTTTATTATAGCCATGCGCATGGCCTGAGTGGCCTCGGCGGCAGATTATAAAGGCTAAAGGTGAGAGAAGACTGGAAGACACCCGCATGAGCAGTTGGCCAAACAGCTGCCATATTTCCGACAGTCAGTGTCAAAGCTCAGCAGCGTTCAGGACACCGCGCGGACTGCTCTCTGCTCTGCTGCACCTCCTGAATAATGAATGAGTGACGCGCACATTGCGGCTCTCTCTACTCTGCGGCTGGGAGGGAGGCGGGGTCGCGCACGCATTGTGACGCGACTGTGACGCGCATGCAGGAGTTTTAATCCTGTGCCGCAGCAGCAGATCAGCCGGTAAAGCGAGGAGGGGGATGCGCGGTCGGTCGGACGGACGGACGGCTAGAACGGCTAAAAAAAGCCGCAGACAATTAAATTCGCGAACAATATTTATAGTGTGCAAAAAAGGTGACCGACTCGACCGAAAGCTCCTCCTCTCTCGCTCCCAAACAGGCTTTTAGGAAGTTATAGGACACTGCGCGTCTCTTATTGTTCCAGACCAGGCCTGGGAATAGGAAAGCTGCGCTGTTTTTGACGCAATTAAATGGGTGATTACGGGTTCGGCTTGTTGCAGACAGCGAACATCAGCAGCAGCTCGACACTGTTCGGCGGAGGCGCGTTCACACCCTACTCCAGCCCGTCTCCGGTGTGCGCCAGCAGCTCGCCTCTGGTGTCCCCTCTTTTCCCGTCACATCAGCGCAACATGCAGGATGAGCCTGCGGGGTTGACAGCCTCTCAGTCCAGTTTTTCCGCTGTAGGTCACGCACAGACAGCCGGTGACCTTCAGCACGACCGGAACATACATCAGCAGGGTGATCCTCCGCAGCAGCAGCCGTACTCCTCCTCCTCCTCCTCCTCCTCTTCCACAGGCCTGGACACCGATGCGCCATCGTCCAAGGTGAAGATCCCGATGGAGTCCCCCAGCGCGCACCACATCAACAACGGCACCGGTGGCAATAACATGCTCACGGCCGCTTTCCCGGAGATGCAGAACCCCGGGGGTGGCGGCGGCTCAGCTTCCCCAACCTTGCCCGCTTTCGGGACGCCGTGGTCCGTTCAGACGAGCTCCCCTCCTCCGCCCGTCTCCAGTTCCGCGAACGCAATAAACCCGATCCCCACCACCGAGCCTGACAACTTCTACCCGGGCATCCCCTCCTCTATTAACCCCGGCTTCTTCCAGAGCTTCTCGGCCAACCCGTGCCCGGTGCAGGGGTTTAGCAGCCCCTTTCCCCCGCAGATCAACGTCCCCCCGCAGCCTCCGCAGAGCCGCCGGTCCCCGGTCAGCCCGCAGATTCCCCCGCAGCAGGGCGCCTATCTGCAGCAGAGGAACAACTACAACCACCACCACCAGGTGAGCGCACCGGCCTCGCTTCATCGCCCGTTCAGTTCAACTGCATACGTACTGTATATGGCGTAGAAAACGCGTACATACGTTGTAAATTCTAGAATTTACATACTTCTAAAGGCTGTTAAACTGTCATTGTGACGCAATCGCGGCCTTGGAACGTCTGCTGTTGCGTCATAACGCAGCGCTCAGTGAGTGAAGCCATTGTGACGTGTGTGCGTTGAATACAAATGCTACTACCTTACTGCACTGTGTACTGCTTAGTAGGATTTAAAAAATAGTATTGTAATTAGTGTTAGTATGTTTATAAAGTTATAATGATAATACATAATAGTAATACTTAACAATATTACTGTTTTACTGTATTTTTGATCGAATGAATGGAGCAGTGGTGAGCAGAAGAGACTTCTTTAAAAAAAAAAAAAAAAAAAAAAAAAATACAGGGTTAGTTCACCCAAAAATAAAAATTACTCACCAAGTCATTACTCACCAAGTCAAAAATATTATTTACTCACCAAGTCATCCTAGGTGTATGCACAAACACAATCTGAGGTATATTAAAAAATGTCCTGGCTCTTCCAGGCTTTATAGTGAATGGTGCCTTAGATCTTGAATCCCACAAAGCGCATCCATCCATCATAAAAGTAATCCATACAGCTCAAAAATCTTACCGATCCCACTATGTGTAACAGTATGCGTTATACAACAGTAAATGTTCAGTAATCTACATTGCAGTATGAAACATTGAGAATGGCATTCAGTTATAATCTCAGACATAACAACTGTCATTTTGTGCTTTTTAAAGCAATTTGGTGTAATGTAAAAATAACTTGTGGTAGTAGGCTACAATCAAATAATGAGTCACAGTGGAAATGCAAGGTCAGGCCTAGTTCAGTGCTTTGTGGGATACTGAAAACAGCTTGCTCTGGTTTTATACTACACGTTTTTGGCAAAAGTAGTTGATTTGCACTCTGCATAATTCAGAAATCGAGAAAACAGTAGTATGTTTTTCCACTTGTTTTCTGGAAGGGGACAGCGGCTCCTTGAGCACGAGTCCTGGTAATATTGTTGAAGGGCTTCCCGTGTCATTCCAGGGATGTCTTGACCTGTGGGGCATTCAGTGAAATCTCCCATCGAGAGCTTCGAGATGTCAACACCCTGCTAAACTGTGGCGCGGTCTGAAAAAGCTGTTATTACAGTAATCTGCAGTCCAAGCTTCACTCTGCACGGGCATTTCACTAATATGGCATGGTGGCCATTTTGGTGAATGTGACTATTATTTACATTTCAGCATGTCTTTGATATTATATTAGATATTCCACATTTATGACAGTGTTTGCTGCGCTGCATCGCTACTGAATCTACAACACCACAGAATAAATTATATTCTGTTATATTATATCAGTATTGTGCATTTGCAATTCATTCATTCATTCATTCATTCATGTCTTTTATTGTGTTGTCAAAAAGACTCGATACTGATTTTAATCAGTCAATCGTCTGTTAGAACACTCGCATGCAACGAACAGCGTTTTAGAGAAGCTAGTTGCGTCGCCGCAGATCTGATATCTTGGTATCTGGTGGTGAAGTATTCTAGGGCTGTGTGGGTTTGGTCGTGTGGGGGTGGGGTAGAGATGGTCACATGGTTTAGGAGTGGCCCTATATCTGTCACTGGGATATTTGTACATCTGAAGTCATGCTGGTCTAACAGCTGTTAAGAGTAAATGTCTTTTAGCATGATATCGCAGCTAAGCTGGAGACGCCCTTTTTCAGGAGTCGAGAATTTTGCATGTATGTATTTATTAGGTGTGAGAGGTATGACCATAATCTTATAACACCATATGAGTCATGGAAAATGGTCAGGAAGAGTAGTAAGGATCCATTAAATTGAAGTGACAGTAAACAATTATAATTTTACAAATTATTTATATTTTTAAATAAATGAAATTAGAGAATCCTGAAATAATTGTATAACTGTTTCCACAAAATATATATTAAAATATGAAGCAGCACGACGATGATAATAATAAGACATGTTTCTTGAGCATCAAATCATCATATTAGAATGATATCTGAAGGATCATGTGACACTGAAGACTGGAGTAATGATGCTGAAAATTCAGCTTTGATCACCGGAATAAATTACATTTTACAATATATACTCACATAGAAAAGAGTTGTTTTAAATAATAATAATCAAATAAATGCAGCCTTGGTGAGCATAAGATACTTCTTTCAAAAACAAAAAAAATCTCATGACCCCAAAACAGTGTTTCATCAGTGTTTTGCTATGAATTAAACAAAACGAATGGATTATGTGGTGAAACACGATTTTTTGACAATTAAGTACTTAAAAATGAAAGGTATTTCATCTCATATTAATTATTTGCACATTTTAGTTGGAACATGATAGACATAAACCAAAAGATAAGATAACTCATAATCATAATAAATGAATGATACATATGGCATTACATTTTGTAACACTTGAGCTCAAAATCAAACATTCAAATCATTAAATCTTTTATTATAAAATAAATAGATCTGATTCAAAATTATGATTGGATGTGCCATATTTAAAGCCGTAGTTAAACAGCCAGTAAATGCTCACATGTGATTGCATATGAATACATTTCTATGACAGAGTATTTTCTGAAAGTGTCAGAACTTTATCATGATCATCTCTCAGTGTGTTTGCTGTAACGACCTACGCATACTGACTAGCCAATAAAAATGCAACATGAAATGGCGAATTGATTAACGTGACATGGCACTAAAACTTAAAACTACTTTCCTCAAGCTCCATTTGCAAAATTAGCATCCCAAGTTAGCCTCTCTTCAAAAAAGGTACAAAAGCTGTCACTGTGGCGGTACCTTTTCAAAAGGCACCTTTGTACCTAAAGAGTGCATATTAGTCCCTCAAAGGTACGTATTGGTACCAAAAGTGTACATATTAGTACCTAAATGGTACATATTAGAACCCTTTTGAAGGGTACTGTCCCAGTGACAGCTTTTGTACCTTTTTTTCTGAGAGCTATGACTGCATCCATATTCTCCTCTTTCACTTTTCTCAGTGCACATAAAAACTACAACTGCGAGAGTGTGATTCATCTTGCTCTATATGTTCACCACTAGCACTAATGACATTTTATTCTTCTACACTAACTTGCGTCTTCAATTCCATAGGTGTCATCATCATACAGTCTACATGTCGTACAGAAGTTTATTAGATCCACAGTGTGATATTGTAATAATCTTATAGGATGACTGAAATCACACAGTCTGTAGCAGGCATGAGTCGTAGTTGGCGGTCATTGTAGTAAAACATAGTAAATATATGTTAGATTTGCACTAAAACTTCTACTGTTTTGTTCCAGCTCATTAGATCGTTATGCTTTGAAATCACATTTGCGGGATATCCTTGTGCACAAATGAAATCAATATGATAGGACAGAAAGTCTATAAGTCAATGGCCTAAACTCTTGCATGCAACCTGTATTATTGCGGCAATTTGAAATGTTGCTTGGCAACTCCAAAATACTCGCTTGTTTGAGACACTTCAAATTTTTGACGGTCTGTTGTATGTTTAAATAACGTAAATCAGTATAGCCTTGTATAGCATCAGCTCTACTGGTTGATACATTTCTACTGTCGCATGTATACGTCAAACTGCCAACGCAGGCTTTAGTATGTGGTTTACTTCTTGCTGTGTCTAGACGCCATCAGCGGTAATTATCTCTCACTATCCCTTAAACACTCTACCAGATTGTATGTGCATGCAGTCTCGCACACCCCCCCCCCCCCCACACACACACACACACACACACACACACACACACTCAGGCCATTACCCAATTACACACAAAGACATTACGGAGATGGGCGGGACTCTCATTTGAGGAGAGTTTTGCAGACAATGCAATGACAACACCTGCTGGAAATGAAAATTTGTTTCTTTTTGTCATTGTTTGGTGTGGACGCTTTGCGAAGAAGAGCATCCATGTGTGTTTTAACATTATATTCTAGTATAAAGACAGTGTGTGTTGTCGCCACTTTCTTCACGAGATGTGGAGTGTTAGATGTAAAGCTTTAAATCTTCTTACATGTACAGCAAGGCAAAGCCTGGCCATGCTCAAAGTAACACACACACACACACACACACGCGCATACGGGCGATTACACCAGTCACTCTCATTCAGATTCCCACACACGTGTTAAATTTGTAGCTTTCACTCTATTTCTGTTGTCTTTGAGGTCATCTATTCTAGTGCTACTCCTTGATGCATTAAACCTTTAACATATACAATCCAAATGTCCAGTCTTTCTCTTTTTGGAAAACAGAACAAAAGTATCGATGACATCACCTTATCTTATACTTGAGAAAAAGTATACTTTAGCATACTTTTAAAAAGAGTACTTAAATAAGAGCGCAAACAATATACTTTAAAATAATATACTTAATTGTGAAGTGAATGTAATGTTTTCACACACTTATTTGCATGTTAATTGCAGAAACTTAAAATGTATTATAGTTTAAATTTATATTAAATGCAACTATTTGAGCTTAGTGCTTTTTTACCCTCAAGAAGGACTTGACTACATTTTTTTTATGTAATTTCGTAATTATTTCGTGTTTGAAATATGGTTCGAGTGTACTGGGGAATTTACTAATAAGCATTTATGGTAAACTAAAATATGCTTTAATGTATTTTCTATTGAAACTTATATGTCATGCATTGAAATATAGCTGAAATGATAATTACATGACAAAGATGCAGTTTAAGTACATTCAAATATATTAACATTAAAATTATAGTCAAGTATTTACATGTGCTTTAGAACATGTTAGTCAACACATCAAAATAAGTGTACTTTAAAGCACAGCGAAAGGCACTTTTTAAAAGTGTAATTCAGTGTGCCGTGAAAGTGTGCTCTCTTTAAAGTGTATTCATTTCATTAAAATGACATTATCTGCAGGTACACTACAAGTGCACATTCAATACAATTAATCACACTTCTTTTTACAAGGATACCCATATTTGTGTCCAGTCAAATGCTCTTTTATATTGAGAATGTCTCCTTCCTCTAATACCACTAATGCCACGTTCAATGGCTATATCAACCTGAAATATACAGTTTTCCGTGCTATTTGAGGATAATAAACAACATTTACAATACAATTAATGTCAGATTGTATTGCTGATTTAAAATATGTTATAGAAATGTGAGTAATTTTGATATTTCCCTATTCAATTAGAGAGGAGCTGTACTTGTATGACTAACAATAGATGTGATGCGTCCCCAAGATGGCTGCCAAGTGAACTGATTGTTTTAAAATGGACTTGAACATCAAGTCGAGCCTTTGCATTGCGTTTCGTCCCTAACTCCTCTTCCTGTGTGCCTGTAGCCCATGATGAAGCAGTCCCCGTGGGGCTCCCACCAGGGCAGCGGCTGGAACTCCGGCGGGATGTCCTGGGGCCGGGACCATCGGCGTGGAGGAGGCATGGGTGTGCCAGGCTCCGTCAACCAGATCTCTCCCATGAAGAAACCCTTCTCCAGTAACGTCATCGCTCCACCCAAGTTTCCCCGCTCCGTCGGCTCCATGGGACCTAAATCCTGGATTGAAGAAAATATGTTCCGTACCGACAACAACAGCAACACGCTGCTGCCCCCGCAGGTATGTGTGTGTGTGTGTGTGTGTGTGAGCTGGCCATGTGCCTGCAGGTTCTCGGGCTGGGATGGGAGCCAGTTATTTTTTAATTGTTGCTCAATATACATAAGCATCAGACGTCGTCTGTGTGTACGCCCGGTACGCCCTGTGTGTTACTGTTGAGTTCCATAGGACGCTCAACGACCTTCTACAGGATCAATGATGACTCACGGTGAGGTCATCGAGGTTTTGCCGGTTTCATCCTGAAGGAACCTGTCCTCTCCCTTCATTATTTTGTGTGTGGCAGTCTGAACTCAGTTCTGGAAATCTGTGTCTGTGTGCTTTTTGGACAAATGAATTCAACCTATTTGATCTCCAGTTTGCTGTTAGATGGGACACATGGGACTATGAAATGTTCATAATTCTCATGAATCTCAAGTGCAATCACATGTTCGTATGACCATTGACCTTTATTTATGAGGTTGACTTTTTTAACGTGTCGTACCACTGGGGCTGGGAGGTATATATTTGTTCTGAAATAATATATATATATATATATATATATATATATATATATATATATGTTTGTGTGTGTGTGTGTGTGTGTGTATTTGATCAAATAAATACAGCCTTGGTGACCATAATGTCCGGTGCACACTGTATGATTTTGGGTGTTTTCCATAGGAAAGATGAGCAATCGTAGTGATTTCTGTGATCGTGGCTCCACGTCGTACAGTGATTCAAAGACGGTTATTGTCATGGTCTTGAGACAAAATATAGTCTGCGATCATTTTCTGACAGTGTCAGAAATTTATCATGATCATCTCACAGTGTGTTTGATGCTATGATCTACATCTACTGACTAGCCAATAAAAATGCAACATAAAATGGCGTATTGATCAATGCGGCATAGCGCTAAAACTTAAATCACACAGTCTGTAGAAGGCATGAGAGAGTTCTTTGAAAACACACATATATAGGAGGAACCATTATTTCAACTAAACTACTGTAGCAATGTAGATTTATAAAGTTTAATGCTCAAAGTAAAATACAAGAAAAATAATTCAGGAATGTTTTTTTTCTTACATGTAAATTGCCACACAGATACTTCCATGAACATTTTTGAGTGATGGTGCAAATTAATCATTGAATTTGTTTGAATTAATTAATTGAAACAACCAATACATGAACACAAAAATAACTGAAATTTAAATGAAATTTAAATAAAAATAGCTCATGCTATACTACTTTAATGCTCCCACACTTAAGTCGCAAAATGATGGTAAAAAAAAAAGCTTGTGATTTTGTAATATTCACGTTTTATAATACCAGGAAAATTATTGCAAACATATAGTAAATATTCAATATATTGTCCGGCCCTGCTTAATGCTAATTTTTAGCGAGAGTCTGAAAGTTTCTCAAGTGAGAAACTGTGAGTGTGTGAGCGGCTAAAGGGGAAAAAGGCGAGAGTAACACATTTCTGTCGTGTTGCCCCATTGTTTTGATGATGAGCTGAAACAGCAGGTCATTTACATGTGAATCACTGAAGTGTACATGGAAACACCCCATGTTTAAAACTCTGCTGATACTTTTTATTTCAGTACCGACTTAATATCACATGACTACTGGTATTTATGCCATCCTTACTCTCTACAGTTGGCTTATCTTATTCAGGCCCTGTACTAATGGCTATAGATGTGCTATTGAATTAAACCAGTTTAGTTTTGACATATTTAACATGCCGTTCTGTAATTAAGAGCTGTTGTTATGGTCTGGCACAGAATAACTCATTGTTAGTTTGTACTTTATTTCGGACCAGATCAGTGTTTGGCACGTCACTGCTCATTCCGTTAAAGCCGGGCCTAACATAACTGAAATGAGGAACCTGAGATGAGTGTGGTCTGGCCTTCATCACTTTCTTTCCTCCTCTCTCAGGAAACAGATCCGACTCTAGTAGTATCTACGGTATTGTTCATTTCCATAAACGGGGTGCCGTTTGGGATTCCTCGCATTCCACGAGCCTCTCCTCTCTCCTCCTGTCCTCTCCTTCCTCCTTCCTCTCCGTGTTTGCTCTGCGTTCCAGAGATCAAATGCGTCATGTGCCGAAAAGAGAAACAAAAAAGATAGAAACGGAGGGAGGAGGAAAGGACAGAGATAAAATGCGGCTATACAGATTTCATTCGATTTCCTTTGAACCTTTAACTTCAAATGTTTAAATTCGAATGTTAATGACAGTGTCGTAGTCGAAATGTGTTTGAATCAAGACAGGGTCGAGTCTGAATCCACATGTAATATGGTCTTGGACTCGAGGTGCGCTTACATCATGTCGTAATTACCATAATTGTTAAAAGCGTTCTTGTCTTTGTAGAACTTGGAATTTTCTGAGAGATCCGACTTGTACCACCTGACAGTTGCAGATTCATTTTGCCATTGATAGTGTTGCCATAGAAATGCATAATTCCGAGGAACGTTCAGAGTAGAATGCCACGTGTTGTAATTCTACACGTCATCTTATAATTACGTCATGGTGTGCACGCAACATCAGTCTTCATATTTCATGGTGTTTGTCTTGTCATAAACTGAAAATGTGGTCTCAGTCTTCAATCAGACTCGAATGAGCTGGTCTCGACTACAACGGTAGCTGTTGAAGACTATAAAAATAAATATTTTTTTGTAAACATTTTGAATTTGAATGATATTGAATGGTAGTATAATAACCCAAAGTCTCAGATCAGCATGAGTCTTCAGGCCTCGTGTTCTTCACTGGAGAACTGAGCTGCTTTTCAGACACTATTTCTGGCAATGTTGCTAAAACTATATTTAGCACCTTCCAGCCTCGGGCTGTCTGTAAGCTCCGGCGTGAGGGCCTGGGAATAGGACTGGAGAAAGAAAACAGCACAGGACTGATAAACCTGCTCTACCTGTGTGAGGCAGATGACCGTGACTTATCCAATTGGAAGCATCTGCGCTTGACGCTTGCTCCCTGTGTGCTTTCCAAACAATGTCCATCATACGTTTATGTGTCAGTCAGGGTATCTTTACATATTTACTACGGAACCTCATATATGCCATGTGGAAGAAAAAATAGATATTGTGGCCAGCTTTATTAATTTGTTCTCTCGTTTTAAGTTCAGTCAGTTAAATTCTGGCCACAAATTAGAACAATGAGGCCTTAAACAACGAAACAAATTAGTACAATATGGCCACGAATTAAATTAAACAACAAAACAAATTAGTACAATATGGCTACGAATTAAATTAAAAAACAAAACTAATTAGTACGATATGGCCATGAATTAAATTAAACACCGAAATGAATTACTGGTAGTACAATATGGCCACGATTTAACTTAAACAACTAAACGAAATAGTACGATGTGGCCACGATTTAACTTAAGCAACTAAACGAATGAGTACGATGTGGCCACGATTTAACTAAAGCAACTAAACGAATGAGTACGATGTGGCCACGATTTAACTTAAACAACTAAACGAATGAGTGCGATGTGGCCACGATTTAACTTAACGAAACGAATTAGTACGATGTGGCCTCGATTTAACTTAAACAACGAAACGAATTAGTATGATGTGGCCACGATTTAACTTAAACAACGAAACGAATTAGTACGATGTGGCCACGATTTAACTTAAACAACTAAACGAATGAGTACGATGTGGCCACGATTTAACTTAAACAACTAAACGAAATAGTACGATGTGGCCACGATTTAACTTAAGCAATTAAACGAATGAGTACGATGTGGCCACGATTTAACTTAAACAACTAAACGAATTAGTACGATGTGGCCACGATTTAACTTAAGCAACTAAACGAATGAGTACGATGTGGCCACGATTTAACTTAAAAAACTAAACAAATGAGTGCGATGTGGCCACGATTTAACTTAACGAAACGAATTAGTACGATGTGGCCACGATTTAACTTAAACAACGAAACGAATTAGTATGATGTGGCCACGATTTAACTTAAACAACGAAACGAATTAGTACGATGTGGCCACGATTTAACTTAAACAACTAAACGAATGAGTACGATGTGGCCACGATTTAACTTAAACAACTAAACGAAATAGTACGATGTGGCCACGAGTTAACTTAAGCAACTAAACGAATGAGTACGATGTGGCCACGATTTAACTTAAACAACTAAACGAATTAGTACGATGTGGCCACGATTTAACTTAAGCAACTAAACGAATGAGTACGATGTGGCCACGATTTAACTTAAAAAACTAAACAAATGAGTGCGATGTGGCCACGATTTAACTTAAACATGTAAAACGAATGAGTACGATGTGGCCACGATTTAACTTAAGCAACTAAACGAATGAGTACGATGTGGCCATGTTTTAACTTAAACAACGAAACGAATGAGTACGATGTGGCCACGATTTAACTTAAACAACTAAATGAATGAGTACGATGTGGCCACGATTTAACTTAAGCAACTAAACGAATGAGTACGATGTGGCCACGATTTAACTTAAACAACTAAACGAATGAGTACGATGTGGCCACGATTTAACTTAAACAACAAAACGAATTAGTACGATGTGGCCACGATTTAACTTAAACAACTAAACGAATTAGTACAATGTGGCCACGATTTAACTTAAACAACGAAACGAATTAGTACGATATGGCCACGATTTAACTTAACGAAACGAATTAGTACGATGTGGCCACGATTTAACTTAAACAACGAAACGAATTAGTATGATGTGGCCACGATTTAACTTAAACAACGAAACGAATTAGTACGATGTGGCCACGATTTAACTTAACGAAACAAATTAGTACGATGTGGCCACGATTTAACTTAAACAACTAAATGAATGAGTACGATGTGGCCACGATTTAACTTAAACAACTAAACGAATGAGTACGTTGTGGCCACGATTTAACTTAAATAACTAAACGAATTAGTACGATGTGGCCACGATTTAACTTAAACAACTAAACGAATGAGTACGATGTGGCAACGATTTAACTTAAACAACGAAACGAATGAGTACGATGTGGCCACGATTTAACTTAAACAACTAAACGAATTAGTACGATGTGGCCATGATTTAACTTAAACAACTAAACGAATGAGTACGATGTGGCCACGATTTAACTTAAACAACTAAATGAATGAGTACGATGTGGCCACGATTGAACTCAAATAACAAAACGAATTAGTACGATGTGGCCACGATTTAACTTAAACAACTAAACGAATTAGTACGATGTGGCCACGATTTAACTTAAACAACTAAACGAAATAGTACGATGTGGCCACGAGTTAACTTAAGCAACTAAACGAATGAGTACGATGTGGCCACGATTTAACTTAAACAACTAAACGAATTAGTACGATGTGGCCACGATTTAACTTAAGCAACTAAACGAATGAGTACGATGTGGCCACGATTTAACTTAAAAAACTAAACAAATGAGTGCGATGTGGCCACGATTTAACTTAAACATGTAAAACGAATGAGTACGATGTGGCCACGATTTAACTTAAGCAACTAAACGAATGAGTACGATGTGGCCATGATTTAACTTAAACAACGAAACGAATGAGTACGATGTGGCCACGATTTAACTTAAACAACTAAATGAATGAGTACGATGTGGCCACGATTTAACTTAAGCAACTAAACGAATGAGTACGATGTGGCCACGATTTAACTTAAACAACTAAACGAATGAGTACGATGTGGCCACGATTTAACTTAAACAACAAAACGAATTAGTACGATGTGGCCACGATTTAACTTAAACAACTAAACGAATTAGTACAATGTGGCCACGATTTAACTTAAACAACGAAACGAATTAGTACGATATGGCCACGATTTAACTTAACGAAACGAATTAGTACGATGTGGCCACGATTTAACTTAAACAACGAAACGAATTAGTATGATGTGGCCACGATTTAACTTAAACAACGAAACGAATTAGTACGATGTGGCCACGATTTAACTTAACGAAACAAATTAGTACGATGTGGCCACGATTTAACTTAAACAACTAAATGAATGAGTACGATGTGGCCACGATTTAACTTAAACAACTAAACGAATGAGTACGTTGTGGCCACGATTTAACTTAAATAACTAAACGAATTAGTACGATGTGGCCACGATTTAACTTAAACAACTAAACGAATGAGTACGATGTGGCAACGATTTAACTTAAACAACGAAACGAATGAGTACGATGTGGCCACGATTTAACTTAAACAACTAAACGAATTAGTACGATGTGGCCATGATTTAACTTAAACAACTAAACGAATGAGTACGATGTGGCCACGATTTAACTTAAACAACTAAATGAATGAGTACGATGTGGCCACGATTGAACTCAAATAACAAAACGAATTAGTACGATGTGGCCACGATTTAACTTAAACAACTAAACGAATTAGTACGATGTGGCCACGATTTAACTTAAACAACTAAACGAATGAGTACGATGTGGCCACGATTTAACTTAAACAACTAAACGAATGAGTACGATGTGGCCACGATTTAACTTAAACAACTAAACGAATGAGTACGATGTGGCCACGATTTAACTTAAACAACTAAACGAATGAGTACGATGTGGCCATGATTTAACTTAAGCAACTAAACGAATGAGTACGATGTGGCCACGATTTAACTTAAACAACTAAACGAATGAGTACGATGTGGCCACGATTTAACTTAAACAACTAAACGAATGAGTACGATGTGGCCACGATTTAACTTAAACAACTAAACGAATGAGTACGATGTGGCCACGATTTAACTTAAACAACTAAACGAATTAGTACGATGTGGCCACAATTTTAACTTAAACAACTAAACGAATGAGTGTGATGTGGCCACAATTTAACTTAAACAACTAAACGAATGAGTACGATGTGGCCATGATTTAACTTAAACAACTAAACGAATGAGTACGATGTGGCCATGATTTAACTTAAACAACTAAACGAATTAGTACGATGTGGCCACGATTTAACTTGAACAACTAAACGAATTAGTACGATGTGGCCATGATTTAACTTAAACAACTAAAAGAATTAGTACAATGTGGCCACGATTTAACTTAAACAACTAAACGAATTAGTACGATGTGGCCACGATTTAACTTGAACAACTAAACGAATGTGTACGATGTGGCCACGATTTAACTTGAACAACTAAACGAATGAGTACGATGTGGCCATGATTTAACTAAACAACTAAACGAATTAGTATAATGTGGCCACGATTTAACTTAAACAACGAAAGGAATTAGAAAATGTGGCCACGATTTAACTTAAACAACAAAACGAATTAATACAATGTGGCATAAAACACAACACAGATTGTTTTATATATATTTTCCATTAGAATAACTGTAAAGCTGGGCTGAAAGTGGGTGATAGGAAGTGATGTGGGCGGCAGTAATCTGGTATTATCCTGCCACACAGCAGCTGCTGTTGGTTAATGTGTGTATGTGTGTTTGCTGAAGATTCACCGTGATGGACCACATACTGAAACACTTCATACTGCACCATAATGTACAACTAGAAAATACAGTGACTCAACTTTATGAAGCCTGATTACAAAAACAAAACACATGTCCCAAGCACACAATTATAATGATGCTCGCATAATAATTTTATGTAGCCTATATGACAGACTTGTGTTGCACATGTTGCAATCTACAATTTTTTTTCTTTTTGAAGTGATTCCAATCATATTTCAAACTATTCATTTTCAAAATCGTCATGTCGAACAGTGCTCATCTGAAGTGTCTCAGCTAAAGGGAATAATCCATCATTTATCCACTTTAATATATCGGCCAGGCCGATAAAGATAACACCAAAAATGAACATATATCGGCCGATACCGATATGGTGGCCGATATACTGTGCATCCCTATATGAAAGTGTACTCTCTTTAAGTGCACTTAAGAGGACTTTTATTTTATTAATGTAATCTGTCAGTACACATACACAAATATACATACAAGTGGATATTCACCACAACTAAGTGCACTTCTTTTCCACAAGGGTGGTGATAATGAGGGTCCCCTGGACTTGATCTTGCATGTGTGCTGTGTTTGTGTCAGCCGTGAATGTGTTTCCTGCAGTGTGTGCACACACAGGTCTAGTGGCGGATATAACTGTGTTTATGTTCACATTCCTTCTTGGTCTCATTGGGGTAATGACACAGATATCTGTGGCATGCTGTTAGGCAGGCGTTGTGATAGGGAGATGGGATGCCCCTACAAAAGGGAAGAAGGATATTCTCGTAAACTAGCCGAATATCAAAGACAAGCGACACATGCATTCTGCCTTAAAACAGCCACGCATCGAGACCAGTTTGGCTGAACTTTCCGTCCAAAATACACTAAAGCTAACAAACCTGCCTGGTTAATTCCACTCGTGACAGCTCTACAAACAACATTCCAGAGGGTCGGAATTCTGTGTCCCAGAATCCGGTCTGCCGCAGTATTCCTGGGATTCAGGGGTGACCGAAGGCACTGCCTGGCCTACACAAACATGCTCTATTCCTGCTTAGAGCGATTAGCTCGGAAAGAATGCGTTTGAGGGAGCCTGTTTGCTCCTGACTGTGTGCATGTAATCCCATCATTTCACAACGCTATCTGCTTCCATCTGTATTGCACATATTGACACGACCCTTAACTCTGTTCCTCAGGATCGGTCCAGGATGTATGACAGCTTGAACATGCATTCGTTGGAGAGCTCCCTGATCGACATCATGAGGGCGGAGCAGGACCCTTTGAAGGGTAAGATATATTTCCTAATCATGGTGCTTGTGTCATGAGAGTCTTATAAGGCTTTGGAAGACAGACTAAATGTACATTGCGGAAGTAGAGGTTCACATATAAGGTCTGTCTTCATCACTGTCTGAGAAGAACCAGCATTTTGTACTGATTTAGCTTATTTTCTGTACTTTTGATTCATTCATATCATTTAGAGGGTTGCATTGAGCTTTGTGATTCTAGCCACTTTTGGTTCTATAGATAAATGTTTCTTAATATCAAAAAGTGAGCTTATAAAATTGATAATTTTGGCTCTTAAATCTGATTAGATGATGCTCAAAGGGGTTGCAAAATACGCACACCTATGGACACACAACAGTTAAATTAGGATAATAATGTACTTTTTTTGACAGTGTCTTGCAACAGTTTTTCATTAATACATTATTCTGATAATAAATAAGCGATTTGAAGCTCGGTGAAATAGTGGATTTTAACATGGGAAAAGTAAATATTTTGCAATATTCAACCATTCTTGTTACTCAAAAAAGTATTGTTATTATATTTCATCAAGAGCAACTTCCCTTGTGAAAAAGAATACACTTTTAAAGAGTCGCCTTCTTGTTATGAAAATAATATACTTTAAATGAATATACATAAAAAAGAATGTAATGTTTTCTGACACTTTGCAATTTACTTGCAATGGAATTCAAATCTATTTTAGTTTAAATGTATATTAAATGCAATTATCTAAACTTAAGTGGGTCAAAAACACTCTTAAGAAGGACATTTTTATATGTAATTTCATAATTACTTCTATTTCTCGCACATGCCATGTGGAAGGAAAATAGATATTGTGGCCAGGTCTATTAATTTGTTCCCCTGTTTAAGTTCAGTCAGTTACATTTAATTTAGTTCTGTTTTGTGAAAGTCATGAAAGTGTGCTCTCTTTAAGTACACCAAAGTGGCCTTCATTACAATTATAATATCTGTAAGTACAGTTTTAAAAATATATATACTTTTAAGATTTGAAGTACACTACAAGTGAATATTCATTAAAAGTGTGTGCACTTCTCTACCCCTGAAACGACTTTCCCTTTTGCATTACATCACAAACCCCTCTTAGTTTTCAACCCTTCTCCTTCAACCACCTCTGTCCGTTCTGGTATCTTACGCCCACTTTTCACAATCCAGACAATTCCTGACAGACAAGTTCCCTTTTACATTTTTGTTTAAATCATTTTTCACATAGAATATCTTATTGTAAAATAGGTTGTTACAGCATTTTATGTTGGAGGTTTCAAGCACTAACTTAAAGTACTCATGAAGTTGAAAGTTTAATAGCACCTAATCAGGGTAAGAATCGTGGCACTGCCTCTCATGGCCTTTTGCTTAATTTGGGCCCAAGCATCGTTGTGTCCACAGTGGCTCAGAGAAACGAGGTCCTCGGTTTCTTCCAGAGTTTGCATGTTCTCCTGTGTCTACGAGTGCTCTGGTTTCCCACACAATCCAAAAACATGCAGTATAGGTGAATTGGAGATGCTAAATTGTCCGTAGGTTTGAATGCGTGCATGCGGGTGTGCGTGTGCGCGTGTGTGTGTCCCCATGCCATTTAATTGGGAGTGTTGGGGAAAGACCTGGTGACCTACCCCAGACAAATTCACGGACAGTCTCTCATCGCGTATGGCAGGAGATATGGGCCATAGAAAGAATGACCAAGAGTCAGATAGGACTGAAATGGTTAATGAATGAATGGATGATTGTTTGTGTGTTGAGTCCCAGCCTCACGGTGTGTGTGGTACTGTGTATCTGGGTGTGGCACTGCGCTACAGTCTCTCAGTCTCTCACTGGAGCCTCTCGCTCAGCCTGCTGGAGCAGATGGACCAGACACATGGAACGGCACTCACTGCAGAGACCGAGAGAGAGGGAAGGGCGTGGGTATACGGGCTATATTTAGCTCATGCCACCCTGTGTGTGACAGATAAAGGACAGGAGAGTGAATGGGGCTCTCTACAGCTTCCACAGGCCCTCTTTTAAAGGGGTCATGACATGGATATTTTTATTATTTTAATATGTTCCTTGAGATTAACTTCTAATGTTATTAAAGTTTTTGCACAAAAAACAAATATATGTGAGGAAAAAGGATTATTTTCAACCCTCACTCTAAATGATCGGTTTTTAAGGCATGGCTCCTTTAAGGCTTGTCAGTAAACGGCCACTGTTATGATTGGCTGACGTCATCGCATAGGAAACAGTATCAACGTCTACTCACTAGTCCACATGATTAAGTGTTTTGAATACATTATCCATATCAAAACGTAATTTACAGACAAAGCATTATGAAATCTTTACTTGCGTTTTGTGATGCAGCTGCTGTCAGATTCAATACAGCTGACAATAAGTTTCTCTGCGAACTCTCCATTACACTGTGCCTCGATTACAAAACTAAATGCCCTGAACAAACATATAATCCTCAGACGAGATCCGGGACGCCATTAAATTAAACCATCCACTTTTTTCTGATGCTAGGATCCTTCTGAAGTCTGTACACAAATGAGTAAAATAGCTGTTTAAATTGGACGAGTCAAAATGAACGTTTTTTGTCCTCTTCCATTTGTCCTGTTGTCGACAGACTCAAGTGTGTGAGGTATTTCAGAAACTGAACGCACATCTGGTGCGATGATGTATAACTATTCGTTGATGTCTTGCTCTGGAGGCAGTAATGTGCAAATATATTTGCCCGTGTGACGTCACAGATCCCGCAATATCAAGAAAGACGTTTTAAACTATGAAACTTACAGGATGGTACAAAGACCACTAATATATCAAAAGATCAAGGCAAATTTGATTTCTCATGTCATGACCCCTATAAAGTCAGTGTGAAATCAAAATTCACCTTTTTTACTTAAATCTCGATCATGGTCTAGTTTTGCATAATTAATAATGCAGCCTTTCTAAAATATTGGCGCAGTTAAAACTGTGATTTAAAGACAGCATGAAACAGAAGTTGAGCTAGTCTTTTCTTCCCTATTGTGACGTATATTCTGGAACAAGAACAAATGTGGGCGGGGCTTGATTTTGTCCATGAGGAATTGATTGGATGCTTGTGGTTTGCTATTGGTGGATCTTATGTGAGTGACAGGTTATAGTCCCGCCCCCCAGTAAACATCATCAGAGAAGAGATGAGCTGATAGAGGGAGGGGAAGTTACTTTGATTGAGTTATAAAATAAATACAAAAATAATAATGATGTGCACGGATTGATAATTTATAATAAATACTGCAATATTCTTTAAAAAAAAACAAGAATTTTGAACAAAGAATAAAAGCAAATAACAATATGATATAGAAATATTATTATTTGGATTCACTGAGATGCTCTGGGATATCCTGTTTCAGTCAGGAATATCTCATTATGGAAATATTACAGCTTTCAAATGCCATTTCATGTTGACTTTAATCTGGGAATTGCGGGTTAACAGTAGGAAACCACCAAATTATCTAAATGTTTTAGTAGTTGTGTTGTAGCTAAGCTACCTGTGCATTACCCTTAGCTTTTCTAACATTGCCGACGTTCGCTTAATCGAACAGATCGTGGGAGATGTGCTGAGCGAACCACTCCTGAGAAACATGCTCAATAAACGAAGGCTCAGTTAATGGGTCGTCACGAGTGTTTGCCAGCATCAGGGAATGTGCTGACACTAGCTGAAGCGCTCAAAACAACACACCGCTGTTGAAATATTAAACACTTGGCAGAGATACCGGACCACTTCCAGTATTGGTTTGTCTTGTGATGTTATTGTATGTAATCACAAAGCAGACGAAACGAAACAATAGTTTGATTGACCATGGAAGGACGATGAGAGCTCTGTAAAACATTGTAATTGTCTCAGGAGCTTCTGCGTTTAATAATTGGACAACAGATGGTGTGTGTGTGTGTGTGTGTGTGTGTGTGTGTGTGTGTGTGTGTGTGTGTGTGTGTGTGTGTGTGTGTGTCTGGGCGTTTTCTAAAAAAATCTGTCAGGCTAGATTAGGGATAAATCTCAAGACATCATGTCCAGGTCACATTTCAGCCCCGAAATCAAACAGAAAAATATTTTGAATACATTTTGCATAAAGAAAATTAAGTTTTTATAGTTTCTGTTTTTTTTTATTTAAAAAAAAAGAACAATATATTTTTTCTTTACAAAAGACAACATTTACATCTACAAATCTAGAAATCAAGAGTAACTCCATAAATACATAAAAACTCTTGCTTGAAAACAATGCCACACAATGCAAACAGTTAATGACTGGTTTGTTGTCTTCAAATTGTTTTTACTGGTGCTTTCAAGATGATTTTTGCAATTTCAACAAATCCTTGTCTATGTTAGCAGGCTAGATAACATTACCTGGGAATTTGCCAAAACTTTGCAGAATTTGCAGATTTTGCAACAACAAATACAGAACACATCACAGAAAACCAAACATTTAAGTGTGTAACACCGTCCGGGCCCCTTGATCTGACCGGGCCCTTGGAATCATCCTAACATCCCTCCAATGTTACAGAGTCTCCGACAGCCACACATTCAAAGGGAATTTGTCTGTGTCTTAAGTGCTCACATGTTAAACTGGGATGTGTCATGTGACAGATCTTCTGATTCTCTCTGTTTACGTCTGTCATGTGACTGGGGTCAAACTTAAGGATGACCTTAATAACACAGCAAAGCTAGTGCATCATTGCTAGAAACATTCCTCATGAGAGACAGGGGCTCTGTTTCAAAACCCATTGAGCCCCGTTCACACTAAGAATGATAACTATATTAGCTCCACACCAGCAAACCACAACGTTCTGTGTATTATGTTATTGTTTTAATATATGTTATTATTGTATTATACAGTTTTGCTGCAGTTTTGTCGTCTGCCACTTTAAATGCCCTAGCCAAGTTCTGATTGGCTGTCAATGTTTTTATCGTTAATCAGCTAGAAAAAAAAAAAAAAATCTGAAAGTGATTCCAGTGATGTCGTTCATCTGTGTTATTAACATAATAACTGTGGTGTGGACCTCACTGTTCTCATAAAATTAAAACGATTATTAAAATGTTGTAGTTATTGATATAGTTATCATCCATTGTGTGAATGGGCCTTTAATAAAGTGCATTAGTGCCGGCGGCTTTGGTCCTGGAAGTATTTTTGTTCCATTCATTTTTCCCATAGGGGTCCATTAACAACCTCTGAGTTCACAGCAGTTCTGTCTTTAAAGGTTTATAAGTTATCGTTGAAAATCTATTTTCCTATGGAAAAAAGGAAATGAGTTTTTTACTTCAGGGGCTGTTGCATAAACCAGTTAGAAAGTTAGAAACCAATTTTTTTTTCTTTAAGACTGTTCATAGCTTTTTTAAATCAGTTACATAAAAACGTAGATTAGCCTAATTTAATACCGAAAAGTAAAACTGACTGCCCCTGACTAACTGCTAGTGGGTCACACTAGAACTTAAGACACTGTCTTAACATAATGGCTATGTTTATACAACCGGCCCAGGAACACGACTGTTGCGCTCTATCGCTGATTTGGATGCTAGCTTCAAAACGGCAGGGAAAGCATCACTCTTTATGTAAAGCGCATGAGAGAAACAACTCACTATTCATTCTCTGTTTTTAGCATAATGCTAAGCTAATGATATGATTTTCTAAGCATAAAAATGCAAAGGTTGTTCTGGTCTGTTCCACCGAGTTCGTAACAGTGCAATCTGGGTTTGCCTTCTCGAGATGTCTTAACGCTGCTCCCTACCCTACATAGGCAGCTCTCTAGGTGTTGTAAGATTGACACATGGCTCCACGTTTCACACTGCTCTCTCTCTTCTCTCATGTTCAGGCCGTGTGGGATGTCCCCACCCCGGCGCTGATGGCCTACTCATGCTCAATGGTAATTATGACAGTGAGCTACAGTTTTCTGTTTTTCTTCTATCTGTAATATGCCTGTGTGTAGCAGAGGCCATCTTGAGAAAAAGATGGGAATCTGGGAATCTAGATGTGTTTGATTTATCACTATGAAGTTACTATTCCAACTGATGATGTGACATACTCTTGTACTGTGTGTGTTAGCATGACTGGATGTCTGTTAGCATCCAAACCTCAACTACTATTATTATAGTAGTTATAATGCTATTTAATTGTTAGAGAAATGCTGCTAAACCTTTTAACTTTCTGCATAGTCTGAAGAACATTGAAGGTCACCTTTGGACCACAAGCAATTATTTTAAAGAAGATTTTAAGGAAGGGTTTTATGTTTCATAATTGAGGCCCCACTGTAGTTTGAGGCTTGATGTCTTCATCTGTCAATCTGAAAGACTCTGCATGTTCTCAAGTCTTTCACGTGTTAGGTCATATAACCACAGTTGGCTCACTTTGCCACTCTCAAATGTTCTCGTTTAACTCATTTATGTTTGTGTCATATTGCTGTCGTAATATTATGTTACAGATACTTTCGCATTTGAATTATGTCGTAATGGAATTTCAACCATTTTGCATTTTATGCATAGTGTATTGCAGTGACCAATCAGCTCGCTGTATCCAGAGGGCTCCGTCCATTTTTAGCCAGCGTGACTGAACTCTTGCTCATTTGTGTTTGGCTACGCTCGGTTTAGATCACAGTCTCTGAAGCCTCGCAAAATTGTGGTTTGCTCTCTTGTGATGCCATATTTCAGAAACAGCTGTTGCTTTCTTTTTTGGATAATTGGATCATCATAGATTATACTCTAAAAATAACTGTGATTGTAGCCAAAAGGCTTCATTTTGTTTGCTTTGTGTCTTTAATCAGTGGTGTTTACCAAGACAAGCATCACTATTACTATGGCACATATTAAGGGTTAGTAATCTGAACTAACTCCTAACCACAAGCATTACACATACGATATTAGTCTAACGGACCCCCCACAGATTTACACTGATGGATTGACCTGAGCCATATCTATCCATTTGGGAATGGAGTTGGAAAAATATCAACTGATATATCGACCTTGGCAATATGTCATTCGACCACTACCCTGTAAAAAAAAAAAGTAAAAAAATAAGGCAACATATCACTCTCAACTTTTAAAGTTAGCTCAACAAATTTGCTCCAATTAAAGTCAACTTAAATACTTTTGTTCATCTAATCATTAACAGTCTTTTCAACTTATTTCTTTTTTGTCAAGGCTACTACAGAATGTTTTGCATTTAGCAATGCAAGCAGCTACAATCCTTGTTTTTTCATCTCCATCTTTGATATTTAAAGCTAACTTCATGACATGACCATTATTTGCCTCTTAAAACTATACTGTTAAAAAAATATTTTCTTGATTTGTTATCACAACTTTTATCTTTTGCCAAACTTAGATAATGTGGTTCAGATAGCATAATATTTGGAGTTTCTATTCATCAAAACTCAAAAAAATCGCAACATTGTTCAATGTAAAATTGTTTGTTCAGATAACTCAATTTCGAAAGTTGGGACAACATTTGGACAAGTTTTGGACAAAAACTAAGTAAGGTCACCAAAATAACTTTTGAAAAGAACACTTAGCACTTATCTTGTCCACTTTCCGCTGCTCGCGTGACATATTAAGCTAATGTCCGTGTACGCTCTTAAACAATAAATTCTGTTAGAATTATACGATTTATAAACATAAATACACAAAAAAAGTGTACGAGGTTCGAGGTCATTATTCAAAATGCCTTCTGTCATTCCATCCCTTGATAATTATTATATTATTTATATAATGTACTAGACATACACATAGGTTACAAATAGATAAAAGTTCTTTATTGGCATCGATGGTTCCATATAGAACCTTTTATCATCCATGGAAACTTTCCAGTGCACAAAAGGTTCTGGTGGAAAAGGGTTCTTTAGATTCTTATTCTTCACTCTAAGAACTGTTCACTTAAAGGTTATTTTAGGAACCAAAAATTGTTCTTCTATTGCATCACTGCAAAAAACCCTTTTTGTAACTTTTATTTTTAAGTGTGCACAGTCCGCGTGCAGCCAGATTTTCACGTCTGTTCTGACAACAGCGCATATGCACGTGATTTGATAGTTTAAAAAGAAAGGTCCTCTTATAGACTGTGTTCATCTGCACTCACGGGTATTGGAGTGTACTTTGAAAGGCTTGAAACACTTATTTTATATCAAAGTGAAGTGTAGATAAAAATATTTGGGGCAAAAGATGGGTAATGGGATTGGCACGAACCTGAGCATGTTCATAGCCCTCTGTACCACAGCTTTGACAGACGTATATGTGCTGTTGAACTGGTTTTGCAGCTAGTTTGGGTCACATGAGCGAGAAGGACGTGTGCTAGTATAGATCACATGATTTCTAAGAGCAGTCACTAATGTTAGTCAGTTGATCCACTGGAACATGTGCTGTCTGTCATGTGATTATGTGGAGTGACACAGTGGGAAAGGGTTTTCTGGAATATTGTGCTTTGAGGAATGACAGCAGCGAGGCTTCATTCTTGTTTCTTCACTTGGTATAAAAAAAAAAGGCACTCCTCTTAAGAGAAGCTATCACAGTTAAAATTTTGAGCACAACCTTTACATTGAACTTTCAGTCATCTGAAAAGACCAGTTTACTGGTTTTGATGCTGGTCTAGCTAGGGGTGGGCGGTGTAACCGGTTACATTTTTTTTTAAATGCCATTCATGTCAGTTTAAACAGTCGTGATTGTTGAGAAATTAAGTAAGCCGCAGTAACTATTTTATGTTTCGACAAATTCATATGAATTTGTATGACTTCATTCGTACATTTTCGAAAGGTTAGTTTTAGGTTGATGCTAACTTTTTTTTTTTTATACAATTCATATGTTTTTCTCTAAATCACATTGTACGAATTTGGAGTAAAATCAGCTGGCGCTTAAATGGTCAAATGCACACAAACATTTGTCTAAATGCTTGTCTTGGCAAGAATACACATAAACACAGTCAGTGTCTTTATCGTAAACAGCTGATGTGTGTCAGTATACTGGATCGGGTTATTAGGTCTTAAAGTGACAGTGGCCTAATAGAAAAAAATAACTTCGTAGCTTTAATTTTTTGTTTAATACAGTGAAGACTATGCAGTGTTTTAATTTACTTTCAACTTCTGTATTATCTCTTACCTGAAATACTTATCTGTTTTTATTTAACTGTTACTGAAGGTGTGTTTACACTTGGCATGTTTGGCTGGATTAAAACGAACTCTGGTGCGATTGCTCTGTTAGTGCGTTTCATTTGAATAAGTGTGAAGCTGCCGTCTGAACCCTGGTGCCACCAAACAAGAGGACCAAGGATGAGACTGGTGCGGTTCGACAACTCAACACGGACCAAAGACATGTAAACGAACCAAGCCCAGGACATGATGTCACAAGATGCGACCCTAAAATGCTCCAGCATTCCTGTTTTTTCTCACTATAGTCATATTGTGTTCCCTTCACAGTTCAGTACAGGATCAGAACCGCGTCTCCTCACAGCAGATCTTCATTTGTGTGACGGAGGGATTCCTGACGCTGTTTTGTCTCATTTACACGTTTTATAAGCTCTTCTCGAGTTCTCAGCTGTTCAAAATACCATCATATGTATCTACACACATACAACAAGCGCTTTTATCCCAGAACACAGCATTATTCTGGATGTTCGGCAAGTTCTGTGACGAAATATACATCATAAAAGCCGACCAATCAGGTTGTGAACATACAGTATCCCTGTGCCTTTAGGTTTGGTATCTTTAGGTTCAGCGTTAAAATGCCAATGTGAATGCTAAGCGGACAAGGACTAAATGTTTAAAAAAAAATTTGGTCAGGATCAAGCGAACCGAATTACAAGTGTGAACACACCCTAACATTAATTAGGCTAGTATTAGTTTTTGCTGTGGTATTAAAATTGGTATCGCCTTGTGACTTTTTACTGGTGTCAAAAAGCTTGGTGTCTCAACAGCCTTATTTCCTGCAGAAAAAAAAAAATATATATATCATGATAAATATCGTTGTATGTGACATTTTGGTCACATCGCCCATTCTTAGGTCTAGCCATGATGAGCCATGCTGTACTGAACATTTCATCCATAAACCTTTATCTGTTTTTACACAATCATGAAGTTAAACGTTCAGTCAGCTGTTTCATAGTGTTCTGTATTGTTTCTGTTCACATGCAGCCAGGAGCTATGGGAGACGACGAGGTAAAATCAACTCTGTTCATCACGCTATCTGTGTTAGCATGGCAACATTTTATGTGTCTGTGTACAGTGCTCATGCTGTGACATTTCTATCTTCATTGACCACTAGAAATAACTTGATCAGTTTATCGGTGTAATCACCGTGTAGTCATACGTGTGTTTTTGAGGCTTATGATGACTGAGAACTGCGCAGTTCATGATGCAAACAGGCATTATTGACACACATACAATAATTATACTGGCATTATATATCTATCTCGGGGGGTCTGATCACAACTGAACAGCGCTGGTCACAAGTGTGAACCGGGTTCAGATTGATCTGATCTCTCAAACCACATTCAGAGTTAGTCCGAGACAAATGTGCTACGATAAACGAGTTTGTGTCTTATTGCACCTTATGGTGCGTTCACGTGCTATGGAAAATATTATATTTTCCACTTGTGAACTGGTATTTACCTGTGTTGCGTTCAAGTGCTTTTGTTGTCGTAATGTGGTAAAAAGATGGAGATCCAGACCTGTTATTTAGCTAAAACTATTTTAGATTGCTTAAGTCATCTGCTACAGCAAGAAGATGATTTATCAAAACTCAAACGGTAAATAATATGCTGTATATTTTCTAGATCATGAACAGTACATATTTTTACCATTCACGACTCTCGCGTTGCTCTCCGCCATTTTGAAAACGTCAAAGGTTATCTCATCTCGGCAACTCGTGCATCAAAATATTCTACGAGCTGCCCAGTGGAAAATACCACATGAGAGGGTGTTCATGTGCATTTTCCACGTCGGCTTTTGGTATTTACCATAATTACCATAGCACGTGAACGCACCATTAGACATAAATAACCACTTACTAACATGATGTATATTGTTTTGACACTTTCCCGTGTCAGAAGATGCCGTTTGAGATGCATAATGAAGATCAGATCACCCAAGATGGATGATACCATGGGTGTCTCACCTGTCATTCACTCTTTAACAGGACGCTCCTCCCTCTTCCCCATCGACGACGGTCTCCTGGACGACGCCCATGGCAACCAGGGTGTCCCGGGGGTCCTGGGCTCTCCTCACTGTTACCCCCATCAGAACGGGGAGCGCATCGAGAGGTTCTCCCGCAAAGTGTTTGTGGGTGGCCTGCCCCCCGACATCGATGAAGGTTCGGGAACTGTCACGCTTGCATTCATGGGAGATATTTGTAACGTACACACATGTAATTGTATGTGATGTTTAAAATGCCATGTCACATTTTTCAAAATCAACAATATTATATTTTAAACATTTTAATTAGTTAATTAATTAATGTATTTATTTACAGAGGTTTTTGAAAATATTTTATATTTGTAGACCTCTTTGAATGGCAGTCCAATTAATAAAAAAATATTACAATAATTAATTATAAAATGATATTATATTATATTATATTTATATTAAATAATTTATAATAATGGATTCTGAAAATGTTATGTTATTTTATTATATAATAATAATAATAATAGTATGATTATATGATATTTCACTCCATCTAGATGTTTTTGAAGGCAGCTTTTGTTTGTATACCTCTCTGTTTGGGAAGTCCAATTAATTGGATTAATTAAACAAATATATATAATAATTATACAATTCTATTCTATTCTATTACAGAATTAATAGAATCTGTTATAATGGATTCTAAAAATTATATTTTATTTTATAATATTACATTTCGCTTATATTATATATTAATTATTATTATAGAATTTATAATAATGGATTCTAAAAAAAATATTTTATAATATTACATTTCCCTTATATTATATTATATATTTATTATTATTATAGAATTTAAAAAAATAGATTTTTTATGTAATATTGTATTTCCTTTCGTCTAGATGTTTTTGAAAGCAGTTTTTGTTTGTTTACCTCCTCTCTGCCTGCTAGTCCAATGAATTGGATTAATTAAAACAATTTAATATAATAACTAATTCTAAAATTTATATTATATTATATTATATTATATTATATTATATTATATTATATTATATTATATTAACTCAGTCTATATGTTTTAGAAAGCAGGAACCTCTTCACTCCTTGTCACCTGTTCTTACACTCTCTGGTTTCGTCTTTTTTACTATAAAGCTCTGATCCACAGTCTTTCAGATGTACAAAAGACTTCGCAAACCTGTTTCAGTCTTGCCCTGAAGCCACTGAAATCTTTCTGACATCTCTCTGGTAGCAGATTACTTGATAACAGCACTGAGACACATAAAACCCAAAGCAGATCAAAAAACCAAAGCAGAACAAAATGGCTGCCGCTGATGAGAGATGTTGATTTACTGTCAGTCTGAAGAGAATTTGACCTGATTCAAATATCTTGCAGATATATTGATCAGAGCCACACCGAAAAATAATGCAAAAGACTTTTACCCAATGTTTGATTCTCCTCTACTCATGCAGATTAAAATCATTATGTTAAAATCATTACTACAAGTGTTCCTGAAGCTCTCTCTGATTCTCAGTTTCTCATCTTTCACACAGATGAAATCACAAGCAGTTTTCGGCGCTTTGGTCACCTGGTTGTTGACTGGCCGCACAAAGCAGAGAGCAAGTCTTACTTCCCTCCTAAAGGTACGTCTAGAAAAATCACCGCATTAATGGAAATCCAGGATCTGCATGTACACGCTGCACTGTGATTATTACTGTTTTGTAAAATAACAGTAAACTCTGAGACATCAAAACCCTCCTATACTTTATCTTCATGAAATTTGCCATCCTTTGATTGACGGATGGACGGTGTGGTGGGCTTTTGTCTAGGTTACGCCTTCCTCCTGTTTCAAGAGGAGAGCTCAGTGCAGGCCCTGATCGAAGCCTGTCTGGAGGAGGATGGCAAACTCTACCTGTGTGTGTCCAGCCCCACCATCAAAGACAAGCCTGTGAGTCCACATACTGGGCCCTGTTTTAAAGATCTAAGCACATGGTCTAAAGCGCACGGCGCAAGTGCATTTAGCGCGAGTCAGAATCCACTTTTGCTAGTGTAACGATAGAAAAAGAAAAAAAAGGTCGGCGCTCCCGGTGCATGGTCTAAAAGCGTTGTCCCTGTTCTCTTAATGAGTAATGGGTGTGTTTTGGGCATAACGTGCAATTAACCTATCAGAGTCTCATCTCCCATTCCCTTTAAAAGCAAGTTGCGCTCGCGCTATGGCGGATTCAATATTTACACGGCGTGAAAACTGAACGCTTTTCTAGCGAGGAAACGGATCTGCTCGTGCGCAAGGTTAAAGCTCAAGCAGAACATCTACGGCACAAGCCAGATTCACCATATCTTTAACATTGTAATCCTTTTATTTTTAATACTTGGCATGTTTGTGTGCTGCTGCGGGTCCCTGTGTGTGTAATAAGCAGAGTGTGTGCACGCTGTGCACCCGCCTATAGACGCACATTACTAATGCGCTCTTTAAATAACAAAAAAAATATTGCGCCACTGACTTTAGACCAGGTTTTAGTTGGTCAATGGCGCAGTCTATTTCAGTGCCTCAAAATAGCAACGCGACAGCAATGCGCCAGAACACATCTCGTATTCAGACCGGCAGCCCATGGGGGAACAGATGGGCGCAAATGCATTTGATATTTGAATAACTTGGCGCAGGACGTGAAAATGAAAACTGCGTCAGGCTGAAACTAGCAAAAAAACACTTTTTGTATGATACGGTCTTTTCAGGGGTCTGGGCATGATTTTTGGCCCATATGTGAACTCCAATCGATCTCAGACCTTTTAAAAGTGAACCGAGGGAGGCGGTCTGAATACAGCTTGCTTTCAGCTGACACTGAACTAGATCCAAAAAGCAACAGTATGAACACAAAGAGGTCTGAGGGTGCTTTCACACCTGCCTCATTTAGTTCGGTTGAATCGCACTAGAGTTCGTTTTCCCCCTTGGTGCGGTTCGTTTGGGCAGGTGTGAAAGCAGCAATCGCACTCGGGTGCGCACCAAAAGCGGACCAAATAAGACCAAATGACCAAATAGCGGACAAGCGAACTCTGGAGCGGTTCGTTTGTGGTGAGAACGTGATCCGACCTCGAACAGACCCAACTGCCAAAAAACTGCGCATTTTTGGACTAAACCAGCTGCCGTAGTCAAACAAAATTATTATTTCTAAAGATTGTCAATAGCGCTCCCTTTAAGCCATGACTGACTATTCTGCACTCTCACTAAAACCTTATCATAAACACTGAAGTTGTCCGCACTGCACAGTGAATTTCTTATTTATATCGTGTCTAGACTTTGTTGTTTATGGGGGGATTTGCGAAAGGATAAAGCTCTGATTCTGAACATACATTGTGAGCGAATTCTCCGCATGTCTGCCGGATTTTCCTCTTTGTTTACTTCCGGGAGTTCTGTTGGAATTTTCCCGCACGTTAATTCTGACCAATCTAAGTGCAGACACATCTGGCCAACGAGTGATGTGGATGTAGTCACGTGACTGCATTTTGGTTCGTTTCATCAACTCATCAACTGATTCGGACCAGAGCAATCAGTGTGGTGTGAAAAGGAACCAAAACGCCTGAAAATTATACAAAGTATAATTTTTCGCCCTTAGTCCGGACCAAATGAACCGAACTACAGGTGTGAAAGCACCCTGAGACCACATTCCTACTTAAGTGGACCAAAAAAGGATCAGAGTCCTCTTTCAGGGACAGTGTAAACGTAAAGAGAACTGGGTCCTTTTTCACCTGGTTCACCTCTTGGTCCACTTACAGGAGTCTGAGTTCGGTTCTTGTTAAAGAGGACTCAAGTGTGAAAACACCCTTAATATCTATTTAAACCGAATGTGACACAGCAAAACATCAGTTTGTGTAAAGAGAACTTCAGTTCTTCAGAACAGAGAATAAACACACGCCACTGGGTTTTAAAGAAGTGTTTTTTTTTTGCTTTGGGACAGCTCTGATCTTGAATATGCTCTGACTGTGAAATAGAAGTACACTTCAGCATACTTGTTACAGAAATATTATATTTAAGTGCAAACTGAATGTACTGTCTCCGGACACTTGATTACATGTTATTTACAATTAAATAAAAATGTATTATAGTTTAAATGTATATTAAATTCATGCTTTTTAACACTTAAGTAGAACTTTAGTACATATTTAAATGTAATTTCCTAATTACTTCTATTGAAGTATGGTTAAAGTGTACTGCTAAATGTACTGAAAAGCATTTATGGTGAACTAAGATACACTTTAATGTCATTTCTATTGTGTGTCATGTATTTAAATTTAAATATATATGTAATTACTTATTTTTAATAATAAATTTAGTACATTTAGCAATTTAGCAATTTATAAGACACATGCCTTTGGTGTGAGAGACCCGGGTTCGAATCCACTGTGAGACACCAATGTGTCCCTGAGCAAGACACTTAACCCCTAGTTGCTCCAGAGGCGTGCGACCTCTGAAATATAGCAATTGTAAGTCCCTTTGGATAAAAGCGTCAGCTAAATGAATAAATGTAACACACTAGTTAATATTATAATTAGGGCTGGGCAAGTTAACGCGTTATTATCGCGTTAACGCATTTATTAATTAATGCCGACAACTTTTTTATCGCACGTTAACGGAGTTTTTTTATTATTATTATTTTGAAAGTCCGTTGCTCACTGGCTCTGAATACACATAGGCCTACAGTCAAACCATGATCACAGGAGGGGTGGGATGTTGGTCAGCCAGCAAATAACCCACCCAAACAAGCAGTGGAGAGAGGCAGGTTCTCTCTGGTGAACAGTTAAAGGGTTGCGCTCCGCGAGTGAATGACAGGCGCTCTATGGATAGTACCTATAAAACCTATAGATAATAACTATTTAGATTCTGGAAACTCACTAACAGCGAGCCGAGGATCAGTCTCTCTTCTAATGATTTGTGCTGCGCGTCCTTTATAAAAATATGGCATGACCAAACCTAAGCTACTATAAGTAACGTTGGTCGACTTATATAGTAGTGATCATGACCTCTGACTACTACATAGACTGTTTCTGCTGCTCCCTGATAAAAGATACCTGTTGATACCTGTTCAGAAAAAAAAACAAGAAAACTGGACTCGTTTTAACAAACTAGATAAAAGGTAATGCCCTGGCAGTGGCAAATAGCTTTGTTTAAATATTTGATTTGATTACATTAATGTTTAAGTTGAGATTTGAGATTACTGTGTAAAGGGAATACTGCTGGTATAAAAGCACCTTATTTGTTTAAAGTTATTGCACTTTTGTGTATATAGCAGTACATTTAAATCAAAAGTGCGCAATACACTACTTTAGAAGTCATTATTCAATTTTGCGCATAACAATGCGATTAATCACGATTAATCGCAAGAAAACCATGCGATTAATCGCGATTAAAAATATTAATCGCTGCCCAGCACTAATTATAATGTTAGTCAACACATCAAAACAAGCGTACTTCTTAAAAGCACGACAAAAGATTATTAAAACGTAATGATTTTAAAATGCATTTTAAAGTAACACTTTTAATTTGACATTATTGCGAAGTGCATTTTTTAAAAGAGCATTAAGTGTGTTAAGAAACAGTCGTGAAAGTGTACTCTATTTAAGTGCACTTATTTTATTTAATATTACATAATCTGTTAGTACAGTTTTTTTTCAAGTATTTACTTTTAAAGTGCAAACCTCTTTTTGGCGGTGTATCTTTGTTTGACATGCACGATCTGTGTGTGGTGTTTGTTTCAGGTCCAGATTCGTCCGTGGAACCTGAGTGACAGTGATTTTGTGATGGACGGATCTCAGCCGCTGGACCCTCGCAAAACCATCTTTGTGGGAGGAGTGCCACGTCCACTGAGAGCTGGTACCTGTGCCAATAATCGCAATTTATCTCAAACAATGTGACAAATTCAACTCATGTTCTCTATCTATATATCGTTTTTATGAGTGTTCTTTGTGTGTGTGTGTGTGCTCTGCAGTGGAGCTGGCCATGATCATGGACCGCTTGTATGGTGGCGTGTGTTACGCGGGCATCGACACGGATCCCGAGCTGAAGTACCCAAAGGGGGCGGGGCGTGTGGCCTTCTCCAATCAGCAGAGCTACATCGCTGCCATCAGCGCCCGGTTCGTCCAGCTGCAGCACGGAGACATCGACAAACGGGTAACCAGATGCCTCTTTGAGACTAGCTACGTCACACACGCACACTTACACTTGCTGTTTCAGTAGTGTATAGTATTTATTCTGTGCTTTACATTTCTGTATACATAGAATAGCCAAGTGCTAGATTTGGTGCATTATAACAAAGAACAACAAATTCTGTACACCACACTGCAATTGGTATTTCTTCCAGTTCTTCTATCACATTGAACATAGATGGTCAAAATGAGTGCATCTTATGTGAAAAAGAAGTGCACTTAAGCTGCACTTAAAACAATAATTGTTACAGAAATAATATACAGTACTTAAGTGCGAACTGAATGTAATGTTTTCTGACACAATAAATGAAAATGCATTATAATTTAATTTCATATTAAATACAGTTTAGAGCTTATTTTGACCCATAATCAGGACTTTAGTCCTTTATATGTGATTTAATAATGACTTCTATTGTCTTTGAAATATGGTTAAAGTACTGCTGAATGTACTGACAAGTATGTTTTGTGAATTTACACATGATTTGTCTTAAAGCACATTAAAAACACTACACAGACAAATAAACAACATTAAAAGCTTGATTTTCACCACAGAGGGACTTGAAAGGGATGAAAGTGCATTCAATATAATTATTCTGCAACTTATAAGATTTGAAGTACACTACAAATGCACAATCGATACAATTAAGAGTACTTCTATTTCACAAGGGATTGCATTGTGGTATACAGCATTAACTACATGTAATCATATTTTTAGAAATCATAATACCCTATTTTCTTAAACATTTGAATGATAAACTGATCTTCAGTAATTCAAGGCTATAAACATTTCATTATTTCACCCGTCACATTATAGTCCGCACTAACTATAGTTACCGCTATTACTATTACTTTATCAGAGCAGAAATCAACCATGTTTTTCTTATGTGTGCGTCACACAGGTGGAGGTGAAGCCGTACGTGCTGGACGACCAGCTGTGTGACGAGTGCCAGGGAGCGCGTTGCGGAGGAAAGTTCGCCCCGTTCTTTTGCGCCAACGTCACCTGCCTGCAGTATTACTGCGAGTTCTGCTGGGCGAACATCCACTCCCGCGCCGGACGCGAGTTTCACAAGCCGCTGGTGAAAGAGGGAGCCGACCGTCCCCGCCAGATCCACTTCCGCTGGAACTAAAGATGGGAGTCCCTGGAGAGCCGGGAACGGCAGCATGCAAGACGAAGCGGAAACATCGCGTCTGCTACGGGGAGAAAAAAAAAAGATGCTTAGTTTGACCCCCCGAACCCAAGCTGTCAGTATAGAATAATTAACCGTATACAGTATATAGAGAATATATATATGTCTATAAATATATAAATATATCTTTATCTTTTGTAGCAGCCAGAAACACTACAAGCCTCAGTTTATTTCACCAAACCACTTCTTTCTCCTCCCTCCCTCCCTGCACATCTCAGGCTCGGAACAGAGTTTTTTGTGGTACCTTCGTGTTTTTTAAAAAGGAGATTAAGAAAAAAAAAGAGATTGATTTTTTGTAGTTTTTTCAAATTATTTTTATATGTGAGATTTAAAAAAGTAGAAACGAGAATGTTTTTCGCTTGGGGGGGCAGCCTGTCCGTTCTGTTCATTCGTTCTGTCCGTCTGCTGCTAAATCCCCCCCTAGTGGGCAAAGTGCGCAATTGTCTCTTGATGACGTAATCTCTGATGCCTGCCCTGGATCTCGAACCAAAGGTAGCAAAACGCGCGGCCTAAAAATGAGACGTTTGCCGCCGAATACAAAAAAAGGAGTAATATTTCCCCCCTCCCCATTGTTTTCACTCCAATGTGCTCTTAGCAGGAATAGGAATGATTCAATAATGAATTACTGAGACTTTCCATTTTCCACTGGCAAAAAAAAGAAAAGACAATACCTCAGAATATTAATCTGGCTTGTTGTTGCTCTACTCTTGCAATTTAATCACAAGCTATAGAAGAAGCTTTGCTGCTATATAGGATGTAACGAATAGATAGTGTCGGTGTTCTATGAAATGCCATTGTGACGTCACTGGCGATGTCATACACAGAAATGCAGTCCGTTCCCTCTCGCACGACATGGCCGATCGGCGCCATGAAAACACAGAATGTGAAATCTTTCGTGCATGTTTGTGGCTGTACATCATTTGCATGCAGTGTAAAGGTTACCAGCACATATAAGAAAGAAAAAAAAAGATGCATATTAAACGATAAACAGAGGAATTTATGTAGCATGAGGCGAAAAAAAAAGGTCAGACTCTTAGATAATCAATACTAATAACGAAAGGAAAAAAAAACTGTGTAAAATTATTCGTAAACCTTTGCATGCGTTGTTGTGATGATTCCTTTACGAACTTATTACGAGAGAAGTGACGTTAGTTTTTAGAGTAGTGAGTTCTGCCATTTTGTAACTCGATAATTAGTCAAGAGACGGTGTGCTGTCCTGTGGTTTTCGTGTCTTGTCTTCGTGCAGTGTGAGTCTAGTTATGAATTGAGGTTTCAGTTCGATTTAAACTCTACGATCTAGAGGATCGACATTTAACCTTTGCCCTTCCTGAACACCCCTGTATTCCACCCCTCGTATTACAGTAGTCGCTGGAGCGCAGGACAAGAGCTTTTTTCTGTGGTAGCTCTGATGTAGTTGGTAGGAACTGGCGGAGGAATTGTACCTTTGGTCATTCGTTGTCTGTGTGTGGGCGGAGCCTAGCTCTGCCTTTCCTAGTTTATTCTCTGGACAAAAAGTATGGAATCTTGTTTCCGCTACAGAATAAAAAAGGTAATTGCGACTTATCTCACAAATCTGACTTTTTATTTCTCGCACTTGTGAGTTTACATCTTGCGATTTTGATTTTTTTTCTCTGAATTGCGTGACATAAACTCACAATTGCGAGATATAGCCTAAAGTCGAAATTTACTAGGATACTCCCAAGACGGACATTTTGACAATTTTTTTTGTGAAATTGTCCGTTCAAGCGCAAGAAGATGTGAAAGAGAGCTCAATTCAGTATTCTGGGAGCGTGCTTCGGATGTGCAGTTTGCGCAGACAAAACTTCTCACACAGTGTGCGCGAGTTATCTTTCATGTCTTCTTGCGCTTGAATGTTAAAATTAGCAAGGCTAACAACACAGCACTGGTCCGATTGGGACAGTGACAGTTCTGAGCCCTGCATGTGCCACGGTGCGTCAAGCAGAAAGTATATTTCGTTTTTTACGCGTATGCAGTCGAACGCACAGCCTTGCTACATCTTTTCACTCATACACGTACACAGGCGTTCGACGCATGCAGTTTTGAATCTCTCATGCTAGAGTTACAACCCATGTAAATATCTTTGTATTCCGTTGCCACCGGATAAACTAATTACTGCAAAAAAAAAAAAAAAAATATGCAAGAAATAAAGTCGGAATTGCAAGAAATAAAGTCAGAATTGTGAGATAAGTCGCAATTATCTTTTTAAATTTTTTATTACGTGGCGGAAAAAGCTTCCACTCAAAAACCATCGGTAAGAAGAACAGAAATGGAGAAAAGAGAGGAGAGAGACGTTACGAAAGGAAACCTGTCGGCGATTATATTTGTGTAGCGGAGCCGTTTTGATTTTCAGAGCGATCGGGTGATTCTCTGCGTTCGATCGGATCAGTCTTGTGGACAATCTCTACAGAAGCAGTGGACCGGCCGTCCGTTTGGTACTGTACTGTTCTTTCTGTCGTTCTTTTTTGCACTCTATATATCCTTGTGTTGGCGGGTTTGGTGAAGAATTCAGTGCCCTCGTCGTACTGTCGTGTATTTGATTTAACGTGAGTGTCAACTGTGTGTTTTATTTATTGCGTATATATGTATATATTTATTTGTTGACGTGTCCCAGACTCTGGAGGACACGTGATGCACTACCTTTTTCGATTTCTCTCCTCTCCTTTCTCCTCTGAGAGAACCAATCCCTCTTTCCCTGACGTTTGGAGTCGAACGCAAAACAGTCTTTATTTTATTTTGAATCACGTCACTTTTTTTGTTTTGTATATGTGTGTGTGTGTGTGTACTACTTCATTCTAGAAGAATTGCGACCTATTTTAAGTCTATTGGATAATTTAAATATCTTTATTTTTGCATTGTAACTTATTTGATGTATTGTGTAAGACGCTGGACCCAGATTATGGTCATCCGCTCTGAATAAGTAGCGAAGGTGTTTCTGGGAACTGAAACCCGCAGTCCTTTTTCCGTGTTCAACACTGTTGCTTTGTACGTGTATGTGTGGGTTTTTGTTGTCGTTTTGAAAAATCATATTTATTTGACTATTTTTGTAGACAGATAACTATTTGATTTAAATTGTATTTTTCTATTTCTGTAGACCTCTGACTGTCACTTGATTTGCCCACGTATTTATGGTTACGTTCACACGCAAAAGGCTGTTTCTTGAATCATCATCAACATCATCCGTGCAGTTGTGTATGTGTGTGTGTGTGTGTGTGTATGAATCTATTTATGTATTATTGCTTAGCACACATTGATTTGATTACTATTTAAGTTGGTGGTGTAGTTTATTTGAAGGAAGGAAGCATTGAGGGTTCTACTATGTTCATGGAAAACACTTGAGACTCTCCCTGGTTAGATGGAGGGGTATCAGCCCTCCCCTCACTGATACTCAGAAACTTGAATATAACACATTTTGAAAGGCTTACTAACCTCGAATCTGTGTTGTGACGTGCAATACTGTTTCTAATGTTTGTATAAAAAAAAGTAAGAATTGCAGTGTATACCTTTTTAAATGCAGATTATTTTTTTCATTGCATATTTTGCAAATTTCTGATTCACAGTGTCATTTTTTACTGTCAGAAAAGATGAAACCCCTTTTTTTCATTGCAACTATTTTTAAATCCAGATATCTTTGTACTGATGTAAATGATTGTAGTTATTTTGGATAGTGTTTTGCTAACAAAAGGAGAAACTTTTTCATGCATATTTCTATTTCTTTTTTGTTTGTTGGTTTGTTTTTATTTCTTGTTTTTTTATTTTACTCTAATAGTAGCGAAATATTTGGGATAATTTTTCATATTATATGTCATTAATATTATTTTGTATTTTTATGTGGAAAGATATGAATATATAATTTTATGATGCTAACTGCTAAGATATTATTTCAATTTGAATTATTTTTAAAGCTAAAATCTTTGTAATAATGTTAATGTTCTAGTTTCTAAATCAAGTTTGTGTATAAATTCACACAAGTGGTTTATGAAGTGTTCAGACTGTAATTATTACTGAATGGCTCTTTGATATGCAAACTGAATATCATGTTGTTCCTTATTTTTTGATTTGTTTTGTATTTAAATGGGGTGTTGATTACAATCTTTTTCTTTGATTTCCTGAATAAAGACCCATTCTGTTCAGACACAAGCCACGTCTCAGCGCTGTTCTTTGGCTGAAATATTTGTGGTTTGGTCTGGTTTTTGCCATGTTGTTTGACATTTAGGAAGACATATGGCCGTGGTTTTGATTATTGTACAAAGCACTTTTTATTAAGTCGTTTTGAAAAGATTTCCACACGCAGCTCACGAGAGGAATTGAAATCACGAGCCCTCAGGTGCCCCCTGGAGGACAAAACACTGTCCAACCCGGAAAATTCTTTTGTTTTTATTTTTAGCAATGGTAAATTCATTAATAAAAAATATATATATTATCCGCCTAGTAAGTTGAAAAATATCTGCAATATAATGTATATAGGCCAAGACAAGTTCACAGTCTAACCTCTGACCGATGAATCGACCCGCCTATATTTGTGACGTCATGGCGCCTGGCCCCGCCAATGAATCATTCATGTCGTTCAGTCCTGAATGAGAACAGAAACCGAAACTTGAGGTAAAGCGTTTCCTCACAGGTAGGCCTGTATAACCGCAGCTCCTCCGACGCACAAACACAAACCAGGTAAATAGCCTACACTTGTGCAGATAGTTGTAGGCTACATCCCCTCCGAATTTGTTAAACCTGTAAAAAAAGATAACAGATTCCCCGATGGCAAAGATAATATTTTTACATTAAGCTTTTCCCGTCTTAAAAAGAGTAATGACAGGAGGACAATGTTATTCATTCGTCGAAAAGTTGTGGGAACTCTGTGAAGTTGTGTGTTTGTGTTAAAGATGATGTAAAGGCCATTCAAATTGGTCATGTGGAATTCTAAAATATTGAAGCTGCTGAATGGCCAAGTGAAGAACCAAGATGACCATGACCGCGAAGATCAAATTCAGGTTTATTTACTTCTTTAAAGATGCCATGTGAAATTCAGTTTCCTTCAGTGTTCAAATTTAATGGGAGAAGGAAAAAGGAGAGAAAAAATCTCTCACCTTCTCTGTCTGTCTCTCATAATTTGGAAAAACAAATAAATAAATAAACATTTATTTCAGCATGAGAATTAAACTGGTCCGGTCATTCTAGTCATCTTACACTAGACATAATTAGGAAGTTATAATGTAATTTTATTATTAGTATTATTATTATACTTTAGGCACTAGCCTAGACATAAAAGCCATTTTATTAATTTTTTTTCAAAAACTCGTCCACATTTAAAAATTCGTGGCAATTCGTCGCACTGGTGGCAATCATGTCATACATATACTGGTTCAGGCAATATAGGAAGTGTGCAAATGATGTTCAACTGACAGAAAGCACTTGTGTCTTTGTGTATTGTGTCACTCTAGACTTTAGGACAGAGTAAAGTGGGCTGAAAAACGGCACCATGAGTGAGTCTAGTGAAATCAAAGATAATGTCACAACCAGCCATGAAGACAAAGATGATGGCAACTTCTCTCCTACTGAACCTCACATGTTCAAAGAATCCGAAAGGTACGTTTTTTTTTTTTTTTGCTTATTACTGCATTTTTAACTAGAAAGAAAAAAAATAGATATTTTCCATCTTCTCAGCATGTCTTTAATACAATTTGTCAATTTGATTGTTTTATACTAACGTATTTTGATTAGAACAGTTATTAAAATGTGTCTTATTCAGTTCCTGTTATTGACTATGGTGTTTTTCTAGTGTTGAGGTTCATCAGCAGAAGAGAGTTGCATCTCCAGTGCTTAGCTGTGTTTCTATGAAGAGTGATGCTTCAATGGATCCTCCAATTAAATTCCAGCAGGAAGATCCATGGTAAAACACATTTACTCAGTGAGGCTATAGTGGCACCATTCCTTGCTGATTTGACTGACGGCTTTCTCATCATGAGCCAACATTTAAAATATTACTTTCCTAGTTTGGTTTGCTAAATGTCTGTACTTGGAGCAGAAAATATAGATGGTTATTCAAAAGCACCATTGTCGATGCTCATTTTTAGTTGTAGGTGAAAATTTTGAAGATCCATTTCAGATGAAGTGTAATATTCTTTAATAGTAATTCGATTTTAAACCTACATTATAGTTGCAAATTCTTATTTTTTCTTATTTTTTTGTCACAGAGTAATATTTACATAATAAATGTAAATATTACTGTGACTGTGCACAGGAAAAAGGAGAGGCGAGGATCCAATTGCTGCAAAGTTTATTAAAAAAACACAAACAAAAGAAATGTAAGATAATCCAAACCAATAATAAGAACAAAATTCAAAGGAATAAGAATGCAAAGACAACTACTGACAACCAAATACTGAAAGACAGGGGTATAAATACACAGGGAAACAAGGGACTAACAAGGAACAGGTGTGAACAATTAATCACTATGGAAACTAATGAGGGTAATTATCGGCAAATTCCAATCGAACATTTTTAATCCGATCAGATTTAGCAAGTGTGAACAGCTAAAAATCACATGAAATGCGTTTCAGTCTGATCCCTCTGATTGGATTTTGCGTATGACTTTCTCACACATGTAAAACATAAATGTTATAGAAATATGCTGAAAGTCGCTGCAGAAACAAGGTTGTGTTGTTGCAAAGTGCCAGGCGAGCAGAAAATGACAATATAACGGAGATGACAGAACAGAATAAAGTCGCTCATACCAGCCTCAAGATTGGCAAGGGACACACAAATTTGATCTGAACGGTTGCGATACAGTGTGGACAGTCAATCATTTTAGATCAGATTCCAATCAAATATATCACAATCATAAATAATTAGATTTGGACTGACAGTGTGAACGTAGCCAAAATTAAGCCGTTTGGAACGCACATAGCAAAGGGAGCAATTAATAAAAGACCACATCATTTCCTCATTAGCTTCACCTCGAATGTTACCACTACAAAGCTAGGCAGTGATAACAGGAAGATCTTTTTATTGCTGTTAAAATTGTACAAATAAATGTACATTTATTATGGAGTTTTTAAAATATGCTTTATATGTGTGCGTTACTGATCTGCTCTTAAATTATAATGTCACAACCAGCCATGAGGTCAAAAATGACGGCAGCTTCTCTCCTACTGAACCTCACATTTTCAAAGAATCCGAAAGGTACGTTTTTTTTTTTTTTTGCTTATTAATGCATTTTCAACTAGAAAGAAAAAAAATTATGTTTTCCATCTTCTCAGTATATCTTTAATACAATTTGTCAATCTGATTGTTTTATACTAAAGTATTATGATTAGAACAGTTATTAAAATGAACATTATTCAATTCCTGTTATTGACTATGGTGTTTTTCTAGTGTTGAGGTTCATCAGCAGAAGAGAGTTGCATCTCCAGTGCTTAGCTGTGTCTCTATGAAGAGTGATGCTTCAATGGATCCTCCAATTAAATTCCAGCAGGAAGATCCATGGTAAAACACATTTACTCAGTGAGGCTATAGTGGCACCATTCCTTGCTGATTTGACTGACGGCTTTCTCATCATGAGCCAACATTTAATATATTACTTTCCTAGTTTAGTTTGCTAAATGTCTGTACTTGGAGCAGAAAATATAGATGGTTATTCAAAAGCACCATTGTCGATGCTCATTTTTAGTTGTAGGTGAAAATTTTGAAGATCCAGTTCAGATGAAGTGTAATATTTTCTAATAGTAACTCGATTTTAAACCTACATTATTGTTGCAAATTCTTATTTTTTCTTATTTTTTTGTCACAGAGTAATATTTACATAATAAATGTAAATATTACTGTTACTTGGCTGCTCTTAAATGATAAGTTAAGCATTAAAGGGCCCCTATTATGCTATTTTAAAGATTCCTAATGTTGTTGTGGAGTCTCCTACAGCATGTTTACATGCATTAAAGGTAAAAAAAAAAAACTGTTTAATTTCCTAATAATATACATTTGCACATCATCACATTTTCAATTATTCTCAAACGACTCATCAAATGAATCAATCCCTCTAAATCCCTCCTTTCCGCGAGCTACTCTGCTCTGATTGGCCAGACAGCTCAGTCTGTTGTGATTGGTTTACTGTGTACACGTCGAAAACAAAAACACCCGTTGCCATAACAACGTCAGCTCTGCATGTTCTGAGTAACTACACTGTAAACTGTAGGAACTGTACACAGTAACAAATAATGACGTCGATTTGACCATATTAATGCGAGCACAAGTCCGATGATGAAACATTGGAAGAACTAGTTATTCAACCCAAACCTCCATCGCAAGGACGACTTGAGCAGGATGTTTCTCAGTGATACGCTACTCAGTTTGAGGCACATCATAAGATGTTGCAACTGTAATTCCCCACCGTCAGCATTAACAAGTGCATGTCCGTCAACAAACCGATTATTTTACTTGTACTAATTTATTTACAGAGTATTTTTCTAATATATTTCGGTGAATTGTTGGAAACTGTATCAATAACAGTGCATGTATGCAATGTACATTAGCCGAGCTCTAGCGTGAATGATCTGATGTAACAACGTTGGTAAACAAATATTTCCTCAAAGTAGTGAGAACGACAGACAATCTGCATTAATAGAAAGAGTTTTAGGTAATAGTGGCCCACAGCTGATTAGCAGAAGTATTTCAGTAAGACAGTGATAACATGAGTTTGCCAGTTAGCAGGAGACCTACACAATATAAAACTCAAAACTAAGTATTTTGAACACCATCTTTCAAGAGCAAGTGGTTTGCGAATCCTGCATTGAACTCAGAGATTTGAGATGCAGATGTCAGTAAAATAAAGGGAGCACAGCAAAAGTTTAGGATTATACTGCTGTGATATCGTGGTAAAGATGAATTTTAACCACTAATTCTTCACATGCTCGTCCTTGGGCAGTGAACAAAAAAAAACTGGTTTTACCTTCACATTATAGAGCACAGCGTCTTCTCGACATGATGCTATCCAGTATCCACAGGCATCAGCTGCCGGTTCGAGGTTCAAGTTTTCCCTGGTGTCTGCGCGTGCAATACGTGGGCAGGCAATATACTAATGTTTCGTCTTGACGTCACAACAAAACGGCTTATGACTCGTTTGAAAAACTATTCATTTAATTGATTCAGAGTCGACTCTTACTTTTGAAAGACAATAACTTAATATACGGTGCACTTTCAGATTTAAAACTTTGCAGATTGTTTTCATTCACTTAGAGCTATGTTACACACTACATGAAAGGTCATTTTCGAAAATCCATAATAGGAGCCCTTTAAACACATTAAGCATTAAACAATTTTTTTTACCAATGAAACTTTTTTAACCGTTAAATGAAATGCATGGCGAAGTGGGTTATTATAGCCAATATCACAACAAAACAACTTATTCTGTGAATTATTGTGTTTATACGTTAACTCCAACTCTCCCGCCATATCTAGATTTAAAATGAACCGCAAGGACTTGACACCCTGGGTCACATGACCATAAACGATTAAATTACTATATTGTAGTGACCATAGCACATTCCCTTCGCTCACAAACTTGTGGAAGGGCCCTTTGTGAAGGGATTCAGTTGTTCACTTTCATTTGGAACGGCACTACAAATGGCGCCCCCTTCCCGAAATGCCCTTCAAGGGCGCAAAAATGCAGTTTGGAATTCGCCCTATGGAAACAAAAAAAGGCAGCTACGGAAATAAAGACAAACAGGAACTAAAAACAGTAAGTTAAACACTGGAACAAGGGGAACAGAAAATACACTTCAAAATAAAAGTCCATGTATCAAAACCAAGAAACAAAGATCGAGAGAACATGTAATAATTAGTCAATGAAAGAAAAATAAGAATTTGCAAGATGCTTAAACAAGACGTTTAAACAAAACGACTTTCAGTCACTCAAGATATAAATTTTATTAGTATTCATGTTCAGTTAAACCCATATGTTGTTTGCACTATGCTCTACCATTTGAGCTCCCCTCACACCTTGTACGTATGATGACGTTCTTCTCTTTACTTAAGAATAAGGTTTTTCAGCCATTAAATCACTGTGTTCTGTCGTGTCAAAGTCTCCCAGCAGACTGGCTTGATTCATCAGCCAACACCCATGTGTCCATTCAGAGTAACTGGTCAATGGATCCACCAACTAATCTCCATATGGCTGATTCTGTCTTGTATGTCTGGTCTTGTTTGTATTCTTTTTTACCCTCATAAATATTCAATCATAATTTTTTGAATATTTTCTTTTAGTTTAATACATATTTTTGTTCGCAGAGAGCAGCCAGTAGAATTGCACACTCAGTCATCCCGAAAGACACAAATGGCTGCTATTTTGAGGGTTAGCCTTTTTTTCATGTTTTACATCTTTCACATTCAAAAGAACAGTATATATTACCATATATTATATTATTGAATAAAATATTGTCTGAATATATTTTTTTGTTTTTGTGTGTTTTGACTTAGCAACTTCAACGTAATGTGATCACTTTTATAAAGAAGGAGCTCAGAAAAATCAACAGCGTTTTGGACTCTGATCTCACAGAGTGTACAGAGAGTCAACCAGAAGAAGAAGAAGATGGTATTGAAGCCAAAGATGCAGCAGTCAAAATCACATTGCACATATTGAAGTGTATGAAGGAGCAAAGCCTCTTTGACAAGCTACTTCAATGTTAGTATGTGTGTATGAGTAGAACATAGTTATCCATTAAATACAAACAAAGTAACAATTTGATTGTTATCTTCCTTATTGTATTTAGTTCATCAAATTGATGCATGTCAGCAAAAGCTTAAATCCAGTTTGAAGAACAGGAGCCAATGTGTATTTGAAGGTATTGCTAAGCAAGGAAATCCATCCCTACTCAAGAAGATCTACACAGAGCTCTACATCACAGAAGGAGGGAGTGGAGAGGTCAACAATGAGCATGAGGTGAGACAGATTGAGACAACATCCTGGAAACCAGAGACACAGGAATCACAGATCAAATGTAATGACATCTTTAAAGTCCCACCTGGGCTAAACAAACCCCTCAGACTTGTGCTGACTAAAGGAGTTGCTGGAATCGGAAAAACAGTCTCTGTGCAGAAGTTTGTTCTGGACTGGGCGGAAGGAAAAGCCAATCAGGATGTTCATTTCGTGTTTCCATTGCTTTTTCGGGAGCTTAATTTGATTGGCAAAGAGGAGTACACTTTGGAGAAACTTGTTCATTTGTTCTTCAGAGAAATTGAGGGATTCAAACTTTCAAACTTTGAGAAATACAAAGTCATATTCATCTTTGATGGTTTGGATGAGTGTCGACTACCTCTTGATTTTAGGGCTAACATAAGGTGCTCTGATATAACTGAAGCAGCCTCAGTGGACGTGCTGCTGACCAACCTCATCAAGGGGAATCTGCTTCCTTCTGCTCTCATCTGGATCACCTCTCGACCAGCAGCAACCAATCAGATCCCTCCCGAGTGTGTCGACCAGGTCACAGAAGTACGAGGGTTCAATGATCCTCAGAAGGCAGAGTATTTCAGGAAAAGAATACCTGATCAGAGTCTGGCCAACCAAATTATCACACACATCAAATCATCAAGAAGTCTGTACATTATGTGTCACATCCCAGTGTTTTGCTGGATTTCAGCCACTGTTCTAGAGAAAATGTTGGGTGACAAAGAGATTTTCCACATCCCCAAGTCTCTAACTGAAATGTACACACACTTCCTGATTTTCCAGACATTACAGATGAAGGATAAGTACATCGAACTACATCTCTCGGATCCACACTTGACTAGAGACAACATTCTGTCACTTGGAAAACTGGCCTTCCAGCAATTGAGAAAAGGTTTTGTGATCTTTTATGAAGAAGACCTGGCAGAGTGTGGCATTGATGTCAAGGATGCATCACTATACTCAGGACTGTGCACACAGATCTTCAGAGAGGAGTTTGGCTTATACCAAAGGAAAGTCTATTGTTTCGTGCATCTGAGTTTCCAAGAGTATCTTGCAGCTTTGTTTGTTCACCTTTACTGGTTTACAACTCAAAAGCCCAGCAGCGATGAATTCAATATACCATTCCAAGACACAGATTTTGGAAAGCTCTGCATGGATTCATCTCTGTTTGACCTACACAAGAGTGCTGTAAATCAGGCTTTAGAGTCGAGGAATGGGCACTTTGACCTTTTCCTCCGCTTCCTCCTCGGCCTTTCACAGGAGCGCAATGAGACCTTGTTTCGACACCTTTCAGTACAAATTGGACACATCGCACACAGCAGTGAGGACACAGTCAAGTACATAAAGGATAAGCTTGGGACAGGTCTTAGCTCAGAGAGGTCCATCAATCTATTCCACTGCCTTAATGAACTGAATGACCATTCTCTTGTCAAGGAAATCCAAACCTTCCTTCACTCTGGAAGACTTTCAATGGAGGTACTTTCAAATGCGCAGTGGTCGGCTCTGGTCTTTGTGCTGCTCACCAGTGACGAGGGACTGGATATTTTTGACTTGAGAAAATTCTTTAAATCAGATGATTGTCTTCTTAAGCTTCATTCCGTTGTCAAAGTCAGCCGGACTGCCATGTAAGTGTCGTCACCTTTCTCACTTGAAAAATCATCTAAATAAAAGTTGAACATGAAAAGTTGAAATGTTGAACACGTTTTAAGAAATGTATTTCATAATTCTTAGATTGTCCTCGTGTAAACTGACGAAGAAAAGCTGTCCAGCTCTGGCTTCTGTTCTTGAGTCCAATCCCAATGTTCTGAGAGAACTGGACCTGAGTTTCAATGACCTTGAAGACAGAGGGGTGAAAAGTCTCTGCTCTGGGCTGAGGAGTCCACATTGCAAACTAGAGACACTAAAGTACTTGTATGCCTCTATTCTATTAACAGTATGAAAAATCAATACAATTGGTATATGGCTGTCCCTCTAACCTGTATTTTCTTCCTAGATTGGAGTTTTGTGGACTCAGAAGAGACAGCTGTTCAGCCCTTGTTGCTGCTCTTAAGTCAAACCCATCACATCTTAAGGAGCTGAACCTGAGCTGCAATAACATTGGAAATGAGGCTGCAACCTGGCTTGTGGGTTTATTGCCTGACTGTGGGCTGGAGACTCTCAGGTCTTTTGTATTTATTTATTATTATTTTTTCAGTGACATTTTGATGTATATTGAAATGGCAGTTAACAACTTAGTTCAGGGGTCGAAATCCTTTGGCCAAATTCACTCTTTCCGTAATTCTTTCGTGAAGTAAACTTGTCTTTGAATGGGTTGGAAAATGTAACAAATTTGCTCTTTCCAACCAAACCATGCAGTGCAGACCCATTGGTTGTGCACTAAATAATGCAGAATTAATACAATCCAGTGGTAACATGGCACAGAGTAGCACATAACTATTTGGCTTCCCAAATTGCTAAAAACCACAAGAACTAGTAGAAAGAGTTGATGACCCCAGACTAATGTTTGCATCTTTCAAGAGATATTCAATGTCACTTGCAGACTTTCAAGCTGTGGGATCACAAAGGAGGCCTGTGCTTTCCTCACATCTGCTCTGAGTTCAAAACCATGTCAACTTAAGAAACTGGATCTGAGTGATAACAAACTTTGGGACTTGGGAGTCGGGCTGTTTTCTGGTTTACTTGCAAACCCAAACTGTTACATCGAAGAGTTGAGGTAAGTGTGTTATAATCTTATCTCTGTAAAATGTCTAATTTATTTGTGTTTTTGTACTGTTTAGGGGCCAGGAGCAGAAGGTATGTTGTCAACTGTTGTATTTGTTCATTTGTTTAAACAGCATTGTGGTAAAAATAGAACACTATGGAAACAGCTTTTTTTCCTGTAAGCAACGGCGATTTTCTGCAGGTGGAACTGACAGAACATCATTTTTTATTTTTTTTTTCATTTTTCCCCTCCGTTTTGGACAAAAACACTGCCTTCGTAGTCTTCCAATTCTAAATGACTATGTTTACATACAATCAAATAATCAATTAGTAATCGGATTGACGGCTCAATCGGACTGAAAAGCCTTCATGTAAACACCTTAATCGATCCGATTGAAATTTCGATTGGATTGAAGGGGGTGGTTCATTCCTTTTCTAATACTATAAAGGACATGTAAACACTTGGACATGTAATCGGATTGAAAACCAAAAATGAAAGGACTGCGCATGTGCAATGACGTTGAAATAGCGTAATGAGGTATGACGCTCAGAACGGGCTGTTCTTCCTCTGTTCCTGTGTCGTATAAATGAGTGTCCCGTCATTCTAAAATTCTCCTTTCCCTCAGCGTCTGTGAAGTGGAGCAGGACAACGTCCCACCAGTTCTTGTTTCGGATTCTCATCCACAGACGACTGGTTTTGGGCATTTTTACTGCGTGATAAATATAAGCAGCACGTATGGCCAACAGTTCATATGTTCATTGTCTCCAAATTATGACCAGAAATGGATATATATTAAGTCTGCTGTTTAAAAGAAATAAAGAACCAATGTAGGAGAATGGTTATTATGCGCAAACAGCGGGAAACTGTATATTTGTGCAGTGTGCGCATGTCGAAAAATCTATTCCCATTTGAAGCTTGTGACATATAAACACGCACATCAACCCGATCACTTGTTTAGCGTTCATGTAAACACTACATTCAGATTCATCAATCGGAATGAATTCAGTCCGATTAAAACAAAAGTTGTGCATGTAAACATAGCCAATGTTGACTACAAACACAGATATTCTGTCATGCCGTTCTTTCAATATTTACGATTCTTTGCAGTCTTGAGCCGCTGCCTACATTGCGCTGGATCTTTCGATATACAGCGAAATTAATTCACTCCCGCTGAATGTTTACTCTTTGAATTCTTGCACCAGAGAACAAAACAAGTCGACACCATAATGACTAAGAAGTATTTCCTACTAAAGTAAGGTGGCGTTTGACTCTTCAAGCATATCCATAACAGAATGGTGGGAGTGGCCTTGGATGGCAACATGTCCAGTGCATTATGGGTGTTGCAGCCAGTTTTCTCTAGTCAGGTGATTTCTAGTCAAGTTTTATTGAAAGCCCCATTTTTCCAACGGTGAAGTAACCCTTTAATATCGGTACTCTCGTAAGGGAGAGTCTGTAATCTGTAACTTATGCTTCTTTTGAATGTCTTTAGAACATATAATATTCAAAATATTTAACACATAATATCAAAATATTCAAAGTATCAAATAGTAATTTGATACTTTGGGTCATGCTGGATTCAGTTGTTTCAAATCATAGAATGCTTATCATCCCCAAAAATTCTCAGTCACTGAGACAGTAGTCAAAAGTTTTTGATATGCCAAATTGTTCATTTATGTCATACAACCAATTCGCAAGTGAGGATGCCAAACGGGCAGTGAGGCTGTATCTTTAGAATAATTTGGGTTGGAACCTTGAAATCATATTTTTCACTTTTCACAATGTTTGCATTCATCAAATCCTCCCCAAATTTGACAAAACTGGTCAAGAGCTACTGACATATTTTTAAAATATAGTTCATGTGTGACAAATTGATGGCAAGGACATAGGCACCATGCCCTGAGGTTACCAGTAAATTTTAAATTTGGATTCTAAATTATAGATCTAGTTCAAATTAGAACATATCTGCTACCATGCTTAGTTACATAATTGCTGTATTTTTGGGCCATGTTTTTGTCAAAAGTAGAAATAAAATTACCTTTTTTTTTTTCTCTTATTTTCAGATTAGAGAGATGCAATTTTACATTTAGAAGTTGTGGACTCAGTATGGAGCACTCTCGTCTCACAGCTCTAGATCTTTCTGACAATGACGTGCAGGATTCAGGGATGAAGCAACTCGCAAACTCACTGAAGAATCCATCCTGTAAACTTCAGAAATTAAGGTTATGCTTCATTTTTCACAGCACTTGATCAGCCCTGTTATCGCATGTGACGTTATTTATTATAAATAATATTGTCTACAAGTTAATCACCTTGTTGAAAAAAAAAGATTTAAAAAAGATATTAATGGTGTAAAAATATATAAATTATCTTGTCATAATGTACTCATAATAATTGACTAATCAACTGCTAGGCTTTACATGTGATATTCATTGACTATCATAGCATTATACTCTATAACTAGATGGCTTGAAAACGTTTTGTCATATTCTCCAGGCTGTCGTGTTGCAGACTGACAGATAAGGGTTTCTCATCTCTGGCTTCAGCTCTGAAATCAAACCCCTTCAGCCTGAAAGAGCTGGATTTGAGCAAAAATTTCCCTGGATGCTCTGGAATAATGCAGCTTTTTACAGTCCTTGGAGAAAAGAGCTGCGCTCTCGAAAAGATGTGGTCAGTATTTGCCAAAAGCACAGATTTAAGTCAAGTCAAGTCAAGTCATCCTCATTTATATAGCGCCTTTAACAACGCAGATTGTTTCAAAGCAGCTGTACAGAGATAAACATATATTTTAAGGTAACAGAGATTGGTTTAGTTTAATAGTGGTTCTTGAATAATGTTTTTTCCAGCTAAAGTTAGTTTTGATTGATTCACTTCCGTCTAAATGATCATTTGTTATTAAATTAAGGGCCGCTAAGACGACACCGTTCTCTCTAAACAGACTTTAAACGTGAACCTGTGATAGACGCTGATGGCGTTCACATGCGCATTAAGAATTGATTCTATTAGGGCTGCAACTAACGATTATTTTCATAATCGATTAATCGGACGATTATTTTTTCGATTAATCGGATAAAATTTCAATTTGATTTTTTGTTTATTACAACTAAATAAAACCCTTAATCATGGTATTTATGTGTAAAAGTGTACAAAAGCCACACATTGAGTTTTACTAATATCAATATTTGCATTGTTTTTAATGATAATTGCTGATGGCAAGTTGACAACCATGAAAAACAAAAAATCTAAATTATATACAACATTGTTTTAACATAATTTTTGTTAAAAACTAATTTACACAGACATGTTCAGATGTGAAGATAGAAACCAAAAACATGTAAAGTACATAATTCATTTAATTTTTATTTAAGATTCAATTAATTATAAGGATAAATTGCTAAAATAAATATAGAAAGACTGAAAAAAAGCGTGTGAACGTAGTAGAGCCGCAGTAGATCGCGTTTGTAAAACAATTAAAACTTAATAGAAGACAAATGCTATAAAAAGAGAACGGAATGGAGACGCAGCAAACAGGCTTGATTAAAAGGACAAGAAAATGATGCATTAGTGCACAAGCATTCAATGCATCAAAAATTAAAATACATTAAAAACAAAGAAGACTGGCCGTAAAACACAATACATTAAAAACAAAGAAGACTGGCCGTGTTACGCCATTGTTATCCTCACTGGGCTGGCTACCAGTTCAATATAGCATTCATTACAAGATTTTGATATATGTTTTTAAAGCAATCAATGGAATGGCTCCAGAATATTTAGTTGAGCTTATTAAGGCGAGACACGGCAGGCAAAAACATCGGGTTTTTTTAACTGGTCAATTTTGAGATTTTGGGATATTTGTCTTCAATAACATGTCTTCTTTCAGACTTGTGGTGAAAAAAAGTCCGAAATACACACTTAGGTCTTTATTTTACTACACTTTGTCTGTTTGCGTCTGTAGATTTCTCATAAATTCATCAAAAGTTGTCGTTATAAATCATCCCTCTGCTCCGTGATCGCGATCTGCACCCTGTCATCACACACACCGTTAGAAAGCTCTCTCTCTCCTGAACAAGACTGCCGGATCCAAATATGGTCATTTCCTTTTTATCAGCAACCAATCGCGAAAGTAAAAGGGGGGATTTTACTCTAAATGCGCAATCTCATTGGCTGATGCTAAATCTTTAAAGCACGTTTTCTCAAAATGTCTTTTCTCTCATACTCCAAGTCCGAAATCTCCAGTTCAGTAGCACCTATATACACCAAACTTTCCAGTCTTGTACCTAGTTATATTATGAAGACATTTACAGAGGGATTTGTAAATATATTATTCCTAGCCTGATTTATATAACATTTTATTCCCAAAAACATGGCGAAAATCATTTTTTTAAGGCTATTGGCAGTATATTCTGATTTACAGGATAACAAAAGTAGATATCCATAAATCCCTCTGTAATTTTTTCCCCATCTAATATGTGAACACAATGAAAAAATAATTTTGAACCTGGCTTTGTCCAATACTCAGATTTCGTTTTTTAAAATATATGCAAAATAGCGCATATTTAATGAGACAATGCCTCATTTGCATATTTAAACATTAAATTACAGAAAACTTGTAATACATTTTTTTCTCATCTTAATGTAGGTAATCAATTGGCAAAGTTTCATGGTGATATCTGATAGTTAAAAAAATTACCCTATTCACCTGTAGTGTCTCGCCTTAAGCCTTATAATTCAAGTTTAATGCTAAGATCCATAAAATAAGCTCCTTTTAACAATTCCCAGAGTGCTTCTTGAAGGGTGATCTCACTTTTTTTGTCGCTGGTCCAAGATTATGGAACAACCTGCCCATTAAGATTAGATCTTCCTCAACTTTAAATATTTTTAAAGACCTTTTAAAGTCATACCCGTGCTTTCTTGCATTTTGACAAATTATTATTATAATGGCTGTTTTATATGTTTGTTGTGTTTTTCTGTTTTCTATTATATTGTATTTGTTGTTTATATTATTTGCATTGTACAGCACTTTGGAGTTCCTGTGTAGCATAAAAGAGGCTCTATAAATACCATAAAAAAAGTATGATTGAGTAAATTATTTTGAGTAAGTGTTGGAGAGATGAGACTTGATGTTTGCATCAAGGATATCAATTATTAAAAGAAAATACATTTTTGAAGATTATCTTTTGAAAAAAAAATTCTTTATCCCTGCAGCCTGGACTCTTGTAAACTCACTCTAGATATGTGTGGGCTAGTGGCTAAAGATCTAAGCCAAAACTTCAGCCTGAAAGAGTTGAACATGAGCAACAACAGTCTTAAAGATGAAGGTGTTCGGTTGCTCTGTCTTGGACTACAGGAAGGCAGTTGTGCACTGAAGACTTTAAAGTAAGATCAAATAACCATTTACCTTTTTTAATTTTATGTATGTGAACAAACAACAGTAATATAACATCAAAACAAAACAAGTACACCCCAAAACAACAACAACAAAAACCAATTTAAATAAATAAAATACTCATTTGAGAATGCAGGTTCAATGAACAACGTCATGACTTTTTTTCCATATGTTTTCGTTTTTTAGGTTATCCAACTGTGCTCTCGGTGACAGCTGCTGTCAATACCTGGCATCAGTTCTCAGTTGTCAGTCCGTATCCGTCGAACTGGACCTTAGCAGAAACAACATCAGCCAGGAGATGGAGCAATTTCTGAGTTCTATATCAAACATCAATCTGTTATTCTAGTGTAGATGCAAGTGTAGTTTCACAGGTCAATTAGAAAGTCTCGGATTTTCAGTATTCTATGTATAGATATTAATGTAACGGGTGGTGGTGGGGGGAATAAATACATGAAAAACAGAAGACAAAAAGTGTCCATGAAATGGAATATAATGGGAAAAGAATGGAATCAGAATTACATTGAATTAGAAGACATAAAAGTAAATATGCTGCAGTTTGTGCTTAAGTAATTGTCTCAGCAATTTCATTTTGTAAATTCTTCATTGTTCATTGTGTAGTGAGTGATTGCCGTGGCAAGCGTGACCTCACTAAGGAACTCAAGAGGTGTGTCTCATAGTCAGCACATTGGGAAAGCTGAACAATCTCTGCAAAAATCTTACAGAGACGCACTCGTTCAGAGAGATGATAAACAGAGAGACAGACAGAAGCATGAGGTTCGCTAAAGAGAAGCCTGAGAGAGTACAGACAGAGAGATGAATATGCCAGACAGTATGTGCTGCAGGCATTTGGCTTGTTCATGGATGTACAGAAGGGAAGAAAGAAAAAAGTAAAAGAAGAAAATAGGACACAGCTCAAAGTTAGGAATTCAAAAAGGCAAAGGATATTACTGAAAGACTAAATCAAGATGACGAAAACGATCCTGCAACTTACCGGCAAGTTACTATTTTTGTTGTAGTTGAAAGACATTGTATTTTTGTTTTTGTTATTTATTCTAAGATGTGGATTATAACTTTTCAATAAAATCTGTGTTTTGATTTATTGCCATTTGTTGTGTTGTTAAGAAATGTCAGAAGATTTGTTTTGCTAAGATTAGGTCTCGTGTTTTTCATGTGTTGGAAACGTAAGGAATAGTTCACACCAAAACATAGTTTATTCACCCTCATGTTGTTCAAAAACCCTTCTGAGACCTTTTTCTTCTGTGAAGCACTAAATAAATTAATAACAACTTAGATTAGGGCATTTTTCCCTCACGAAAATATTGTGTAGAGCACAAGTCATATGGATCACTGTTATTCTTTTAAGGTGCTTTCATGGAGTTTTCCCACCTCAGTGCAATTTTAAAGGGGTGATGAACTGCATTGTTTTATCGTTTTATAATGTTTCCTGTGGTACACTTATAACGTTAGAATGAATTTTCCATCCAAAATGGTCATACTTTATAATTTTTCACTTCATTTTTCCTACTCTGATTTTAGCCTCTGATTTGAACAGTTTGAAGGGCCGTGGCTGTTTTGAGACTTCAGTGTAAATGTCCACTGCTGTGATTAGCTAACATCTTTGCATATGCAATAAGTACTACTTGTGAAACACTCTCGAAAACTTTTAGCACGTTTTTACTATTACAGCTCTCAAGGTAAACTAATCGTGAAAAGTGTTGATTATAGCATTATATTTAGATCTATAGCATCATATTTAGATGAAGACATTAAAGGTTGCAGTGATGATGAGCATGTAGTCGATCACAGACATGTTGAGTGCATGAATGCAGTGGTCTCGTTATTGCAACTCGATTCCTGCACTCTCGCAAAGGTTTTCAATGTAAATAAGAGATTCATTTATTGTAACAGGAGTTTTGGCAAGAGTCAGCGGTGTTTGACAGCTCCAGCGATTGGAAAGGGATATATATATATATATATATTATATACAAATATACATATATATATATATACATATTATATACATATATATACAAAACTCCCGTATTGTATATAAATACTCCCATTTATATATATATATATATATATATATATATATATATATATAAATAATTTAATCACAGTTTAAATAACAGATTATGTTCATCCTACTAAGAGAATCAATGTGAAGATTTACTGACACATAGACAAAGAACATCTGACTGTACATGAATCATTACATATCAGAAATGACTGATTACAGATCAGGGATTAGAATTAACACAGTTACTTACATGTTGTTACATTACTGTAGAGTCCATATCGTAAAAGTCTGTTTGCAGAGTCTGCGCCAAAATTGCGACTGATTTACTAAAGAATACTCAGTGAAACTTACAGAATACAAATAAATAATGCTCAAATAAGACATTCACATTGTTGAAAATAGATAACCACAATTCTAGGATAGGATCCTTTGGAAGGTAATGTTATTTTTAATGGAATGATCCTGCATCTTTCTTCTCTCCTCTTCATCTCACTAACACGCCAGTGGGCGGAGCCAAATTTGCAATGATGAAGTAGGCGTTGATTTCCTTCTGCAGAATGTGCCTATTAGATTAGATTAGGCACATTCCACAACGAGTCATTCGCTGGGCTTGGTAACAATAAAATCTGATTTTGGACCAACAACATGAGAGCGAGTAAATGATGCCAGAGCTTTCATTTTTTGTGTGTGTGAACTGTTCCTTTAACGGACTAAAGTTTTGTGTTTAGACAGAGTTGAGTCTGTCTGTTGTCATAGTAGCAGTGTTTGTCTCTCAAGGGAGGATGTTTGTTGATAATTTCACACTTCTGCTGATCATTACAGAGGTTTCATTGCATTCTCCATCACAAACTGGATTTAAGAGCATATAAATGTGTGTTACAGTCCAAACTGCTGTCACAGCTGTGCTTGACTCATCAGACAGTACCAAATGTGGACAAAGTACACCCTATTAAAATATTTCTCCAGTAAAAGTATGAAGTACTCCTTTTCAATTTTACTGATAATTTGATAATTCAAATGTGCAAACAAAGTAAAAATAAAATATACAGGTCCTTCTAAAAAAAAATAGCATATTGTGATAAAGTTCATTATTTTCCATAATGTAATGATAAAAATTAAACTTTCATATATTTTAGATTCATTGCACACCAACTGAAATATTTCAGGTCTTTTATTGTTTTAATACTGATGATTTTGGCATACAGCTCATGAAAACCCAAAATTCCTATCTCAAAAAATTAGCATATTTCATCCGACCAATAAAAGAAGTGTTTTTAATACAAAAAAAGTCAACCTTCAAATAATTATGTTCAGTTATGCACTCAATACTTGGTCGGGAATCCTTTTGCAGAAATGACTGCTTCAATGCGGCGTGGCATGGAGGCAATCAGCCTGTGGCACTGCTGAGGTGTTATGGAGGCCCAGGATGCTTCGATAGCGGCCTTAAGCTCATCCAGAGTGTTGGGTCTTGCGTCTCTCAACTTTCTCTTCACAATATCCCACAGATTCTCTATGGGGTTCAGGTCAGGAGAGTTGGCAGGCCAATTGAGCACAGTAATACCATGGTCAGTAAACCATTTACCAGTGGTTTTGGCACTGTGAGCAGGTGCCAGGTCGTGCTGAAAAATGAAATCAGATGGAAGCATGAAGTGCTCCAAAATCTCCTGATAGCTAGCTGCATTGACCCTGCCCTTGATAAAACACAGTGGACCAACACCAGCAGCTGACATGGCACACCAGACCATCACTGACTGTGGGTACTTGACACTGGACTTCAGGCATTTTGGCATTTCCTTCTCCCCAGTCTTCCTCCAGACTCTGGCACCTTGTTTTCCGAATGACATGCAAAATTTGCTTTCATCCGAAAAAAGTACTTTGAGCAACAGTCCAGTGCTGCTTCTCTGAAGCCCAGGTCAGGCGCTTCTGCCGCTGTTTCTGGTTCAAAAGTGGCTTGACCTGGGGAATGCGGCACCTGTAGCCCATTTCCTGCACACGCCTGTGCACGGTGGCTCTGGATGTTTCTACTCCAGACTCAGTCCACTGCTTCCGCAGGTCCCCCAAGGTCTGGAATCGGTCCTTCTCCACAATCTTCCTCAGGGTCCGGTCACCTCTTCTCGTTGTGCAGCGTTTTTTGCCACACTTTTTCCTTCCCACAGACTTCCCACTGAGGTGCCTTGATACAGCACTCTGGGAACAGCCTATTTGTTCAGAAATTTCTTTCTGTGTCTTACCCTCTTGCTTGAGGGTGTCAATGATGGCCTTCTGGACAGCAGTCAGGTCGGCAGTCTTACCCATGATTGTGGTTTTGAGTAATGAAACAGGCTGGGAGTTTTTAAAAGCCTCAGGAATCTTTTGCAGGTGTTTAGAGTTAATTAGTTGATTCAGATGATTAGGTTAATAGCTCGTTTAGAGAAACCTTTTCATGATATGCTAATTTTTTGAGACAGGAATTTTGGCTTTTCATGAGCTGTATGCCAAAATCATCAGTATTAAAACAATAAAAGACCTGAAATATTTCAGTTGGTGTGCAATGAATCTAAAATATATGAAAGTTTAATTTTTATCATTACATTATGGAAAATAATTAACTTTATCAAAAAACTAATTTGAGAAGGACCTGTAGTATATAAAAGAGGAAAAACTAAGTATGTTTGCATTGACAAATATAAACAATATCAAAACAGATGTCACATAGGACAAAATGTGTTAACATTTTAAAAGAACGCTACGCAAACATACTAGTTTTACATCATTTGAAACTACAACGGAGATAATGCCTGGTCATGAATTTGCGCATTTAAAAAAAAAAAATCAGTCCGATTAAGGTTGTGGGTTGGTTTAGTGCTGGGAATCAGGTAATCTCACTATTCAAGTGGCATAATCCAGATAGTCAAAGATATGCAAAGCAGCATGGATGTGGTCAAACTCTCTCTTGGCCAATTCTACAACATGTGCTTGTTTTCATTACCAGATGTCTTTTGCAAATCTGGCAAACCGGAATACTGAAGCCACTAAAAATATTAAAAGCTTTACAATTTTTTTTTTTCCTTCTTCTGATAATTAAGATTCAAAGATTTGAAATATCAAAAGTTACTCTTGTGTTAAACATTTTAACTTTTTTGGAATACAAGCATAAACTCAATCTGCCAATGAAAACAAGTCTTAATAGCTTTTTAATGCAATATATAAATACATTTTATTTGAATAAATAGGGTACAATGGGGCTAAAAGGCTCACCTTTTTAAAAAAAAATGCTTTTCACTCTTCTCGGTGCATGTCACGAGTTTCTGGATACAAGTAGCTCACGAAGACTACAACGCAATAGTCTTTAATTCAATAATTCACAGGAGATGGGGTAGAAACATTGGGAACATCCACTTTACAGACGAGAACTAAACAAAATGGAGTACGAAACAGAACTATGACAGGAGTCTGTCAGGCATATCGGAATGTGAGTAACTTTAGAAAAATGTGGATCACTGCTGACTCAAGACATGACCTGTTTTGAACGATTCAGTCCAATTTGGTGAACAGGTTTGACCGGTTTGACCCCCCCGAAGTCTTGCCTTGGACTGTCCGCTGGAAGGCTCGCTCAGGTTGGTGTGATGAAATACACAGAGCAAGCGGTCTGGGTAGAGTGTCTAGCACACAAGCTGGACAAAGTCCTGAGTCTGGTCTTCCAACAGACGGTCTCCCAGCTCCAGGCACAGCAGGAATGTCAATGTCAAAAAAAGGGAACAAAAAAGGAAAAAAAAGTGATCTCTGTTACAGTCTATCTTATCCCTGTCTTCTGTCATAAGTGGCTGGAGATATAGCTCACGAAGACAAAGAAATGGTCCTTACAATAATCCACAGGCAATGGGATATATACACAGGGAATACATCCACTTTACAGGTAAAACGAGACAAAAAACTGAACGAATTAGAGAGTACTTATACAGGAACTAAAGGAGGGAACTAATGAGATATTTGATGAACACCAGGTGAACTAAATGACTGATCAAACACACGGGAAAACTAGGTCACAGGGGAAACACAATAAAACATAACATAACTATGATAGTGTGATAATGATTGCAGAAATTTTGTTTTTGTATTAAACAGTGATGGAGCAACAGATTTTATGTGAAAATAAACCATTTTTTATTTTGTTTAAAATTCTTGTGTATGAGGTATGTAATGTATGAGGTGGCAAGGTGGGCCTTTTAACCCACAGATACACGGGGTAAAACCAAGGGGCAAAAGACAAAGTAGTGATACAAATACTTTAGGTAAATAATATGTTTTTAACAATGTCTAAGTTAATACTTGTTCAAACTGTTGATTAATTTACCTTGAACAAAACTGAAAATCATTAATAGACCTTTGTCTCAAAATATATTAAATAATTTTAGTTATTTTTATTTGCTACAACATTTGCTTGATTTGATTGCTACAAATCTACAACATTTTAAAAAACATCAAATTAGTGCAGAATCAACTTTACACTGCTGTCCGAGATCGCGTCAGGGATCAGACAAATTTCCACGTCTTGAAAAGTGGATGTTTTGAAAGTGCTGCGACGAGTTTTTGTGGTTTAGAAGAAAATAAAATGAAAGCTGCCTTTTACCATGCCCAACTTTAGCCCTGTTGTAGCCTATATCTCATTTTAAGGATTCTTGGATATCACTGGAAAACAAGACAAAATGAAAATTTTCAGCATTAATAGAGAATAATTTGGTAGTATTTTGCAGCGTTTTGCACTCATGTTTCTCTGTAGCTCTGGAATGAGCTGGATCAGAGCCTCAGACTATTACCATATCATCATTCAGAGAGGTCTGTAAAATCACTCCTACAACATGTCGTGCATCTGTCAAAACACACATAGTCCTACAAGAGTTCAGAGTTTATTTGTGCATATTTGTGTATGTACTGTATGAACACACTGTTTGGGTAATTGCATGCCCGTGCACATCTGAATTCGTTCGGACACATCGTGTGATCTTATACTTGGCAGGGATACAGTGAGATGTATAATCACAATCAATTGCTCTTGCAGTTGTTTTCCCATTGAAAACACGTGCTGAGAAGCTGTGCATTCTGTTTTTGTCTCTTTCAAGACTGGACTTGCAGTTTTTCCTTTTTAAGAGTAAACTCAGTATTGTGTTTTCATTTCTATTATTTAGCATGCACACAAGTTTCCCCTTAGGATCTGACATCTCTTTTAGTAGATGTTTTTAATTTTATAACATTATATTTATGCAATAAATGCAATAAAAAGCAAATAATAATGGTTGATATGCATGCATGTATGTATCTGCATTCTTCTAATTTGATACACTTTTTTTTCAATTACAAATAATATCATTGTGTGGGTGGTCAGCAGACAATCAAAACAATAAAGTGACCTGTTATGAAGTTCAAAAACAGCATTCATTAAGAGGTCATTAATCATCCTCTTCTACTTCGTGTGGAACAGTTTATTATTCCGTAATAGTAGCATTTTTAGATTCCTTATATAAATATACTGGCTTGGGTACCAGCAGGCTAAAGGAAGAGTTCAGCCAAAAATGAAAATTCTTTCTTGAGGTGAACAATTTGATTCATTGTTTTTTTACTCCCTTGCTCTTCTATTTCTCTCACTTATAGGTCTAAGGATGTGGACAATGGTGGGCGTGATCTGTCTCTCTCAGTGCATTATGGGACAGCTGCTGGAGGCCAGGTCCAAAGGAGCTCTGCCTCAATTCATTTGCAGCATTCCAGGGATGCCAGGGGCACTAGGAAAGTCTGGCCCCCCTGGGCCTCCTGGGGAGGATGGCCATGTCGGAATCCCTGGAAGAGATGGGAGGGATGGACGGAAGGGAGAAAAGGGAGAAAAAGGAGATCCAGGTAGAGTTCTCATTGAATCCAGTTCTCATTCAATGGTGTCAATGCAGGCAGATCAATAATATTGTTGAATATTAAGTGTCCCCAACTAAGCAAGCCAAAATCCAAAGGCGACAGTGGCAAGGAACCAAATCAGATGTCAGAATGGAGAACAATCCTTGGGAGAAACCAGGCTCAGTCGGGGGGGGCAGTTCTCCTCTGGCCAACGAACAAAGTCCATAATTATGATCAGAACATTCAAAATATTTATCCAGTTCCATCTGGTTGAAGATAATGTTCATTACTCCAGTATGGAGACGAGTTTGTGCCGATAGCTGGTGAGATGGTCTAGTTGACAAAATGTCTGCTGACACTTCAGGGATGCGTTGTGGTCGTGTCTAGGGGCAGGTCCTCCATCTGATCTGGATACGGCCCGGATCCGGCTGACTACAGTAAATCTCGGGATAAACAGAGAGACTAATATTAGCATAGATGCCATTCTTCTTATGATGTAACAAGTACATTGGGTGTTATTGGAAGTGTTCTCGGTTCTGACTAACCTAATTTATGCAGCTTAATTGATGAGTAGTCATTCAAATCTGCTCCTGGTGATCTACTGTCCTGCAGAGTTCAGCTCCAACCCCAATCAAACACACCTGAACCAGCTAATCAAGGTGTTCAGACTTACATGGAAATTGCAGGCAGGTGTGTCAGAGCAGGGTTGGATCTGAAAGCCTGCAGGAAGGTAGTCCTCCTGGAGCAGGGTTAGAGACCCCTTACCTGGGGCATGGTTTTACCCCAAAAATTCAGCATCTTTAAGAGGACTGTGTTTGTTTCAGGGCCAAGAGGTCGATTTGGGCCAATGGGAAAACTCGGAGATCGTGGGGAGAGAGGTTTCATTGGGAAACGTGGACCTGAGGGTGATCCTGGAGATTTAGGGCCTCCTGGTCCTGCAGGACGTCTTGGACATAAGGGTGACAAGGGCCAACGTGGCCATCCGGGAGAACCAGGTATCTGCAGATGTGGAAGTTTGGTTCCAAAATCCGCTTTCTCAGTAGGCATCACCAGCAGCTACCCCACCGAAAAAGCACCTATCAAGTTCAACAAAGTCCTGTTTAATGAGGGTGGCCACTACAACCCCGAGACGGGAAAATTCATCTGTGCATACCCAGGAATATACTACTTTTCTTATGACATAACTCTGGCCGACAAGCACCTGGCCATTGGGCTTGTCCAGAACGGAGAGTACCGGATAAAGACTTTTGATGCCAACACCGGAAACCATGACGTAGCGTCTGGCTCAACCGTGATGTTTCTCAACCCAGAGGATGAGGTATGGCTGGAGATCTTCTACAAGGACCAGAACGGCCTGTTTGCTGACCCCGGCTGGGCTGACAGTCTGTTCTCTGGGTTTTTACTTTATGCAGATACAAACTATATGGATACATTGGCGGAAGACTACAAATAGCAGCTACGGTAACATCAATAAATGGTGCTACCTATGGACAGCCCATTCCTGTCTGTGACCCTGTATTGGATCATGCTTTTTTTTCAGCACTTCACGCTATGAACATTGCATTTACAGACATTTTCAATTTATAAAAAGCAGTTGTTAAAGTCCCTGTAAAGTCAAAATTAAGTATGTGTTCTGAGTTTGTCACACCACAGAAAAATGTGTTATTAGCCAACCAGCCAAATTTGAATGATAAATAAAGCCGGCAAGTACATAAAATAATCTATCAAAATCTTGAAAAAATGGGCAGTAGTCTCTGCTCTCAAACGCTGGGGGCGTGTCCGCTGGCTGCGCTGAAACCACGCCCACTTGCGGGACAGCTGCCGTCGCCACACTCAACTGTCACCGTTAGGGGAGGGGCCAGCCTCAGTGGCTCCAGTCATCAAGTAGGGGCGTGTCCAGGAGCTCAGGCACTCCAGTGCGTCATCAAGACCCCGTTTTAGCCCCACCCAAAAAAAACAGAACACAGCAATGATGAAAAACTGTTTAACGGTCTAACTCCACAATTCAGTACGTCACAGTTCACAGTCTTTGTGATATGTTTTAGCAATACATTTCTAACATTTATAATGTGTTTAGAATTTTTTTTAGAATTGCCTTTACAGGGACTTTAAGTAAAAAAAAAAAAAAATAGTACAGAACTTGTCTCAAGAACCCTGAATTCTGTTCAGCATGTTTTTGCACAGAAGAACATCTGACTTGCTGAAAGTCACCATGTATATTGTTGACACAAAATAATTTATGATGAAAATGACGATGTTACTGATTATACAAAGATGGATGAGATCTTTTTTTGACACTCTATACTTATTATTGATCTGTGTGAAAAAGTCAATCATGCAATTATGATCACTTAATGTTGCACTTTTTGAACCCATCCCTAAGACTGTAATGCTAATGGTTTCAACTGGGGATTTAACCATTTTTAGGATGAAAATGTTTTTCTTTTCCCACATTTATTGGGAATTACATTTTCCCATATTTTGTACATACTGTATATGGCCTACAACATATTCAAATTAATATAAATCTCACTTAAAATATTTGTATATATATTTTAAGTTTTGATTAAGTGTCCAAGTTTATTTTTATTAATTCTCTTTATTTACTTACTAAATATACAAAAGAAAGTTGTTGCGAAATAGTCATTCCCTTTGTTTTTGCGAAGTGTTCATGTGAAATATTACATTTGTATATTTTAAATGTACAAAGAGTATATATTGTTTAATTTGCTGACGAATAAACCATTGCTGAATATAATGACATTGTTCGGCATGTTCAGTTAATGCTACATTATTTATTTTCTAAGAATTCATGTCTCAAATGAGTCCAAACATTTGAACAGAAACTCCCTTGGTTTTATTGTGTCGATGAGTCACTTGTATCTTGAATTCAGTTAAATTTGTCATGGGAGAGTTAATCTGCTGTCAGAGAAAACAGCTCAACCATCTGGACTGTTCAGAGACCTTGACCTGAACAAAAGGATCTGATGGTGTTAGAGTTATATAATACTTGTTTTGAATATGCTGGAGATAAAAAAAAAATAATAAAAAAATATTTTTTAAATCTATTTATAAAAAGAATAAATAATCAAACATTTGTTTCAAGGTTGATTTCAAAGATCAAATTTTAATAAATGGGATGATTGGACCATGTATCCGGCCTTTAATTCTGCTTTTATGTGCATGTTAGTGTGTAGCCTAATTCTTCTCCATATGACCCCGACTAGAAATAGTGTGAAAATGTGTTATGGCCAGACAGATGATTTTGACAGAAGATTAAAAAGTTTTATTTATTACACTAAATATCAGTATACTTTATTACTGCCTTCATATGAGTAATGCAAAGGTATGTTTTGCATTTGGAAAAACAAAAAAGCTCTGTGTATAAAACACCCTCTCTGAATTCTGATTACAACCATCTGAAAAGGATCAAATAACATACAGTACAGAAGAATTACATGCAGTACCACCATATTGGTTGGTTTTGCATTCTTTAGGAAAATATGAAACTTAATGAGAAAAAGAAATCTCAACAGCTTTAGAGCATATTTTCTGGAGCAAACAGGAAATACTGTGAATAAGGTCTTATTTTTTCCACTAACGAAATATACTTTTTTGCATATTGCAGTCGAATAGTTCTCTTGAGTGGTTTAGTGATCTTAAAGGGGTGGTAAAACACGATTTCACTTTTCTCACTTTAGCTAGTGTGAAATGTTGCTTTGTGAGCATAAACAACATCTGCAAAGTTGCAATGCTCAAAGTTCAAAGCAAAGGGAGATATTTGCTTTTAAAGAAAAGGACTACAACAAATGGCTGGTAGGGACTACACGACATTCCTCCCGGGTTAGTGACATCAGCAACCCTAAAATGTACATAAACCCCGCCCAGGGAACACGCAGTCCATGTTGAGAAGAGGAAAAGTTGTTGTATAAGAGTACATTTGTGAGTCAGCTCAAACTTTAGCATCCGTCTTTTAACATGCACTAGAAAGTCACTCTGTGTGCATCTCACAACAGTTCCTATACGAGCGATTTATAGATTATCATCACTTTCCTAATTGAAGATAGTTAACTCCACATCAGCAACATAAATTCATCAACTAACCATTCAGAGACGTCCTGTTGCATTCTACATGTTGTCACTTCTTCTTGAGTCTCTCCATCTTTGTCTGACTCTGTTGGAACATTAAAGGGGTGGTAAAACACGATTTCACATTTCTAACTTTAGCTAGTGTGTGATGTTGCTGTTTGAGCATAAACAACATCTGCAAAGTTACAGCGCTCAAAGTTCAAAGCAAAGGGAGATATTTGCTTTTAAAAAATTCAATTTCTAAGGACTACAGCAAACAGCCGGTTTTGAACTACACGACATTCCTCCAGGGTTGCTGACGTCAGTAAATCCCATTATTTACATAAACCCCTCCTCCGAGAATACTTAATAAGCGGGGCGAGGCCATTTTATATTGCTGTTTTGGAGATGATTTGTCGCAATGCCGTCGAAACGCGGCTGTTATTTTCATCCAGATTGCAGGTCCACTTTGTTCAGCCTTCCACTAATGGTAACAGAGTTGGACTGGTGACCCAAAGGTTGCTGGTTCGATTCCAGTACCGGCAGGAATATGACTGAGGTGTCCTTGAGCAAGGCACCTAACCCCCAATCGCTCCCCGGGCGCCACTCAAGGCTGCCCGCTGCTCCGGGTGTGTGTATCTACGTTTGCAGTGTGTGTGTGTGTTCACTACTCACTACTCTGCTCCTAATGTGTGTGCACTTACTTGGATGGGTTAAATGCAGAGGTCAAATTCCAAGTATGGGTTACCATACTTGGCCATCACGTGTCACTTTCACTTTCACTTCCTAGGGTCGCGGGAGTTAGGGATCAATGGTTAAAATTTATTTTTAACTCGGTCCCTCATAATTATGACCCAAATCTCACTCTCTGTGCTGCACATGTTACGGAGGAAAGCTTCCACAATCTTCGCGAGCTCAATGCAGGATTCGCACAACGGCTTGTTCTGAAAGATGGAACAGTTCCAACTTTAAAAACAGAAGCTTTTGTTTACGGGCCACAACCTGTAAGTATGATTTATTTTTCGTCGATGTGTTTTCCTGTAATAGTTTGTATTGTTAATTGTACGTTGTAGCTACGAAGTAAACAAATGACAACGCTGTGTGGCTCTGCTGGTTTGTTAAATGCTCATTCATACTTAACGTTATCTGACAAACACCTAACGTTACAAACTTTTTTTTAATCTCAACAGCGAACTTGGAATTAGTGTAAATTATTCTTTGATTAGAGCTTTCATGTTTATCTACATGCTTGTTTATCTACAGGCATGCTAAACATGGTTCTGTGTTTGATTTGGCTAACGTTACTGTAGACCCGATGTTTAGTGTTCGTTTTGGGTTAATAGTTCTGGCGACAGATATTTGGCTACAATCGTTCTAAAGATACAAAAGTTACGGTGGCATACAGTCAGAAACGACCACTATAGATCCGCAGTCTTTAACATTACTCAAAAAAATCGCTTTGAAGACTGTAGTATAATTTGTTTGAATGATTATATGAAATTCTTGTTTATGAAGCTTATTTTTTTGTAATTCTATAATAATTAGTACAATTAAATAACAGCGTATCTAAAAAGTAATGAGAGAACAACAAAAAATAAACCTTTCTGAAACGTCGTTTAACAGCCGATCTGGAACAGGTTCTGCTCGATCCTCTTCACTAACATTCTGTGGGTCCGACTGACGCCATTGTTTATAATACACCAAAGCAAACTACCGGTAAAGGTAAGGGGCGTGACGTTTCCCGGAAAACGTGCTCTAGACGGTTAGCGAATCACAACACACTGGGCCAGCTAACCAATCTGAGCCCATTGCGTAGTTTTGAGGGACTGGCTTCATAGAACCCGGAAACCATCAGACCGTTTTTACAAGGAGGGGCAGAGAAGTGTAGAATAAAGGTAAAATATATGAAAAATAATGCAATTTTTAAAAAAACGAAGCATGAACACATGTTACAGTGCACCCCACAAACACAATCAAGCCTTCGAAAAAATGCGTTTTACCACCCTTTTAAAAGGCAGAACAGTTTCTGTCATTTTAGTGTGTCTGCGTGAGCCGTGAGGTAATCGCAGCTGCTAACACAAGAGCTCTTGAAACCCCGCCCTCTGCAGCAGCTCATTTGCATTTAAAAGACCAGGCACAAAACGGTGCGTTTTTGCTAATCCTCAAAAAGTGACAACTTTAACATGCTATATAAAAATATCTGTGGGATATGTAAGGAACTTAGCTATATGAAATATTAATAATCAATAATAACTTGTTATGATTAATTATGAATATTTGGGTCAGTTAATTGGATTAACTTGACATGGCTAAATTAATATTACAATCAATTAATCAGTTCGTCCAACGAACTCTTTCGATTATTAATTTATTCTAAGAAAAGGGTGTCTTCCCTGGCCACAGAAGAATAATTATTTCTTAGTATGTACAGCGTTTTGAGCATGTAGCAAGAACAAAAACCGTAAAGGGACTTCGGATTGCAAGCAAATCAGAACCAAATACATAAAGTGCATAAGTTTTATTAACTAAATCATAAACATAAATAAACTAAACACACATATATACAGAAATACAGAAATAGGTTAGTGATAGGATTAAATTGGAAACCGGAAAAAGGGACTATGAGAAGAACCATCAGAATTTCATTTTCACATTTCATTGAATTGAATACTTGCATTTGTAGTGGGAACAATTCTTGAAGTTGTTGAAAATTGAAGTCGTTGATGGTTCCGGCAGTGTCAAGTGGAAGTAGGTTGAGAGTTCTCTTTCTCCAGGAACGCATGGCTGGTTTGGTCAAGGCCTGGGGCCCTGTTGAGGCCACGCCGAGCACCCAGGAGAAGTGAGGAAGTCGGAAGAGTGGGTGATTGGAGTCGTTGTTGGTTGGAGTCTTTGTTCCAAAACTCCTGAGATTGTCCTTGGTTCTTTGTGAGAGAGTCTTCTCTCTCCTGCCTAAGCCCATATCTGGTTGGATCGAGGCCTGCTGGGCCCTGGGGCCCCCGTGGAGGGGGAGGGGGTTCCCCAGTATCACCAGAACAGTGTTGCGGCTGGATGAAAGAACTAAGAGAGGGAGGTCACATGTGGACTGTCTCTAATAAAGCCTGGAAAAGATCCTCCCCTAAGGGTTGAACTCGACCAATCAGAAAGGTGTCATGTCTGAGAGGGAAAGTGGCTCTTGGTTGATTTACGAGTCTTGTCCCAAGCGTGGTTATACCTTCATTAATGCTCAGATAGATATAACACATCCACACTGCATTCTAGAAGAAGGTGATGTAGATCAAAGTGTGAGTCATTAAATGAGGATTAATTAGGTAGGAGGCATGATACAGCTGAGGTTACATTGATCGTCAGTTGGTTGTATACCAAGGTACATACCATAATATATACCTAATAGTACACAAGACAGTAAACCATTTACATTTCTTTCACAGTTTTATGCATGTTCATTTATAGATCAGTTAGTCTATGATTAATGCAGCAAAGTCTGTTTTAAAGAGGATTTCTGTCTTCCATTGTCTCTCTCTTGTGCATGTGGCCACATTCCTCGGAGGTCGTAAAATCTCCTTATCAGCCCTTGTAACATGACACTGTTTCTGCCCTTGTGTTCATTCATTTGGGCTGTTAGTTTTGGAGTTTCATAAACCTTTGTATATAATGAATAATTAGTGTGTGTATGATTGGTCCATACCCTACAGATATTTTGTGCTAAAACTTCACACACACACTCTGGGGACATCAGAGATTTATTTTACATCTTGTGAAAAGGGCATTTTACCACCCCTTTAAGGTGATACACAGGGCAACTTTTTGAGCAATGTTGCTGGGCAATCTTGCCGAGCTATTGTTGCTTGGGCACTTTCCCATTGAAAATGGTCTACAAATTTCTATCTAGATAATTTAGATCGGTTGTGGGCCCTGTGTCTCATCATCTGGTTGCCCATTGACGGCAACATTGCCCAGCAACATTGCTCAAAAAGTTGCCCTGTATCATCACTTTAAGATTATAATTACAATCTACATTATAATCTTAGATTATAATCTACGGTCCAATAAATAGTTGAAATCAAAATGGGGTGAAACATTTGTTATTGGAACTAGTCTGTTTCAGAAATAATATAATTTTTAAATAATACACCTATTCTGTGTTTAATTAACATCACTCAGACTATGATTGATGGTTGGTTTTGTTTAAAATAATCAGGAATAATGAAAGCGGCAAATTCGTGGTATTATAACTTGAGTGTAAATTGTTACTGCACTAAGACAATACTGCAGGAATCCTTTTGGTTTTAGTTTAAAATGGTAGACTTAATCTTTGAGAAGACACTCCTCGATGGAATAAAATTATTTTAAAGGTTCAATATTTTTTTTCTGAACATATTTTTGTTTTTTCATTAAAGATCATTTTAGTTGTATTGTAAATATTGCCGTGTACAAACAAATAAACGACAGAAGAAGAAGAAGAAGAAGAAGAAGAAGAAGAAGAAGAAGAAGAAGAAGAAGAAGAAGAAGAAGAAGAAGAAGAAAAACATTTATGCAAAATTAACGGATTTAAACTATGCCTAGTGGCGTCAGCAGATTTATGTGATTGACGGGAGTCTGGGCCAATGAAAAGCCGCTTTGACACTGCGTGGGACGGACCGGACGCAAACCGCTGTGCGTTCGGTTGCAGATTATTTACATCCGTTACCAGGCAGCGAGACGCAGCATGACGGTAAAACGCTACCAAAATACATATTTAATATCTGCTCCGTCAGTGAATTGATGCTGTTCGCATTGTTGCAGTCTGGAAAGCATTTGCATTCTTTTTTCACTCAGGGTGATGTTTATTTCTTGCACCGAGAGAATACAGAGATTTACTTACTGCACTGGAACTTTATAAGAGAAACATCAGATGTGTGTTTATAGACGACCGCTGTGGATGATACAGTCAGTGCCTCTGTTATACACTAATTTTAATACAGTTTCATCAAGAAGTTCCTGTGAAGTATTTACTTCTGATCTGATATGAATTGGGAAGATATCTGACATCAGTAACGTTAATTGTATTCAAAATGTCTTCGCCCAGGTAATCTTCCTTTTTTACTACTTCAGGAATAAAAAAAACATAAAGTGTGTGATTGTTGTAAGAGTAAGTTTTCTGTCCTGTTGTCTTCAGTGATGTTCGGGAGAAGATGAGGAAGAAGAGGAGAGAACTGCAGGAGTCTTTAGGAAGAGTCAGAGATGATAAACAGGTTATTATAATTATCAGTATGCAGAACATTATAGTAACGTTACTGGGGGTTTTAAACTGGGGTCCAGGGAAAAGCCTGGAGAAAAACTCTTAAATAATAAGTATTTATACTTAAAAAATTTTTTATAAAAGAAATAATTTCAATCAAATAAATGAATACACAATTTGTTAAAAATAAAAATATTAGTTGTTCATCTATTACATATCTTAAATTAGATTAAAATAAACAACTACAAATTGATTCATATAAATAAATATAAATAAAAAAAAAAAAAAAAATACATTTAGCAGTACATTACTGAAGTGAGTAGAAAAATATATAATGTATCTAAATAACAACTAATTTTCGATTCATATACGTTTTTCAGTGTATACGATGGGTGTTTTTTTAATGATAGATTAAATTTTAGGACACGAGGATGATCATATTTGGGGGTCTGCAGCATCTAAAAGATTGAAAACCCCTGGTATAATATAATGAACAGTGATTGCCATTTACTATGTTTGTTGTTCAACACCTGTTTTTTTTAAGATGCTGCACTTTTTGGCAATAGAGCGAAACCGTCGGGTTCCGGAACTGCATTCATTTTCTCCATAGGGAAAACCGATAACTTCGAAACCTTTAAAGACTGCCCTACTGTGAGCCATGAGGTTGTGTTAATCGATAGCATTTGCTTTTGTTAAAGCCGTCAACCTGCATTATTTCAGCTTAGTTTTAAAATAATCATGTTTATTTGCATAATTTGTGGTGAAAAACTACACTACCCATGAATGTACAAAAATTACACCAATCAGAGAGTAGTAACAAGAAAAACCCGCCTCTTTAGCTCCGCCCTCTCCCATGAAGCACTGCGAATGACGTAATCGAGCCCATCCCTACACTCTAAAAATATTGAAATGTTTATATATGCAATAAACTTAAAATATATCGTTTTATACATATAATCAACATTTGTCAATGAGTAGTTTTATATTTTGCCATCATTTTTTTATTTGATTACGCTGTTCACAATGCTTCGTGGGATTGTAGTTCTTTCCCTCACTAAAACTAAGTACACAGTCTTGTACCTTTTTCTTTTTGTCCAGTTTTGCTTCAAATCAAAGTTTTTATTGTTGTGTTTCACCTCGTTGCTGGCTGGTTTGGTTGGTTGCTAATATCCCTTTAACAATATTTTTAAATCCCTATGGGAGAAATGAATAGACAAACTTCTGGAACCAGTGCCGCTGGAAAAGTGTGCAGGCACTATATGCACATGCACTTACATATTTGCTGTATTTAATATCTGGAGTTGCTAGTCATGTTTGTTATATTAGCAGCTTGTCATACGAGACGAGCAGAATAAAGCTGTAGCTTCACTGAACACATGAATGTCCTTGTGAAGTCTGTGCTGGTCTGCTGTAGGCTCTGGTTCCGTCAGACTGGGATCTGTCTCGGGACAATGATCACACTGCGGTGGAGGTTGGTTCTGGACTCACCTTTTCAACTTCCTCTAGTGCTCTAACACTTCCCTGCCAGGCTTTCCTTCTTCAAGCGTTCTGTCATCATCACTCACTCACCAGAATCTCCACGCTGCTCTTTTTCACACAATTCAAGTGGAGGGTGATTCAAGGACTAAAGAGTAAATGTGTCTTACAACTGGTGCATATGATTCCAAGTCTTCTGAAGCCATATGCTTTTACATGAAGCATATGAATCATATGGACCAGTTTTATTTTAATAGGCTAACAAATTTTCGTTCAATGCTTTTCTTCTGGGCTCTCTTGATCATTCTTCTCGTATCCAAGCATGTAACTTCCTTAAAAACTGCTTCTGGCCAGTGGGGAACACGCTGTGCGTTATCATTTGATGTAACTAGATTACTAACAGCTAGGCCTGTCACGGTTATTGATTAATGATCGTGGTTATTTGATCTAGCCTAGTCGCACTTATTTGAGATAACCACAATAATTGGGTTTAATTGGACTGCATTGTTATATTATATTATATTATTATTATTTTTTTAAACCTGTTGGACTTGTTTTTGACTTTTAACCAGAATTCTGAAAACCTACAAATTAAAAAATAAAAATGGTCACAGTGGACATAAATATAGACAGTATATATATATATATATATTTATTTATATATATATATACACACACACATATACTGTCCATTAGATAGTGTTGATGATCATATATTTTTTTATTGTAATATTCCTAAATATGTTATTTTAGGAGCTGGCAGGTGGAGAAGAGGACCCTGGTGAGACACTCAGACGCTCAGTGATGGCAAAGAGAATGAAAAAAAAGAAGAAGGTCAGGACTGTGCTAACTTTATAAATAGTGTATGATTACCAACATACAGAATATATATATATATATATATATATATATATATATATATATATATATATATATATATATATATATATAAATATATATATATATATATTTTTTACAATGACCACTACAAAAAAACAACAACAATGTAATATTAATCATGGATATTTCATTACTATTTATTTTAATTGTTGTTATTTTTTTAGAAAATGGTTATTAAAAGTTAAGTTATAATGCGATCAATTTTAATCATTAATTTATTCATTTTCTTTTTGACACAATAATGACTACAACAACAATAAAAAAACATACTACTGATGAATATTCCATTACTATTTATTTATTTAGAAAATGACAATAAAAAGTTAATAATGCAGTCAGTTTTAACAGTTTATTTGCTTCTTCTTTTTTGATACAATGATTGCCACAACAATAAATTATTATTACTGTTATGCTATTCTCATCAATATTTTTATTTTAGAAAATTAATGGCTAGAAAAAGTCAAGTAATGATGCAAAGAATACAAAAAATAGTTACTTTCCCTGCAAACTAAAGTACAAAAGTGTGAATATTGGTACAAAGATCATCCTTCTCAGAGGTTGGTAAAGACTCGCCTCAGACCTCACGCACTCGGACTGGTTCTGTGTGTAATTTCTGCATGTGGTGTCTGTGTTGAAGCTGCTGGAGGAGATGCCGGTCGAGTCTCCTCCAGACGAGGCGGTGACGGCAGTGCCGGAGCAGGACAGACCAGATGATGATGATGGACAGCCAATGCGCTCACCGAGAGGTGAGGGAACTCTCCGATTATAGACGTCACTACAAAGCCTAGGTTTCACAAGAGCTACGTCTACATTCATCCGGATAGATTTGAAAATGGGGTTTTCGTTTAAAAACGCTCTCCGTCCACGCTAGCGTTTTTAAGCGTTTTCAAAAAGTTTCTCATCCACACTGAAACGTCGGAAAACGCTCAATTCACCTTACAGCGCATGCGTAAACTCTCATAAAAGCTCCCTGAGATGATACAGATAGAACAAGACATAATCAAGTTATCACATAATTCTTCTGGCAGGATTATTTTATTTAGCAAAATATCTCAGCATTCACTGATGCGTCCGGTCGCACTCACTCACCTTTATGTGTTTGGTGTAAAACGCGACGGCTCTCATGTTTTGCCGCAGGACAGCAAATGCGAGTGAATTTTCTGTCATCTTTGCAGGACTGTGATATGAAGAGTGTGCAAAGTCACATATTTTAGCAACAATGAAAGTGAATAACACTATTCTATTGGTACAATATGCGTCATGTGACTAAACTTACGTCATCGTTTTTAAATACCTTCGTTTTCACAGTCCACACTACAACTGGAAAACGGCCACTTTGAAGAGCATTTTCAAAAAGAGCGTTTTTGGTTGCTAAAAATTCCATCTCAGTGTGGACGGAAGGCCACAACGGAGAGAAAAAGATGAGTTTTCAAATAAAAACGTATTAGTGTGTATTAGGGCTGGGTGCTATGACAGTATATAGCATGTAACAACTAAAAAAATGAATAATGTGAAGCTGTTCAGTTTGGTTTCTCTGCACACTATTCTTAGGAGCACAACACTCTCATCCTCACAATCTCTCTAGATCTTCCTCCTCGTCCTGTGATGAGGCCGGGATCCAGCCAATCAGAGGCCTCCATGAGACAGCGTATGACTGAGAAGCTGAGAGCAGCGAAGGTGAAGTTTGTCTAAAATAGAAAATGTATTTCAGGATGTATTTCAGAATACTAACTCACAGTTGTGCCGTCCCTTCAGTCTAAAGCTGCTAGTCTTCTAGAGCAGGAAAGCATCATTGAGCCTGCCAGCCGCCTACAGAGTCTGCGGGACAGGGAAACCCTCACTCGATTCGACAGAGACGTAAGCACCCCTCCTTTGAAACAGGCAAATGACAGTGGTGGTGAAAGAAAAATGTCAACATGTAAATGTATGAAAAGTTAAATTGTTCTGGTATGGTCATGTTTAAAGCATTCTTTGTCTCATTTAGTTTCTCTGTCACCATAAACCAAGTATTATAATATGTACTTCCTTTCAAAGTTTGGCGTCAGTCAGAGTTTTTTTAAAGAAATTAATATTTTTATTCAGCAAGGACCATTAAATTGATCAAAAGTGACAGTAAAGACAATGCTACAAAATATTTTTATTTAAAGTAAATGCTGTTATTTTGAACTTTCTATTCATCAAAGAATCCTGAAAAAATAGGAAATTGTGTTTCCACACAAATATTGAGCAGCACAACTGTTTTTAGCATTGATAATAATCAGAAATGTTTCTTGAGCATCAAATCATCATATTAGAATGATTTCTGAAGGATCATGTGACACTGAAGACTGGAGTAATGATGCTGAAAATTCAGCTTTGATCACAGGAATAATGAGATTTTTACAACATATTCACATAGAAATCAGTGATTTAAAGTTGTGATATTTCACAATATTACTGTTTTTACTATATTTTTAATCAAATAAATGCAGTCTTGGTGGTGAGCATAAGAGACTTTTTTCAAAAACATAAAAGTCCCCCTGTGGTTAAAATCAAGCTTTTAAGCTTTAAGACAAACCGTGTGTAAATTCATAAGTCGACAGCATTGCTGAGTATTTTCTGCTTAAAACTGCAGTGAACCAAAGACAGTCTCAAAAACACGGTTTGAAATCGCTGGTGTTTCTGACGTCACAAACTACCTTGTAACCAATCAGATCAACGTGTGATCGTCAACGAGTGGATCTCTGAGCTGAGTGAGTGAGTGGAGGCGGGGCTCATTTGCATATTCATAGAACCGTGAATACTAAATGAGGGAAGGGTGTAGAGTTACATTCAAGATATTTTAAGGCTTGAAGAAGAAAAAAATTAAGGAAAAAAAACGCTTAAATATGTCATTTTGGTGATCAAAGGGATCAAATTATTGACTACAGGGGGACAGAAAAAAACTTCTGAACAGTAGTAAATACAAATGATTTTATATGTTCATTTTATAATTAAGAGTAAAACACGCCACCTCTTGTTTAGAAGTTTGAAATATAATCTGATCTGCTCTCATCTGGTGCTCTGGTGTCCTCCTCCAGACGGATCCAGATCTACGGGCTGATGAAGACTCATCCTTCACTGCCAGGCTGAAGTTTCGTGATGTGGCCAGACGTACAGCCAAAGGCAAAAGGGTAAGAGACTCCTGTTTCTGCTGCCAGGATGAAAGCTCAGAAGGCAAAGAAAGCAATAAATATTACATATTATAAAAGGATAGTTTCTGAATTTTTTTATATTTCTTTACACTCTACATTGTGCATAGTTGCACGTGTGTATTAATAAAGATGATATTTCCCACATCAGGTGAAGTGTGTGTGAACAGAATTAATTAAGAAATACATTAGAAATCCTCAAATCCTGACATAGATGTGTGTGTCTGGTGTCTGAGCAGACCGAAGCTGGTTTGCCGACCGCTGAAGAGGCGTACAACTTCTTCACCTTCAACTTCGACCCAGAGCCTCAACAGCAACGCCGACGTAAGAAAAGACGTCCCGGGAGAAGAGAAGCAGAGGAGGAAGGAGAGGGGGAATCTGGGGAAGAAGATGGAGAGGATGAAGAAGAAGGGGAGGAAGAGAGGGAGTGTGAAGGAGAGGAAGAGTCTGAAGCCAGGGTGACTTGTGTTTATGTGTTTGTTTCTGATTAGAAGAAACAACAAAGACTGTTTATGGTATATGTACTTTATGTTAAGATGGACACTAACAAACAACAATGTCATTTCCGCATGTAAATTATATCAGTGACCAAACGTTGACCATTCAATCAGCAGACATATTTTAGGGTCCGTGAACCAAAATATTAGGTAAAAAATGAGGGCTGTCAACGTTAACGCTTGCGTTTAATTCAAAATGAACGCGTTAAAATAATTTAACACAAATAAACTTATCTTTTAAGATCTTAAAAGTCGGGAGTTTATCAAGCTGAGCATCCATAATGGCACAAGCACATGTAACCCTGGTAGTCTGAAATTTCCATTTGAACTCTTTAACCTGATTTTACTTCTCTGTTCAGATCATTTTAAGCCACTAAACTCTGGGGAAGTGTTTAGTCCAATAATCCAGTAAGCGAAATCATTCAAACAATCAGTCCAAACAGCGCTAAGTTAAAGAGAACCAGCTTGTTACACCAGAGATGAGACTCACGTCACGTTGTAGATTTTCATTTTTTACGATAAGTACTGCGATTAAAAGTTGTAAACTATTGACAGCTCTAGTTAAAATGTATATACATTATACATATTTTTATATATGACTGGTCACCTATTTAATACATTTTTTGCAGTTCATTGGGCAATGACTTATTATACAAATATATTTTAAGTTATCGATGCAGTCTCTCAATTAATGTTAGCTCATAAAAAATTGCATTTATTGTAATTTTAAAGAATTACAACAAGAACAAAAAAGTTTTAGATTAGATATAGTGTGCTTCATTACTTGGAAAATTCATATCAACTACACTTAATGCAGTTCAATCCCTGTTTAGGATGAAGATGCTCCACTGGTCAGAGATGAGGAGGAGGATTTGTTCATCATTGACCAATCAGCACAGGACTTCCTGGAAGTGAGGAGAGCGGAGTATATGGACTACAGTAGGCGACTGCAGAGGGAGCGAGAGACACTGTTTGTTCCCAGTATGAGGACAGGTACACAAACAAAAACGCTCTTTATCTTAACCCTCCTCTAGCAGGTCAAATGACGGGTACACCATGTGTCCCACAGTTCCTGCCTCGAGTAAGCTGGCCGAGAACGTGCGTCCCCGTTACCTGGAGGAGGAGGGGTTATATGTGGGCGAGAGGCCACACGTCTGCCTGACAAATCAGAACATTTTGGAAAACCGAATACTCAAGCAGGGCGAGGTATGGGAAATAAATCATGATCGGGCAAGAGCACAAAACTTCATATACTAACTTCTATAAAAATTAGGGATGCACCAATATGAACATTTTGGCTGATACCGATAACCGATAATTCTTTATATTTGAAAGCCGATAATCGATATATATATATATATATATATATATATATATATATATATATATATATATATATAAGCCGATAAATCTAAATCCAAGTTTTTATAAAAAAATTAGAGCCTGATTACAAAAACAAAAGTCTCACCATTAAAATCCATGTCTCAAGCACACAATTAAAAAAATCTTCTCATAATTTCATGTAGCTTATATGACTTGTGCTGCACATGTTGCACTGAACTGTATTTTCCTTTTTTGAATGGATTCCAAACATATTTCAAGCAATTCAAAACCATTATGGTGAACAGAGCTCATCTGAAGTGTCTCAGCTGAAGGAAATAATACATTATTTACCAGCTTTAATATATTGACCAAATTCTTTATTGGGCCGTTAACGATAACATTAAAAATGAACATTCCGATATGGTGGCCGTTATATCGTGCATCTTTAATAAAAATGATACTGTAAAAAAACAAATGTGTTTACAAATGCTATTATCTGTAATGTGAGTGTTTGTGGTTTCTGCAGGGAAGGAAGTGGTTTGGAGACGATGGGCGTATTATGGCTCTGCCCGACCCAATCAAAGAGTCGTCATCTAGACCGCCTCTCTTCCACCTGGAGGGAGAGCTGGACCCTGCGCTGCAGACGGCCTACAGAAAGGTCAGACATCCAGCTAATAACTATATTCACATTAGATTCTGTGTGTTTTTCTTCTCGGAAGCTTTGCGTTTTAATGAGCTGATAAAATATTTAACCTCAAATCAATATTTCATGACTTAATGATTTACTTATGTGGCAAATAGGCGTGTACTAGGAAGTTGCTCTGTAATAATCACTTTTCAACGGTTTCCTGATCGCCATGTTTGGATTTATTTTGTGATAACCGGCTGGATGTACATAATGCTTTATATCACAAACCCATTTTTTGACAGTGTCCCGTTAATACAAGATCCCAGGCTGCTTCAATGAGTGCTTTCAAAAAATAACTTGTTTTTAGATTTGCCAAAGTTTTAAAGGAAACATGACTCGTATTAAATGCACTGGTTTTGGATGAGAGGTTTCTATGGTCCCAAGGCACCAGACCTCTGATGCTGGTCTTGAGATGAAGAATCCGTTTTCTCTCCCACATAAAATTATTGAAATCAACACAAAACCCTGTTCACAATCTATTTTCCTTTTTCCATTTTTTTTTTTTTTTACTTTAGAAGATAATTAATTCACTAATAATTAAACACTTGGTCTGGAAAACATGGAATTAAATCTCATGGCAAGATGTGAAAATTTCTATAGTGAATATTGTTTGTACTAGCTTAGCTTAACTTTTAAAAATCAAGCTAAATAAAATCTTGTAATGTTTACTAGCACTTTTTGGTTTCAAATCCTCCATGCAGCCTGTTTCCAGGCAATATGAACTACCAATAATATTTGTTGAGATGAGAGGTGTGAGAACGGAGATGGGATCCAGATGTGTGGTGATGTCACGGATTCTGCTGTGAGACGGGGCAGTGAGGTCACATGTGCCGGTCACGCCCTACAGAACTCAAAATAGGAAATATGTAATGGATATTATGATGAACTCTCTCACACACACACACACACACACACACACACACACAACGGAGTGATAACACACCCACTCAGCATGTGTGTTTAATAAATCGAGATACTTGCGTATAATGATTGCTGCATGCACATTGAATTGAATCAGAAGAAGAACGTGCCATGAGGACATCTGAATATTAAAGTGCTCACAGACATGTGGAGCTAATTGACACAAAGTGTTCTGGTAATGCAACCCATTAAAACATAAAAGAGTGAGAATGAGAAACATGAAGTGGATATCAGGAGTGCATGGCTGATAACCAATGAGAAAGCCACAGTATACTTGGTCCTCATGCACAGTACAGGCAGTAGAGGAGTAGTGTTGACTATGAACCATTCAACTGTTACCTTAGAAAGAAAAACTATTACAGGCACTTTCCATGGTACACTACAAAATAGGACCTGACAATTAAAACAAAGTTTTTTTGTTTTTCCATTTTCTTTTTCAACAAGTGACGAACAAAAATGTTGACGTCAACTCTGATTTGTTACATTTATGTTATGATAAAGTCGCTAAATGCTAAAGTTGTCACAGTACGTGGTATTGAACCACACGAAGGGGAGGAATAATACTAGGAGATAGACTTAAATAACAATATTCTGGAAAACACGGGAGTAAAACACGCACGCTAACGTTAACGAGAACCAACAAACACTTAAGGCGGGCATACACTGTGCGAATTTTGTCCGATTTTGAGCCGAATTCTGACTCGTGCGACTCTTTTTCGGGTCGGGCCGATTTTCAGCTTTGTCGTGCGTTGTTTGTCGTGCAGTGTTCGTGCAGTGTACAGGGAGAGACGAGAGGCGATAACCTCTCCCGATCCGCAATCGGATGGTCGGATGAATTTCTGGCATGTCAGCAATTTTGAGATGGTTCTCACTGCGGAACATGAAATCCACGGGGAGGAGTCGGATCCAGATCCGACTCCTCCCACCTTACATACACCTAAACCTACCCAACTCCGCCCCCTGATCCCTAAACCCACCCCTAATCCGTAAACCCAACCCTAATCCTACCCATCTCCACCCCATGGATCTTGATCCGACTCCTCCCCGTGGATCTCATGTACTGCATTGAGGTGCTACTGGAAATTTTGGTCGCTCCTGGTCGCTCCTCGTGACTATATCGCACAGTTGAAGCAGAGCTACGAACCAATTGCCCTAAACTCAGTGTTTTTTCCCTCACTGCGCCTGCGCGAAAACAGATTTTAACCATTTCAATCTGCAGGAAAGAAAAAAAAACGAACAGAGGGAACTCTGTAAATTCTGTAGTTCAAACTAGCTACAAATTACTGTTGCTTACCTCAAATTACTGTTGCTTACCTCAAATTACTGTTGCTTACCTCAAATTACTGTTGCTTACCTCAAATTACTGTTGCTTACCTCAAATTACTGTTGCTTACCTCCAGTTTGCCCAGTTATTACCCACGTCTTCCAAGCTGCGACGTAGCACCGTGCCTCTTTTATTAATTTGTCAAACAATGTTTTTGAAATAAACCTGCTTTTAATTTTCATTGATGACTAATTATTGCAGTGTTCGGACATATTATGGACTGTTAATATAACGATACCTAAATGTTTTAGACAAATTTCAATGAGGATCCTCATTTGATGTTAGGTTGATTACAATGAATTATAGGCATATAATTATATTATTATTATTTTATTAATCCTTGAGGAGTAAGCTTCTATGTAATATTTTATTATCCTCACAGCGCATTGCGGCGATGTGCTGTGAAATTATTGCGTGGCAAATTAATTATAATAGCAGATCAACTTAATAATAAAATTAGCCTTCCCTAATACAATAATACTAATAACAATTTAATACATAAATTGGAAGTGCTAAATCATCTTGATATTGATAGCTGATGCTTGTTTTGACATTATCTCTGGATACACGATATCGTCTAGGCCCAACCCAGCACGTGGGTTTATCGCACATATTTCACACGTATAGTGTGAGCAGTCAAGTCGCAGCTCGACGTTCGGACCGTATAGTGTGAGCACATAAATCCTGAGCTTTGGCTTTACATCGCATGCGATTTACTCGTTCAGTGTGAGTACGTACCTTGCTGAAATCGCACAGACATCGCACAGTGTATGCCCGCCTTTAGGGAGAACCGAAGGCTTATAAGCATGACCAAACAAAGGAAACTAATAAGTTGATTAACAAGACACCGGTGAATGAAATGACTAATTAAACTATTATTATAATACACACTATTAACTAGTTGCTAATTAGCATGCATTTACTAGGATATTGACTGTTTATTAGAACATATAATGCAAATATTAATGTCCTATTCTGCGTCCCTTAATTCTACCCAATACCTAAACTTAACAACTACATTACTAACTATTAATAAGCAGTAAATAGAAGATAGTAGTTAATAGTGAGAACTGGACCCTAAACTCATATTTGGTCACAATTAGCTACAACACTGAAAAGCATCTCTTTGTGTTATAAAAGTGCAAAATAAACAGAATAATGAAAAATAAAACCGCAACAGCTGTTTTCAAACGTATTGGTTTGATTAACGTGATGTGCGTAGCCTACACTGTCATTTTCTTTGCGCGGGAGAGTTCATTAACATGAGGTGACAATGGCGTATGCACAAAAGTATTACGCTTTTTCAAGAAATCACAGAAAGTTCAGCGAGAAGGAGAATAAGAGCCGTCTACATCTGAGTCTACTTCACCTTTCCTCGAGGAAACAGCGAGTGAAGCGGCTCCTGAGGCTTCCCGTTTCCAGGACACACACATTTCATCACTGGAGAGAGACTTCCACGAGTCACCACACACATCGACACAATGCCAAATGATTCTGTCTCATTATAACAGCAGAAACAACTTAAAATACGCCATCATTTAAGGTCATACAGATAAGAGTTAGACATCATTCGAAACTGTTAACTCTCACTCACATTAAAAACAAAACATTGTGCTTTTGTAAAATAAAGAAAACAATCAGGATGCTGCTTTCTGCCGTCCAGGTTTCCTTTCCGTGAAGTTAATGGAAGTTAATGGAGCACAAAGATTAATCTAAACTCAGTGTATCGGCTACTAGCAAGCTCTTGCTTTGGGTTGGTGCGTAGATCAACTCTTCTTCTTCTGCTCTTCTTCCTGTTGTGGCGGTTAGCAAACAGTGTTGCATTACCACATGCGCCCGCTTCTGGATTGTAGTGTGGATTGAATGTGACTATTCATCATCTGACTGTATGCACCAAACTGTGACATTCATACCGTCATGGTTCAGGACTAATACATATACCGTTATTCCCCTGCTATATAGTATATATTGCTTTACATGAGTGTACTTTATGTATGTGATCAATTTTGATATGCTAATAGTAGCTCTATGTCAGAGCTATTAATTTATTATGTAGTGATATTGATGATAACGATACCTGTAAGGTTTTGTTCAATAAGTCTGATGAATAATTGTAGTCAATAGTTATGTTATTAGATTGATTTTAAATGTAAGATGAAGTTGTGGGAGTCTTTGAGGTCCGGGATTGAGCAGTTCAGTGCAGGGAGATGCAGTGTTTGGGAGCAGCAGAAGTTCTTCTGTTATGGAAGATTGTAGAGAAGCAGACATTGAATCATTGAGATGAACCTTGAGCTGGTCACATGCACAAGTTGTGATTTGTAGATGTCGAAAAGCAAAAGCTCGCTGAGCCAGAGCTGGATCTCTAATAACCTCAGTATAAGAATCCCAAGGATTGGAAGGAACGTGAATAGACTAATGTTAGCATAGATGCCATTTAGTTTATTTAAAGCAGAGTTAAACCACGGGACAAACTTAATATTCTAAAAGTTTTATTCACTGACCCTTTGTTGTAAAATAACAAAAAATCTACCTTTGAAGGGACAATGTGTAGTTTTTAGGTATTTTATTATCTAAAATCACAATTTTTATTCATAAATATATCCTCAATGGTGTACAAATACCTCTGCCAATTATTTATTATCTTTATATACATGTGACGGGTAGGTCCACGGAGGCTTCCATGTCGTTCCGCCATCTTGAAAAACTATAATAGCAGAGAGGGTCAAAAGTACTAGGCCAACGCGTTTCCACAAGGTGTTTTCGTTCAGAGCCAGCGTCACGTGACTGAAAGCAGCAGAAATGGAGGAGCAGAGCAGTGAGAGGTGCTTGTCACGGCCCCGGCAAGTCAGTCAGTAATTCATACTGTAACATTCGTTTGTTCGTTGTGTCAAGTTGCAGTTTGTTTGAAATAACAAACCTGTTCACCCGAAGGAAAACTCGACGAAGTGCTATTAGAAGACATCCTGTCATAGCTTTTTGGTACATAACAGCTACCGTAGATGCAACACGCATTTGAAAAAGCGAGGCGCTGGAGAGCACAATTCGTTTGAATGCAAAATACAATTTCACTGCTAGATGGGAGAAATTCCTACACAATGTCCCTTTAAGACTATTATTGGAAATGCATAATGCATAATGAATTATATGTCTTCATACTGAATTAAAGACATATGGTGTTGTTGGTTGTCGGCTCTGTTTCAGGCTCTTAAGTCAAAGCATGTGAACCTCTACATATCTGGAATGGGCGATCCCCAGTCAGACTACCAGCTGGATGTAGATGTGTCGGGCCTCATCTTCTCCCATCATCCTCTCTTCAGCCGTGAACATGTGCTGGCAGCCCGTCTCGCCCAGCTGTACGATCAGCATCTGACCAGACAGCACAAGAGCCTCACGCGACTCCTGACCGATAAGGTAATCCAGAAGAGGGGCGTCAAAACCAAGCCTCCTGTTCTTAAAACACATTTTGAATGTGTGTGTGTTTGTGTAGTTGAACGGCTTGAGGAACACGATACATAATATGCTTGAGCTACACAGAGGAGAGACACTGAGTCAGGTGACCCAGCAGAGGATGGCAGAGTACAAACAGGAAGTGAGGTAAGAAACAGGGTTCGTACAAGGTGCTTAAAGTACTTGAATTTTACTTTTTGACATTTAACTCTTGGAAAACCCTTGAAAACAGCCATATTTGCGAAGAGGTACTTGAAAAGTGCTTGAGTTATTTAAATACAATATATACTCTTATATGAGTAGGCTACTCGAAAAAACACAAATGCAATCTTTTCATGCAAAATTAACTCTGCAGCCCGTCTGATAAACCCCCATCAGACCTTTGCTTGATACGAAGTACGCCAACATTATAATATAAAATATTCTTTATTAAACAATAATAGCAATTATAAACTTTGTATTTAATATATATATATATTATTAAATACGTTGTAAGTTGTATTTTGGATACCTTATATTTGAGTTTAAAAAATACTAAAGATATTGTTTGATAAGTGCGATCTCTGATTGTAGTCCTTCAAAACCAAAAAAGTAGTGCTTGAAAATTCCTCGAAACTCCTGGAATTTAATTTTACAGTATCTGTACGAACCCTGAAGAAACTTCCAATCACCTTTACCTTCAGTATTATATTTATGATAGTCATTCGGTCACATTTAAACCTGTCCTCTGTATTGTCAGACACACTCGTCAGCTGCGAGATGTGGAGCAGGACAAGGAGAGAGCTCTCCTCAAAAGCATCATCAGAGTGTGGAAGGAGCTCAAAGCTCTCAGAGGCTTCCAGAGATTCACCAACACGCCTTTCAAACTCTTCGTCAGGAGGTATGTCATCATACAGTATGTCATGTGTCATATGTTTTGTGCTTTGGGTAATGGGACATGTGGCTTTACCTCTGCAGGGAGAAGGTGGACAGAGAGCTGGATGAGCAGGAGTATGAGAACGACATTATGGCGGAAGTGGAAGAGCTGCAGGCGGAGACAGAGGAAGATTATCAGAAGAAGATGAGTGAATACAGAAGACAACATGAGGAGTGGAAATCCTGGAAGAGAAAACAGGTATCACTACACATGCAATGCAATCGCTTGTATTCTCAATGGTAGTCGCCTTGTAACTCAGTAACTTTCATTTAAAATCAATGATTTTGTCTCTTTGTTCCTGCAAATCATGGTCAATATTAATAGCCACTTATGTTTTGTCTTAAAAACTACTGTTTATGCATCCATAATCCTGTTTGAAACCAGATTGACATGAGATGTTCACAACATGCTTCTGATTCTCTCAGAAAGTATTAAAGAAAAAGCAGAAAAAGAAAAGACAGCAGGAAGAAGAAGAGGAGGATGAGGAAAGTGAGGAGGAGCTGGGAGAGGAGCCAGAGAAGCCGGATCCTCCGGAGAAACCACACACGGGCTCCCTGGAAGAGCAAGTGCGGGAGAAGGCTGCCAGGATCCGCAGGAAACCTGGAGAACCGGTTCTGATTCCAGAACTTACCGTCTCCGGGCCCGTCACCCCCAATGAGCAGTGTCCACGGTGAATGAACAAACACACACACTGATACACTTACCTAAGACCTTAAGGTTATTGAGTGTCTTTAAAAAGATAAATAAATGAGGGCCGTTCACACAGAATGTGTTTTTCCATTTCACTGCTCTACTTTTCCATTTTTTTTCAATGTAAACACATGCTAGTTGGATGTGTTTGACCGTTGCGCTCAAGTCTTTTGCATGACGCGGCATTCTAAAAATGTGACGCTCAAGTTAAAATGAGTTCAACTTTTAAAATATTTTTTTTTGCTTCACTGACCTACGTTTTGTGTGAATGGTCCCTAACGGTGTTATCCAAGGTAAGCAACACTCAGGGGACATTTACACGGCAAAAATATGCTTAAAACTGAGAAGTTTTTCCTTTGAGTTTTCCGCGTACAGACGATACCAATGTCAAAACGATCCCCATTCACACAGATCCGCGAAAACGACTAAAAACGCTGTATTCTGCTGTCGGGCCATTAGATGACGATGAAACACTATAAGACTGAACACGTAATACGCATAACGTCATCGTCTTCAGAGATTCGTGTTTTCGTTGTTTACCCGGAGACCGTTTTCAAAAACGGTTGAAAACCCACTTTCAGGGAACCAAAACGTAGTTGTCGTGTAAATGGATGGCCAAAACGCATACAAATTTTACGTTTTTAGTAGAAAACGGTGTCGTGTAAACAGCCCCTTACTTTTGCTCTTATTTGAGGTTAGTGATTTAAACAAACCCCTTAAACCAGGGATGCCCAATCCTATTTCTGGAGATCTACCTTCCTGCAAAGTTCAGCTCCAATCCTGATCAAACACACCTGAAGCAGCTAATTAAGATCTTCAGGAGCACTTGATAATTACAGACAGGTTTGTTGGAGCTGAATCTCCAGGAACAGGATTGGGCACCCTGATTTAAACTGTCTTTAGTATTAAACTTCCAGGCATAACTTGTCCCATACTGTTTGTCCTGTATATCTATATGAATGAAACTTGTGGACATAAATTAGGCAAAAAAAAAAATACACCTAAAACACCTCAACAACCACACAGCAAAGCCCTGGCAACTACCTGCAATATTCCAGCAACGCCTTCGCAACTTCCCAGGATGTCCAAGCCTCCATCCTCAACACCCGAACTACTGCACAGCCATCTGCTAAAAACATGTAGAATACCTCAAGGCTGTGATACACAGAGCCAACGGTTGGCCAGCATCTTTTGGCCTTGTTTGCAGTGTATTCTACACTGTTGACACTAGTAAAACCCCCGTCTGCAGCTTTTTTTAGCATGTTCAATCAACGTATTGTGCTAGTTGTCCATTGGCTTTGTGGTTTGTTAAGGTAACGACACGAGGTGACAACACAGTCCGATTTGTTGCTGCTAGTTCTTTGATGTTGGATTGATGTGTCTGGCCTTTAGAAAGACTGGCTCTGGCAAACACCAATAACACCATTACAACCTTAAGACCACTCAGGACACCTTAATAACTCCCTGAAAACCACCTTAAACCTTTGCATTGTTTCAGTCACTTTTGCCTGGGTAAAGACTCAGAGTTTCTCCAGAAAAAGTAAACTAGTTTTTGTATGTGCCTTGTCTAGTGCCGAGTTTGCTCGTAGAGAGGATGTGTCCAAACGTGTCCTCTTCATCAAGGTCCTGTACAATGATAAAGAAGTTTCCAGAACGGACAGTCGAGCCCTCAACATGGATTTCAGAGTCCACTTTGGTCAGATCTTCAACCTGAAGATTGTGAACTGGCCAGAAAGCATCAAACTACAGGTACGGTTGGGTTGAGTGTATATGCACAATTCCATTGCTGTTTGTGTGTATGCGTTTAAGACGTTCTGGATGTTGTCTCGCAGGTGTTTGAGGGTGTCGGCTCATCTTTCACCCTGCTGGTGGAGGTGTGTGTGCCGGTTCCAGAATCTTCTGTCCTGACCGGCAGTTCGCCATCTGAGGAGATGGAGTTCAGCAGCAACCAGAGAGTCACCTTCAACCACGAGGGTGTTGGCAGTGGTAAGTAAAGGATACTGTACATCCAGCCGGTTGTTATTTAACCCCCGACAGGGTGATGAAGACCCCGACGCGAAATGGAGTTAATATATTTTATGATGTCTTCAAACGCAAAGCTTCCGCGGAGAGAGCAGTTGCTAGCACGGCAAGTTCAAACTAGTCGGACATTTTAGAGATACGGTATACAGTCACACCACTTATTACACAGCATTTCACCACATAAATAATTATGGAGATAAGCGATATTGATTTCAGATTAAACTGTTTTAAAATCATAGCTGTTTTCTTATAATCCAACGGTGTACAAAACAACAGTCATAAAATGGCAGCATCTGCGTTTGTATGAAACAAGAGAAAAAGTGTTCACGATGCTGGATGGCATAATTAAATAACTGTACACAAAATATTTTTTATATTTTATTAGCTCACCAAATGCAAAACTTCCACGAAGAAAAAATGCTCCTATCAAGCGTTTAGCGCTGCTGACTTCAGTAACCCGGATGAGCCTGTGTTTCTCTTTTCAGCAGTTGTTATCTGGGAATAACATACCGCTGGATGCCGCGATTGACCAATCAGAATCAAATATTCAACAGAGCCGTGTAATAAACACTCTTAAAACCTGGCTCATGCCCCCCAAAGCAAAGGCTGTCTCAAACTGTAGGAAGCCAAATGATTCAGCCTTCAGGTTGTTTTATATCTCATTTGTGGTAGGTGTCCCGTTCTCTTTCGAGGCTGACGGCACCAGCACACAGACCCTGCTGACGTCAGGGAAGCTCTCCTGCTGCGTGTCATGGGCTGTAGGGGAAGATGACGTCCCCCTTGCTCCCCCGTCCAGTCAGCCTGGAGGGGGCATGTACAGGTCAGAGACCCAGCCCTGCATTAGCGGCTTGTTTTCAGAGTTGTGCTGGATAAGATGGACTGTTTTCTCTCTCTTCAGTGGTCTTGGGCAGATGGACGCTATAGCCTGTATCGGGGCATCTAGTCTGAATGATATGAAGAAATTGGGGAAGTGGGCGGCTGAGTCTCGCCTCGACCCCAACGACCCCAACAACACCTCCATCATGCAACTACTCTCGGTACATTTCCCAGACATCTTGAATGCACCTTTAATCATTGCGAGTCACAAGACTGTGCCAATTAGCCATTCTAATTTGAAAAAAGACAGAAACCAGCAGAAACCTTGCCATTGATGGTGAAATTTGCAGTTTTGTCATTTAAAAATAATTGAGTTCTCAACACCACAGTAGAAAATACCAATAGGAATGTATTATTCTTGGTGTCTTTCTCTCTCTGTCTGTAGGTGGTGAGTGGTGGAGATGTGGCGGTTCCTGAATACTTTCGTCTGGAGCAGCTTCAGGAGGAGTTTAATTTCCTGACCGACGAGGAGCTGCAGCGTTCCCGTCGCTTCCGTCTCCTGAGGCTGCGGAGTCATGAGGTGGCGGAGTTCCGTCACTTTAAATTCATCCCCTCCATGGAGCGCGAGATATCCCAAAAAGTGTTCCAGGTGAGATCACTTAACCTCTGTGAAACCATAGACTGTAAAAAATATGTGTCCGTGGTGTCTGTGACGTCACCCGTAGGTTTCTGAAGAGCATTTCTGAAGCCCAAAGTGGGCGGAGCCGGGCGTCGCCATCTAGGCAGCGCATCACTCCCGGATAACAGAAAATGGGCAAAAAGGCGGGATTAGCTGAGGTGACGTGACGCTAACAGACAGCAGACAAACAGCTAGTAGTGACAGCAGCGGCAATCCACCTGTCACTCAAGTGGCCACGCCCTTAATTATGCAGAACTTTAAGGCTTAATATAATTTAAACGGGTGAGTTTTTAAAAAAATTCACCCCCCTCACAGTTTACATGAAGGGCAAAATTAGCTTTACAGACCAAAACCACTTTCTGTACCAGGCTGTAAACGTTTTTTTTTTCTGCTGTGAAATTGGGCATATTAACATGGGAGTCTATGGGATTGACTCTCTTCTGGAGCCTGTCTCTAGCAGCCAGTGGCTGAATTGCAGTTTAAGTCACTTCTGTGTTGGATTCAAGAGAGAGACCGGAAGGTTGCCGCTCGGTGATAATGGCCTGTGTTCAACATTGTTACAGCAGAACTGTCTGTGAAGTGGTGGGTGTCCTAAGATTGTCCAGACTCGATGAATGGCCAAGGGCTTCAAAGAGATAGTGTTTGAAAAAGATATATAAAATTGGGAAGACCGTCCAGGTTGGAGTCGAAAGTTGCATTTAAAGATTAAATAGAAAACATTTTTTTTAAATGGTCAATTATTATAGTTTATTGTAGTGCCACCTTGTGTTGAGTAGATGTCTGTGCAATATGTCATGGCAAGTCTGAATGAAATGTACAGTTAATGAAGGTTTCCAGCACCTGCAGTGCAATATAATAACATAATATAATAATAGTCTTATCTTTTTAGGAAGTATGTACCTGTAATTAGTTCATATGTTAATTGAACATATGTAAGAACAAATGGGTGGATTTGTGTCATCATTTTGTTTCAGGATTACGAGAAGAGACTAAAGGATGGCGAGATCATCAATACAAATGAGCACATTGATTCACATCGAGCCCTCGTGGCCAAATATCTGCAAAAAGTGAGTGATGAGTTATGGAGTTATTTTACTTTCTTTCTTACTTGGACTAGCGTTCAAAAGTTTGGGGTCGGGAAGATTTTTACAAATATTTTTGAAAGAAGTCTCTTAAGCTCACCTTGGCTGCATTTATTTGATCAAAAATAGAGCAAAACAGTACATTTTTAAAATATTATTACAATTTCAAATAACTGTTTTCTATTTGAATATACTATGTTGAAATGTAATTTATTCCTGTAATCAAAGCTGGATTTTCAGCATCATTACCCCAGTCTTCAGTGTCACATGAAATCATTCTAATATGATGATTTGATGCTCAAGAAACATTTATGGTTATTATCAATGTTGAAAACAGTTGTGCTGCTTCGTATTTTTGTGGAAACAGTTGAATTTTGAACTTGAAAGAAACTTGAAAAAAATATTAAAAACAGCATTTATTTAAAAAATAAATCTTTATATATGTCTTTACTGTCACTTTTGATCAATATAATGCATCCTTGATGAATAAAACTTGTATTTAATATTTAAAAACAAATCGTACCGACCCTAAATATCTTTTTTTTTTCTGTTTTGTCTTTGTTTTAAACATGAAAGGACAGTGGACAGTAATGCGAGTTGTGTATAGGATAAATGTGGTATGTATGTATTGGTCTGCAAAGGGCCCTTAAAATCAAATTCCCTCTCAAATTCTCTATTTGTCTCAGGTTCGGGAGTCAGTCATTAATCGTTCCCTTATAGCGAAGCATCATTTCATCCTGTCCGATGTGGTTTCGGAGGACGAGGTTCCCAGCATCGGGTAAAACGTCTCTATTGTTGATCTCATATACTTCATTAGACTTTAAATAGAGGCGTATTTAGGCATCCTCATCTTTAAGACTCCGCCCACTCCTAGATGTCATATTCAGATGGTCTGGTACACATAGTCACCCAGTAACAAATGCTGACACTTTCTTTCAAGCTAAATCCAGTTCATGCACTGTAGTTAATGAAATAACTGTTGTATTTGATGATGATTATTATATAGAAGCAGTTTATGGTATGTTCATGCCATGAGCAGTGTAGTTTGAGCACAGACTGCAGAGTGCCAGTTTTGATCTAATCTGATATCTGTATAAAATGATCTTTATTTGACAGCTCTCGTATTTTATTTCTCTTTTTTTTCTCCTGTATGTTTGTTTATTCAGTGGTCCAGGTGCTGGGTATGTTCTGAGGATTTTTCTGTTCTTTTTTCAGTCTTTTGTATTCCTTTATTTTCCTTGTTCCTCCCCTCAGATCTGTGTGTTCATGAGATGCCATTTTCTGTAGAGTTAGTCAGTGTAAAATATGTTAGAGGAGTCCAGTCCCACACTGCATTGTGTGTGTGTGTGTGTGTGTGCTACTGTGGAAATCACACACTCAGAGAGTGTTGTGCGTTTGATCTGCTGTATGGTGAGTAATGATAGTGTGTTTAGAGCAACAGTTCTAATGTATGTATGTACTCACCCTCATGTTGTTACAAACCCATATCCTCAAAACACAGCAAAGCAAACACACACCTTTTGAGGTGCAAGTTAAAGGAAAATACTTAATGCAAAGAGAATATAACTGCACACTCTGAAAGTTCCCCTGCGGTGAAAATCCAGCTTTTAATTTTGTTTGTGTCTATGTGGTGTTTTTAATGTGCTTTAAGACAAACCATGTGTAAATTCATAAGTCGACAGCATTGCTGAGTATTTTCTGCTTAAAACTACAGTGAACCAAAGACAGTCTCAAAAACACGGTTTAAAATCGCTGGTGTTTCTGACGTCACAAACTACCTTGTAACCAATCAGATCAACGTGTGATCGTCAACGAGTGGATCTCTGAGCTGGTGTGAGAGAGTGGAGGCGGGGCTCATTTGCATATTCATAGAACCGCGTATACTAAATGAGGCAAGGGTGTATTCAAGATATTTTATGGCATGAATAACTTTTTTTCAAGGAAAAAGGCTTAAATATGTAATTTTGGTGATCAAAGATGAGTTTTAAGGGATAAAATGATTGACTAAAGGGGGACTTTAAACACATTTTATTATTTTATTAGTTTCGCCACGACAAGTACCCTTTGTCAAGGTATAATTCCTGGAAAAGGTAGGAATTATACCTTGACAAAGGCTACTTGTTGTGCCGAAACGTTGGTAATAATAAAATGTGCTTTAGAGAGTGTGCAGTTATATTCCCTTTGCATTATGTTTCAAACCCATATGATATTCTTTCTTTGTGGACCAGCACTAAAGGAGAGGTTTAGCTGAATGTTCATGCTGCTCTTTTCCATATGAAATCATACATCGACCAACATTATAAAATGATTAAAGCTTTGTGTGAGGAACCGGCTGAAATATAATCTTGTCTGCTTAGGCTTTCACAGCCACAGTGATATTCAGAACAACAGCATTATTGGGAGTATTTGATATTGCTTTTATACAGCAGATCAATAAACTAAAACCATGCATTTTAGACACAATTTTGTCAGTTACTTTGGCTCTGCCAGCTAAAATAATGCTAAACTAAGTCAGTGTGGAATCAACACACTATAGTGGTGATTCATTCCTGAAAAAAAGTTTTTTTTTTTGAATGAATCAGTTGAGTAAACAATTCAATGACTCGCTAGTAAAGATAGTGGGTCTCGTTCACCAATAATTACGTCGATTGTTTGTATTTTCACACACAGGAGAATTTCTCAACCTATAATTTAGCCTAATACACAATTCATGTGTATGCACAATTGCACATAATTTTTTTCTTAACCTTGTTGTAATGTTAATGAATTTTGAATATTCTCAATGAGTGCTCACGTGCCCCATGGTAGTAATTTGCATAAAACACACCCAGATCATATCCATATTAGGGCTTTTCACAACCTTCCCTTTATAGCTTTTTCTTACTCTTAGAAACCATATGATGTTCTTAAAAAAATGTTCCGCAAATTTTGTAAAACAAATAGTAAAGTTGATAAATCATGGTTCTGTCACCTGCAGAAAGAGTGACTGATAAATCTCCATCACTAATACACAGACTGACTGTCTATCAGGAACGTCCAAATACAGACAAGTACAGTGATACAAACATTGACATTTGTTGTTGGACTTCCTTATCAGCACTCTTGGAATGCCGCTCAACCAATCAAATTCAATAAAAATTCAGTCAGACGTGAAATACTATTTTGCATGTTCAACATCAGCATCTGTTAGTAGATGTGTGTTTGTGGGTGTACAGGATAGAATTAGAGACTTTAAAAACACAAACTGTATGTGAGGCAGATAAAGTCCTGTGTCTCACTGTCTATTGTTCAAGCTGAATGTTAACTGAAATCCCTCACTAATACTGCAGTGTGTTATGGGATATCTCCACACTGACTCTCAGCGGATGCTTTTGCAGGGTGTTGGGCTGGAACCTGTTCAAACTGGCCGAGCCCAAGCGGCCCCTGAAGCCTCACAGGAAGGAGAGGAAGAAGGTGACCGCTCAAAACCTCTCAGACGGAGACATCAAACTCCTGGTCAACATTATCAGAGGATACGACATCCCCGTCCGCAGACTTTATCCCGGGTACCTGTACACCCAGGAAAGTTAACCGATAAGAAGACACTAAATGACTGCTTTCTCTCATGTATTGTTTGTTGTATTTTCAGCAAGCCCCCTGTGTCGGCTAAGTCTGGACGATCATTCACAGAGCCATTTGCAGCTCCTGTGTCGTCCCAGATAAACCAGCAGGGCAGTGAGTGGCCCTTCGGACAGGTAACAGCATGACGGCATCACTGCACCAATCCTGTACTTTGCATTATATTTAAAAGTGCAGTAAGCGATTTCTGAGAGACACTGTTTATATTAGAAATCGACAGCCAAACAAACACACCCCCTGCCTATGATGCTCCGCCCCTAAAATAACTATGTTTTAACTGTGTTTCAACAACAACAGCATATCTTGATTCCAAAACCAATGTTACTCACGTATTGAGCAAAAATAAAGGAACCTCTGAGTCCGTTTTCAAACCTTCCGCTCTCTGAAGTCTCTCCAGCGCTGGAAAGCTTTTCTAAATATTCACGCTGGTCCTAAAGCTCTTGTCTGATCGTAAACCTCCTTACAAATGTATTCATGACCTTTGGTAATATCTCAGCTATCTCTCTTTCTGTAGTCTTTCTACAAATGTCCAGCTTGTTCACTCTCTCGTTCCCCCCCATCATGAGCGGATACACCTCCTACCGATTGGCTACAAGAGTGTCCGTGGACCACTTTGTTTTTTCTCCTATTTACACCGTAGAAACACCATATTTTGTTCAGCACATACACAGAACCGACATCTAGCAAATAATCAACAGCTTTTCTCTGAGATCGCTTACTGAACCTTTAACAATATCTGTGTGTATTCATGTATGTGTGTTTTAGCCCCTGATCAGGCCGTTTGTGGAGGTGTCTTTCCAGCGTTCAGTGCTTCAGACGTCCACCGCCGAGGGTCCAAACCCCTGCTGGAACGAGGAGATCGTTCTGCCATTCAGGTCAGGCTTTGAGAGCCAGTGTAACATCACATCAGGATGTCACTATAGCTCTGTTCTTAAACCTAGTGAACGGCTTGCTGTCTACATAGGCTGCTGTCTTCTAAGGCGGCCTCCTGACTGAAATGGAAACCTCAACCGTGGCTCATTTGAAACCGTGGCTCATTTGAAACGCTCTACATAGTCGGCGGCTCTAAGCAACACACAAATAGCATGTTGCTAAACTAATAACACAATACTAATAAGCATAAAAATTCACAGCACATAGAACAAAATGGGGGTAAAATAGGCCTTTTTTTCCTTGATATTCTTCAGTATTGAATTAAACATAAATATATATTTTTTTAAATTAATGTACATTAATAATTATAATTTCTCTTTATTTTTTTTCTTGATATTCTCCAGTATTGAATAAAGTACAAGTATTTTTAAACATAAAAATACTAAATACTAAAACATTAGTAATATATATATATTTTTTTAACAAATTATAATTTTTATAAAATTTTTATTGATATTCTCCGGTATTGAATGAAGCGTAAAGATTAAAAAAATACATTAATGATATGTATTATTTCTTTGAACAAAATGTAATTTTTATTAATATTCTCCCATATTGAATGAAACGCAAATATTAAAATAATACACTTATATTATTTAGTATTTCTTTGAACAAAATATTTTTTTAATTGATATTCCCAAGTATTGAATGAAGCATAAATATTTTTTTAAATAAATGTATATTAATAATATTTATTTCTCTTGAAAATTTTCCATTTCGTCTGAGTTCGTTTTTTTCATTGTGCAAATGATACAATTTGGCCAGAAAATGAGGTGTCTTAGAAGGCCGCATAATGTCCCTTCATATTGGGAGTGCACCTATGATGCCTTAAAATGCTGTTTTGGTAAGCGGTTCACTAGGTTTTTAGTCAGAAGTGTTATTTCCTCAGTTTTCACATTGAGTTGAAGTATTATCATGATGTTTTCCTTGATCTCACTCAGTGCTCCTAACGGAGACTACAGCTCCACCAGTCTGCAGTCGGTCAGAGATGAGGTCTTCATCAACATCTTCGACGAGGTTCTCTGTGAAGTGGTGGAGGTGAGAAACATTCAGATGTGTGTCATGTTAATCTTCATGATGTGATAATGACACGAGCGGTGGGTCTTAACTCCTTCAGGACGAGAGGGAGAGAGGAAACACCATTCACCACCGTATAGAGAGACATTGGCTCGGCTCCATCAAGATTCCCTTCAGCACCATCTACCTGCAGTCTCGGGCAAGATGCTGAACGCTAACACTGCACACAAACTCTGTCTCTGTCACTTCATTCAACATTTCTAGTAGAAACTGTCATGTTCAAGGAATGAAGTACAAGATTTCATGTTTGAATGGAAACCCAAACTATTTTTGGGTGTGTTCACATGTGGCAGGTTTGGTTCAATGAAAACAAACTCTGGTGCGATTGCTCTGTTAGTACAGTTCATTTGAATAAAGGCCTGTTCACTATAAAGATATCTAAAGTTAGTGTCCAGTCCACACCAGTGGATGATATTGTTCTGTTTATTCTAAGCACACACTCCAGTTTTGTCGTCTGCCGCTTTAAATGCTGGAGCTCTTTAAAGCAGGATGGATTTTGATTGGCTGTCAATGGTTTTATCATTCATCAGCTGGAAACAAAAAAAATCGCTCAAACCATATTGTTTCACTGTGCCATTATGGTTATAGTTGTGGTGTGGACTATGCTATTCTTTTATATAACGATTTTTAGAACTATATCTTTACAGTTATCATCCGTGGTGTGAATGTGCCTTAAGTGTAAACCGCGCACACCAAAAAAGTAGACCGAGATCCACTTCCAAATGCATTTTGGTGCGGTTCGACTGAAATATGAACCCAGCATAGACCAAAGACATCTAAACAAACCAAAAACAGGATGGGATGTCACAAGATGCGACCCTAAAAAGGTCAGAATGCTTAACCATGACTGTTTTCTCATCATAGTCGTGGTGTTTCCCACCACAGTTCAGTACAGGACCAGAACCGCGTCTCCTCACAGCAGATCTTCATTTGTGTGACGGAGGGATTCCTGACGCTGTTTTATCTCATTTACACGTTTTATAAGCTCTTCTCGAGTTCTCAGCTGGTCAAAATACCATCATATGTATCTACACACATACAACAAGCACATTTATCCCAGAACACAGCATTATTGTATATGTTCGGTAAGTTATGTTGCAAAATATATACGTCACAAAAGCTGTTCTTTATTTTATATCTTTAGGTTCGGTGTTCAAAATGACAGTGAACGCTAAGCAAACCAGGACTAAATGTATCATTTTCTTTTTTAGTCCGCACCAAAATGGCAAAGAGAACCAAACTACAAGTGTGAACACCCTTAAATTTGATTGGCTATTTTATTTCAGTAAAGCTGAAAATATCCAGGTTTGATTGATCGTGATCTTTGTTTAGTTGAATTTGTACGTTGTATGTTTAGATTGACGGGACGTTTAAGGTGTCCACTCCTCCAGTGCTGCTGGGATACAGTAAAGAGCGCAGTTTGGGCAGTGAAGGGGGATATGACACCATCCGCAGCCTGAGCGAAGGGACCTTCCTCAGCCTCTTCATCACCATTGAACCCCAGCTGGTGCCTGGAGACACCATCAGAGAGAAGGTACAGGAGCCAGATCTGACAGCATCATGTGTGATGTGATGATACAAATGAGCTTATGTATTTTAATTCTTATCTTCTTACCCAAAATGGCTTTTAGGAATAAAGTAAGATTATTATAATTTTTTTCATTATTGTTTTCTCTCTCTCTCTCTGTTCTTTCTTGTCTTTGGACTGCTTTTAATAGATGAAGGAAATAAAGGTAACAGATTTGGAGTCTGATATCCCAGATATCCTAGTTTTATTAAGGAATATTCTGGGATCAGTACAAGTACAGCAATCTGAATTGCTGTCGATTACAACAGGAACTTTCGACTTATCCCTCAATTACAATAAAATACACTCTTTTCTTGGAGTATGACCAACATATTTGAACATTTTCTGTTAATATGAGATCAATGTTGTAACATTTATTAGTAGCCTTGTCTGTGTAAAGTTATAATGCCAGTAAATGGGAGATTTTCGCATGAAATGCACATGTCAGAAAGAGACTGTTTACATGGAGAAAAATACACCCACAGGAACCCAGAACTGTAGCCCGCCTCTAAAAGGACCATTTAGAAACTTCACAGCTCATATAAAACACATTTGAAGTAGATCAATGAATAGAAGTGCTTTAACAAATACACAAGCCGCACATTTCTATTTGAAACATTCAGAATGTCTTGCCCCATAGACTTTGATTGTATGTAAGTGCATTACACGATTTGTGTTTGTTTTCACTAATGGAGAGATAAGTTGAAACTATTTTCTGTCGTGATCGACCACATCTGTGAGCATCATAGAGCTTTACTTGTATTACTTGTAGCTTTACCCAGAACATCCCTGTAAGTGTTGTGTGTTTAGTGCAGTTCTGTTTGGATCAGTAAGTGTAATAATAAATGTCACATTTACTTGTTTATACGCTACCATTCAAAAGTTTGGGGTCAGTTCGATTTTTTATTTTCTTAAGAAATTAATAATTTAATTCAGCAGGGATGTCATAAAGTGATAGACATCTTTTACATTATAAACATGTTTATTGTTTCAAATAAACACTGTTCTTTTCTGAACTTTCTAGTCATCATAAAATAATGAAAAAATGTATCATGGTTTCCACACAAAAATGAAGCAGCACAACAGCTGTTTTCAACATAATGATAATAAGAAATGTTTCTTGAGCAGGATCATGTGACAATGAAGACAAGAGTAATGATGCTGAAAATTCAGCTTTGATCACAGGAATAAATTACATTTTACAATATATCGAATGGAAAACTATGAAAAGTATGGTTGTTTCCGCAACTGAATAAAAAAGGTGATTTTTTAATCTCATAATACTTTTTCTGACTTTTCTTCTCGCAATTGTGTGATATAAAGTCGCAAATGCAAATTAATAATGTCAGATTTGCGATATATAAACCTGCAATTGCAACAAAAAAAAAGTCAGAATTGTGAGGGGAAAAGTCGCAATTATCTTTTTTTTTATCCCATGGCGGAAGCAAGCTTCCATAGAAAACAGTTATTTTTAATTGTAATAATATTTCACAGTATTACTGTTTTTACAGAATTTTTGATTGGTGAGCATAAAAGATTTCTTTCAAAAACACAAAAAGCGACCCCAAACGGTAGTGGATGCACTGTATCTAAGATTCGCAATGTCTAAAATTAACATTTTGCTCAAATGAATTAATATAAGAAAAAACACTGTGCTAAATGACCTCTGACCTTTCCCTCTGACCTCAGTTTGACACTCAGGAAGTTGAGCGTTTGCTGATAGCGAGTGAAGTCTTTGAGAAGGAGGCAAGTCGGCATTTCCCTGACCGGCCCTGTCTCTCCACCGTCATCGACATCAACGGCAAAACCGTGTTCGCCACACGCTTCATACGACCTCTGAACCCCCCGCAGGAGCTGCTGGACGCTTTCCCCAACAGCCCTCAGGAGGCCGCGGTCCGTACACACACACACACACACTCTGTGGCACTCCTTCTCTGGTGTCTTTCTGTTCATCCTCCCGTTCTGTCTCTCCTCAGGAGTTAGTGGCACGATACGTGTCGCTCGTTCCCTCTCTTCCAGACAGCGTGTCGTTCGCAGGAGTCTGTGACTTATGGAGCACGTGCGACGTGAGGCGTTTCTCTCATCATTTGCTTCTGTTCTTTCAGTTTGTGTTTTATATATATATATATATATACACAGTCAAACCAGAATTTATTCAGACACCTTCAAAATTTCTCACATTATCACAGTTTATTCACTATAGTTTCGAAAATGGTAATAAAATATGACAATAACTCAGAGTTATCAAATCAGTTGATATTTCACTGGTTTTGTCCATCGTTCTGTTAGACACAGAACAAATTATGAATTATGTTGAATATGTTGATGAATTATGTTGAATATCTGTCAGCAGTTAAATTTAACTACACAATTAGATAATACCAATTTAGATCAACCAATTACCTAGCAATGCTTCATTTTGTTCAGTCTGGTGTAAAAAGGTTGCATTAACAATTAGAGAAAAAACACTTCAGCAAAACATGGTCAGGTCAAAGTGTCTGAATAATTTTTGGTCCTAAATTTTTATAAATTTTACTGGTAGTCACTGTATGAAGAATTTTTGGGTATAAAATGTCACAGTTTACTTTATTTTGCTCTCCTCACTTACATAAATGAACTATAGTGTCCTGCACCCACTAGTAAAACAATATCAAAAATGATATCCAGTGTCTGAATAATTTTTAATTTGAATATATATATATATATTTAATTTGAATATATATTCAAATAAAAAAATATTCAGACACCGGATATCGCTGCATATATATATATATATATATATATATATACACTCGTTGTTTAATTTGTGCTGTTTTTAGCAATTCCTAACGCTGCTAGCTGGAGATGAGGAGGAGCATGCAGTTCTGCTCTGTAACTACTTCCTGTCAATGGGGAAACGGGCTTGGCTGATCATAGGATCCGCCATTCCTGAGGTGAGTCTCAGTCACAGGCCTCTCTGCTAATCGCTGTTTGGCTAATTCACACAGGTCAAGTCCAGTCATTTCAATAGGAATCCACACAATCAGGAATGTCATGTGAGGATGAAAGATTTCCTCACTAGATTTCGCATCAGATTCAAGTTGGTCACGTGAATTCACCACACTGACCAACAGAAAGCTTGGTTTGAACCACAGTGACTTGTGTGTGAGCTATGCTTTACACTATTGACAGAAGACAAGGATCGTTTTTGCCCGCAAAATGACCCACTTGCTAATGTGACCACATCTGAAAGAATTGGTGGAAAATCACATCTCTGTGTTAGTGAGACTATAACAACATACATCAGTGGAGATGGACATGTGTTTTTGTTTGATGCCTGTGTCATTGTTTCAGGGCCCTACCGCGTACGTTTTGACGTATGAGCAGAACCGCTATCTGATCTGGAACCCCAGCACTGGGCAGCACTACGGACAATACGACATATTCTGCCCCCTACAGACCATCGGCTGCCTGATCAACTCAGACAACGTTAGTATAGCCACATAACACTCACATAACTGACTTAATCTGTGCTAAAATACATATTACAATCAATTTAAAATGCACTGCTGTTCAAAAGTTTGGAATAATTAAGATTTTGTATTGGTTTTAAAAGTCTCTTCTGCTCACCAAGACTGCGTTTATATTATTAAAAATGCAGTAAAACAGTAATATTGTGAAATATTATTACCATTTAAAATAACTGTTTTCTATGTGAGTATATATTGTAAAATCTTCAGTGTCATGTGACAGTCTTCAGTGTCACATGATCCTTCAGAAATCATTCTAATATGAGGATTTAATGCTGAAGAAACATTTCTTCTTATTATTATCAATGTTGAAAACAGAATTTCAAAATGAATCAAACGTGCAATTATCAACAATAATATAGTGGTGAATAAATCAAAATGCATTTAATATGACAATGTGTATAAAACACTAACACATTGCTCAAAAGTTTCGGCCGTCCGACAGTCTCACGTCGTTGCTACAGGTTTGCGTCTTGCTTCAGACTTGACTGACATATGTGCATTCTGACATAGCGAGCTTGCTAACCACTATTCACTCTTTTTTCTGCTCACTGTAAATTAAAATACAAGGTTTATGTCAGTAGTTGTATATTCATAACAGTGACAACAGTCTATTTAGAAAAGAAATCGATCATGTGTCTATTCAGTTCAAATCCACATATTCAGAAAATGTACATAATTAGTCGATGCCTGTTTGTCATGTATAATACATCAACCGCTCGCAATGTTCGCATTTGTGATCTGAAACTACAACTACAAACAAAGCTCTCCACAAAACCAGAAGTCACATTAATAGTTAGGAGTTGTCAATTAACTCTTATTTGTGTAGGTTGTGGAAACTGTGATACACTACCATTCAAAAGTTTGGGGTAAGACTCTTAAAAAAAAAAAGAAAAGAAAAAATGTATTCAGCAGGGACACATTAAATTGATTAAAAGTGACAGTAAAGACTTTAATGATGTCACAAAAGATTTATATTTCAAATAAATGTTGTTTCAATGTTTCCACAACTGTTTTCAACATTGATGATAATCAGAAATGATCACAGGAATAAATTACACTTTAAAATACATACACATACAGAAAACAGTTATTTTAAATTGAAATAATATTTCTCTATATTTACTGTGTTTTTGATCAAATAAATGCAGCTTTGGTGAGCAGAAGAGACTCAAAAACATAAAAATAAAAAAATTTACAAAAGTTTGACCTGTTTGTACAAACATGTAATTTCTGTCAAAGCTGCATTGAAGTTGATTACAGTGTGTTTTGGCTTTTATTTGATGTGATGTGGTCAAATAGTGTATGATTATTTGTATATTTGTGTCCATGTGTCTCAGGTGTGGTTTAATATCCAGCCATACGCTGCTCCTGTGAGAATGAGTTTTGATGTCTCTAAGACAAAGCTCTGGAAACCGTTTTTCTCACGATCGTTCCCTGATCCCGGCCTCTCTAGTGTGCAGGTGAGGACGGCTCCACCAATCACAGGCCTCCATTTAACAGGGTCACAAATTCTGATGTCAGAGTTGATTTTGAGTGATGTTTTTCAGCCGGAGGCACTAGTGTACAGACACACGGACAAAGCAGCTGCCGTGGAGTTACAAGACAGGTTAGTTGTAAAAGTCTTGTTTATCAGACACGCACCAGTTCAGGGGTGCGAACACTTATGCACTTTTTACATTAAACGTACTAAAGTTCTGATATGATTTATCTTTGTTTTTGTTTTTTTAGGGATGCACGATATATTGGCCACCATATCGCTATATTTTTTTCATTTTTAATGTTATCGTTATCGGCCCAATAAGACAATTTGGCCGATATATTGAATTCGATCAATAATGTATTATTTCCTTGAGATGAGCACTGTTCACCATGATGGTCTTGAATTGCTTGAAATAGGATTGGAATCACTTTGAAAAGGAAAATACAGTTACATAAAATAATAATGAGAACATCCTTATAATTGTGTGTTTGGGACATGGATTTTAATGGTGAGACATTTGTTTTTGTAATCAGGCCCTCTAAAAATTTGGATTTAGATTTAGCGGCCAACATATTGGTTATCGGCTTTCAAATATAAAGAATTAATCGTATCGGCCAAAATTTTCGTATCGGTACATCCCTAATTTTTTACATCACAATAATCAGCTGTTTTAATAGAGCTGTGTAGACTTTTTATATCCACTGTAGGTACACATATTCTAGGGCATGTTATGAAATCATATTCATGCAGTAATCATCTATGCTGTGATGTAGGATCGAGAAGGTTTTGAGGGAGAAGATCATGGACTGGCGTCCCCGTCACCCCACTCGCTGGAACCGCTACTGCATCTCTACGCTACGCCAGTTCCTGCCAAAATTAGAGCTGAGCGGAGGACGAGAGGTGGCTGAGGAACATCGCCTCGAGCTGCAAAGCCTTCTGGGAGAATACAGGGTGAGTGCTCTGCTAGAAATGACACTTTTCGCTGTTAAATGTTCCCTGGTTTTGTTTTACTTGTTTTTGCTATTTGGACTTTTTATTTTGAAGTGTATTTCTGTTCCCAGCAGGGTTTCCGCGGGGTCTTAAAAAGTCTTAAAAAGTCAAAAATTCTGGACTTAAAATTTAAGGCCTTAAAAAGTCTTAAAAACGGCCAGATTTTCATCCTAGGTCTTAAATTTCATTTAGTCAGGTCTAAAAAAGTGTTTACCCTCGTTCATTTCCACAAACGCTGGCCGCAGAAAGTTATTACAAAGTAGCAAAAAAGTATCGAGTTGTAGCCTACAAAGCGGAGCTCTAGAGCAGGGGTCTCCAACACGTCGCTCGCGTGCTCCAGTAGCTCGTGGCTTGATATGAGCTAGCTCGCCAGAGGCCGTTCACATATCGCGTCTTTTCCGCGCTCAAGTTTGTTCAAGTGTAGGCGCGCGGCAAGCACGCTCACAATTGAAGCGACGCGTTAATTTTTTTACCAGGCGCATCGAGATGGAAAAAAATCTAAACTTTTCAGAATGCCGCAAATGCACGCACCGCAGGTCATGTGACATGAACCAACCAATCACCCCTTTCCATAACAACATTGAAAGCTCCGTCAACATGAAGGATGGGGGGTTCACCCAAACACTACTAATAAATATAAGCTAATGTGTAAATGTCAGTAATTTATATTTTTGACTCATTCTTTTTATAAAAAAATATATTTAAAGGCTGAAATATGAGGTTTATCTTTGTATAAAACCTTTTTTGTCAAAACTTTATTTGAACTTGAACATGTTAGTAGATGACATGTTGCAAGACACTCTTTTCAAATCTAGTATCTGGTATTTTAATGTTTATGTAAACAAAAAGTGCATATTGATGCTAATCAATTTATTTGCTGTTTTTCGACATAAAACTAGTTGAATTTACTTCATTCTGTAGTAGGCTATTCGTACTTTTTGAACAGGATTCTGTGATAACCTTGATAATTTTGGTCACTTTAATCATCTCATCATTTCCTCTCTAGTTATGATCAACTAAAATCAACAATAATTGTGTTTTTAGAGTATAATATGCAAAAGTACAATTTTATATTAAAAAAATATCTACCTCTCCTTCTCTCACACACACACATAGATAGATAGATAGATAGATAGATAGATAGATAGATAGATAGATAGATAGATAGATAGATAGATAGATAGATAGATAGATAGATAGATAGATAGATAGACAGATAGATAGATACTCTAATGATCCCGAGGTAACTATCTATCTAACTTGGATAATGCGTCGTGTAGGTCTTAAATTTCAATCTTAATGGTCTTAAAATGTCTTAAAAAGGTCTTAAATTTGACTTCCTGAAACCTGCAGAAACCCTGCCCAGTGTTCACGTCCTCTGTTTAGTTCCTGGTATACTTTGTTTCTATTGTTACCCTTGTCTGTTGTTGCCATAGTGATTGATTACCCTCAGCTGTTGCTAGTTAGCGTCTCGTTACCCTCAGCTGTTGCTAGTTAGCGTCTCGTTATCCTGCGTATTTGTTTCCCTTGTTCAGTGTCTGATGTTGGCTAGAGATGGGAAGTCCAATTCTTATCCTCGAACTGGTTCTTTCAGAAAGTTTGTTTAAATGAACCGGTTCAAAAATACGATTCCTTGCGTCATCACACAATGATGTCACTACGCATTTCTTTTCTAACAACTCAGTGTCATGTTATATCAATAAAACATTCAAAAAAAGTAATTTGTGTCAAGCAGATTGAAACATATAGTAAAGTTATTTGTCTGAACACATATTGCTGATATTAATTCTTGCCTTTATTCACTTAAGTTAATGGTGTTTGTGGTCACAGTTTCACTGATCCTCCAAGTCAGATACAGCTGACCAATATTGAGTAGCCTACATCTTGGATAAGTTTCTTAAAAGTTATGTAACCTACAGCACACATTACAGACACTGATGCATATATGCGGATATGTTCTAAATGTCTAAAGTATATAAAGAATGAACCAGCCTCATAAACGCCTTGATTTTGCTTTACAACTTAAAATATAATCTGCATGCACAATAAACCATAGTTAAATTCAGGTTTTTCCTGTTTTAATAAAAATGTAGGCCTATTTAATAAAACTATTTCCAGAACCGTCAACTCACTCGTTTGAATCCTCGGCAAACATTGACTGTTGGTTTAACCGGCTCATTCGGTTCTTTTTGAGTCGGATTTTTCAGTTCGATTTTATGAACTGGCTTGCTTCCTGATAATCGGTTTAAAAAAAACTATTCTTTCAAGAATCGGACATCACTAGTGTTGTCCTTTGTGGATGTATCGTGTGTGTCGTTGTCAGTTGTTTTTGCCTGCCCTGTTTTTGTCTACTTCTCCCTGTCCCGTGCATGGATTTACTCTTGTTTTGTTTGTGTAAATAAATGTTTATGTTGCAATCCTGATCTCCGTCTCTTTGAAACACCCTGACATACAACCCAAATGCCAGCTCATTTAGCTAACACTGTTCTCAGATCAGTATAAGGGCCAGGCGTGCTCATTGAGATGATATTTAATCGTACATGTTAATTGTTCTGTTTCAGATATCTGGGTTTCCCCTGCACCTTCCTTTCTCAGAGATCCGGCCCATCATTGAAGCCGTTCACAGCACAGGGGTTCATAAGGCCGAAGCACCAAACGTAGAGTTTGCCTTGGCGGTCCACGTGCACCCGTACCCCGGTAACGTGCTCTCCGTTTGGGTCTACATCGCCTCCCTGCTCAGTGCACACTAGATCTCAGCAGAGCAATAATATAAAGACTTCTAGATATGCTGTATATGAAATCAATGTCATACATTTTTGATTTTGTAGTGCTCCTGTGCCTGCCAGTGTGTTTTAACACTACATCTACTAATACTAGTTCTCTTATTTATTCTTAAAGAAACTCAGTCTATGATGTTATTTATATGTGATTTTAAAACTTTTATACATTTTTATTCTGTATGTTTTTCGTGCTTGTACTGAACCCATTTGTATGAAATATTTTTAGACCATTTTTATTACACTAGATTGCTAAGTTTGTACCCTTTTTTTTTTTTCCTAGTATCGTTCTTTCAGGGTGAATCTCACAAAACCCACCAAGAACATGTCTAGGTCATATTGCACTTTCACTTTTGATAATGAGGTAAAATATCTTAAAATATACCTAATATGTTCTTTACAGTTGAACACTTTATTCCTTTATAGATATTTTAGTATTTTAATTGCACTGGTTCAAGCTGAGGTAAGCACAAACTGAACTGAATCAGTTGATTGTTGAGGCACAATTAAGTGTTGAAATTGTACATTATGCAATATTTGTGCTACAGAATAAAACAGTGCAGATGCTTTTAACTGTTCTCTGCTTTACATGTGAAGTTGTAAATCTTTCGAGAGACTCTTTACTACAGAGAGATGTTATCACTGTGTGTGACGGATGTATTGGTCTGCCTCAGACAGAAACGGATCTATCAGATCTGTCAGCTGTTATCAGCTCTGTTTGGTTGGAACTTGTTGGGTCTTGCAGTTTTTTTTTGGTTTTTCCTCTCACTGTCGTGTAAGCTAATCAAACTTTGTGAACTTCCCGATGACAGTTATACAGTAAGAGGCTTTACTCTTTACCTGGACACTTCATGGATACTCTTTTTCCAAAGATCAAAATCTTGCTTTTTCGAATATTACCATTATTATTAGTGTGTTATAGCTGTCTGTGAATGTAAAAGGTATGCAAAGTTTTAAAGATCAAAATCTACAACAAATACAGTTGTCTCCTAAAAAACAAGTCGTCAGCAATTCCAGTTTCACTTCCTGTTACATACCTATGTAACAAATTTGCATAATGTCAGTCTATGGTTTTCAGTGGCTGCCCGTGAACGATGTTGTCTTTGCCCCGCCCTCAGACACTAGTTGTAGATGAGACTGGAAGGGTTTTGGTTTTGTCACCAATCACAACAGACTGGGCCATCTGACCAATCAGAGCAGAGTAGACCAGTCACAACAGACTGAGCCATCTGACCAATCAGAGCAGAGTAGACCAGTCACAACAGACTGAGCCATCTGACCAATCAGAGCACAGTAGACCAATCACACCAGACTGGGCCATCTGACCAATCAGAGCAGAGTAGACCAATCACAACAGACTGAGCCATCTGACCAATCAGAGCAGAGTAGACCAATCACAACAGACTGAGTCATCTGACCAGTCAGAGCACAGTAGACCAATCACAACAGACTGAGCCATCTGAGCAATCAGAGCAGAGTAGACCAATCACAACAGACTAGGCTTGTTTGAGATGCGGCTTGCCTCGCCTGTAATGTAGGTGAGAGTAGGCGGCTGCAGTGAGAGGAGTGAAAAAAGCGCAGGCAAGCCGGACAGTTCTCTCTTCTCGCAGTGGATCTGACACCTGCGAGATCAATGATGGATATCGCGGGATTCACGGGATTCACGCTCGTGCACAGTGTTGCTAATAAACTGGATGTAATTTAAGTTCTGTTGCTTTTATATGAAAATAAATATAATTAACAAGACACCCAAAGTACTTATTTAATTCCATTCCAAATAAGTGTTTATTAATCATTTTTTCTTTAATACAGACATAGGCTATGTGGTTTTTTTTATATATAATAAATAACCCATAGAGATCGCACTGTCCGAGAGTTTGGGAATTCACACATAACATATACACATAAAACATGATATCCGAGTTTTAAAATCAAACATTTGAAAAGAGAACAATACATCACGGTTGTTTAAACCAATCAACATTAAGCTGTGTCGTCAGCAAGTCGTTTCCCATCATGCTTTTGATCAGCGCAATCGGTGGAGAGCAACTGCGTGCGACTGCAGAATCCGACACGTGCGCCTTGCGCTCGCGAGAGCTTTTTGACACACGTCAGCATGACATCAGAGCAAGGCGGACCGCACTCGGACACATTTCTAACCGGCATGCATTACGCGCTGATCACCGGTGATCGGTTCTGCGCAGATTTTGATCATCTCAAACAAGCCTACTGAATCATCTGACCAATCAGAGCACAGTAGACCAATCACAACAGACTGAGCCATCTGACCAATCAAGAGCAGAGTACACCAATCACAACAGACTGAGCCATCTGACCAATCACAACAGACTGAGCCATCTGACAAATCAGAGCAGAGTACACTAATCATAACAGACTGAGCCATCTGACCAATCAGAGCAGAGTACACTAATCATAACAGACTGAGCCACCTGACCAATCAGAGCAGAGTAGACGAATCACAACAGACTGAGCCACCTGACCAATCAGAGCAGAGTAGACCAATCACAACAGACTGAGTCATCTGACCAATCAGAGCAGAGTAGACCAATCACACCAGGCTGGGCCATCTGACCAATCAGAGCAGAGTAGACCAATCGCAGCAGACTGAGTCATCTGACCAATCAGAGCAGAGTAGACCAATCACACCAGGCTGGGCCATTTGACCAATCAGAGCAGAGTAGAAAAATCACACCAGACTGGGCCATCTTACCAATCAGAGCAGAGTAAACAAATCACACCAGACTGGGCCATCTGACCAATCAGAGCAGAGTAGACCAATCACAACAGACTGAGCCATCTGACCAATCAGAGCAGAGTACACCAATCACAACAGACTGAGCCATCTGACCAATCAGAGCAGAGTACACTAATCATAACAGACTGAGCCATCTGGCCAATCAGAGCAGAGTACACCAATCACAACAGACTGAGCCATCTGACCAATCAGAGCAGAGTAGACCAATCACAACAGACTGGGCCATCTGACCAATCAGAGCAGAGTAGACCAATCACAACAGACTGAGCCATCTGATCAATCAGAGCAGAGTAGACCAATCACAACAGACTGGGCCATCTGATCAATCAGAGCAGAGTACACTAATCATAATAGACTGAGCCATCTGACCAATCAGAGCAGAGTACACTAATCATAACAGACTGGGCCATCTGACCAATCAGAGCAGAGTACACTAATCATAACAGACTGGGCCATCTGATCAATCAGAGCAGAGTACACTAATCATAATAGACTGAGCCATCTGACCAATCAGAGCAGAGTACACTAATCATAACAGACTGAGCCATCTGACCAATCAGAGCAGAGTAGACCAATCACAACAGACTGGGCCATCTGGCCAATCAGAGCAGAGCAGGCTTGTGGAAAGGCGGGTTTAGAGAGAATGAATCTTCGAACAAACCATTTTCAGACAGTGTGACAAAAGAGGTGATGCGTGAAGATCTGTCGTGGGAGACCTCCAAAACAAAATTAGAAGCTTTTAAAATAGCAAAATAGGGGCACTTTGTTGAAATATGACGCAAATGATTGAGATCAGACAGAAATGACAGATCTGCAGAGCTGTAGGTGCTACACACAGTCTGAAACGGCACAGGCTTTGACAGCATTTTATGTGTTATTCCAGTGTTTAGGAATAATTGTGTCTTTCCTGCTTCCTCTTTATTACCTCAGCGAGTAATATGGATGTATTCATGTGTCTGACCTCAGAACGGTTTGGAAATTGAGAACAAATTGTTTTTTTCCTGAGGAAATTTTGAGAAAGTTGCAGTTGTTTTCTCTTTACTCTCCGAAGATCAAGGAATCCTTTGATTCTTCTCTGTAGAGATTATGCTTTCATAATGTGCTCTAAATCCCCCCTTTCTCTTGCCCCACTGTTCTGTATTAAACTCAGACAGCACAGAAAAAACATTGGTACAAACTCTGTAAATAAAAGCACAACAACATGCAAAAATAGCCAGAAAATAAACCACTAGGGATATCAAGCATTGCACTGAGATTATTACTAGGTTCAAGTAAATCATGTAACCACTAGATGGCTCCTCTTCATCATATGAGTTTAGTTTATCCCCTCAAATCTGTTTACCATGATAAAGGACATGACTGCAGATCACAGCTGTATCAGATCAGACCGTCAGACACATGACCTACCGTAATAATTACTGGGGTAAACGAAAGAGTGGTCATTGGTTCAAGCTGTAAAATAAAATAAAAATGATCTCAGAGTTCTGTCAGGTTGAGTTTGGAGCTTTTAAATTTCATACACGTTAGGGTGCAGATGAATGAAATAACCACTCTCATCCAAACATATGTCACAGTTTCCCTTTGTTTGGACTTTGGACATTAATGACATTCAAAACGTTTAGAGTCAGTAAACTTTTTATTACATTTTACTATATTATATATTTATCAAATAACATTATTCATGTCGCTTCAAATCACCAACTCTCATTTTTAACTGCAAGTCATTGTGAACGGGCCTTCAGTGTGGAAAAGAGAGTGTGTTGCTGCATCGTCTGGTTAGGACACGGTGTAACGGCTTCAACACGCCACTTGAGGTTTGAATCATAAAGCATCGCACAGCATTTCCGTTGAGCCTCAGACACATTGTTCTCTGGCATCTGATCAAACACTGCAGAATGAAAATGAAATAACTCTGTTGCTGTCATTATTCTGATGTAAGAGCAGCTGCACTGCTCTCTTTCATGTCTGTTTGGACACAAATAAGTGTATTGTTGACGGTGACTGTGTTATTTCCCCAGGGAATGTACAAATGGAGTATAGACAGCATCTAATTTATGTCAATGCAACAAGAATGAAATTGCGGAAATAACAGTCCTTTGGATACATTCCATACTGACCGAAATATAGCCATTCAGCGGGAATCTGCAGAATCTTTCGTTTTTCCACAGATTTTGGGTCAAAATTGGTGGAATTTTGCAGAGTTGGATTTGAACTTGGTCAAATGTGCTCTTAATGTGAAGTTCTGCACATGTAGATTCAGTTTGAGCCTCTCTGGTTGAAAGTGTTCTTCTTGCTAGGCTATTCTGTGTGGTTTCTAGGAGGTTCTTACTGACCCGGGTCTAAATTGTCCATCCCCAAGTCTCTTTAATACTCTGATTTCTAGATATTACATCCCTCCTTCATCGCTAAAATTTCACATTTAAAATATATTTTAAAAAATAGTACTGACACTAAAACCATTCATGCTGCAAAATTACCCATCAAAAAGGCAACTTCATGTTTATCATATAGAGCTTCCTAGTAACCCTTCAGACCTTGATTAGCTTTTTCAGGTGTTTGATTAGGGATGAGGAAAAACTCTGCAGGACCTGATATAGACATTTGATAAAACAGTTCCTCCGAGAGCCAAAAGGAGGCAGCAGTGAGCTACAGTACTAAATGCCATATGCAGCACTGCAGTTCTTTATATTACTTCATGTGAATACCGCTGTTGTGTTTGCATGAATGTGTGTGAATGTCATTCCATCAGATGTCTATGTGTGTGTGCGAGGTTGTAGATTATCCTGCCGAAGGCGTCATTGAGATGTTGCGGTCATGCGTGAAGTCAGATGGTGAAAGCCGGCATTGTGTGAGTCCAGCCTGAAACTTTGAGTCTAAATCTGGGCTCGAGGAGAAATAACTGGCCCTGAAGAGAGCATGTTTCTCTGCTGAGTGCTACTGTCGGGTCACGCTGGAGATGACCGGACCACAGCAAACCGTGACGAGAAAGATAAAGGAAATGCAGAATAGTGGTTTGGTTGTGCTGAGTTTGGAAAGTCCCCTCTGGCTAATGGAGAGCAGCTTATACAACCATGATCAGACACAGAAGTGAACATCACACTGACCTTAGCATAGTCACACGCAAAAAAATCATGGTAAAAATATTAATTATTGGGTTTGGTTATATACCCAATCACAACGCCACAGAAATCTAAATCAACCAACAAAATGTCCTGTCACTCATCATGGCTGGATCGAACTTTTAACTGTGCCTTCCATAAAAATTTAGTTCCTATCGTTATGTTGTGTTGGCAATCTGCAGGACACTTTAATGCATTTACAGTGCAAAATTATGCAAACCCTTTAAGAGCAGGACAAAACCTGTCTATTCAATATAAAATCAAACCGTTACATTTAGCTATCATCTGAGCAAACCATAACCATCTGACCCCTTGACCTACATACATACATAAACCTATGCACAGATTTATACCATCACACTTGCATACACATTTGCACAAACACAAATACAGACACATTTGTGCACACTATTACACAGACACAAATGATATCCGAAGCAATCTTTCTCACCCAATCTAGGTTTACACAGAAAAAGTCCTCTTGTGTGATCTGTGGTTCTTCTAGAGGCCTGTGGCTTCCTGGGTGATCTGGAGACCAGACCAGGGACTGTCCTCTGCTCCTCCCCACAGCGCTGCTCGCTTTATAGGCCACACACTCTTCTTTGTTGCTGTGATTTATGGAGCTCCATCTGCTACTCCCACATCTATTCACAACCAGGTATGTGTGCATGGAAAAATAGGCATGAGCTACTATTAATGTGAGAAATTGGGAATGAGGAAAAAATTTAAGAGAATTTGAAATAAGTGTGCATGTTTATTGTAGGCCAATGGAGTGTGTGTTTTTGCATATTAGGGAGCGCTATGTTACCTGATGCCTCAATGTGTTCTCATTGTGTTCTTTTATATGCAACCTGCAATGATTCAGAGAATGTGTGAGGTGCATTCATTCACTTGATACTCTGATGCTGAGAGATACTGCGCGATACTGTGTGTGTGTGTGTGTGTGTGTGTGTGTGTGTGTGTGTGTGTGTCGTGTGAACCCACAAAGAGCTCTATTTAATGTGTGAATGAGGGCTGATTGCACCTGAGTCAGTTTCCTACTGACCAACAGAGTCGTAATTGTTAGATTTTTTTCACTCTGCATTCTTTGGCTGTGGTCTTGATTACCATCGCACACATTTTCCGGGGCTCTTGTTTTGAGATTCGTTCGTTCTCCTTTTCCCTTCATCTGTTGGATATGTTTCGGCTGAGTGACATCATTAAGAGAACATGTGGGAACGTAGACATTTTATTTACTGTAGAGAAAAAGATTATTGAACTCAAGCATCAGTCAGATTTAAACCCCTGTAATATTTGGTATAAAAATGAGATTACGGCAGGAATGAGCCCCTGCCCCTTTAATAGTGAAAGCAAAAGTGCCCTTTTCTCTGCCCCATGTAATGCGATTTCCCCACCCCCAACCCACCCCTCCTGGGACACGATTTCTACAAAGGGGGAAAGTACCTCTGATAATTTGAAAAAAGGACAATGACAATTGTCGAGTGGAATTTCCCCCGGACATACGGGTCTAAAAAAAGGAGATGGTGTGCATCCACTCTAAACTGTTTCTTCACCTCAGCGAAGAAGCTGATTATTGCTGGCGATAACAGGGCATCACAGCAGTCTCTCTACCTGGGCACGGATAAGTGGAGAGAGCTTTTCCTAGTCACTTTAGCTAAAAGAGCAGCTTTCTCCCAAACGAGCTGAAAGCAAGGACAGAGAGAGTATTTTTAAAAGATGCCTTTCCACCTGGTTGCGGTCGATTTTCTCTCATCATTGGACTGCCACAAACTCTGCCTCGCCTAGGTTTGGGTCGTTCCCACACTGAGAAAGAGTTTGTGGATCGTTCATGTCCTCATTTTGAGAACATGACCATGGCAATATTGCGGTCACGACTCTCTTTCCTAGTCAGAGAAGGAGTCACTCCCCACCCTGGTCCTTCTGCAATGCACAAGGCGGCCACGGCAATCACTGAGAGCGGCAACAACGGGAGCATTTCCACCAGGTCACAGAACGCCACCACCTGGCGAAAGCATCCTAGGCTCCTGTCCAGGGCCTGTAAGTTCACTTCGGTTACAGTTGGGGTTTACAGAGCAAGTAGATGTTCCAGTACACCCACAGCCACAGGGTCGGGATGCACTGCCTCCTGAAATGAGGACAGGCTCATCAGAACAGTCAGACTCGACTTTGCGATTCAGTTCGCCAGGGACCTGGCCAGATTCAACAGCGTCCTCTTTACCTCGGTGGCTGGAAAAGACGCCCCTGTCCAGTGTGTGGAGATTGTGGTCCTCTTGGCTAAGGACACAATAGAGCCTGTCCCTCCAGCCCTTGCTTCATCGTACCGAAGAAATGTGGTGGGTTAGACCAGCGAGTTTTGAATCAGTTCCCGTCTAAGATGTAAATGTAGAAGTGCTTTGCCAACTAGATTTGTTTGCAGCGAAAGACCTGAAGGACACGTACTTTCATGTCTCGATTTTTACCTCAACTCTGACCGTTTCTTTGGTTTGGTTTTAAGGGTCAGGCATACCAGTACATGGTCCTCCCCTTCAGGCTGTCGCAGAGGCGGTGCTTGCACCGCTAAGTGAAGCGGGTATCCGCATTCTCAATAATCTTGATGACTGGCTGATCCCAGCTCATTCTTAAGAGTTATTGTGTGTGCACAGGGACCCGGTGCTCAGACACCTCAGCCGATTGGGGCTTCAGATCAACTAGGAAAAGAGCAAACTTTCCCCAGTGCAGAGAATCTCCTTTCTCGGGAGGGAGTTGGACTCAGTCACCAGCGTCTCACAAACGAACATGGCCAGTCAGTGCTGGATTGCCTGAAGTCATTCAGGTGAAAAACAGCGGCCCCACTAAAATAATTTCAGAGGCTCATGGGACATATGGCGTCCATAATGTCGCTCGGGTTGATGCGTATGAGACCACTTCAGCACTTGCTTCAGACTTGAGTTCCGAGATGGGCATGGCGTTGCATTACCTGGCTATCACACCGATCTGTCACTGTATGTTCACCCCTTGCATTTCTACAGGCAGGGATCCCCCTAGAACAAATGTCCAGGAATTCAATGCCAAGCACAGAATTCATGAGGTATGTCCATTTCAGGTCAGCCTGTGTACGTTTTAGCTAGGGGCTCCATATGTAGTGATTCCCTGATGGTAATCCAATATGATGTATTATCCACAGCACGGTTTCAGTGACGGTAAACTCATGTAGTCCCCTAGACAGAGCTCCGCTCTTCCACCAGTTGCTGTTTTTTGTAGACCTCCTCCCTTTTCAGGTAGGAACTTACCACAGAGACTTCTTTCCACGTGTGGTACTTCCCAGTTGGTAAGTCCATGTGATGTTTTCTTCACGTTAACCTCCTCCCTGGCAGGATGTGGTCTCCGTAGGTTTCTTTCTCCTACCTAGGAGAACACAGCATCGATGTGACTGCAGATGGTGAACGTCCTGGTTACTATTGTAATCTCCATTCTCTGATAGCCACAATGCTGTTCTTTCTCCTACCTAATAGGCAGAGCACTTCCCCAGTGCTAATTTCTGAGTTGCAAAGCTGTGAATTTTTTATCTCTTAAAAAAAAGGAGAAAAGGATCTATTCGCATTGTAAGTAGTGCCTCTTCTGTCCCTGCTTGGTACGAAGGACTACACGGCCTGCGTTGGGGGTAGGTTAGGTTATGGTGTTGTGAGTGCACTTGTTACCGGCACGCTGTAGCTTGCACACATCTGCCCCGCCAAAACCTCAGTTTTAACCTAACTCCGTTCAGCTGTTATGACGCTTTTCACAGGGACCCCTAGTGTCAGTATAGCGACACAACATCAAAGTGAATTACAGATGGTGAACTTCTTGGTTACTATTGTAATCTCCATTCCCTGATGGCCACAATGCTGAAGTACCTGCTGAAGGGCCGTGACACGCTTTTGGCTCCTCACCACAAACCTGAATGAGCGTATGCACGCCACCTTATTTTATCCCTTATTTATGTCTGGTGGCACATGCAAATTCCACTCGTAAATTCTCATGGGCTGTTTCTCAAGTATCAGAAGTGTTTGGGGCACCCAAGTGTTACACCCAGTGTCAGTACATCAACACGTCTCGTTCCCTCCATCAGGGAACAGAGGTTACAATAGAAACCAAGGTGTTATCAACATCACAAATCTAGTCAAGTTTTTTCATATTTTCATTTTTATAAAGTTTAATATACATTTATAATGCTATACTTTGTGTTATATTACCTTGGCAGTATATTACAAAAATGAATCAATGCAGCTGCGAGGGTGTTTCTAATACAATGGCTGACGAATTGACCGATTTGACATCTTTTTCTCTTCTGATTGCTGTAATCAATCTCTCAATATTTTTACCTGGAAACACTTTAGATTAGGGAACACATATTCACTATTAACTAAGAGGTTTCCCTCAATAAACTCCTAATTTCTGCTTATTGATAGTACTTACTATCAGTAATGGTTATGTTTAAGTATGGAGTAGGGATAAGGGATGCAGAATTTGGTCATGCAGAATAAGGCATTAATATGTGCTTGATAAGCACTAATAAACAGCCCATTTGCTAGAGATATACATGTTAATAAGCTACTATTTAATAGTGGATATGTTCCCTAATCTAAAGTGTTACCTTTTCCCCTCTTTTGGAAAGTCGTGTAAATGCTATCATGGAATTAATTTATTATTTTTTTTTTTTTGGTATTGGAGCAAATGGGAATACAAAATTATACTTGATGTCGTCTCCGATCCACCGCTATAGAAGTTTACCAAACTATGACAAATTATGCTGAGAACGCTGAAAATGTGAAAAGGGTCTATCGCTTCTTTCTTTTGGGAGACAAAAATTCTATCGGCACTTTATCTTTGAAACTTTGCAGACATTTTATGCTCACATACAGCTATAAACACACTACATGAAAAGTAATATCTGAAAAAGCAGAATAGGAGCACTTTACATTTCTGCAGAAATTAAAAGCATGCTTGTTATAGAAGAGGAGCATTCAGGTCAATGTACTGTATGAATGAATTTGTTTTTAATGTATTATTTAAATAAGTAAATTTGTAACACTTTACAAAAATATCCCATTATATAATGTAATAACTAAGAATGAGCAATACTTTTAATACAGAATTTATTAATCTTTTTTAACATTAATTTAATTAAGTTTTAGTTCATGTATGGTCAGGTCCATTAAATATTAACAGATACTACTTTTGATTTTAATAATGTATTAGTAAATGTTGAAATTAACCTTAACTGTTATGAACACAAGGAGGTGGTGTATCAATGGCACCCGCTGCCCCCCATCACTGTCGGTGTGTGTGTGTAATATGTGTGTGTGCACGCTCTGCATGTCTCTGGGCTAATTAGCCTGTGTGCTAATTACAGCGCTAACTTTAGCGCTGCCGGCAGCTCGGGTCTAATCTGGGGCGGGCTGTGGGACAACCTGTCCCTGAGTGTGTGTGTGACGCACTCGCCCAGTTTAAAAAGATCTAGTTCTATCATCGAGGGATTCTGACACACACACGGCTGCAGGGCAAAATGAAGAGGAGAGAACGATGATAATAGTGGAAGGTTTTGGAGATGTGTGTGTGTGTGTGTGTGTGTGAGTATGTGAGTGTGTGTGTGTATGTGTGTGTGTGTGTGTGTGAGTGTGTTGTCCTGGTAAACCCTACGTTATGGGGACAAAATGTCCCCAAAGATGGCAATATCCGAAATCCTTGTTCTTTGGGGACATTTTTTAGTCCCCATGAGGAAAACAGTTTAGAAATCTTACTAAGATATGTTTTTTGTAAAAATGTAAAAATGCAGAAAATTGTATGTGAGGTTGTTAGGTTTTGGCTAGGGTATAAAATATACAGTTCGTACAGTATAAAAATCATTATGTCTGTAATGTCATTTCACATGAAAAACATGAAAACCCATGTTTTATGGTGTGTGTGTGTGTGTGTGTGTGTGTGTGTGTGTGTGTGTGTGTGTGTGTGTGTGTGTGTGTGGTGATAATCTGTTAATCTGTTTTTTTCAGGTAAATCAAACCTTTTCAAATGTCATTTCACAGTTTCACACTGACCCAGCATCAACTGAAGAGTGCGAGACATTTCACAAACCAAAGCCAAATGTGATCACATTTCGTACTGCTTCCCGGAGGTCACAAGTAACTAATACCAGATATATTAGAGATTAGCAGCACAAAACCTGGTGAGGATGCACAGATCAGTGAAAGAGAGAAGCTTGGAGGAGGCAGAGGTATTTGAAACACTCTTCAGTTTTACAGCACACTTTAGCCAGCTGAAGAGAGACACAGAAAGTGTGCAAGGGGTCTGTTAAAAAAATACTTTTTTGGGGGCTGTGCTCTATGGTATTTCCATAGTTCTTTGAACAGGTACCATGATACTACACGTATTTGTACATGGTAACGTTTTACTGCTGTTTTGGGGACATATATTGTATTTATGTTATTTTTGTGGACAATAACCATGGTATTTCCATGGTTTTTGGACATGTGAACCCAATGGTGTTACTGAAATTGGAGTTCTGACAGATAGATTGGCAGTTCAAAGGTGTGTTGGTGTGTGTTTCCCGTACAACAAAGAACAGTAACTCACTGCCTAACTACAATGCACATGACATCTTAGGGATATTTTGCCATTTTTATTCTGTTGTTTTGCTCTATTTCCAGATGTCTGATTCAATTGTGTATTCCATTGTATCTAGGGTTCACATACACACACTTTAAAATGGTGCTTTCGTTCTCTTGAAATTTCGATCTATATGGAATTAAAGATATAAATTGTGCTGCATGTTAGCTTATTTTGCTCAAGAGCAAAGTCCACATACTAACAAGAATGTATACACTCTTTGAAAATGTTTGCTGGAATTGTGCTTATGGGAAACATCAGATCCTTGAATTGTGTTGGTAACAACGAAACTTGCAATCATAGTTGGCTAACGATGCTTTTTTGTGAAACGCACCCCTTGTTTTGATGTCAAAAATGTGAATTAGCGGGATGTGCATATTAATTAGGTTATGCACTAATTATTTGACATGATCTTCGATACAAAAGTAGGTTCTCATCACAATGATTTGAGGTAACAATTATTTTTTTTGCCCCATTCAAGAGCTCAGATGAACTTGGGACCATTTCATTTAATTGACCAAATTCATTCCAACATCAACTTTCAACATCAACATCAACAGTCTTTCTTGGGGTTTTGGTGGATTAGTGGATAAATGTTGGGTTGAGCAAATATTACTTGTTGGTCCAATGGTGTTGTTTGTGTTAAAGGGATTCTGAACATGAACTGACTGCTGTACATCATCGAACCCTATATCAGGACTCAGGATTGGGGACACATTTGCATTTTGTTTTGTGATTTCACTAGAATGTCTAGCAAACCAGAAAGCATTTGGAGAACTGACAGAACGAAAGAGATTGGAGCATGTGTCTGCAGGGACAACCACAATATCTAATCCTATTGGCAGTCATAATGAAATACCACACGAGGGATTATAACAAAGGTGTTTGAATGTTGGCCTATTTGTATAGTGTCTAGTGACAGGATGTGTTGTGAGAATGCAAAAGCGTTGAAAGTTGAAACGCTGTGCGCCAGACAGAAGCCGTGCTGATGGGGATAACAGACACATCTCCCCCTCAGAAGCTCCAGGAGAAACCCCCTTCAGCTGATGGAGAAAACAGATGAGAAATGACAGAGTCAGGAGTGAAACACTGATATATGAATGAAGGAATCGAGAGGTTAAAGTAGCTGAGGAAGAGGCTGATTAGTCACAGTTTCATTCCTCCCAGTGGGGTGATGTCATCATTCAAGGTCAAGCCCGTGTTTCCTTCTGATGTGAGGGTGAAGGAAAGCCAGAGAACGACAACAAAACTCCCTTTCGGTTGATGCTAGAAACTGCTGTAGCAGCTGATCTTAAATGTGATATGAAACATCTGTGTCGTATTTTCTTGTTAATCTAAAACCATTTATTTACTCATTCATGTATTAGTGCTGAAAGTACTGGGATGTACATGTAGGTCGACATACACAAATGCTTCAAGCAATGCAAGGTTAGTTTCGTTTTGTTCTGAAATGTGTCATTAAGCAATTCATAACACAATGCAAGTACAGCATTTCCACTGAAATTACCCGAAACAATTTGTCCCAGGATTTTTTTTCCCCCATACCTGTTGCTGTCTGCATTTCCATCGTGGTCTAAAGTACTGTGAAGATTTTGCAAATTAGTCTGGTGTTGTAGGACTGCACGCACCGCAACAGATTTTTAAAAATGCTGGTTGAAATGAAATGCTGCGTGGAGTCAACCAATCAAAATCCAGCGTGAACTCAACCAATCAGCTAGCCTGGTTAAAACCAGACCCTTCTCAGTCGTAACTGAGTTAGGGTCTGGGGAAGGTTCATTCACAGCTCATTTCCAAAGGGGCGTCACCAACGGACGTCGCTCAAATGCCTTTGGGCGCAATTGGATAGACCTACAACCAATCAGATCGATTGTAATCTTGTAAAGCCCGCCTCAACGTTTGTGACTGGTGCCTCGATTTGGAGAGATTGGAAATGAGCTTGAATGGGCTCTTCGCCAGACTAACTTGCAGAGCAAATCTAAATTTGCCGGAAGTTCGTCTGGGTTTTCCCAGGCTACCAATCAGCATTTTCAGCGCCCAAGATCCACCTCCGAAAGTTCCTGAACTTTGAAAAAGTACTTCCTCATGAGCAGGGACTTTTTGAAGGGGCCATTTTTGAGTACCTCCCCAAAGTCCCTAGTTCCTGGGGAAAGTTCTTGCGGTGGAAACGCGGCTTATATGTCATATTCTCAGTGTTACCACAAGGGGTGCTATAGTGGGCATTAGTGTAAACCATAATCTTCTACTGTCAGTTTTATCTTTCAGGATGTCACAAATTGGTAAGTAGTACCATGTTACCAAAAGGGATCAATACCATCCATTCAAAGCAAGTAACATTTTTATACTCCATGTTTTGTGAACACTGGAAGCCAAGTTTTCTTCAATACTGACAGTGTATAATGTGAATTATAGATGAAAACAAACATCATCAAACAAACCTCAGTACCGTAAATAAAAATTAATTAAATACTCCATGAAGAGCATAAATTCAAAATTCAGACTTTTGTAGCACACACAGACATCCAAACATTAGCCAACATAAACATATGGATCTCACTGACAGTCGTCTTCCGAAATGTTTACTTGAATCCACAGAAATGTGAATCCAAGAAATGGGGACAGAAAATTCTTGTCCTTGATTCTGATTGGCTGAGCTGGTTTCGAAGCCGTTGTGAATTATTCTATAAACATTCACCTGCGACTGCATTAACCAGGTATAACTATTTTTTAAAAGCAATAATCCCTGTGAAACCGTGATTTACAGTGAATATAGAACTGCCGAGTGGGTTTTAGGCTACTCCTCTCCACGGCTAACCGTGCCCTTAAATTCACTGTACATCACTGGGCTGATTGCTTTAGTCTGGCTTTAAGACACTAGAAAATAATCTTCCTAACAACTTAGAAAACAGGCAGCTCCAGTAGTAAGATGAACATATTTATCTTGAACTCTGTAATGGAAACTAGCATCTATAAACCTTAATTAAAGAATTTAATAACCAAATAAATAGGAATTTATACCTGCAGGATATTAGCCACGTTAGACCAGCGGTTTGGAAAATGAATGGATGATTCAGCTGCGGCGCCGCCTTCTGGCCAGATGCGGGAATTCATTCGGTGTACGACTCTCACAGTGCATTATGGGTATTCTCTAGCCGTATTGTACACATCGGTTGTACACTACTTTACCGTACAATGACGTAACTTGCTGTTTCACTACCGTAGTACGATGCATCCTTGAAGAAATCAACTAGCTAGTCACGACTGTTTCCTGAAACCGTATTGTCGCAAATTGGTCGTTCAACCACGTTGGTTAATGATGTCACGCAAGTGTTGGAGTAACCACTACAGTAACACTTTATAATAACTGCACGCTATTAATCATTAGTTAAGCATTAGTAAACAGTTAACTTATAAAGCATTCATAGACATTAATAAGCAGTTTATAAATACAGCTATAAATGCTTTATTCTTGATTTAAAAGCCTATCTATAATGTGTTTAAGAATTGTATTTTCATACTTTATTAATGATCAATTTATAATTTCTAAATAAAGTATTGCATTATTTATAAACCAGTTATTTAGGAGTTGTCAGTGGTTCATAAGATTACTTAGAAAATGTAAGTAAATGATTAATAAACTATTTAAATGTACATTCATACATCTTATTATTCAGACATATAGTAATAGTTACTTAGAGTGTTAATAAATGCTTTATTAACATGTATTTATACAGTAATTCAGGGTTAATTCGGGTAGTTATAAAGCATTTAGTAGTGGTCAGTTAACTATTTTGTGAGCTCATCTAAAGTGAGGACTAGTTATGCCTTGTAAAGCATTTATAAAGGAGATTTAAAGGTTGTTAAATATTTCTATGTTCTGTATCACTGTCTTGTGTTTGTTTCATTTTTCTGTTTAGAAGATAACTGAGTCTTTAAATCTCCTTTATAAATGCTTTACAAGGCATAACTAGTCCTCACTTTAGATGAGCTCACACAAATAGTTAACTGACCACTACTAAATGCATTATAACTACCTAAATTAACTGCATTTACTTACACTTTCAACTCTTAAATAACTGGTTTGTAAATAATGCCATGCTTCATTTAGAAATGATTAGTTAATCATTAACAATGTATGAAAATACAATTATTAAACATTATAGATATGCTTTTAAAACAAGAAAAAAACATCTGTCTCAGAAAATACTAAAGAAATGTCCCAATATTGTTATTAATTTTATTTAAATCATTATAGTTCTAAATTTAATTTAGCTGACTTAGTTACCTTCTGTAAGCACCTTGGTTATGTTAATTCTATTAATCAGGATGAGAAAGTTTTTTGTGATTCACCAATTGCTGTTGATGATTTTAAGGAAGTTAATTTTTAGAAATCGCCTGGTAACGACGGGATAAAGTCTTTCTCTCCCCTCTCCTCCTCGAAGTGTATAAAACTAAATTGCTCTGAACTTACAGCAAGTATGAAGCAGGGTGTCATTTGCTTAATACCTAAACCTAAAACGGATACACTTTTCTTAGACAACTGGAGACCCATCAGCCTCCTTAAATGATTATAAATTGTTTGTCCTTATTTTCTCAAAGTGGATTATTGATGAAAATCAATCAGGTTTTATGAAAAGCCGGCATATTTTTTATAATATTAGACTTGTCTTCGACCTCATTGATTACTCTGATCTTATTGATCAGTTTAATTAATTTTTGGGACTTTTTTAAGGCCTTTGATGTTATTGAGCATCCTTTATTTTTTTTTTTTTTTATTTTTTTTTTGTTTCGGGCCCTGTGTTTGTAATCCCATGAAAACTTTGCAGGAGAGCAATAGCTCAGTGAAATTAAGACATGGTACAACCCAGAGATTTCTTCTAGAAAGAGGAATTCAGCAGGGCTGTCCAGTCTCGGCACAGGCCTTCTGTCATTTTATTAAGGATAGTAAGCTAGAAGGAATTCATATTGCTGGTAGAAGTATTTTAATTAGTCAGCTAGCGGATGACAGACTTATTTAAAAAAAAAATCTAGCCTGGTTCATCAGGCAATTAATAATATTCAGTTGTTTTCAAATGCCTCAGGTCTGTACCTTAATATAAAAAAAATTGAAATATTAGCCTTGAAAAGCTCCTCCCTTGTATCTATGGATGCTGTTAAAGAAGCTGTCAATTTATCTGGGAGTTGTTGTCTCAAAAAGTGAGCAAGTTTCTCTGAATTTGAATCCTGCTTTTGAAAAGATTAAAATCAAATTTAATCTCTGGTTATTAATGGACGTGTCCCTGAGAGGTAGCATCATTCTGTCAAAAGCAGAAGGAATTTCTAGACTAACTTATGTTGCGTCATCTATACATTTAGACAATAAAACTGACAAAACATTGATCAGATTTTATTTCATTTTCAATGGAAGAACCGTGTGCACTACATTTGTAAATCTTTTGTTATAAATTCACTTAAAAGTGCTACTGTTAATGACCTTGATTTGGAAAGTGTTTGGTTATTACCTCATATGTTTTTGTTACAAACAAGGTAAAAAAAATCTCTTTCAAGATAATGCACAAATTCTACCATGTCAAAAATGTCCTTTAAAAGTTTAAAAAAGTTTTCTTAAAGGTGCCATATGTAAAAATTGAGGTACAAATATCCAAAAAATTAGCTAGACGTATCAAAAGAATGAGAAGAAATAAGTGCAATGATGTCATTAAAAAAATGACAAGTTATAGTGCTGCCGAGATATAAACCTGAATTAGCATGCTAAATTACTAGCCCCGGCCCGGCCGGTGTCTAATACCAGTTTCGGCCATGGGAGGCGGTATGCGGGCAACATACATAACCACCAGCCAAACTACAACACACGAATAACTCGCACGGCTTGTATCTCTTTAATCTCTAAAAATCTCCAAATGCTCCACGTGAAACTGCGGTCTTACTATAGTGTCAATTGATTTGATTAATATGCGCGAGGGAGAGAGAGCAGGACCGCGCTCGTGTTGTTTGTAGACGTGAGAGTGCGCTGCGCGCGGCCGAGCTCTCTCTCTCTCTCTCTCTCTCTCTCTCTCTCTCTCTCTCTCTCTCTCTCTCTCTCTCTCGCTCGCTCGCTCTCTCTCTCTCTCTCTCTCTCTCTCTCTCTCTCTCTCTCTCTCTCTCGCTCTCTCTCTCTCTCTCTCTCTCTCTCTCTCTCTCTCTCTCTCTCTCTCTCTCTCTCTCTCCCTCCCTCCCTCGCTCGCTCGCTCGCTCGCTCGCTCGCTCTCTCTCTCTCTCTCTCTCTCTCTCTCTCTCTCTCTCTCTCTCTATCTCTCTCTCTCTGCTCGTAATGCGCCCTGTCAACGCAGCGGCAGCAGTCATTCTATTCTACATCCCTCACCGATCAAAATAGGCTTTGGCGGGACAAAGCGGACTATTTGACGGTTTTAGAAGATTAACAACCTGAAACTAAAAAACAGACTAGAGTAGGCCAACTTTCTGGAGGTATACTGCCCCCATCTGGTATGGAATATGTGGAGTATGAATTAATTTTTTGACATAAGGCACCTTTAAACAAGTTAAGAAAGACATTGAGGTAAGCTGCTCGTTAGCTCTTTGCACTTAGAAACAGTACCCCACATTTTCTGGTATTGTAGTCATGTGAAAAAGTTTTGGTGTGAGGTATCTATGGGGGCTTTCGCACCAGAGGAACATTTTCATAGTTCCTAGAACTATTGGCGGAAGTACCGGATGTCGGCGTGTTCGCACTGCAGGAACTGGGAACGATTTTAGTTCTAGGAACTCTTTTGGAGGAACTATTTTACTCCTTCTTCAGAGTCGGGTCTAATACAGCACTATAGGAATTACCAGTGACGTAAGTGTTCGCTGATTGGCCGAACGCACGCGAAACACCAACACCCATCATTTTTAAAACAGCTATATGTACACACAGATTATAGCCTATATATTTACTCCAGAAACTAACTCTAGGGACATGGAAAACAGTGATGGACGGGCCTCTTAACCTTTACGCTGAGGAGAAAATCCAACGAATCTTTGTGGTGACCAAGCTAAACATGATTATGTATTTCTGGACATCAACCACGCGGCATACGCTAATAACTTTTCATATACTGTCTACTTTCTATGGATAACAGTTCTATCTAATACCGTATTAGACAGGACTGTTAGACAGATCGTAAACTATTAACACGGAGAATGTGAGCGCTGTGAGCTCAGACTCTGGTTCTCAGTGCCGTCAAAATAGTTAGATAGAATAAATAGTTAATAGAGTTCGTACGGGCGGTGCGGATGCAACCAGGAAAACGTTCCTATGGGAATCATTAGTTCTCGGGGAACCACCCTGGTGGCTCGTTCCTATAACTATCCCGTGCGAAACTTATGTTTAGTAAGGAAAAGATACTCTTTCATTTTGTTTTATATTTTGAAAATGTAATTTGTGGATATTTAAAGTATGATAACAGTGTGGATAAGGAGGCTTTTGTAATTAATTTGTTAAATTGATTAGTCAAATTTCACATTCACACATGTGTTTTCGTACATGTAGCCCCTTTTCTTAGTATTCCTTAAAGAATTTGAAAATGACTTTTCTACCATTCAATCTAGTACTAATGGAAAAGCTATTGAGACTGTTCATTTGTGTACTGTCTTCAAAATCTTTGATTGATGTTTTATTTTTACTTTTTTTATGTTTTCTTTGCTCCCCTGACTCCAAAATGTATGTTGTATTGTTTTGTTGTTTGAAGCATTAAAAAAACAACAACTTTTAATTAGTCTGTTTGAGATCAAATTAACGCTAGAAGTTTTGCTATAAATTATGGACATGGCATCTGAGGACTATTTCTAGTTTTTTTCAGTTATTTTGCTTTATTTCCAGATTCAATCATAAATCTTAGAGTGCGTTCGCACATGCACACTCTTCAATAACGACACTTTAAATCTCGTACTGTAAATAACATTTGTATGTTTTCTAAATAAAATAGGTTGTACTGAATGTCAGCTTGCTTATTTAAGATAAGATAAGGATTTTTTGGGTCCATATGTCATGCAAACAAGAAACTGCTTCTAACCACAGGTCGAGAGTGTCGTTCCAAACACACAACTTTGTGATGCTGTTTGCGTATGTTCTTTGGAACGATGTTTTCGGGAAACACCGACTCGTTGAACTTCTGATAATGAGGGAACTTGCGACTATAATTGGCTAATGATGCTTTGGTGAAACACACCCCATGTTTCTTTTTATCAAGATGGCCGCCCTAGCCCCTGTTTAACCATGTGGCTTCCTTAGAAAATAACAGTTCTTCCTGGTCAGATAAAAGTCCCTTTAAAGCGTGACTATAATATTAACTAAAACAACAAAAAAAGAAAGCCATTGTTTGACTCAAGCGTATCCTCATGAATCCACAATGTTCATCATATGTTACGTAACACATTCTTAATGTGAGAGGATGTCTCAAAACCCTTCGTCTGGCTTTATGCTCCCTTAAAAACGTGACAAGATAATAACAGTGATTATGCTTTCACCGAACAGGGATTAACTCAATGTCTAGGTTCATCTGAGACCCTCTTTAGTCTTCATAAAAGCTCATACAAACACCTGTGTGATCAAACCCTGGTTTTGTGTGGAGAAACTCTTCATACTCCACAATAGGCCAGTAACTAGCGTGATGTCAGGGGCGTTGAAGTGAACCGAACTGTGACGCAAGTGCTTATTGTGGAAGACAGATGTTAAAGTGGCATTAGCAGCGCGTCAATGAGTGTTTGTGTGTGGATTAAGCCATTAATATAGCAAGGTGTTATGCAACTATTTGTTTGAAGAAAGCTTTTCTAACAGGTGTATGAAATAAGGCTGCAATTATAGTTCACAAGGCGTTTTCAGCTGTAATTTTCATGGGTCTCTGACTTCTGCTTCGATAACCATACAAGCATGTTTAAGTCAAAATCTTTAAGGAGAGTTCTGTGTACATTGCTTTGGCGTCGCATCTACGGCATAATTCTGTCAATTGTCTCAAAAAATATTTTGTGTTTGGCCCTTTGGTTTGTAAAAACAAACAAATATCATATTCACAAATAGCACTTACAATGGAAGTTTATGGGCCAGCAAAAATGACAAAACTGACAAAAATGAATTCATGGAACTAGCATAAATATTACTGGATCTTAAAGCTTGATTTAAAAACTCTCAAACATAGGCAAAAGCCCATTTGTGGTCTTATTTCATGCAATATATTTTTCACATGTCTGTCCTGTCTTGTGTTGCACATGGGTGTTTGTTATGTTGTGCCATGTGCTGTTTTGATTGTTGATCCCTCCCCCTCGTTATCTGATTAGTGTTTGAGTTTCTCCACCTGTTCCCTTTTGATTTGTTCCCTTTATAAGTCTCCTCATGTTTGCAGTCTGTGTCGGTTTGTTGTATTGTCAGATGTTTCTCTGTTCCTGGTTGGTGTTCCCTGTATTTCGTTACCCAGTGTTTGTTTCATGTTCATTTATTATGTTTTCCCCCTCGTGGGTTTTTGATTTGTATTTGTTCTATTTTTTGTAAATAAACCTTCCTTGTTTTTGCACTTGAGTTCTCCCTCTCCTTTTCCTGTTGCCCCGTGACAGAACGAACCGACCAATTTTGAACTCAGCAGCAGGAAGGTTTATTTATTTATTTATTTATAATTTTTTTTTTTTCTCTCTCTCTCTGTTCCTGCATGGATGACATGTATATGGACGACGATTATCTGGATTGCCCGGACTACGTCATCTCCACATTTGGAGCAACCCAGTTCCGTCCTATCGGCGAGGACCTAAGGACTCGGCCCGGTAGGAAATCCGAAGGAATGAACATCTTCCAAGCGTTCGCTTTAGTGGCTCATCAAAGGGAGGAGTCGGAGCGCTTGGCCAGGGTTGCTGAGTCCCGTGGAGGTCACAGGAGAGATTTTCGGGGGACCCGCCAGGCAATCTTTCGTGGGACCCGGGGAGGTTGTAAAGGAGGAGGAGGTGGTCGAGAGGAGGGTCAACATCACTCTCCATCCTGGCCTCCGTACAATCCCACACCAGTGGTGGGCAGTTCAGAGCCGGCTCCTCACCGTCATAGACGGAGGAGAGGAAAACCATCTGCCCAGCGAGAGACTGCTCACGTCCCGTCTGCCCAGCGAGAGACTGCTCACGTCCCGTCTGCCCAGCGAGAGACTGCTCACGTCCCGTCTGCCCAGCGAGAGACTGCTCACGTCCCGTCTGCCCAGCGAGAGACTGCTCACGTCCCGTCTGCCCAGCGAGAGACTGCTCACGTCCCGTCTGCCCAGCGAGAGACTGCTCACGTCCCGTCTGCCCAGCGAGAGACTGCTCACGTCCCGTCTGCCCAGCGAGAGACTGCTCACGTCCCGTCTGCCCAGCGAGAGACTGCTCACGTCCCGTCTGCCCAGCGAGAGACTGCTCACGTCCCGTCTGCCCAGCGAGAGACTGCTCACGTCCCGTCTGCCCAGCGAGAGACTGCTCACGTCCCGTCTGCCCAGCGAGAGACTGCTCACGTCCCGTCTGCCCAGCGAGAGACTGCTCACGTCCCGTCTGCCCAGCGAGAGACTGCTCACGTCCCGTCTGCCCAGCGAGAGACTGCTCACGTCCCGTCTGCCCAGCGAGAGACTGCCCACGTCCCGTCTGCCCAGCGAGAGACTGCCCACGTCCCGTCTGCCCAGCGAGAGACTGCCCACGTCCCGTCTGCCCAGCGAGAGACTGCCCACGTCCCGTCTGCCCAGCGAGAGACTGCCCACGTCCCGTCTGCCCAGCGAGAGACTGCCCACGTCCCGTCTGCCCAGCGAGAGACTGCCCACGTCCCGTCTGCCCAGCGAGAGACTGCCCACGTCCCGTCTGCCCAGCGAGAGACTGCCCACGTCCCGTCTGCCCAGCGAGAGACTGCCCACGTCCCGTCTGCCCAGCGAGAGACTGCCCACGTCCCGTCTGCCCAGCGAGAGACTGCCCACGTCCTGTCTGCCTTCCTGAGCCAGGGCTATCTGGAGCGGCTGGCTCGGATATTGGAGAAGCCGGTATCCGGCGTTTCGGAGCTGAACCCAGTGTCTGTTCCCGAGCCGGTGCCTGTTCCTGAGCCGGAGGCAGAGCCGGTACCTGTTCCTGAGCCGGAGGCAGAGCCAGTGCCCGTTCCAGAGCCGGAGGCAGAACCATTGCCGGTTCCAGAGCTGGAGGCAGAGCCATTGCCGGCTCCAGAGCCGAAGGCAGAGCCAATGCCGGTTCCAGAGCCGGAGGCAGAGCCAGTACCCGTTCCAGAGCCGGAGGCAGAGCCAGTGCTGTCTGCCTTTTTGGATCTGGAATATCTGGAGCGTCTGGTTCGGATCCTGGACAGGCCCATGTCTGCTGTTCCAGAGCCGGAGCTAGTGTCTGCTGTTCCAGAGCCGGAGGCAGAGCCAATGCCTGTTCCAGAGCCGGAGGCAGAGCCAATGCCTGTTCCAGAGCCTGTTCCAGAGCCAGTGCCTGTTCCAGAGCCAGAGCCTGTGTTTGTGTCTGTGTTTGTGTCTGTCCTTGTGACTGTTTTTGTTCTAGTGTCTGTTCCTGAGCCGGTGTCTGTTCCTGAGCCGGTGTCTGTTCCTGAGCCGGTGTCTGTTCCCGAGCCGGTGTCTGTTCCCGAGCCGGTGCCTGTCCCTGAGCCGGTGCCTGTCCCTGAGCCGGTGCCTGTCCCTGAGCCGGTGCCTGTCCCTGAGCCGGTGCCTGTCCCTGAGCCGGTGCCTGTCCCTGAGCCGGTGCCTGTCCCTGAGCCGGTGCCTGTCCCTGAGCCGGTGCCTGTCCCTGAGCCGGTGCCTGTCCCTGAGCCGGTGCCTGTCCCTGAGCCGGTGCCTGTCCCTGAGCCGGTACCTGTCCCCGAGCCGGTACCTGTCCCCGAACCGGTGGTTGTCCCTGAGCCGGCGCCTGTCGCTGAGCCGGTGCCTGTCCCTGAACCGGTGCCTGTCCCTGAACCGGTGGTTGTCCCTGAGCCGGTGCCTGTCCCTGAACCGGTATCTGTCCCTGAGCCGGTGCCTGTCCCTGAACCGGTATCTGTCCCTGAACCGGTGCCTGTCCCTGAACCGGTATCTGTCCCTGAGCCGGTGCCTGTCTCAGAGCCTGTGTTCGGCCCTGAACTGGAAGATATGTTTGTGTCTGTATTTGTTTCTGTTATGTTGACTGTTTCTGTTTTAGTATCTGTCCCTGAGCCAGTGTCTGTCCCTGTCCCTGAGCCTGTGTTGATCCCAGAGACTGTGTTTGCCCCTGAGCCGGAGTCTGTCCCTGAGCCGGAATCTATGTTTGTTTCTGTATTTGTTTCTGTTCTTATGACGGTGTCTGTGTTAATGTCTGTCCCGGAGCCAGTGTCTGTCCCTGTCCCTGTCCCGGAGCCTGTCCTTGACCCGGAGCCGGGGTCGGTCCCAGAGTCTGAGCCTGTGTCTATCCCAGAGTCTGAGCCTGTGCCTGTCCCAGAGCCTGAACCGAGGTCTACTGTCCCAGAGCCTGAACCGAGGTCTACACCGCCCTGGCCGCCCGAGGGGTCTGCACCGCCCTGGCCACCTGAAAGGCCTGCTCCGCCCTGGCCACCCGAAGGGTCTTCACCGCCCTGGCCACCCGAAGGGTCTTCACCGCCCTGGCCACCCGAAGGGTCTTTACCGCCCTGGCCACCTGAAAGGTTTTCACCGCCCCGGCCACCTGAAAGGTCTGATCCGCCCTGGCCACCTGAAAGGTCTTCACCGCCCTGGCCACTTGAAAGGTCTTCACCGCCCTGGCCACCTGAAAGGGCTGATCCGCCCAGACCGCCCGAAGGTTCTTCACCGCCATGGCCGCCCGAGGGTTCTTCGCCGCCCTGGCCGCCTGATGAACTCTGTCTCGTCCTGGCCGGTCGATGTCCGGTTCCGCTCTGGTCTGTCCCGCCCTGGTCTGTCCCTCCCGTTCCGCCTGATGTGTCCTTCCTGCCCCGCCCTAGGCTCATGGAGCGTCTGGTAGCCGCTCCGTAGGGAGGGGGTTATGTCACATGTCTGTCCTGTCTTGTGTTGCACATGGGTGTTTGTTATGTTGTGCCATGTGCTGTTTTGATTGTTGATCCCTCCCCCTCGTTATCTGATTAGTGTTTGAGTTTCTCCACCTGTTCCCTTTTGATTTGTTCCCTTTATAAGTCTCCTCATGTTTGCAGTCTGTGTCGGTTCGTTGTATTGTCAGATGTTTCTCTGTTCCTGGTTGGTGTTCCCTGTATTTCGTTACCCAGTGTTTGTTTCATGTTCATTTATTATGTTTTCCCCCTCGTGGGTTTTTGATTTGTATTTGTTCTATTTTTTGTAAATAAACCTTCCTTGTTTTTGCACTTGAGTTCTCCCTCTCCTTTTCCTGTTGCCCCGTGACAATATTATCCTTAAAATTAGTTATTATTTCACAAAATCATTGCATGTTTTTATGTACCTCAACATGATGCTAACAATACTAAAGTCAGTGGTTCAATTGGAAAACACACATACTATTAAAATGTAGCAATACCATTAATGCGCTGTATGTGAAATTAATAATAGTAATTTAAACTGTTAGATGATAAATAATTGATTAGCTTTATATGCAATGCTTATTACAAGTTTGCTTAATTGAATGCATTTCTGTTTAGTTTTATGATCCAATAATATTTTGAAAAGCTAATGATAGTTTCAGGAATTCTCACCAAGTTATTTGCTATCCGATCGGTGGATGATTCTGTTTGCTTTTAAAAGTGTTGCTACAACACTTTTACAATTAAATGCAAATGTATTATAGTTTACATGTATATTAACTAGTATATTTGACCCACATAAAGGTTCAAACTGAAAACTAAAATATTGTCATCATTTACAAAATAAGATAAGCATGTAAATTAAACAGTTGATGGTAGCCATTGACTTCCATATTTTTTTTCTACAAAAGAAGTCATGTAAAGTGGACCTATGATTGTTCATCTTTCTTTAGTGTAATGTTGCTGTTTGAGCAAAGTCACGCCAAAGGGATTTATTCTCCTCTGAACTCCCTGAAACGCCTCCATTGTAGCCTTGAGGAGTTTTCTTCCAGAAATGAACACGTCACTATATTCCTCATTTAAATAATTCCTGCCAAAGGCATTCGCAGAATAAAGGGCTTGCTTGAGTGAGTTAGTAGTGTGTTGAAACTGGCGGTTATGGTAAGGGGCGGGGAATTTCCCAAACACACTCGAAGCGCTTGACCAATCACAACACACTGATCCAGCCGACCAATCAGAGCACAGTGTGCTTTTCAGAAGGAGGGGCTTCACAGAGACAGGAACTAAACAGAGCGATACTGACAGACTGGGAAGAGAGGAGCTGCAACAATGAGAATATGGGGAAAATAAAATGTTTTTTGAATATTCAAACATGAAAACCTGTTCTAGTAGAGCCCAAAAACAAGACTTTAAAAAAAGGGCATAATAGGTCATCTTAAAAATATAATAACTTTAATTGTAGTAGGCCTATCAAAAAACACAATACATCTGATTTTGGTATTATTGTTGTAAACACACTTGTGACTTTCTAACTTTGAAATGTTTCGGCCAGTGTTTTTGGACCCCATTTGGGGTGTAAAATGGGGTGAATATGGGGAAACCCCCCCCCCCACCCCCCCCGCATCCGCCCTTATCAATCGACAGACAGGCTTTAAAAACACAGCAGAGATGGCATTACACACCCTCTGTGGCATTTCCTCCACTTCCTGTGTTTGTGTGTGTGTGTAAGTTTTACATTTACAGTACATACAAGGCAAAATAGTAATGAGTCCAAAGAATGGGCATCAATAGAGAAAGTGACTAAATATAAAGTACATATATTATTATTGTTGTTGTCATTAACATTATTACTCAATACCTAAATACATAACAGGAGTGGTCATGTGATCTCAGCATGCGGCGTCCATGACCTGCTCCATACACAATAAATCTGCTTTTTCTGGAATATGACTCATAATACGAATATACATGTTATGAGTAAAACATTTATTATTAGCAAAACAAATTACTGAGTGCGTCTTGCTTGGATAGGATGAAGTATTTGTAATATTGATCAAATGAAACATTTAAAATAATTGCAAATTCTGGACAGACAGTAAAACATTTCAGTTGTCTCAGTTCAGAAAACATTGGCAAGTCTGGCTCAAAGTTAATAGTTGCATGTTAGTTGGCTGTAATGTGTAGACAATATCTCTCTAAGACGCAGTAGTAGACAAAACAACGTCTGGATGATGTCGATAACTACAGCTGTCTCTGACTCATAATTGTGTGTCTCTTTTAATGTAATGTGAAGTGTCTGTCTCTCAGTAAGTCATTATTGGCTTTAATCACATTTCATTATTTGAACCATCAGTTGCAGAAATGTGCAGCGAGTGTGAGATGCTATTACGCTCAAATCTTTCATTTAAAAATGGCCTAATTTTGAATGCAGACATCACATCTGGTCTTAGTTAAAACATAACTATAAATATTTAAAAAAGAATTTTCACGTGGTGAAATGTTTCCCTGATGACATATTGCAACGATTACACACCACAATTACAGCCACTGGCTCTAAATATAACCATAACCAAAAATAAAACTGAGACACCACATTAGAGGATTAATGTAAACACTCAATCCCAACTCGCTTTTTAACACTTTCACACACACTGGTTCTCGTCTGAAACCCGGGCTTCCTTCGTAAAGTAAATTTAATGGTATGGATAAGCTGAAAAATAAGTGTGCTAAATTGTAATGAAAGTGCACTTCTAATGTACTTTGAATCTCACAGGACTATGAAAGCACTATGAAAATGCTGGCGGTGGCAGGCAACCCTTTTTTTTAACGCTGCTGGTAAAAGAGTTTATTATCAGTATTATTTTTTACATTTTTCCATCTGCCTGCAAAGAGCGTCTATTTTTAAACAGCAATTCAAAAACATTGTACACTGTATTCTGACAAAATAAAAGTCCCGTTTCTCCAATGTTTCTCTTCAAGAAAAACAAAGATGCCGCAAATGAAAGATCTCAATGTGAACATTTAATCCAATTCTTTCAACAGCAAATGATCTGAACTATCCACGCTAATTCTATAGCACAATACTCTTTCTGTATGTCGACAATTGACTTTTAATAAATTTCAGGAGAACTTCCGAGGCGGATGATACTTGAAACCTCAATGATAACGGAAGTAAGTCTTTCTGTGCCGTGTCTCTTTTCTCTTTTCTCTGCTTGTGCTGTTGTTGGCGTCTCTCTCTCTCTGTCTCTCTGATGTTTGCTGACAGACAACATGACATCACTCTCAGTGCCGGTAAGTGCAGAGTACGGGAAAAGTCTGGGAATAAAGACCCTTGGGTCCATCAGTCATCGGTGCACACGTCTGATCTCCTATCAGTAGAGTGTACTATCATAATAAACTTCATTATTATTCAGTGGGTGGTGAGGCTGATCAAAGATCAGTGTTTCACTCAAGAAAAAGGCTCCTGGTTTCTGTACTCTTCTTTTATCGTACAAAGGTCAAGTTATAAACAAGTGCACACTGTCTAATATCATCGTCCCTCTTTCAAACTACTGCTACTGTGAATATTTTGGCACTTGAATTGAATGTTTTTGAGACATTTGGGTTTGCTTGTTGCTGTTTAAGACCTTGTAATAGTTTAAGATAATTGGCAGCTGTAGATGTCTTTGTTTTCAGCTCTTCATAGTATCCAGTGGCTTCACATCATTCGATTTCTACAGAGGAATATCGTGACTGCCCTTTAAATACAATGACAATCAGTGAGGACTTTTACAAACACCCCCTATAACTGTCCTTGTGCGCTGTACTGCATTCTTCTAAAGCCACATGATAGGAGAGAGAAGTAACAGCGTCTGATTTCTGAGTCAATTCTTTTAAATCACATCTTTTCAATGAATCAGTTGATCTACACAGAACCAGTCTGAATCATTTGTTCATGAGTTGCAGTGATTCAGCTAAAATGAACCAGTGATGAGGAAGACTAACAGTGAATGGTTTCATATGCAAAAGCTATCATATGACTTATGAATCTTGTAATATAGTGAAATCGTTTTTTAAATTTGACTATACTAGTCCTCATTAACTTTCACTATTGAAAAGGCTAAATATTATCCTTTTGCATTCCAGAAAGAACGCCATATGTTTTTGAAGTGAATAATGACACAGCATTGTCATTTTTTTAAATGTATTTGTCAATTTATTAACACTGTAAAAAAATAAAGGCAACATGATTTTGAGTTCAATTATCCTCTTAACTGTCCACAATAATTGTCCCTTTGTTCAGTCAAATTTGTTTGTTCACTAAATGCTAATTTTTAAGGCAAGAAAGGCCTCATTTATAAAACGTGCGTACGCACAGATTGATCCACGCCAACTTCCATATTGAAAAAAACAGTCTTTGATGTCGAAAAGTGCTTAGTGCCAATTTCAAGATCATTTGCGATTTATTGATTTCACATCTGGAAGAGAGGCGTATGCAGGTTTGTTAGTGTGTACATTCATTTCTCTGAATCACACATGCGCAGAAATGAACGTAAAATCGAATGTAGGAAGGTTTCTACGCAACATTTTATAAACGAGGCCCCAGATTTCTAATTCATACAGTTTTTCAACCACCAACATAAGTTACATAAACACATATACACAACATATAACCAAGTATGTAAACAGAAAAACAATAATCGGTAACACTTTATTTTAAGGTGCTTGTAATAAGCAGTAATTAACAGTTAATAAGACACTTATAAGACCTTATAAGATGCATATAAGCATTAACTACTTCATATAACTTCTGAGGACGCTTTGTTTCACTTTTCCCGCTCTACTCAATCGTGCCGCCGACGAGCCTCACGACAGTTACAGCCAGGGTGAGTGTAGACTCCATCCCCTGGGGTCCAGCTGGGTCATGACCACTACGGGGCCACTCAGTTGCCTCTCCGGGTGCGTCTTGTGCTTTAATTAACCCTTATATGAAGTAGTTAATGCTTATATGCATCTTATATGCATCTTATAAGGTCTTATAAGTGTCTTATTAACTGTTAATTACTGCTTATTACAAGCACCTTAAAATAAAGTGTTACCCAATAATCATTTAACTAATCATGCTACAATGCATGGTGGGAATTCAAACTCTTAAAGTCGGCATGAAATGAAAATGTTTTTTTCATTTGCATGTTATTGATCTTATTGTGCACCAATCATCCTTTTCCTTTTTTTTTTATTTTTTTTTTTTTATTTTTTATGTATTTAATTTTTAACCAAATGCCATAACTGGATCTTCCAGTGAAAATGACAGACTTCTCTCTGGTGACATATGCTGGACTTCTCCAAACATTTAGTTAGTTTAAACCCCGCCCCCTGCAAGCTTGCGTTCATATTCCTCCACCTTCAGTCACACCCACCTCTCAACATCCAATCAATTACTGATACATGGAACCAAGTCCTGCCCTACATCTTTTTATTTTTTGATAAACCGTTACATTCAAATGTACAGCAAAATAACCTCTCTCTTAATCCATTTCATCATGACAAGTACCCATGACCCAGTATGCTGGCTAAAATATAAAATGTGTTATACAAAGTTACCTGAGATCAAAAACCCAGCAAATAAAATAAAACAAATATAATAAAACTGTATTCAGAAGCAAAAACTCTGGCACTGATGTTTAACATTTCAAACTCTCACTCATCCTCTCCCACTCTCTTGAGTTCTCTCTCTCCGCCTCACGCTCCTTCGTTTCTCACACTCTATCTCAGTGTCTGCATTGTCTTCTGAAGAGGCATAATCAGATATGAACCCACTTTATGACATTTGCCTGGCTTGCTGTGACCTACATGCAGACATCGTGATCAGAATGTGGGTTAGATCACCACAGCACACAGTCATGACCAGGACAACACTGATTCACTGCACTAGTCTGAATCTAGGACCATACAAATGTCCAAATGTCTGTCTGTCTGGGCTCTTTTGAGTTGCAACAACTGTATAGTAATGACATGGCAACCATCTACAACAGCCTAGCATCATAGTGGCATAGGAAAACGCTGAAAACACCAAAACTTCCCAGAGTTTCAAAGTAAAAAAACATCTACTGAATTTCTGAAGTTATTTTGAAACCAAAACGATAGCCCTCTTCCAAGTGAAAGTGCTCAGATCTCCATGTAATTCCCTCCTCATCTATTAGTGTGTAGTCCTGCAGTCTGCCCACAGAGCTTGGCATCTGCCCAGCCCCGCTCAATAGCAGCTTTTCAGGGGCTTTTAAAGACGGCTTGTTCACCAGCGGCGTCCCGCTACAGCAGCGGGAGGAGTAAAGACTGGAGCGCAGATGAAGACAAACCCCACACCACTGCGGATGATGAGATACTGACACAGTTCAACATGAGAACATGACCCAAGGCCTCACAGCAGCTACTGTAGCCCATACATTAAGAAAGTTTACTGGAATTTAAAGCTGAAATTGTGTAGATGTTCTTATAGCCCAACTTAATATGCAGTTCAATATGTTTTTTGATTAAAAAAATATCAGTCGGGCAATCTATCTCTTTATCAAAACAAGTAAAAAATCCCTTGTCAAAAATATTAATATATTATCATAATTTGGAACCAATCCTAATGACATCAAATATCTTATGAGAATCAAATTAGAGCATACTGAATTGATCATTTTCAGTCATTTATCAAGTCCAGTCTTATGAAACGTGCCTGTGGCAACATTTTTTGCTAAATTATATCATGTTGCTTCGTGGCAGTTTCAAAACTGGCCATAACTGGCGCATTACATAAAATAACCTTTTATTAATACGACTGGTCCATGCGCATATTACAGTAGTTCAGAAATGAAATGTCCAGTTAAAAGCGCTAAAATATTAATGCTTTTTAAAATAACATGCAACCCTTCCAATAAATCTAACCGATAGATTGGGCAAATGAAAACCTGAGAAAAAAAAACGAATTTGGTGAAGCAACGGTGCAATTTTGCATTGTTTCTACAAGGCTTTAGCGCTTTTGTGGTCCTGAGTTTTGTGTCACGGGTCTCCTGGAAGCTCCCTCGAGGTGCTTCTCTGAGCAGAACACACAGAGCCTGTCTTTATCGTAATGTACCAGATGGACAAGGTCTAAACATTCCTCTGGATCTCTCAGGAGGATTCTCTAACTGCCACTAGATCCATTTGTTCGGTCTGTTCTTCTGCCAGCAACTGTTGCAAGAACAATGAGAAACAACAGGATCTAAATGCAACAGTAGATTTATTAAACGAAAACTCAAAGAAACAAAATAGTCAGAGAATTTAGACTGGATTAACTGGAACAGAACAACCGGTAAATCAGACGAGAACAGACAAAAGAACTGAACTAAACAAAGGGCTTAAATACAAAAGTCAAACTAATCAACGCAATGAACAACAGGTGCAACTGATGTTTGTTGTTCAAATCAACAAACCCAAACACATGAATTCAACGCACCCAAAAACAGAAACTAACACAGATTACCATAACACTCTGCAAGTGCGCCGCGGTTGTTGGTCTTTTACAGATTTTTATTGTTGTTGTTGTTTTTACAACAACAATTGCTAGGACACATTTCTTAATACTTTCCCAACCAATTTTCAACTTGGCACAGTAATTAATTTCCTATTCAAAATGCACTGAAACTACACTGGTACACCGTAAAAACTAATTAGTTCAGTTTACTTAATTAAATTGTGCAAACTCGTTGCCTTAATTTAAGTAAGTAAACATAACTTAATTACATCAAGTTCTTCTTACTTAATCTATTTAAGTTCTGTCAACTTAATTCTATCTGTGATCTGAGGAAGTGTACTCCCAGAGTGCATTGCGGCATGAATAAATTAATTGCTTTGTTTTACCATTTTTGGCTTTATTTTACCATTAAAATTGTATTTGCCATCGTGATTGGGGTTATACTGACAAGAGACAGCAAATAAAATTGCAATGGTCTAATTAATTAAAGTAATTTAAAAAAAGCTTGTTACCATTGTTGTGGTTTGCATGCTGAATGTTGAAGTCTGTGTGTGACTCAAGCAAAATTGCAAGATATTGTCACAAATATAGAGGGATTATATCAACCCAATTAAAAGTTTATGCTATAAGTGTTTGCAATTAAAATGTAAAAAGATAATTATTTAACATAATCATGTTATACATCATAAATACATTCATTAAGAACATGGAAATAATTTAAGTATAAATACTGTATATATATAATATTTATTACTTCACTTCCTTTGAAATCAAATAACTGTGATTTCATGTTGCATCACTGCATCAATTGGAAGAGAATCAGAATGATATAAATGAAGTTCCAAGTGCCCAACCAAAGGGAACACTAGTCACAATAATGGTGAGGAATTTTAGGTTGATTTTAGGAAATCAACATGAATTTATGAAGTCAACTTATGTCACATAAATTCTCCCAAAATGTTTAGTTGTATTGACAATAACATTCAACAAGACTGGAAAACGAGCGTATGCAACTAAGAAGAATGATGACTGCAGAAGTGGAAGAAATTAGTGAAAAGTCTATTAAGAATTGCCCCGCATCAAAAACCATTTGCCCCGCCTGCTTTTTTTTTTTTCCTTTTTTTTTTTTTTTTTGCTTTGGCAAAATGGTACTCAAACCAGTCAAGTAATGTTTAAAAGGGTTTTCTGAGTAATGAAGGCATAGCATGCAAACAGTACAGATTACTAATTTTTTTTCAGTAAGTTCAACACATTGCCGGAGATTAATTAAAGTTAACTAAACAATAGTTAGTAAGAACAATGTTAGATTTTACAGTGTACCAAAACACTTCATGTGTCATATAAACTCATTCTTCCAGAACATTAGCAAAGTTTGTCACCCAACAAACACAAATTTATGTTAGGTTATAAATTTAAATGGCCTATGGCCTGTTGGTACATTTTGGCGGTTTTTGTGTGAGAAAAGTGAGAAAAGTTTTATGTAATATGAAATATATATTCATTGAATAAATGTTGTGCTAAAGCAATGATAAATAAAAGTTTACCCCGTACAGACTGCTGTTGTGATCACTATGTGAAGAGTTTTGAAAAAGTGACCAGAGTATTGAGAAATGTGTCCTAGCAATGGTAAAAAAAAAAAACCAGTGTTCTTTTCAGCTGGAAACCACAGTGGATTTTATATATTGGTACATTTTGGAGGTTTGCAAAATAATGCAGCTAAAGGCATGTTTTTTCCTGTGAGCCTGGTGGGAATTCTTGAAGGATCCCTAATTGCTCCCTTCAGGATTGGTGCCATATTATGAAAATCCATTAGCAATCCATTAGCATGCTTCTAGAGTTGGTGCACAACAATACGTAAGGCACCTGTATTATTTCTGCAAGCTCAAAAAAGTGAAGTGCAAAACGTTATAGGGAAACTATTCTCCCTAATACTTTTCCTTTCCTCTCTTCAATATAATCAACATTGCATAGTCAGAAATTACACTTAAAACCAAACAATTCGATTTTTTTATATTGTAAGCGTGAGGATTAGCACTGGCAACAGAACGAGGAGGTGTAAGAGATTATATATCACAAAATGTCCCCACAAAGATGGCAATATCCGAAATCCTTGTCCTTGTGGGAACATTTTTTTTGGTACCTATGAGGAAAAAATATATATAAATCATAAAAATACAGACAGTTTTCTGTGAGGGTTATGTTTAGGGTTAGGGGATATAATATATAGTTTTTACAGTAAGAAAAATTATTATGTCTATGGAAAGCCCATAAAACATGAAAACCCAATGTGTGTGTGTTTGTGTGTTACATAAGCTCTATTATAAGTTATAAAGAAATAGCATGCTGAGTGAATGATTATGTTCCAGGGAAAGCTCTGCAGGACGGCTGAAGATGTGGATGGCCTGTAATCAAAAGGTCTTGTCTAGACACCTCTTACATAGCTACTGTGCTTACGAAACATACACAACGTATAGACTGTGTGCAGCTTCTTTTCAACAGCACACATACAAATACTTACCAATGTCTTTGAACAGATCCAGACTGTGTGTTTGAACAGAAAAGCTCAGTAGAGGGATGAATCCCTGCAGTGTAGATCTAAATACTTGACATACCACCAAACATCTGAGAGAAAGACAAAACTGCTCAAAGGCATGTGTTGTTGTTATTAGACTATATATTATATACTTTTTCCTGTCATTCAAGCTCTTTGCAGAGCTTAAAAGAACTCAAATGTATTGTAATTGGTGACATGAAACAAATTTTTATTTTAATTTGTAGCATAATTAAAAGGTGAAGTGTGTCATTTTGTGCCTCCAAACAGTATTACATAAATAAATATTTACATTTTGTACAACAAAGAAATAAATACAAATCTATAGTTGATTAAAAAATCTGTAAAAAAATAAATAAAATGAAGCATAAAACATCCTAGCCACCTGAGTTAAATATGCCATTAAGTTTAATCTCTTAAATCATAAACAACATTCCCCTGAAATTATAAACACATTCTGCATCCCAATAAAATGTATAATACTTTAAATATTGTATTTTATATACAGTCGTTGTCAAAAATATTGGCACCCCTGCATTTCTGTCAGATATTGTGCACTTTTCCCAAACAATAGTTGCAATTACAAATGCTTTGGTATTCTCATGTTTATTTCCTTTGTTTACATTGGAGCAACACAAAAAAAGCTGGAAAAAAAGCCAAATCTGAGACATTCCACACAGAACTCCAAAAATGGACTTATGCAATGCTCCTTTATATTGTAATTAAACTCACCTGTAGCAGTTCACATGTTCTGGCAATATAGAAATCTCACTTGCACGCCAAATTGGGCAAAGTTGACTCAACCTTTGTGTTGGGTGACTGTGTGTATCACACTGAGCTTGGAGAAAAGAAAGAAGATTAAAGAATTGTCTGAGGATTTGAGAACCAGAATTGTCGAAAAGCATGGACAATCTCAAGGCTACAAGTCCATCTCCAGAGATCTTAATGTTCCTGAGTCCACACTGCGCAACATTGTCAATGCATTTACAGCCCATGGCTCTGTAGCGGATCTCCCTGGATGTGGACGAAAGAGATAATTTCATGAAAGACTGCAACAAAGGATTGTTCAAATAGTGGATAAAGAAACTCGATTAACTTCCAAACAAATTCAAGCTCACCTGCTGGCAAAGGGTACAACAGTGTCAGCTCACACTATCTGTCGCCATCTGAATGAAACGGGTTGGAGACCCAGGAGGACCCCGCTGCTGGTTTTAAGAAACTTAAAAAAGCCAGGTAGGAGTTTGCCAAAACTTACCTGAGAATGCCAAAATCCTTCTGGGAGAATGTGGACAGATGAGGCTAAAATAGAGCTTTTTGGTAAAGCACATCATTTTACTGTTGAAATGAGGCCTTCAAAGAAAAGAACATGGTCCCTACAGTCAAACATAGTGGAGGTTCACTGATGTTTTGGGGTTGCTCTGCTGCTTCAGGCACTGTCTGTCTTGACTGTATGCATGGCATTATGAAATCTGAAAACTTTTTGGGCGCAATGTAGGGCACAGTGTCAGAAAGCTGGGTCTCCGTCAGAGGTCATGGTTCTTGCTGGAGGACAATGACATGAAGCATTCTTCAAAAAGCACCCAAAAACTATATAAGACAAAGCGCAGGAAAGTTCTGAAGTGGCCAGCAATGAGTCCAGATATAAATCCCATTGAGCACCAGTGGAGAGATCTTGAAACAGCAGACTGGAGAAGAAACTCTTCAATTCTGAGAGACCTGGAGCAGTTGGCAAAAGACGAGTGGTCCAAAATTACAGTAGAAAGGTGTAAGAAACTCATTGATGCTTACAGGTAGTGATTCATTTCAGTTATATTTTTTTCCAAATGGTGTGCTACCAGATATTAAGTAGAGGGTGTCAACAATTGTGTCCAGTCCATTTCTGGAGTTCTCTGTGAAATGTCTAAGATTTTTTTTTTTTCTGTGTGTTGTTCCAATGCAAACAAAATAAATAAACATGAGCATCCCAAAGCATTTGTAATTACAACAATTTTCTGGGAAGTAGTGCACTATCTGATAATTTGCGGAAATGCAAGGGTACCAACATTGTTGGGTGTAACTTTATAAACAGTCTTATTGTATTGCTCAGTCTTGTTTCAGATTAGTGTTTTGATGGACTCACCTTGTTTTCCCGTGTTCTGTTCCTGTTTCCTTTCTTCCCCACTTTCCTACTCCTCATTTGTTACCATAGTTACTGATTTAGTTGCACACCTGTTTCTAGTCTGTTTAGTTTGCCCTGTGTATATAAAGTCCTTTGTTTGTTCAGTTCTTTGTCTTGTGTTGTTTTAACTGCCACGTGTTTCTACTGTGATCATCTTCATTGTGGATTTCTTCTTTGTTTTTGCCTAGAATGGCTAAAAGAACACAATTTTCCGCAATATGTAATTTTCAAAATGTGCAGTAAGTATATACTGGTGTTCAAAATGTTGTCTTCAGTAAGATTTAAAAAAATACTTTTATTCAGCAACGATGCATTCAATTGATCAAAAGTGACTGTATTTGGTTGCGTTGTGAGTATGTGCAGTACATGTGTTGTCAAACTTATGAAGTTTTCTTTATTTGCTGGTGTTTTCTTCAATTGCAGTTCGTTGAGCTCTCTCGGCCACCGCAGTGTTTATTTGTTTGTAGTTTTAGTTTATGTATGTTTGTTTAATAAACTCCTTGCTCTACTCCTGCCATCTCTTCCATTCCTGCCAGACATTACAGCCACGTCCCAAGTGAAATTATCTTTTTTATGCAGCCTTGTGACTGAAATTCGCACAGGGCCTCATACCCCACAGATCTGACAGGTAGTTCCTGTCCAAACTCACACCATAGATTTAGCTTTATGTCAACATGTTGAGACTCTCCGACAAATAGAGACATGTTTTGAAAACCCCAAATAGCTTCAGTGTTTATACTTCAAAATCACCCTACAAATGTCTTACTCTGCTCATTAAACTGGGACTTATTTTGAATTCCATACAGCTGATGATTTATGTTTATAGAAACATAATGTTTCCAGAGCAAAAGTAATTAGGCTACTGTGGTTGCTGTGCTGTTAAATGTGTCTTTACTCTTTAACGCCACAGAATCTTTTATCCATTACAAATACTGCATTGGACTATTAGAATCAAAAGAATAGACAAAAAGCCTTTTCTGAAGCTCTCCACATGTTTTAATGAGGATGTGGCCTGTGGACGCTTTAAGCCATTTGTGATTGGTTGTCATTTCAGCTTTCTCCTGTGATGATTGGCTTGTTTTCACATGTTCCTGAGCGGTGCATGTGAGAAGTGCGTGAGCATTGTGTTTCGCCCCGCGGGGTTCACCTGTGACCCTCTTCCACACCCAGCAGAGCTTTACGCCAAGGTCACGACCTTTCACCTGTCTCTCACAAACTACCCACAGAGAGGTCACGCTTCAGAAGAGAGAAAGAGAAATGTGCCTTCATCTTTTGTTTCTTTTCAGCAACACAAACCTACTTCCTCTCTCTGTCCCTCTCAGATTCATATTCAAGTTTATTAACATGGTACAAAACCTTACACTGCCAAATCATTATGAAAATTAGTATGTATACATAAGAACACATTTAGACGCATACACAATTTTTTATACACAACAATTTTTTTTTATATAATTAGAGAAAAAAAGGTAGATTCCAGATTTTCTTCTCAACAAGACAAATGTTGTCTGTAGAACAAATGGTGGGAGGAAAGAAAGTTTTTTCTTTGTCTTTTGTTGTATCTTTGTATTTCTAATTAGCATCACTGAGAAATCATCATAATAATTAACAGTGAATGAGGCTCTTTTGAGTGTTATTCTTTTGCTTCTTTTCCGTACAACAACAGAGAGCAAGATGCACATCCTGCCCAGCTGAATGACTCTTCCTTGTTACCGTACAGGAATTGCAAGGAAAGTCAGCTGTGTTGGCAGACACACACACACTTCAGTCCCAGCAGGGTAAACTTCTGTCTTCATGAGATCTTTATGAACCACCAAACATCTTCCCTTCATCTCTGTTCAGTTCTCTGTTACTTTCCAGAGTCTGGCTGGTTTACAAATGTTAAATATGGTTTGTTTTCCCCTTTATTTAATATTACCTCATGGCCATTACTGAACTGTTATTGTTCATACAACCATATAGGGATCAGAATATCATAGAGACTTGAGCTCTTTTGATCTGGGCCAGTAAGTGCCTAGTTCCCTTTCAAAGGGGAACGAGACACTACGTCTTGGACTGACGCTATGGGGAACGGCATCAGTGTGACCGGTGTCTGAACCATGTGTGCAAACATGACGATCTCATTGGCTGATGACTAACTATGACATCATTAGGGATGATCGGGACCTTGGGGACATGCAATGGCAATGCAATGCAGCTTTTTTGTCTTCAGGAGCCGTTTATTTGTATTAGCGCATAGTGAGGGCTATTGTTATGGTCATGGATAAAGTATCAAACAAGCATTTCAGGAAGTGTGTGCCTCCATGACCCAGGTTTTTGACACCTGCGGACACATGATCTGTGCGTTGTGTTTGGGCGAGGAGCACACGCTTTCAGTACTCGAGGAAACTAAATGCGTCCATTGTGATCAATTCAAAATTAGGAAGCAACGTTCGCGCTTGACCCTTTTCTCAAGGGAAGTGGGACAAGTTTCTGCTGGTGCCATCCAGCCAGTATGAGGCAGACAGCCACAAATAAATAGCCAAAAATAAAATAAAGGACAAATAGATTTGACTTCTTTATACACCTTTTAGGCACTGAATGAAATATACGCATAGTGAACTTATCGCAACATTTGTGAGAAAGAAAAAACACTTTTAGGATACTTTTAAAAAGAGTATGTATTATGTAAATATTATATTTTAAAAGAATGTACTTAAAATCGAAGTGAATAACGTTTTCGGACACATTGCACGTGAAAATTTCGAAAAATGTATCATTATAATAAATGCAATTAGCTGAACAGTAGGACTTAAGTGCATTATATGTAATTTCGCAATTACTTAAATTGTCTTTTAAAGACAGAGTGTGTTTGGCGTGTGACGGCAGACGGTGAGGGCAGTGCTGGTTTATACCACAATAAGAGGATATTGAGGGCAGGGTGAGAAAGAAAAAAAGGTTTTGTTATCAGAATCACGTCAATCTCATGAACAACACCTTCACTCTTCTATCCTCCTGTGTCTCTCTGAGGCAGAGAAACATATTTTGAAAGCCCACATAAGCAGTATGAATTTCTGTGTAAATTATTTGTAGAACTGTAACATGTATTAGCTTACGGACAAATGGTTTTTACAAATGATTTATCCAGAAGTTCATTGTGATTGCGTTTCATTAATGAGGTTCATAGTATATTTACGGGTAATTTGTATATTTTGGCAATGCACTCAATATGGGCATCTGCATGTTATAGACACAAATGAAATATGTGCGGGACAATAGGAACAATTTAAAAAAGAAATGTCATAATTAAATGTCATTAAAAAATCTAATCAAATTTCTCGTAATTTAAATGGCTTAAAAACATACAAAACAATGTTTTACCAGATGGAACTGGATAATATTCTGATTGTTCCAATCTGACCTGTAATGCTACCTAAATCATAATCATACACTGTTCGTTCGTTGGCCAGAGGAGAACTGTGTGTGTGTGTGTGTGTGTGTGTGTGTGTGTGTGTGTGTGTGTGTGTGTGTGTGTGTGTGTGTGTGTGTGTGTGTGTGTTGAAAAGGGTAACAGGAAAGGCATGGAAAACAGCTGTCGACCAATCAAGGCTGCTGTCTGTCATAACCTCATCAATCTGATTTTAGACACACACACACACACACACACACACACACACACACACACACACACACACACACACACACACACACACACACACACACACACACACACACAAACATACACAGCACATCCTGTGGTGTTTTTGTCTGTTCATCCAATAGTGCTTAATACTTTTTTAGTTAAAGTAAAGCAAAAAACTTTACAGTTAAAATAATAATTTTAAATTGACTGTTCTTATCATGCAGTATAAGTCTTAATGAGTCTTTATAAATATATTTATAGAAAAGTAATACTAAGAATAAGTATAAATTTGGCTATAATTCATTATAAGCATAGACAGTGTTAGAAAAAATATTTTAGTACATTATATATATATATATATATATATATATATATATATATATATATATATATATATATATATATATATATATATATATATATATATATATATATATATATATATATTACAATTAATTTGATGATTTTTCGTATTAAATCACTTAATAATGTGGCGTAACTATCAAATAACATAATAAAAAGTAATAATGTATATGTCACACTCTGGCAAAACGTGTACAGGAACACGCTGAAGAGGATTAAGGCAAACAGGCTTTATTAAAATAAGGGAAGCACAATCAAACTCAGCATTAACGTGAACTGAAAACAGAATAACTATAACGAGGGATATTTATATGATTTATATTTATATGAGTATATGAGGAACTAAATCACAAACACCTGGACATGATGAAGAACAAATGAGTTGCCTCACAAAGATGGCAATATGCTAAATCCTTCTCCTTGTGGGGACATTTTTTGGTCCCCATGAGGAAAACAGTTCATAAATCATACAGAATGAAACTTTTTAAAACTGTAGTAAAACAGAAAGTTGTGTGTGATGGGTAGGTTTAGGGGTAGGGTTAGTGTGTGTGTGTTTGTTTGTGTGTGTGTGTGTGTGTGTGTGTGTGTGTGTGTGTGTGTGTGTGTGTGTGTGTGTGTGTGTGTGTGTGTGTGTGTGTGTGTGTGTGTTTGTGTGTGTGTGTTTGTGTGTGTGTGTGTGTGTGTGTGTGTGTGTGTGTGTGTGTGTGTGTGTGTGTGTGTGTGTGTGTGTGTGTGTGTGTGCGTGTGTGTGTGTGTGCTTGCTTCCTGAAATTCACACAGGTGTGGGTCTCATGTGTTAGACTGTATCCTGGGGCAGCGGGCCAGGGCCTGTTCACCCGTGTTATATTTTGGTTGTGTATGCATGGAATCCTGTGTGTGTGTGTGTGTGTGTGTGTGTGTGTGTGTGTGTGTGTGTGTGTGTGTGTGTGTGTGTGTGTGTGTGTGTGTGTGTGTGTGTGTGTGTGTGTGTGTGTGTGTGTGTGTGTCTGTGTGTGTGTTTGTGTGTGTGTGTGTGTCTTCTATGTGTAAGCTAATCATTCATCCACATTTCCTCGTTTTCATTCTATTGAGTTGTGTATTTTTACAGTGAGAGTGTTTTGATGATGTTCACTGAGTTATTCCATATAAGTATCCAGGGCTAAATATGGATTAGAACGTTTGGTTCTTGTGGTAAGATGATGTTTAAAGCTACATTTACTATGTTTACCTCAGTGTCTATTTTCTATCTGTCCCGCTTAGTCCAGTCATTTTATGAAAAAAGGTGGAACAAATTGCAACAGAAGCAAACTCAACTGATTTTGTATCCTCAATATGTCCTGAGTAAGGGAAAAAAGCCCAGAAGAATCCCATTAGGGGAAAGTTTAGAAAAATACCCAAATATAGTCTATTCATTCGCCTATTCATTATTTTTCTCACGTGAATAGGGTACAAATTTGAACCTTTAGATATCACCATGAAAATGACTGAGTTGATTACTTACATCAAGAGAAACAAAACATGTATTACACGTTTTTTGAAATTGTTTGTTAACATGGACAAACGGTGCATAATCTAATTACGTATACATGTGCAAATTTGCATACCCAAACAGACCTAAGCATTGGGTATATCCAGGTGAAAATGTCTGGTTGAATCTTGTTGACATATAACAGTAAAAGACTTAATGTTAAGGTCTGAATGGAACCTATTTAGGCTACCCATGAACATTAATACATAGAGGCAGGAAGTAGAAACCAGCCTTTATTAATTATTATTGCAGAGATGGGGTTTGGGCATTGAGTGCATTGTGTACGTAATTTGATTTTTTGATCCAATCACTTTTTATTTTACCTATCTTTTGTCTTCTGCATTCTCCGAGCCCTTGTCTCCTGTTCTTCCCTCAGACTCATCCCCCAGAAACAGTCCCACTGACCCAGCCCCAAACCCCATCTCTGCAATAATAATTAATAAAGGCTGGTTTCTGAAGTATTTCTTCCTGCCTCTATGTATTCATGTTCATGGGTAGCCTAAATAGGTTCCATTCAGACCTTAACATTAAGTATTTTACTGTTATATGTCAACAAGATTCAACCAGACATTTTCACCTGGATATACCCAATACTTAGATCTGTTTGGGTATTTATGCAAATTTGCACATGTATACGTAATTAGATTATGCACCGTTTTTCCATGTTAACAAACAATTTAAAAAAAACTTGTAATACATTTTTTGTTTGTCTTGATGTAAGTAATCAACTAATTTGTAACAAGTAATTTTCATGGTGATATCTAAAGGTTCAATTTTTTACCCTATTCACGTGAGAAAAAGAATGAATAAGCGTATGAATAGACTATATTTGGGTATTTTTCAAAACTGTCCCCTAATGGGATTCTTCTGGGCTTTTTTCCCCTTACTCAGGACATATTGAGGATACAAAATCAGTTGAGTTTGCTTCTGTTGCAATTTGTTCTAGGTTGACCCCCATTTTGGCTTAAAATGACTGGACTAGCTCAGCCATGAGTCTGATCCTCTGCTAGTATGCAAGCTCTTCGGTAACATACCTGTCCATTATCTGCTACAGTCACATAAAGTCAGGGTTGAGGGTTCAGAGTTGGGCACATACTGGGTTCACTGATATGTGCATAGATGTTAGAGGCTACAGATATGAAATGACCCTCATAGGTCAGTTAGAGTCTGTTATCTGCCAAGAGGAGAAACTGGGATGTGATGTCAAAGGTCAAAGTTCGGGGGATAATGATGGGCAGACTGAAGTGCAGCCATGCGTGTGTGTGTGGGCAGTCAACTTCAGACATTTCTACAGTTTGATTTCACTGTAATGTGATGAGACATCCCAGTTTCAACAATTGTGCTGGTGGGCCCTAACAATTTACAAATTGGTAACACTTTAGACATTCTATAACTATGCATGTCAACTAGCTGTCATTAGTAGTATTAGATTGTTAGCAGACTGTGCTTAATATCTTATAACTCTTTATTTATTTTGATGCTCCTCAACAGACATTCTGCTGGCAATAAGCAACTTACAGTACATGTCAACTTATTCTACTAACCTGAACCCTATACCTAACCTAACAGTCTACTAGTACTCTTATGAGAGTTAGTTGGCATGTAGTTGCAGTTACTTATAGTTAGACAAATATCTAAAGTGGACTATTGAAATAAAGTGTAAGCCCAAAAATATATAAGTATGCAGTAGTTCCAGCTGTTAGGCTCACTTACAATTTCCTGCTCAGTAGCATAACATTAGAAGGCAGGAAAACTGGTTCTTTACTATTAAGAGAGAGTTGATTTGTCAATACTCAAATTAGAAATCCTTTCAGTTTCTTCACAGAACATATTTAAAAAGCTAATGTAAAATTCTAATAATAAAATATTTTAAAAAAATGCAGAAGTTAATCGCTCACATTAAAGTGTTAATGTCGGGTGTTAAAGGCCCACTAAAGTGCCTGGGAACGCACAGCTTTGTATGATGCGTTGATGTAATTTCCTCTGAAACAGGAAGCTAAGGCGGGAAATATTGAATGGCTCCTCCCCCTTTTCAAATAGCCAATAGCAGTTAGTTTCCCTCACAGACTGCAGGTCGTACTTGACAGCACCATTGAACCGAATCCGAGTGCTGATGATGATGATACGCTGGATTCAATAGTAGAGGTGTATATAAATTCTACCCATTTCATTCTTAACCAACATACAGTTGAAAAACAGAAAACTCGAGCGTTTGAGGAACTGAACACACATCTCCAACACATATTGCTCTGTGATGTGTCAATGGTCGCTTTGGCAAGGTGGTAATTATGGCATAGGGGCGGAGCTTTAGATTCTAGAGAGCATTTGATTGGACAGAAGATGTGATGTGATACCTCAGGGGTCAGTACTTGGCCCCCTTCGTCTTCTCAGTATACATGTACATGTAAAACTGATGATTGATTGATGATGCCTGTGGGTTATTGGGGAGAAGAGTTGAAAATAGTTTATCATGTATGCATGCGGTCCTTTTGACTGTTTAAGTTGCAAATCCAACTCTCAATCATAAATTTGCATGTTACATACAGTACACATTGTTTAATATGTAATTCAGGAACATAACTTGTCCATAACGTCTCGGTTACGTATGTAACCTTAGTTCCCTGATAGGGAACGAGACGCTGCGTCAAGCGCTGTGGGAACACCCCTGCGTTGTGCGTCATGGAGCACGTATGGAATCAGCACAATGGAGAGATGGAACGTCAGAGGCGGGTGACGTCATCGACCAGGAAACTATAAAGCACCCCAAAAACACAAGCACATCAGCTTCTGATAGGCCTGAAGGAAGCGCTAACGGGAATGCCGGGCGTATGGCAGAATGACGCAGCGTCTCGTTCCCTATCAGGTAACTAAGGTTACATACGTAACCGAGACGTTCCCTTTCAAGGGAACTTCAAGCTGCGTCAAGCGCTGTGGGAACGCGAATACCCACGTCGCCATAGGACCAAGTGACCTTCATGTGAGAACTAACGCACAGAGGACGAGAGCACCTGTGCCCCAGGGGTAGAACTTAAGTCTAGATCATAGAACTTAATAAAAGTATGCGGTGAAGACCATCCAGCCGCATCACAAACATCACTTAGGGAAACTCCTGACAATAGAGCTTTAGAAGCAGCCATACTCCTTGTAGAGTGCGCTCGTACAGCCAAAGGTGAAGGCTGACCAGCCGACTCATAAGCAAGTGAGATAGCCTCGACCACCCACTTGCTCATTCTTTGTTTAGATGCAGGACACCCTTTCCTAGGTGGCCCAAAACACACAAATAGTTGTTCTGATTTTCTCCACAGGGCACCTCTGTGGACATAAGTGTCTAACGCCCTAACAGGGCAGAGTAAATTAAGTTTCTCCTGGTCTGACGATAGAAATTGAGGAGGACAGAAAGCATGCAGAACTGTAGGTCTAACAACATTAGTAGGGACCTTGGGAACGTAACCTGGTCTAGGAAGCAGAAAAGCCTTAATCATGCCAGTCGAAAATTCCAGGCACGAGGGTGAAACCGACAGAGCCTGCAAATCTCCGATTCTTTTTAGAGAGGAGATAGCAAGAAGAAAGAGAGTTTTAAAAGTGAGAAACTTCTCAGGAACTTCTTCGATAGGTTCAAAAGGAGCAAGGGAAAGACCTTCTAATACAATGGCCAGATCCCAGGAAGGCACCCTTGTGTGAACTGCTAGCCTCAGCCTCAAAGTGCCACGAAGGAAACGAGTTATAAGCGGGTGTCTCCCAAGAGAAACTCCACTGAAAGGGACATGGTAAGCAGCTAGTGCCGCCACATACACCTTTAGTGTTGAGGGGGATAACCCTGTGGAGAAGCGCTCCTGCAGGAATTCCAGCACTGCACCCACTGGGCAGATAACTGGGTCCTGCAGGTGTTCTCCACACCAAGAAGTGAAGAGTTTCCACTTCAAGGCATAAAGCTTCCTCGTGGATGGAGCTCTGGAGTGAAGAATGGTCTCAACAACCTCGGTTGAGAGACCGGCATCTATGAGCTGGGCCCCCCTCAGAGGCCAAGCCCACAACTTCCACAATTCTGGGCGGGGGTGATATATCGTGCCGCCCGCCTGAGAGAGTAGGTCCCTCCTGACCGGGAGCTCCAAAGGAGAGCCGTCCAGGAGAGAAACCAGGTCCGCAAACCATTCTCGGGCCGGCCAGAATGGGGCTACTAGTAGTAGAATGACCCCGTCCTGGTGAACCCTCTCCAGAACTCCCGGTAGCAGAGCAATCGGGGGAAAGGCGTACAGACGTGACCTCGGCCACGGCTGCACCATAGCGTCCAACCCCAGAGGGGCTGGATGACTGATGGAGAACCACAGGTGACAATGCGTGGTCTCCTTGGAAGCGAATAGGTCCACCTCGGCGTGACCGAAACTCAACCAAAGGAGCTCCACCACCTCGGGGTGGAGTCTCCATTCCCCCGGCCTCGGCCCCTGCCTCGACAGGGAGTCCGCTACCACATTCAAATACCCAGGAAGATACATTGCTCTGAGTGACAGTAACCTCCCTTGGGACCACAGGAGGATCTGACGGGCCAACTTGTAAAGCCGGCGAGACCGCAGGCCCCCCTGATGATTTATATAAGAGACCATGATAGATGATGGTCCTGCCACAGACCTTGGGCTGGACGACCACTCATGACCGCCCCCCACCCTGTGAGGGAAGCATCCGTCGTTAGCGTTACGCGACGACAAAGAGCCCCCAACACAGGAACTTTGGATAGGAACCAAGTTTCTTTCCACATGACCAGAGCACGAAGGCAGCGCCGCGTGACTTTGATCGTGCGGAGCGGATTTCCCCTCGGGGAGAACCCCTTGGTCCTGAGCCACCACTGTAGCGTTCTCATGTACAACAGGCCGCAAGGTATAACGTTGGACGCTGCTGCCATCAGACCCAACAGTCTCTGAAACTGCTTTACAGTGAGTAGCTGGCCTAGCTTTACTTGTTTCACAGCTGAGAGAATCAAAGCGATGCGGGTCGGAGAGAGTCGCGCCCGCATCAAAACCGAATCCCAAACGACCCCCAGAAAAGTGGTCTTCTGAGAAGGAGATAAAACACTCTTCTTCGTGTTCAGCCTCAACCCCAACTTTCTGATATGAGCGAGAACGACATCTCGATGGCGAACCGCCATCTGCTCTGTCTGAGCTAAAATCAACCAATCGTCGATGTAATTGAGGATACGAATGCCCTGAAGCCTCAGGGGCACTAATGCTGCATCCATGCATTTCGTGAAAGTGCGGGGAGATAAAGCAAGGCCAAATGGAAGAACCCTGTACTGGTACGCCTCGCCTCCGAAGGCGAACCTCAGGAACTTCCTGTGTTGTGGAAGGATGGAAATGTGGAAGTACGCGTCCTTTAGATCTATCGTGACAAACCAGTCCTCGGATCTGATTTGTGACACGATCTGCTTGATAGTGAGCATCTTGAATTTTAGCTTCCCTACCGAGCGATTCAAAAGGCGCAGGTCTAAAATTGGACGAAACCCCCCATCCTTCTTTGGAACGATGAAATATCGGCTGTAATAACCTGACTCCAGACTGGGAGGAGGAACCCGTTCTATAGCCTCCTTTTGAAGGAGCGCTTTCACCTCTTGTTCCATTACCAGAGCCTGCTCGGGGCCCACCACTGTGGGCAGAACCCCTCTGAATTTTGGTGGACGACACCTGAATTGGATAGCATAACCCTTTTCTACTGTGTGCAGGACCCACTGAGATATTTTTGGAAGGCTTTTCCACTCTGCCAGAAAATCTACTAAGGGTACCAGTCTCTCGAGACTGGCCTCTGGTGTAACTTGAGCAGCAAACGCAGCGCCCTGTAACGGCGCACCGGCAGGGAACAACTGGCTTAACTGCTCTGAGACCCCCCTCAGAGGGGGCGAGCGTCCCTCGGGAAAGCGCTCGCTGGGACCGTCTGCGCCCCGGCATGAAGGCGGGGTTGGCAGAACGGGCCCCTGAGGGCGCCGAGGAACAATGGGCACCGTAAAAAGAGGTGAACACATTTCCGCCTCGGTGGGGACCACCCTCAGTGTCCTGCACGCCGCAGCGTCAGGACTTCTTCTTAGCCGAAGCCTTCTTAGCTAATATAACTGTCCTCAGATCAGGTCTATTGCGGGAAGATTTTGGCTGAGAGTGCCGCGGCTGAGCCCACTGTCCAGCAGGGGGAGCACGAGACGCGACACTCTGCTTCTGCTGCGCCCTATGTGACGAGCTCGTAGTCGGCTGGGGCTGCTCCCGCCCAGCAGCCCCAGGGACGTGAACTTTTAACTGGAGAAATTTTTTAAAAGCTGCTGTTTGCTTTTCTCCTCCTGTATTTTATCGATAACAGAATTTACAGCATCACCAAATAAACCCAGGGGAGAGAAAGGAGCGTCTAAAAGGAAAGCTTTTTCTTTTTCTTTTATATTAGTCTGATTTAACCATAGATGTCTTTCTGTGGCCACCAGAGCTGCCATAGATCGACCCACTAGTTTGGCCGATTCTCTGGTGGCACGCAGGGATAAATCAGCAGCCAGATGCAGTTCGCGAACTACGTCAGCACTGACCTCCTCATTCTCACTCACGTCCCTCAGCAGGTCAGCCTGGTATGCCTGCAAGATAGACATAGTATGCAGACATGACGCAGCCTGACCTGCTGCCGAATACGCTTTACCCACCAAAGCCGAAGTATTTCTTAGAGGCTTGGTGGGTAATGCCGGTGCCTTAAAGGATGATGCAGCCTCGGAGGAGAGATGGCTCGCAAGCGTCTCTTCCACCCGAGGCATAGGACCATAACCATAAGCCTTAGCTCCCATAATATTTGAATATGTGGAAGTCTGGGGACTAAACACTCTATAAGAAACCGGTTTTCTCCACGATTTCGACACCTCAGTGTGGAGATCGTGAAAAAACGGCAGACACCGGCGTGGAGGTTGCACTCGTGACGGCAAAAATCTCTCATCTAATTTTGATTTTGAAACAGACTCCTGTCTAGTCACTGGCCATTCAATGCTGAGTTTTTCTACAGCTCTAGCTAAAACCTCCACAAGCTCATCATTTTCGGGAGTGTGAGGTGGCGAATCCTCCACATCTCCCCAATACTAACAACATCCAGCTCCTCAGAACTGGATAGATGCAGTACTGGTGCCTCAGCCCGAGCGGAAGAAACCGCAGCGCGTGCTTCTGAACTCGGGACTGAGGCACTGGATCTCACAGGTGAAGGGAGAGATAAGGCAGAGCCCATGTCTAACCCCGCTGAGAGATCCATCTGCGATCCCCACGATAAGCGCCGCCGCTCTGCCTCGGCAAGAGCGGACCCGAACCGTGGGGAGCGCGCACCGAAGCGCCCTCCTCAAAGAGCGCCCGGCGGGAGCGGAGCGTCCTTAGCAGCAGACGCTCGCAATGCTCACAATCAGCTCCCTCGAGAGCTGACTGGGCATGGTGCACTCCCAAACAAACAACACAAAGAACGTGTGTATCCCCACTCGTTAGATAACGCGAGCAGGGAGGGACACACTTCCTAAACTGCTGTTCGTTCGCCATATCTCTCTTAATATATATATATATATATATATATATATATATATATATATATATATATATATTGTTTGTGTGGTGCCGAGTATGTAAGGACAGACAATATTCACACAGGGACAGATTCACATATAGCGCGACTGAAGGCACAGAAGCTGATGTGCTTGTGTTTTTGGGGTGCTTTATAGTTTCCTGGTCGATGACGTCACCCGCCTCTGACGTTCCATCTCTCCATTGGGCTGATTCCATACGTGCTTCATGACGCACAACGCAGGGGCGTTCCCACAGCGCTTGACGCAGCTCGAAGTTCCCTTGAAAGGGAACTGGACCTCTCCCACTACACAAGTTCACTTTTCAGCCTGATGACACAATTTAGAATGGGTGGAAAGTATAGGATAATGTTCAGTCACCTGTTCAGCATGAAAAAATTAAACCAACAATGCAAAACAGAGAAGAAACAGAGAGTCAAGTCCAATGAGAGGCATGAAAAAGCTAGGAAATCAGTTGCCTATGCAGTTAATACTATAGTTTAGTGGTCACAAATACTATTTAAGTGTGTGAGAAAAAGAGAAAATATTCATTAGTTCAAATAGTTCCTGACTTCCACGTTCCCTTGGCATTGACTATTTTTATGGCAATGATCATTTCTACATTTTCTTTCTCAGGACATTTTTATAGTCAAGAGAATATTAAAAAAAATCTTATTTTAGATATTTAGGGCACAAAAAATGTATTTGTGGGAGTGCAGCATTTATCAGTGTCTCTTTACATTGGCAGAATATTTGTTTTTTGTTTGGCTGAACACCAGTTGAGTTTAAGCTACCATGTGCAGCTCCAGTTTCATGGCATATTAAATGCACTTTTACAAGATCTGCTTTCAGAATGAAGTTTAAAGATGTGGAGAAAATCTGTCTGCTTGATTTTTTTTCTAACATTCTTTACATAATTAAGAATCCACCCCATGCTTGTTTCACTTGAAAATGACTTTATAAGCTCTAGAAAAATGACAAACATCATCTGTACAGGTGTGAATCTTGCCATATTTGTATAATGTGTCTTTTTTGGTTACACTTTATTTTGATGGTCCATATTAGACATTCTACTAACTATAAGTAACTTTGTACCTACATGTCAACTAACTCTCATTACAGTATTAGTAGACCGTTAGGGTTCAGGTTAGCAGAATAATTTGACGTACTTGCAAAGTTACTTACACTGTGGGTTAGGGTTAGGGTTAGAGTGTTAGCAGATATTAAGCAGACAGTCTACTAATAATTTAATGAGAGATAGTTACATGTAGCCCGAGTTACATGTGGTTGTAAAGTTACTTATTAGAAAGTTTAAAGTGGACCATCGAAATAAAGTGTTAATTTTATACTTAAAGTCTCCATGAACTTTAGTATGAATATGTTAGCCTTACTGTTACTAGTGTGCTCCACAACAATGCCAAAATAGAAAATGTATGTATTCAAAACTTACTCTCACTTCTGCCAATATAGATCAATGATTTTGATGACGTCACTCTGCACTTCATCAGATTTTCTGTCCAATCAAATGCTCTCTAGAATCTGAAGTCCCACCCCTTATTATGTCACGCCAACTGCTGGCGCACACACAGTCTGCTCCGATCCAGAGACACGATAGCACAGGGCAGATTATAGAATCGAGTTGGTGTCGAGACCACAAAACGTATCGGACCCATTTGAATTCTGCACAGAATGCTGTATTTTACAGCAATATGGAGGAGATTAGGAGGAGAAACTGTTAGATAGACTCGGCATTAGAAACAGCACTGACGAGTGGAAGAGATAACACTAGTGCCATGCACCAACATAACTCACACACATCCTCAGCATGACTATGATCACTGTTTGGCTTTAGTAACAGTTTCATATTAAATCAAAAAGGGAAATCTATTAGACTTTGGTGTCATAAGATGTCAAATGCGGCTTTACCGAGCTCAATGGCTCTGGCCGAGCTGTGATATAAACTAAACGCTATTGACTATTTTAAAACGGGAGTTTGATATGTCCCGTCCTTTCTTCCTATTTCAGTGGAAATTACGTCAACACACTGAATAACTCAGTGGCCTTTAAGGTGATTCCCAAAAAACATGTGATTTCCAGTTTCCATCTGCTGAGTTGATTTCTCTCCAGTTGTCGTTCAGAGAGAAACAAAACTCTGATGGCAACAGGAAGTAAACACTGTTATTTGAGGCAATGACAAATGGCCATTTCCTGACTGGGCAGGAAAGAATGTACTCGAACTAAAGCGGTACAACCTTCCTCAGCAGCACCCAGCAACAACACCAGCTTTCTACAATCTAAATGTGTGTATGTTTTTCATAGCTGTGTGTTTTAGGAATGCCCTAGGGCCCCACTAACTGGCTGCTTTTGGACTGTATGTGTAAGTGTGTTTGTGTTTGTGTGTGTGTGTGTTTGTGTTTTAGGCATTATTAAAGAGTTTTAATGCAGGTCTCTGATCAACTCTGACACAACTCTGACGTTTTGGGATGTAGCATTCTGTGGGTGTGTGTAGTGTGATACTGATCTTGTTTACAGTTCAGTCAGCCATTTTGAGACCTTTCAGATTCAGGAAATGAGTGTGTGTGTGTGTGTGTGTGTGTGTGTGTGTGTCTGTGCCTTTTTCATGGATAGAATGGTCTTTTCAAAACACAACATGAGACATTTGGAGAGTTAAAGCCATTGTATGGACAGTACATACATCCCTCACAGTCTTGTTTTCTTCTGTGAAGTATTAAATGTGTTGTCTACCCTGATAAGGTCTACTGGTGGGTGTCTCTCTGTGTGTTTGCTTCTTAATGTGCTGGACACCTGCTGAGGAAGCTTTTAAGAGCTTAACCTGCCAGTTCTCCCCTTCACTCGTCTTTAGCCTGACAGAAGCCTGAGGAACCCAAGGCTATTTTAATGCTTGTGTTGAAGTTCAAGACAGAGTGTCTTAACACCATCTATCCTTGTTGGTCACGGACAAATGGCCACGGAGTGTATCTGACCTGTTAAATGTGGTGAGGGGGTTACTAAGGTCAAGTCCACTCTTTCAATGTTAAAATATACAAGTTTAATGTGCTAAGACAGGAGAAAAAGCTGCGAGGCTAGATGATGTAATAATGAGACTAACCAGCTACCCTGAATTAACCAGCCACACTTTGAGCCCTTTGTTTAATGTGCGTTTCAAGTGGAGTAAGAAATTCGTAATTACGAGTTCTGAGCATGCGAAAGACAGAACAAAGTTGTATTTACGAATTCTAGACTATACATGTGTTGCCAAGCTGGCAGGGGCCTGTTGATGTGAATTATGATGGTTTTGAATGTTATTTAAATTTGACTTTCTGTATATCAATCATTTTAAAGGTGTGATGTATGAAACAGCTGGTAGATAACATCCTGTAAATTAAGTTAATCTCTGCTTTCACAGTTTGCTTTATGTAACACAAACATTTAGTTTGGTAACCAGAGGTGTCAAAAGTATTCACATTCATTACTCGGGTAGAAGTATAGATACTAGGGTTTAAAAAGACTTCTGTAGAAATTAAAGTATCAACTCAAGCTTTTTACTCAAGTAAAAGTGTAAAAGTACTGGCTTCAAAACTACTTAAAGTATAAAAGTAAAAGTAATGTAAGGAAAAAAATGCCATTAAGGACAAAAGCTTAGGTCGCGCCACAGGAGCCTATAGTGTACCCCACCTCCTCAAAAACACATTTTTATAAAGGCCATAATGATTATAATGTTATATAAAAATTTTAATGTTGAAAAATTTGGGATCCACTAGGCTCCCTGTTTCAGCCACATATATGTCCTTTGAAAATGAATGCATTTTAGTATAATGCAAATACATTAAAGAACCATATGTGTACTACATGTGCAGGTGCGATGGATCACGTACAAACCAATATGGTGTCGAAATGGTATATGTTTATACTTCTCATCCAACCACAATCAAATTCACTCTTTGCGCGATTTATCTGGATAGGTTTTGGTTTTTTTTGAATGACAAGCCGGAATGAAAGCAAGCCAAAATGAAATAGGAGTAACGAGGCTATTTTTAAAATGTAAGGAGTAGAAAGTACAGATAATTGCGTGAAAATGTAAGGAGTAGAAGTAAAAAGTCGGCTTAAAAATAATTACTCCAGTAAAGTATAGATACCCAAAATTTCTACTTAAGTAAGGTAACAAAGTATTTGTACTTCGTTACTTGACACCTCTGTTAGTATTATTTTGGCGGTCCGCTTTAGACATTCTGCTGACTATAAGTAACTTTGCACCAACATGTCAATTTATTCTACTAACACCTAACCCTTCCCATAACAGTTAATCTACTATTACTCTACTAATGCTCTAATAAGATTTAGTTGACGTAGGTGCAACATTATTTATGTCTAAAGGGGACCATCAAAATAAGGTGTAACCTTTTTAGTTTTGGTACCAAGTATAAATACGTGGTAGAATAATTTTTATAATTTTGAATTCAGATGTAGTTTTTTGGGGGGTTATTGTTCACAATATAATATAATTATTTTGTTTTGTTTAGGCTACTATAATGAATGTCCACATCGGAAGTATGATTGTCTCAGGTGCACTTGAAGGCAACATAAGCATCCTGACATCGTAACCTGGCTAAACAACGGCATGAGTTTGGGGCGGGACCTGTTTCAAAAACCATTAGCAAAACGTCCCTTGCTATATTTGGTTTGTTTGTTTTTTTCCTCAACATTTTCATTTTTTTTCCAGCTCCAAATACCATACCTCTTTTCAAAGAAGAGCACAGGACAGAGATAAAGAGAGAAAGGTTTTAAAAACATAGTGAACGATCCTCTTTCAAGACAGCATATTTGAAATAAAACCTCAAAAGGCATTGATTTTGAACATAGGCAATACGCTTATTTCATGCAGCTGTTATTTTAAATTCGAAAGAGAGGCTCCGGTGGGAAGAACCCCGGAAGTACAGATAAACAACAATGCCTTGGACTACCAACCTGAAGCTGCTGCCGCGATTTACACTATTGGATGTTAATATCCAATATAGGATATGTAGATATAGTTCGTTCCTGCTTCTTTTTTTACTTTCTGAAAAAAAAAAATATATATATAAAGTAATTTCACTGTATATAGTCTAAAGTATGAAAGAAATGTATGTACATTTTTAGAATAACTAATTTCTACATTAAACACAACGAAACTCCATCGCATTCGCGACTCTCCTATGATTAAAGCCTACACTTCCGGTTTTCTTCCCACCGGAGCCTCGCTTTCGATTTCAAAATAACGGCTGCGTGAAATAAGCGTATAACTAATAAGTGCAACACAAACAGTCATTCTCACACAAACGCAAAGACGCAATGATTTTAATAGAATTTGATGTTAGCATGTAGGTAAGCTAACAATGTGATACTCTAATAAGCACAAATCACAGCACACAGAAACATTGGGTAAAATAGTATTTTTAAATTTGTTTAAAGTATTTGTAGCCTATTGATGCCCTTAAACTTTGGCTTAGAATAGCTTGTGGAAGATCTTTGTGACAGAATTGTGCCTAAAAATGGTGTCTACGTAGGAAGCTAACATCTGGTATAGTCTTGCAATAAATCATCACAACTTTTTTCAGTCTGATTCTTACAAACTGTGTTCGTAGACTCTTTGCTTGTGTGTCATGTGGCCCATCCATTGTGCTCATGACTCCAGCAGATGTGCGCTAAACAATGCAATGGATAAATAAAAGGAAACTGTGTATAAATAACCTTGTGTGTGTGTGTGTGTGTGTGTGTGTGTGTGTGTTTGTGTGTGTGTGTGTGTGTGTGTGTGTGTGTGTGTGTGTGTATGTGTGTGTATGTGTATGTGTGTGTGTGTGTGTGTGTGTGTGTGTGTGTGTGTGTGTGTGTGTGTGTGCAGCTGCAAAGCTCAAGCATGTGAAGGCATTTGGACCTATAAAGACATTCAAAACTTCCCATATGGGCCTTTTTGTCCTAACTCTATGACTCTTTCACTCCTTTCAACAGGTGTTTTGCATGTGATGTAACAAAAAATTAAATGTAATGATTCTGGGCATGTGTGTGTGCTTGTGTGTATGTGCGTGTGAAGATCTGTATGCTGGCAGACAGGGTTGAAGATTTAAATACAGCTCAGATAAGAGACCCAGAAATAAATCTCTTTCTGTTACAGTGCTCCCACCTAACCTTAAGCCGCATTCACACACAGACACACAGAATAATGCTATCAGCCGCTGATAACGTCAGCACTGAACACACTGATAAAACACAATGCTGCAGTGCTTCTGAAATTATGACCTCTTACAACATGCAGGAAATGATTATCAGAGCCAAAACGAAAAGAGAGAAAGAGAGAGACTGCAACAAATACTGTACATGAAAATAGAGCAGAAAAGCCAGGGTGGGGTGGGCCTGATTTTGTGATCTAAATGGTCTAGTGAACCAATAAAAACCTGCATACCCTTAAGGTGTGGTCACATTTACCTTTGTTCAGCAAATTCAGTCATTTCGGGAGGAATCCACATAATTTGGAATCAGTTTTGGCCGTTTACACGCCACAGTTTTCAACTAAAAACAGAAACAGAAAACTTTTCAAAGTGCATGTTTTTGAAAATGAAAAAAACGACACAGTTTTCAACTAAAAACAGAAACAGAAAACTTTTCAAAGTGCATGTTTTTGAGAACGAAACCGTTATCGTCTTAATGTAAACTACAAAAATGGGAATTTGTGAAAACGGTGACATCATGCGCATGTTTATTACGTTTTCGGTCTATAGGTGAGTAGTGTTTCTTTAAAAAGTGACATGGTATGGCATGAATAATACAGTGATTTTAGTCATTTTTGCAGATCAGTGTGAACAGGGATCGTTTTGACAACGTTGTCATTTGTACGTGGAAAAACGCAAAGGAAAAATGTTTCCATTTTTAGTGCATCGCTGTCGTGTAAACGTACCCTTTGTGTCTAAATAACACTGTCAATACAAATGCTAGCTGTGCACATACAGTGCACAAGTACTATGCTGATGAAATGTGCATCACACGCACTGTAAGCATACATGTAAAAACTGAAGTATAATTTGGGCTTGAGGCTAAATTGTCACTAGCCGCATTTTCATTACCCTACAAATAGTGCCAATTGAAATTCCAAATTGAAAATACGGCAATGGAAACAAGTCAATTTCACACAAAAAAATGTACGCTCGCATGTGGTGGTTTTTCAGGCAATTCGAAAAAGGATTATTTCGCAAAACTGCAATGGAAACAGTTTTTTCGCATTTACAGATCACATGGCGTATGTTAAAGTGGATCATTCTTTAAAGAAGGCGCGGTATGTTTTCAGAACATCAGACAAAGTTTTTCATTAAACTCATAAAAGACAAATGTATTACAGGATTCTAAACAACAAGGAAATGCCACAATTTATCAAGACCTTGAGGCCGATAGGAGGGAGAAACACCTCATATGTGCTGCTCACAAGTATAAGGGGCTTTTCTCGCCATTAATGTTGGATAACACGCCTATGTCTCCTTCCATTTAAAATAATGGCTAGTGCGGTGGCTGAGATATACGTAAACCTACCAGCGCCCGTACGATGATTTTTTATTAGCCGCATAACATCGGGTAATGGAAACACCATCATTTCGCAATCATTTTTTTTTCCGAAATTTATAAAAAATCGCTAAAGTTTTGTGCAAATCTGTAATGGAAACGAAGCTAGTGACCTTCACCATAATAACTGACCTGGGGTGCGTTTCCCATACAATAACGTAACTCACTGCCTAACTTCCATAGTACAATGCATCGATGGACAAAAATTAACTAGCTAGTTATGGCCATTTCCTGTAACCGTAGTAACATGGTCGTTCAAACTGGCCTTCGTTTGAAATATACAACCATAAAATCCCTACTGAATAATCCAGGATTGCTAGTCACCAGAATAAGGTATGTTTGGCATGCTGGGATCAGCATCTGATGCTGGTTGCTGGTTTGTTGGTCTCCATCATGGAAAGAGGAAATGCAACTACCAGCACAAACCAGTTTGGACCAACGTGGAATTCATGCTGGTTTATGCTGGATTTTCCAGCAGGGATGATATAAAATCCACTGCATGTTTAAGTTTGCTTATTTTTCTTAAGAGAATGGTCTAATGAAAGTCCACTTGTCGTACTAACAAGGAACTGTGCTTCTAACCACAGGTCGAGAGCAGTAGTTCCAGACACACAACTTTGCGATGCTTTTTGTGAATGTTCATTGGAACTATGGTTTTGGGAAACAGCGGATAGTTAGTATTGATGGAACAGTTGGCTAACAATGTTTTTGGGAAATGCATCCCTGGTTAAAAAAGCAGAGGTTGATCTCTGGAGATATGTATTGAGTGAGTGTGTGGGGTCGTTAAGAGTGAATTAGTTACATTTTAGTTGGATTTTCTCTGAAAGGAGAACACTCTTACTCTGCTTCTAGAACTGACGCTCTCTTTCCTCCTGTCTTTCGTCCTAGTTTGCTGTATTCTGTGACAGCACCTTGGGGAGTTATGGGGCGAGGAGAACGAGAGCTGAGAGAGAAGAGGCTGTATAGGTTGTATTTAGTCGCTAAAGGTTCAGCTGTCCTATATTAGTGACACACTTAAGGCGAAAGACGAGCCCAGCAGTGTATCTGACGATCAGAGCCGTGTGTGTGACTGGGAGCTGAGACGGACCGGTATGTGTCAGATTAAAGAGGTGTGTGTGTGTGTGTGTTTTGTGTAAGGGTGGACATTACAGTTGTTTTCAGTTGAGATTTGGTTTCAAAGGGAGGTGTGTTACCGAGACCCTATTAAAGATTTGTGTGGGTGTGGTCGTGTTTGGTTTAGCCTTAGGGTGCCACGTGCATGTCATCATGACCTTTTAGAAATGAAAGACATAATCCAAACAGCTGCAGGATCCAAAGATGTCACCAGGTTTGGCTAACTTAATGAGAAGTATCTAAGTGTACGTTCAGACTTCAGGTAAATGTGGCCCAAATCAGATTTTTATTGCTTTTTGTCATGACAATGTGAACGACACAAACCTCATGGAATCTGAACTTTTCGATTCTGATTCGGGCCACTTCACATATGTGGTTCTGAATCTGATGCAGGTCAGATGTTTTGCGATGTTTTGCAATGCCACCTCAGTCTGAACAGTCATATCGGAAGTCATATCACTCTAGAGCAACGTTCGCATCTCTTTTTTTGCATCCTCGTCTTTGTTTCTTTATATTGCCTGCGCATAAATTTGCTGTCTTCTGCAGCCAGTCACACTATAAATAAATCACTTACTTTAATGTCTTCCCTGTTTACTTCCTTATGAAAGTGTTCTGCGTGACGTCTTTTATCCCTCTTTTGCGCATGCGGGTCAGTCGAGGACCATGATCTGTTGACCCTGGAATCTGATATGGGCCACATTTTTACACATTTATACAGCTATACAAAAAAAAATCGTATGTGAATCGGAGCCTGCACAAATATCTGCACTGATATCGCCTGGTGTTCTCGGTCCAACTAATCACAGACTCTGGAGCGGTTTGCTTGTGATGAGAAAGCAATCTGACCCAACCGACCAACAAATCAAGATGTGTCATAATTCATAATAGGAAATGTGATAAAAAGCAGCAGTGTCTAATTGTGTGGTTAAGCACATTAGTTACCACAGTTGAAACCGAAATTCTTAAAATGTTGTGTAATTGATCTTTTCTGAAACTGGAGCATTGCAAGAATGCTGGCACAAAAAAAAGCCTTGATTCCCACTCTGAAAAATTATGTTTTATTAATTTTTAACTATTAGAGTGGGAATCAAGTGCAACTTTATTGTTTATTGAGGCAAAAGTGTTAATAGTTAGTTAGTGAGAATCTGACCCTAATCAAATGTGACTGAATCAAGGCTAATATACATTTGTATATGTGTGTGTGTGTAGCAACAGCTAGTCCTCATCTTGATGGGTGAACACTATGAGCAGAATCCCATAACATAAAAGAGTGCACTCTAACCAATTAGAGGACAGTTTTACACATGTGCATGAATGCATTTTTGATACGATTTGAAATGGTGCATTATGAAAGCAAACTAAACCAAGGCAAAAGGTAACGTTATAACAATCTGTTGTTTCAGAATAAAGCAAACTATCTACAGGTCTGAAAACGCTCTAAGACGCAACCCTTCACTTCCACAGAATATTCATGACATGCAGTAATCATGGAATATATTTAATGAATTTGTGCAGCTGAAATATAATTTACACCTAGCAATAATATTCCTTCTCATTTTTGTTCTTGCAGAGGCACTTTACACAAAACAATCTGGTTACACTTTATTTCGATGGTCCCCTTTAGACCTTTTTTTGACTATAAGTAACTGTCAGGGTTATGTTTCCTGTATCTGTTTTCCTGTGACTCCCCTCTCTCTGTGTATTTTGGTTCGGTCCTGTTTCCCAGTTTTCCCACTCGTCGTTAATCCTCAGTTATTGCACCTGTGTCTTGTCATCTTCATTTCACTCACCTGTGTCTTCCTTATGTTCCTTTGTTTCCCCTTGTATATACACGCTGTGTTCTCCCTCATTCCTTGTCTGTTCTCATTTGTATTATAAGTTTACGTATTGTAAGGAACTCAGCTTTTTGGAAATATTAATAATCAATAATATCTTGTTATTATTAATTATAAATATTTGGGTCAGTTAATTGGATTAACTTGATGTGGCTGAATTAATATTACAATCAATTAATCAGTTCGTCCAACGAACTCTTTTGATTATTAAGTTATTCTAAGAAAAGGGTATCTTCCATGGCCACAGAAGAATAATTATTTCTTCGCATATACCGCACGTTGAGCCAGTAGCAAAAAACGTGATCATAAAGTGACATTGTATTGCAAACAAAGCAGAACCAAATACATATTATGTACAAGTTTTATTAACTAAATATAGATATTTATATCTATATACTTAGATATAGATATTTATAACAACATACACACATGAATACATAAATAGGTTAGTGATAGGATGAAATTGGAAACCGGAAGAGGGTCTATGAGAAGAACCATCAGAATTTCATTTTCACATTTCATTGAATTGAATACTTGCATTTGTAATGGGAACAATTCTTGAAGTTGTTGAAAATTGAAGTCGTTGATGGTTCCGGCAGTGTCAAGTGGAAGTTGGTTGAGCGTTCTCTTTCTCCAGGAACGCATGATTGGTTTGGTCAAGGCCTGGGACTCTGTTGAGGCCACGCCGAGTCCCCAGGAGAAGTGAGGAAGTCGGAAGGATGGGTGATTGGAGTCGTTGTTGGTTGGAGTCTTTGTTCCAAAACTCCTGAGATTGTCTTTGGTTCTTTGTGAGAGAGTCTCCTCTCTTTTCCATGAGGCCGGATCTGGTTGGGATCCAGGCCTAATGGAAGGCCTCTTGGCCCCCATGGAGGGGGGAGGGGGGGTTTCCCCGTATCACCCGAGACTGTGTTTGCGGCAGGATGGAAAACCAAGAGTGGGCGGTCACTGTTGCCGGCCTCTGAAATAGTCTGAAAAAAGAACCAACCCCTAAGGTTTGAATGGACCTATGAGTAAGGTGACATGTCCACGAGGGGAAGCGGCTCTTAGTTGATTTACGGTCTTTGTCCCCAGTGTGCTTAGACTGTTCATTCAAGCTCAAATAGACATAACAAATTCAAATTCAATTCTAAGAGAAGGTGATGTACATCAAAGTATGTGTCATTAAATGAGGATTAATTAGGTAGGAAGAATGATACAGGTGAAGTTATATTGACAGTTGGGTCATTGTGCAACCACATACACCCCAATCAAACATACCATGTTGTTATACCTAATAGTACATGAGACAGTAAATCATCACAGTTTCTGTGAGGCATGTTCCTTCATAGATCAGAGTAATACCGCAAAGTTTATTTAATTAAAGATCGTCTCTCTCTCTTGAGCATGTGGCGCATGTGGCCACATTCCTTTGAGGTCGTAAAAGTCTGTTATCAGTCTTAAAGTGTTTTGTAACCGGACACCCGGCTGACAAAGTAACTTCATTTGTGGGGGAGAGTTTCATAGACCTTTATATTGATTAAATATAGTGAATGTGAATAATTAGTGTGTGTCTGAATGGTCCAGACCCTACAGTATAGTGTGTGTTATGGTTCCTGCTTTCTGTTCATTAAATACCCTGTTACCTGTTCATCCTTGTGTTCCTCGTGATTCATGCACCATGCACCGTGACAGAAGAACGGACCAAAGAACGATTATGAATGCTAGGGTGCAGCTGATTTTGCTGGAACAAGGCCAGCAATCTCTCGAGGCCCACACCGCGGCTTATCTCGACCTGGCTTGCCTTAGCTGCTTCCCCGATCTCTCATTGAGTGTTTTCTTCCATACTGGCCTCAATGCAGAGACGAAGGCACGCCTGCCCGGTGTGGGACCTCGAGAGAACTTCAAGGCTTTCGTTGAGTGGGTACTTTGGCATAACGGGTCGACATTAACCATTGGGCTCTGCGACAGCCAGAAGGAGCAGATCGCCCTGCTAGGGTCTTGTCCCACCGAGACCGCCCTTCCTTAGTCTCGTCCCACCGAGACCACCCTTCTTGAATCTCGTCCAGCCGAGATTGTCCCACCAGAATCCCTGGTTCCTCTCCTCCTTCAAGGTCCAGACGGAAAGGACCTAATAGACTTTGACACAGAGCATGAGGTCCTTCACGTCGGTCCTGCTAAGCCTAATCTGCTTCACCCCAGTCCTGCCAAGTCTGCACTTCACGTCAGTCCAGCCGCGCCTGCACTTCACGTCAGTCCAGCCGAGCCTGCACTTCACGTCAGTCCAGCCGAGCCTGCACTTCACGTCAGTCCAGCCGAGCTTGCACTTCACGTCAGTCCAGCCGAGCCTGCACTTCACGTCAGTCCAGCCGAGCCTAAACTTCACGTCAGTCCCGCAGAGCCAGCGCATCTCGTCATGCACGCCGAGCCAGAGACTGTTCACGTCAAGCACACCGAGCCAGCGCATCTCGTCATGCACGCCGAGCCAGAGACTGTTCACGTCATGCACACCGAGCCAGAGACTGTTCACGTCATGCACGCCGAGCCAGAGACTGTTCACGTCGAGCCAGAGACTGTTCACGTCATGCCCGCAGAGCCAGAGACTGTTCACGTCGAGCCAGAGACTGTTCACGTCATGCCCACAGAGCCAGAGACAGTTCACATCATGCCCGCCGAGCCAGAGACTGTTAACGTCATGTTTCCCGAGCCTGAGCCTTCTGTCCCTGAGCCTGTCCTTAAGCCTGTACCTGAGCCTATCCCGGTCCCAGAGCCTGTCTCAGTGGCTATCCCTGAGTCTGTCATATACGTCAGAGGGCTATACGTCCTCACCGTGGTCGCCCAAAGGCCCACTGTCGCCTGAAAAATCCTCTCTGCCATGGCCGCCCGAAGGGTCCTCTCCACCATGGCCGCCCGAAGGGTCCTCTCCACCATGGCCGCCCGAAGGGTCCTCTCCGCCATGGCGACCCAAAGGGTCCTCTCTGCCATGGCCGCCCGAAGGGTCATCTCCGCCATGGCCGGCCGAAGGGTCCTCTCCGACCATGGCCGCCGGAAGGGTCATCTCCGCCATGGCCGCCAGAAGGGTCATCTCCGCCATGGCCACCCAAAGGGTCCTCTCCACCATGGCCACCCCAAGGGTCCTCTCCACCATGGCCACCCGAAGGGTCCTCTCTGCCATGGCCGCCCGAAGGGTAATCTCCGCCATGGCCACCCGAAGGGTCCTCTCCGCCATGGCCGCCCGAAGGGTCATCTCCACCATGGCCGTCCGAAGGGTCATCTCCACCATGGCCATCCGAAGGGTCATCTCCACCATGGCCACTTGAAGGTTCGTCTCCTCCACGACCGCCTGAAGGGCCTGCTCCGCCCTGGCTGTCTACACCACCCTGGAGGCTTCCTGCTCCGGGAAAGCCACGCCCCCGTCAGCCTCCAGGACGCCCACCCTCCCACCTCTATTGATGTTATACGGCGCGAGGACGCGCCTTTTTGAGGAGGGGCGTACTATCAGGGTTATGTTTCCTGTATCTGTTTTCCTGTATCTGACTCCCCTCTCTCTCTGTGTATTTTGGTTCGGTCCTGTTTCCCAGTTTTCCCACTCGTCGTTAATCCTCAGTTATTGCACCTGTGTATTGTCATCTTCATTTCACTCACCTGTTTCTTCATTATGTTCCTTTGTTTGCCCTTGTATATAGACCCTGTGTTCTCCCTCATTCCTTGCCCGTTCTTGTTTGTATTATACATTTACGTATAGTGTGTGTTGTGGTTCCTGCTTTCTGTTCATTAAATACCCTGTTACCTGTTCATCCTCGTGTTCCTCGTGATTCATCCACCATGCACCGTGACAGAAACGTTGCACCAACATGTCAACTAACTCTCATTAGAGTATTAGTAGACGGGTAGGGGTAGGTTTGGGTTAATAAAAAACATGGTTAGTAGAATAAGTTGACATGCAGTTGCAAAGTTATAGTCAGTAGAAGGTCTGTTGAGGAGCATCACAATAAAGTGTTAGCAGATATTAGGCAGACAGTCTACTAATACTCTAATGAGAGTTAGAAATAATAAGGCATGGTCTCTGTGAGTTTCTACATTTATTTAGATTTTTTTACAGACATAATAATCTATTATTTGTAACAGATTCATAAACGGACATCCGTATCTTCTAGTTGTTGATTGTCCCCTCAGGGTAATGCTGGGAGCACCTGGGTCATAAACTTGGTTAGTAACGGTTGTCGACCACTCTTTTCTGTGGTATGTTTACAGTACCTTGGTTTTAGCTAACATTAGAGCCGAGAGCTAACAGCACCATGTTTGTAATTTTATAGCTAATGTAATTAGTCATTCATCACTTTGTTTTTTCACACCACATTGAATTCCTCACCCAGAGGGGAATTTTATTGCTGGTAAACCTGAGACATTGTCGAGTTACAGCGCTGTAACTAGGATCTCATGGACCCCAGTACAAAAACGCTTGACAGAAATGACATCATACAATAACTTTCTAAATAAAAATTTCCCAAAATTCCCTGGAGTATGTGTCACTTATGCACTTGCACTGGGGATTGAGGGATTGACAGTGGATCAGAGAAAGCATTGAGAGTGGTTTAGAGTGTCCAAAAGTTGAGAAATGCTAAACTGTATGCAAATGTTGAGTAAAAGTGTCAGGCAGCAGCCGGTTTGTCGTGAGCATTTCAAAGCTTGACAACTGTGCCAGAGTTTCTGCTGGAGTTAGTGCATACATAAATTGTTTACATAGGCCTATTACTATATTTAATTACAATTTCAAATGCAATTTGGATGTTTTCACTGTGACTGTTTAATATGGAATTGATAACAAAAGTAATTCCATAGTTTAACAATAGTCCATTAAACTAACACAGTATCTTTAACTTTAATCATATATATATATATATATATATATATATATATATATATATATACACACACACATACACGATTAAAGTTAACCCTCCTGTTATCCTCAAATCCGATAACATCCTTTACCCACTGGGGTAAATTTGACCCCAGTAATTTAAACCTCCAGAATATGATTTTTTTTTTTTACAAAGGTTTGTGTCTCAGGTAATTTATATCTTTGTTGACTACTTAAATAACCTTTTAAGTTGACAGTTCCCTACGCAGGGAACGAGGGTTACATACGTAACCGAGACGTTCCCTTCCGTTGTCACTCCGAGTTACGTCGGATGACAACAAATGGGGTTACCAGTCTAATCACGCCACCGTCTCGGCTGTCTTCCAGTGCCCCCACGGACGAAGGACTCCTATTTAGCACAGGAATACCAAGGTACACTGGGGAGCATATCCCATAGCTTTATAGGAAATATGCAATTATTGCCAACCCAGAGTGGGGGGGGGGGGGACTGTCCAGCCGCAGGTTGAATATTTCAACCCCAGGGGTGGCAAGGTGGCTTGCCAAGGGAAAGACACATGCTCAGAGAGGCTTACAGTGGAAATACACATGTGGGGGTCGCTCAGAGGAGGGACCATGCACACGGGAGGCACCTAGCCGACGCGCAGGAAATAGACACTGGCGCCGACGTCAGACGTCAGGAGTGCTGGAGGAACTCAGGCCTTTCGGGGAAGCTCACCTGAGGAGAATATCGCACATTTCCAGTCCGTGGAGTGGAATGGCGAGCAAGCGAAGACACCTGAGTGGGTCCAGTACTAGCTGGTTGAAGCGAGTACATGAGAGGACACAGGCTCCACTCGGAGATTATAGAATCTAGCGAATGTGTTAGGTGTCGCCCAGCCTGCAGCTCTGCAGATGTCTGTTAGCGAGGCACCATGCGCTAGAGCCCAAGAGGACGTCACACTCCGGGGAGTGGGCAGTCACACCAAGAGGGCACGGTCGACCTTGCTGCTGGTATGCCAAAGCAAAGGCGTCCACTATCTTTTCCAGTGAGAGAGCCTTTCCCTTCAGCTTCCTACCATAACAGACAAAGAGCTGGTCTGAGGTCCTGAAACACTGCGTTCTGTCTACATAGGCGCGGAGAGCACGTACTGGACAGAGCGGAGAGCACGTACTGGACAGAGCAGTGCCAAGGCTGGGTCTGCCTCCTCCAGGGGCAGCGCTTGCAGGTTCACCACCTGGTCCCAGAAGGGAATGGTAGGAACCTTGGGCACATATCCAGGCCGGGGTCTCAGGATCATGTGAGAGTAAGCCGACCCGAATTCCAGGCACGCTTTGTCAATAGAGAATGTGTGCAGGTCCCCTACCCTCTTGATGGAGGCCAATGGAACCAGGAGTGCTGTCTTCATTGACTGTCTTCGGTAATTCAGTTATCCTACAATCCTACAATGATTGTTTGTGTTTGGAGCTCCGTCGAATTGATTCATTAATCCTTGATTTTCTTCTTTACCACTCATTTATAAACAAGTACTTTCTGTTTTTATATCGTGTGAACTTATCCTCGATACTATTCCCTATAAAAAACAATCGGATTGCTTTGATATCGCTACTTAGATCCAACTTTGCGAATCCCAGCTACTAGCCTTTTAGCCCGCTAGCATTTCACGCGTGGCCTCGCGCCAATCGACCGTCGGATTTTACACCCGTTTCACTGAAAGGATACGGGTTATATCCAGGATTTCAGTCCTAAATTAGTAGTGATATTGGTAGTATCACTACTAATTTACTGTTCATCTGTTATAATGGCGAATATATCGGATGTGTGTCTAACGCTACCTCTGAGTGCAGGTGAGGACACATTCGAGCTGCATTCGGTGCTGTTGGAGCTGGAGTCCGTGGAGAAGCAGATCCGTGGTCTGCTAGAGAGGCAAGCCGAGCTGCGAGATCGGCGATCAGCGCTTGAAACATCACGCGCCGATGCTCACAAGTCAGTGGTTAGTAACTTTTTGACTCCGACTTCGTCTACTCCGTGCGTTTCTCTGCCCAGGAGGACGCGATCATCTCTGGCTTCATTCACTCCGGCACCGACACAAAGCCATGGACCCTGGGTGATCCCTCAGCGGAAGACACGAGCCAGGACCAGACCAAGAACCTCTCCACCGCTCCCGGTCTTCGAGATCTCCACCCGGAACCGCTTCTCCCCTCTTCGCGAGTCGGAACGTGACGACGCCGTGATCATCGGCAGTTCCATCGTCCGTCATGTCCGCGCTACCTCAGGTAAGGGTAATGTGCGCACTCACTGCTTTCCTGGTGCTCGTGTTCTAGATGTCGCTGCACATGTTCCCGAGATCCTGAACGGTGACGAGCGCGTCGGAGCTGTGGTGCTGCACGCGGGAACGAACGACATCCGGCTGCGGCAGACGGAGGTTCTGAAGAAGGACTACAGGAGCCTGATCGAGACGGTACGCAGCACAGCGTCTGAGGCAACGATCATCGTGTCTGGACCGCTTCCCACGTACCGACTAGGACAAGAAAGGTTCAGTAGACTATTTGCTCTAAATGAATGGTTAATATCATGGTGTAATGAACAGAAACTGCTCTTTGTAAATAATTGGAATCTGTTCTGGGAGCGACCTAGGCTCTACCGTGCTGATGGCCTGCACCCCAGCAGAATCGGAGCGGCTGTGCTGTCGGACAACATCTCCAAGACGTTACACACCATCTGACTAGTAAGTCAAAGTCCAAATCACAATCTCTGCTGTCCCAACTTAATTGATACAAGTAGTGTAGAACATTATATAGAAACTGTGTCTATTCCTCGTCTAGTGAGGCCAAACAATAAATCTAGTTTAGGATCTAGGAAAAATCTTATTGTAATTAAACCAGAAAATCTAAATCTCAGTGAACAAAAAGAATTTCTAAAACTAGGTCTTCTAAACATTAGATCGCTCACACCTAAGGCGGTTATTGTAAATTAAATGGTCACAGATAATAATTTCGATGTTCTGTGCCTTACTGAAACCTGGCTTAAACCAAATGATTATTTCGGTCTAAATGAGTCTACTCCACCAGGATACTGTTATAAGCATGAGCCCCGTCCGATCGGTCGTGGCGGCGGTGTTGCAACAATCTATAGAGATATCCTAAATGTTACTCAGAAAACAGGTCACAGGTTTAATTCGTTCGAAGTACTTGTGCTAAATGTTAAGCTCTTAGATGTAAGAAAGAAATCCCTATTATCTCTAGCCTTAGCGACCGTATATAGACCTCCAGGGCCCTATGCTGATTTCCTAAAAGAGTTTTCAGACTTTCTCTCAGATCTATTGGTCAATGCCGATAAAGCAATAATTGTTGGAGATTTTAACATACACGTAGATAACACAAATGATGCGTTAGGGGCTGCGTTTACAGATTTATTAAACTCCTTTGGGGTCAAGCAAAACGTCAGTGGTCCCACTCATCGTCTAAATCATACACTAGATTTAATTATATCACATGGAACCAATCCAACCGATATAGATATTATAGCGCAAAGTGACGATCTCACTGATCATTGTATGGTAACGTGCATATTACGTACTGCTGAAATTTGCCATGTTGCGCCACGTTATCGACCAGGCAGAACAATCGTTCCAACCACTATAGACAGATTCACAAATAGCTTACCTGATCTATCTCAGCTGCTCAGTGAACCCCAACAAACAGATGATCTAGAGGAAATGACTAGCAGTTTGAGCACCATTTTCTCTAGTACATTAGATATTGTTGCACCAATTAGATTAAAAAAGGTTAGAGAGAAAACTAAAGCACCATGGTACAATAGTACTACACATGTTATCAAGAGAGAAACTCGTAACTTAGAGCGTAAATGGAAACAAACTAATTTAGAGGTCTTTAGAATCGCGTGGAAAGACAGTATGTCACGTTATAAAAAGGCTCTAAAAGCAGCCAGGGCTGAGCATCTCCGCAAACTAATAGAAAATAACCAAAATAATCCAAGGTTTTTATTTAACACCGTGGCTAGACTAACAAATAAACAGACATCACCAGAGCAAAATATTCCGTTACAGTATAGTTGTAATGATTTTATGAATTACTTCAATGAGAAAATGGAAAGCATCCGAAATACAATTGTAAATGTACAATCCTCTATGGTGTCTTATGATTCAGCCACAATTATCGCCCCTCAAGAACAACTACACCGCTTTACAACTATAGGACAGGAAGAGCTAAATAAACTTATCTTTGCAGCGAAACCAACAACATGTTTATTAGACCCAATACCCACTAAACTACTGAAAGAAGTGTTACCTGTAGTGGAAGAGCCTCTTCTCAATATTATTAACTCGTCTTTATCTTTAGGTCATGTTCCAAAAATATTTAAGCTGGCAGTAATAAAACCTATTATTAAGAAACCGCAATTAGATCAAAATAACTTAGCAAATTACAGACCCATTTCAAATCTTCCATTTATATCTAAAATACTAGAAAAAATTGTGTCCGCTCAATTGTGCTCTTTCTTGCAAGAAAATGATATCTATGAAAAATTTCAGTCAGGATTCAGACCGCATCATAGCACAGAAACTGCGCTAGTTAAAATTACAAATGATTTACTTTTAGCTTCTGACCAAGGCTGTATCTCAATACTAGTTCTACTCGATCTTAGCGCTGCGTTCGACACTATAGATCATAAAATACTCTTGGATCGACTACAAAACATGGAATTAATTTCCACTGTTATGCTGATGACACTCAATTATATATTTCATCAAGACCAGATGAAAACACTAACTTATCTAAATTGACAGAGTGTCTTAAAGATATAAAATGCTGGATGACGTGTAATTTCCTGCTATTAAATTCAGATAAAACGGAGGTATTACTTATTGGTCCAAAAAACTACCCACAAAACCTCGTACAATACAACTTTAATTTAGAAGGATGTCCAGTTACTTTATCCACTACAGTAAAAGACCTGGGTGTTATACTAGACCGCAACTTGTCTTTCGAAAATCATATTTCATATGTTACAAGAACAGCCTTTTTCCACCTTAGAAATATTGCTAAGCTACGTAACATGCTATCTGTTTCTGATGCAGAAAAGTTAGTTCATGCATTCATGACCTCAAGACTAGATTACTGTAACGCTTTATTAGCTGGTTGTCCTACATCCTCAATAAACAAGCTACAGTTAGTGCAAAATGCAGCTGCTAGAGTTCTCACTAGGTCAAGAAAATATGATCATATAACACCAATTTTATCATCTCTGCACTGGTTACCTATTAAGTTCCGTATCAATTACAAAGTACTATTACTGACCTATAAAGCCCTAAATGGTCTAGCTCCTGTATACTTAATGGACCTTCTATCGCCCTACAATCCATCGCGTTCTTTAAGATCCCTAAATTCGAGGCTTCTGGTCATTCCTAGGATATCCAGATCCACTAAAGGAGGGAGGGCGTTCTCGCATTTCGCTCCTAAACTCTGGAATAGCCTTCCTGATACTGTTCGTTGCTCAGACTCGCTCTCCCAGTTCAAAACTAGATTAAAGACGCATCTCTTCAGCCAAGCATTCACATAATGCTTGCCTCTTATACTACTGTTGAATCAGATCGAATGCATTAATATTATGAACAGCAGCTACGCTAATTATTTCCCATCTGCTTTTCTGCTGTTATCTCGGGACGCTAGTCCCGAGGTAAATAGCGTTCTTCAGCTACAGTCTGTATCCTGCCTCTCACGGAGACTTCAGAGTCCCCAACACCTGCGATGAGACGACTCGACGCCTGTGAAGAGACGACTCAACGCCGGCGATATGTTATGCCCTAAATTAATACATGATGATTAACTAACTGTATTTTTTACGTACATTTCTGGAATGCACTTTCTGTAAAGCTGCTTTGAAACAATATGTATTGTGAAAAGCGCTATACAAATAAATTTGAATTGAATTGAATTGACAGGAACTTAAGCTCCACTGATTGCAAAGGCTCAAAGGGAGCACGTATAGCTCTTTCCTACGGACTTACCTTCCACTGTAACATGGTGTGCGTTAATAGCGGCAACGTATACTTATAGGGTGGAGGGAGACAGCCTTCGCTCCAACCCTTCTTGAAGGAAGGAAAGCACGACACTGATCGAACATCTCCGGGGGTCTTCTTGGTGAGAAGAGCCCAGTTGACGAAGAGGTTCCACTTCAACGCGTAGACATGTCTCGTGGACGATGCTAAGCGGAAGTGATGGTAACCACCACCGCTGGTAGTAGGATACTCAACCTGCCTCATCCCATCCAGGAGCCACACGTGGAGGTTCAAAAGATCAGGACGAGGGTGCCAAGGGTGTTTAGATGTCATTTTCAAATGAGAGAGATGGAGAACATAGAGAGCACACAGAGCACAAAGAGAAATGGTTTAGAAGGCTTCTGTTCATGCTTTTATAATGTTTGCTCCTCTCCTTTGTTTGGTAAACCATGAGAATTATGTTTTCCCCTCCCCCACGGCACGGGGGGAATAAATTTATGTAAAATTATAATGAACATTATACAATTATAACATGTTATAGTGACCTCAATAAAACAACCAAAACAAATGTGTGTGAAATTTTAATATTTCTTATGTTTTATACAGCTAAAAGAGCCTGGGGTCAAATTGACCCCAAGGAACTTTTAATTTTATGTTTACATGCTACAAAATGTGTACAGGACATTGAAAAAATATCAGCAGGTTAATTTTATGTTTACAGAGTTGTCCCCATTAAATTAGGAAAAGTCATTAAATCTGAAGCAAAAAAAGAAAAAAAAATGTATTTACAGACGTTAAACATTGAATGGGTTCAAATTGACCCCAAGGATAATAGGAGGGTTAAAGATACTGTGTTAGTATAACACATATAATCATATATATATATATATATATATATGTGTACTGAAAACAATAGTCCATTAAACTAACACAGTATCTTTAACTTTAATTGTGTGTGTGTGTGTATATATATATATATATATATATATATATATATATATATATATATATATATATATGATTATATTGGCCGTGTACTGAAAACAATTAAAGATTATTTCCAAGGCAATATTTTTTGTCATGGGCTTGGGAGCATTTGGACCGACATGTTTTATGATCTGTGCTAACTCGTGCATATGATCCACTGTGAAGGTTCGAGTGACCCTAATTTCATTCACCCCAAATAATATTTACACTGTCTGAAGCGTTCAGACCCTTTAAGTCTCTGTCTTAAGTCTGGTCTTGTCTAGTCAACAACACTGATAGTTTATACAATGATAATCTACAACACTGAGAGATTTTCCCCACCACTGTGGACACGCACTGTTAAGAGTCTCAAAATGTAATCTAGCAGGGGTGTATACTTGTTCAAAATATTGTGATAATGGGCCCCTGTTCTGTGACCTGCACTGCCAGTGTTCATGCTACTGTTTAGATATCTTCTGAAAGAAACCTGTAGCAACAAGTGACATCTAAAGAGATGATGATTTCATGCTCTGTAAAACAACAGCTCCTAAATGAAATAAAATACTCACGAAATATGAGATCAGAATGAGAAATATAAGGCTGTTTTATGTGCAGAACTGAGAGATGACTCACAGGTTCACCATCTGTGTCTACACACACACACACACACACACTGCGTGTCTGCACAGCATGCAGTGCTACAGCAGATCTGCCTGCAGCAGTTCACCGTGTTGATCTGTGTATTACAGGACACAGTCCAGGATATAAATTATACTCAACTTGCAGTCACAACATGTGTTGGATCTCTAAAGCATGTGTAAGCAAATATTTATACTTTATTATTTAGACTCTGTACAGCTTCACCAGTTAAACTGGATCATGTCTATTACTAAATCCCTTCGAAAGAAGAAGCCCTGTGTTTTTTGGCAATACTTACTAAATAATCACATTCTTAAGATTTCCTGGCTGATGAATTTTACATGATGGTTTTTGACAATGCATACAAAAACCAGGATGGACTTCTTAAGGCCACTAAACTTAAACTGGTGCAACGTCATTTTGAAAAAATAAGAAATAAAAAATCAGGTCAAAACGAAGTTTCTTACGAGTTTGTTTTGGGAGTTCGAAAAAGCTTGCCAAAGCGAACTTTCCAGAAAAGTTTTCTCTGGCTAATAAACACCTTCGAACTATCATTGGTTTGGCGATTACACAATCGGTGGGTGTGGCTCTGAGGCTCCGCCTTCTTTGACGTGTAATTCTAACCGAAAGAGACACTGACACTTTTTTTTCATGTTTAATACTGTAAAGCTGCTTGCTTTAAATTCATATATTGTATAAAGTGCTATATATATAAATGTGCCAAACTGCAGAGCTGGTGCAAACATATCCTCCTCGCTATGATCAGATGCTTAACTGCTGTTTTCTCACCGCTGTCATTTTTGTTGTGTGTCGATTTTTGTTATTGAGAGTAAAGTGTGCATGGTGGGCGGCATCGGATGTTCACTAACAGTTTACTTTTTTCTTTTTCTTTTACAAAAAAAGGACTTCTCCGTGAGTATGTCAGGTTTACCAACCTTGTATCCACCTAACAAATCATCTATTACACTGTAGGAACCATCTAGTAACAACCTGACAACCACCCACAGAATCCTGGTATCATTGTGGTGACTTTTGCAAGTAAACACCATTCACATTTTCTTCTAAATAGTAAAAAAAAAAAAATTGGGAGTTATTCTGTTGAAGGTAGAAGGAAGTTTAGAAAGAATATTTAGTTCATCTGCTGTCTGTTTGTCTCTCAGTTTGCTGTGTCAGGACATTTTTTACATTTTGAGATATTCATACTTTTAGCTCGACAAACATCTGGGCCCTGTTACTTCTTTGTGAATGCGTATACATGTCTAAGAGGAGTTTTGACACAGATAACCCTTCATTAGTCAGACATGTGCTCTCCTGTTTAATGGTTTTGGTCGTCCAGCCAACAATGAAAGCAGAAAACCAAGCCCAAATGAATTACAGACTTTCTCTCTCTTCGTGTTTTCACGTTTCAGATTTGTTGGGACAGGGAGAGACTTGTGTCTATTATGAAGTATTCACAATTTTCATTTTCAATATATTTTATCTTAAAGATTAGAGCCCTGAACCACATACATCATTGTTCATAATGTAGAAAAAAGACAATAATTTACTTATCATAGTATGATTAAAAACAAAACCCAGATAAAACATATCTATACTATGAAAAAAAATATAACTTTAACTCATCCTCAACTTTCCTCCTTACTGAAAAATTAGCATTGAAACTAAGCCGCATGCCCATCCACAACTTTCTGACATCAAGCATGTGAATACATTTTTATTTTTACACAGCAACACCCTGACAGTCAACCACAACTTTCTAGCAACTCGCTTAGAGCCTCTAAGAATCCTTTAGGCACCACATAGCAACTTCCTTGGAGCCTCAATACACTAGCATTGTTGTGCTGAGTATTGTACAGACATCAATCAGTCAAAAATCTAAAGTTAATATCTCTATGCACAAGCAAACATTGAAAGATAATCCAACTAGGAAACCCCATTGCAGAGTCCAGTGATACTTTTGACTTCAGTTTTATTTGGGTTGTATTTTAGAGACTGTGGTTTCAGTTTTCATACCAAACACATGGGATCCCAATACTGGCTTGCCCAAACCATTTTTATAAGTGTGTGTTAAAAACCGCTGTCTATTTCTGCCTTTGTGCCTAAAATGAGCTTTTTATGTGCTCCATATATGTAGCTCCTGTGTATGTGTTTAATGCACTTTTTCAGTAATAAGTAACAGTAATAATGTACAGCAGCGTGATTGTGAAGGATTGATGTTGTTTGTAAGTCAGTATAAATAGTTTTGAGGTCGTATCCATCAATTACCATATGACTGAGGTCTCTCCTAGATGACATCATATCTTGTTTGCTTCCCAATCTCCAGAAATCCGGAGCAGGAAGTAGGGAGCTTCCTGTTGCAATGTGAACGTGCTGTTGCGGTAGTCACCTGGCCTGTAAACAGAGCACTCATGCTCACGGTTGTTTGGCTGTCGAGAGTCTTTCTGATGTGTAATCAATGAATCACTCAATGGCCCGTAGCCAATCAGAAGAACAAGATAACTGTCACCCCCCTCCAAACACAATGGCATATTATTTAATAGTATATTATAGTTGATGTCACATTATGATGCATTTCCTGCACATGATTTTATCTGAAATGTGTGGCTTGTTTGTTTTAACAAGCCAGTCACTGAAAATGTTTTGACGTTATCAGTGGACAGATGAGTCATTTAATCTAAATTAACTAAAATGTTCTAAATGGTAGACAGCAACATTGTGCCGACTTCTATTATATTTTGACTAGAACATTACACTTTAACCAGGTGCAATTTGATAAGATTCCAGTGACAAGCAAATTGTCCACACTGAATGTGAAAATTATAGGCGTGTTTGAGTTCATGTGGTGCTGTGCAGACTGGTCGCCATCTGACTTTAAGCAGTGCATGTTGGTTAAAATTTTACACTGGGAGAGAAAGTGCTTGTATTGCTTCCGACCTCCAGCTCTTAATTACTTACCAAGTGAGAAGGACCATTTGTGGTCACAGGGCGAGTTGGGGATCTTGATTACGAGGTAAGGTGGATGGTCAGGGGTGGTGCATGTCAAATTTATCACCTCAACCTGCTGAATGAGGGGATATCGGTCGAGCTAGCAACAGCAATTTCGGTAGAGTATAATCTCGGACCAGAAGCAGCTATCTCAGTCAATCCGTTCGCTCTGGTCCCGGGGGTAGAAGAATTGCAGATGTGTTCTCACCCCTGCCCGGTCGCAACGACCGGGTGGTGGGGGTATGTGGTGAGGGGGGCATGGCAATGCGATGTCTGCATGAGGAGAGCGAGTGCGGAGACGAGTGGTGAGGACTGAGTCAAGTGGATAATGATTTACACCTGTTTGTAATTCCAGTGATTGGCAGAGAGATGGGATAAATACAGCCGGCAGATTTGGGAAAAGGAGGGAGTCGCTGAGCACAAAGCCTTGTTGTCGTGAGGCCTGGAGTATAGATATGAGGAGGACTCAAATGCAGTGAGGAGAAGTGTAAAGTTTATTAGAAAACTTAGTGAATAATATAATAAATTCCGTGACACACTGAATAATAGTGAAGCATCTCCGATCGGCGGTTCCAGAGAGAACAGCCCGCAATCCTGCGGGTGTGAAGAGAAGCGGAGACCACCGTCAGACAGAGAGAACCCAGAACACTGGTAAGTAGCACAGCTAACACAAACAGACCAGAAACGCACACGCGACATAAAACAATCCACTGACAAACACTGGTAGACACAGCTGGGGATATAAAGGGTAGAGGAAACGAGAGACAGGTGGGGAAGATCAGCTCGTGATTGTGCTAATTGCCACCGTCACGAGCTGCAGAAATGACAGGACCAAAACAAACAACAGAGATGGACCGGTGACACACCCTGACCCGTGACACTTGTGTTATATCGAATGCGCAGGAGCACTATAGTTTATGAGAGAAACTAATAAAGACTCTGAAACCTCGCTGACTTGATTTCTTCATCCTTTTTATTCCTTGAACATTGTTACCCATACATTTAACAAAAAGCTATATAAGACATTTAAAGGTACAGTAAACGTTTAAAAAAATTACATTCATAATCGACCTTACAGTCGTTAAGTGTGTCACCGGCTTAACGTTAATACTAGACACAAATTCTAAAATACATTCACATGACACTTTTTTAAATGCAGTTAAACACATCTCTGAATAAAATCATTGTCTATTTACATTAAAAACAGTGCCGTCTACTGTTTAATATGTTGAACAGTCATTGTAGTTTCACAAGGAAAGCATGATGGTGGTTCTTCACACTTTGATAATTAGCCATGAGTAAGTCTCTGGCTGTCCCTTTCTTGGTAAGGTCTGTTAAAGTGCAGGCTAGAATAGAATGTCTATTATGCAGTGGAACATGAAGGCTGCCCCGTGCAGTCTGGAAGTTAGTACCCTATAATGCCAACTTAGTATGCCTTTGGTGTGCCAAATAACCTTTTTCTGAGATCTAATTTCAAGATGTAGCGAGCTTGGCCCAGACTCTCTATGTGCTCTAGGACCAGGTAGGGTCGCTGCCTCACAGTTTTTCTTAATGCGATCTGTAAAACATTAGTCTTTCCAGGAAACTCAGAAAAGACATCAGAGAATTGACTTAACTGGTTTGTCCCACCACTTTAGCAGGTTTTAATAGATCTGCTCCACCCGTCTACATCCTGACTGATGGACTCTGTACGCCTACACCCCCACCTGCTTGGACACTGTGTAAAGACCCTGTATTTAGTAAATGCTAAAAATTATCACAGGAAATATACACCAAGACACGGTAGCCGGATCTCTTACTTCAGAGTACCATAGTCATCATTTTTGTGTGGGACTAAATAGTCGTAGGCACACTGCACTTGCCTAGTGAGAAAGGGAACTAGTATTCAGCCTCTGGCCACCACTTTTTATGTATGCAAGTATTCCTCTATATGAGTCTCTATATGAGACTGTAAGGGAAGAAAACATCTTCGTGATTTTCTGAATATGTTCTTACCCTTTACATTGCTGCCCACATTCTCCACCACTTGTGGCAGGAGGAATAAAGCGCTGACACAATATGCAGTAGAATTTACCCTACAGGGTGCTTTATTTGACAAAGGGTTTAGATATAAGTTGGTTGGTGTGAATGGTGGCTGCAATGCTGGCTCTGACTTGTGTTGTGTTGTGGTAATCTTACCAGTGAACCAATTTTCTCCTTATTAACTTCCCTAGGTCCGTGATGGTGATAATCTTGTGCTGATTGGGCTTACTCGTCACTGGAGTCTAGGGAGGAGAGACAGAAGAAACAGCCCGATCTCATGAAAGTGCATATCTATAGCACAAATTTTATTTCTCATGCCATTTATACGCCAAAAATAGTTTTTGCGTGCATATGATACGCAGTTTTCACGTGCATATGATACACACTTTATGGCATGTAATACGCACGCACTCCACACCCCTAATCCTACCCAAGGGGTTCACAGTGCGTATCATATGCGCTGTTTATATGCCAAACTCCTGATGAGCTTCAGATTTTTTTTTTTATGTATTGGAAATACTATAGTGTTTAGCAAAAAAATATTATTAAACAAGTATTATTAAAAATATGCCTAATGTTGGTTCAACTTTAATTTAGGAATTCAATGTGTAAACATTTTTTTTTTTATCTACAATTGTCACATAAACCTGTGTGATTAATTAGTTAAAAGTTTTAGCTTTATGTTTCCCACGTAGGGTGGGCCAGACCTCACAATAACAGACAGTGACCTGAATCTCACACAAACTCAAATAGTGTTGCCCCTGTGTGCCCTTTGCGGGTGTGTCTAATTCTTATGGCATTTTTAAAAGGACATTTATTATTACTTATGCTGCATTGTATCTTTTGTCATGATTAAGGTCGTAAATATGTTAGGTGTGTGTGTTTTAGTATAAAACTGAAGTGTGATGGAAACACTTAAGTATCAGGAAGCAGGAATGACTGTTGGACTGTACTGAGGGACTTTCCTCAAGAGTGTGCAACAGTTATCCAAACAATGCCCATGTTTTACACCATGACAATGTTTTGTGTCTCATACAACTTCACCGATTTCCTCTGGAGGGTGTTTATGTGTGTGAGGTGAAGTTTTTTCTCCTCTTCTGTTGACTGAAGGTCAACCAAGTGTCTGATTCTTACAGTTACACCCTGAGTGTGTGTTTTCAAAGCATTGGCTCCTGACTGAGCGCTGAGCAGAAATCCCATCTCTACGTCTATCTCAGACTGTTTTCAGATCTATTTATGTATGTGTAGCCTCTTTAAAGTGACCCAATTGTGTGTATGTGTGTGTAGTGATGAGGACAGTTCGCCCTTGGCTCTTTTCTCGCTTTCTTAACCCCTCCGGTTCTCTCCAACTTTCTTTCTCTCAAACTCTGTCTTATGTTCCAGTCATTTTACAATTTGCATTGCCCGCAGCATTAACTGTGATCCAGTTACTGCATCCACAAAATATAATCGACTGTGTGTGTGTCTTGTGATATGGTGGTGCATCAGGAGAATGATCATCCGATATATGCTCTCTCTCTCTCTCGCTCTCTCTCTCTCTCTCTCTCTCTCTCTCTCTCTCTCTCTCTCTCTCTCTGATCTCATAGAGGTGTGGACGCTCAGCCTGACTTTGAGAGTCAGCCTCAAGTTGTGTGTGTGTGTGTGTGTGTGTTTGACAGCAAGCAAGACTGCTTGAGCCCAAGGACATGGAATTAAACTTACGAAGGATTTTACTCTCAAGAAAACTGTGTGAATCAGTCCAAAGGGCAGGAAACAGTGGCAAAGCTGTTTAAAAGGTGAGTTTATGGCTGTTATTTATTAATTCACAATGATAATGAAATTTATATAGACTCAGTGTTTAGGTTTATTAGGTTATTGCTCTGACCGTGTTGTACTGGTATGTGTAGTGGTAGGAGTATTTATGTTTTTTTTATTTGTGTAGATGGAGGCATTATTGAATTATTGAGCTTTAAGATGTCATTTAGAAAGATTATTTCATAAAACTCTTTATGAACATCCAACTGGACACAACATATATCCATAATACATTGAGTGAGGATTACGTTTAAATTGAAAAATAGAAAATTTTGTTATATTTTTTATACATTTTCTGAAAATAAGATTCTTAATATCTTATCTAATTTATCTTGTTCTAATGATATTTCATTATTTTATAAACCAGATAATGGTACTGCTTGAAAAATTGAAAGTGCACATATTGTAAAATAAAGCGCGACCGATTTTTTATTTCTTCAGCGCACACATATACTGAACACACATTCATATTAGTCAGAGGAAGACCATTTCCACCTCCTGTTGACTGCTCACCCAGCATGATCATCTGAGGCCAAACAGCACTTCCTCCATCACACACACACACACACACACACACAATCTTATTACACGGCTACCAATGAAAAAATAAATTGCCATTAACCATTGATTTGAGTTGAAATTTTGAAATGACACAAGAGACATGAAACTAGCACAGTTCAGTCAATTTAACAGTTTACTGCATGCAATATACATGCTGCAGAATCAGTGTGAGTGTGTGCATTTGTTTTGCTGTACTTGGATGGACAGATTTTTGAAAACGCCTGTGTTCATTTGTTTGAGTGAAGATGTGTGTGGTGGGGGCTGTTGACCTGTTTTAGGGATTGGGGTCAGGGACGATGGCTTTCATTTATCACCAAAACAACATCTAACATTCACACCAACACACACACTTGAACACAATCATGCAAAGACAAAAAGAAAGATGGATGCATGCACAGTCACCTGCTGAAATGTTGCCTATTACAAGGATGTATCTGAGAAAATTTGCTTTAGATTTGCATCTGGTGGAGTGTGGCGATATTCATGCATGCAAACTTACAACAAATGTAACTCGTATTTGCCCATATAGTGTTAGAGCAGAGTGTTTACCCTCTATATCAGTCTTTGAGAAAGAGTGCAAGAGAGAGAGAGAGACCAACTCATTTAGTAATGCTGTTCTTTTGTGTGGGCCGTCCCACCCCTCAGATCCCCGTTGCAGGGCCTGCCACCAAACCTGTTGTCATAACAACAACTGTCTTCCTGGCAACCCCCACCCCACCCGTCTGCGTTTTGTGTTTTTTACTTTGATGTAGTCTGGGGGACAAAATTGTTCCCAGAATTTAGCTTAATCTGGCAAATTAAATAATATTCAGTATTTAATATAGCCCTAATATAACCGTAACCGCAACACTTACCCTTTCATTAAAATGTTATATCAATACACACATTCCTCCCGAAGATCTAGTTCCTGCCATGTAGGCTACATAAAAGTTAGTTATTGGTCTGCATGTGTTCTGTGCTATGATACACACACAGTAGATGATGAACAGATGTTTCATGGCACAAATGTTACTATAAAGGGCAAATTCCAATCGGAGCATCCCTATGCAGGGCACTTGCATGTCATAATGAAGCCGATTGCGAAGGGAGAAAGGAAAGACAATGTCATTTCCTCATTATATTCACAGTTCAGCAATATCCCCCCATTAGCTGTTCTTACAACAATAATTCGGGTCGCGCTTTATTTTACAGTGTGTGCACTTGCATGTACTTACAGTGTGCATACCTAAGAAAGTAGTGGGCAAAGGTAAGTACATGGGTTAAGCTTAGGTTTAGGGGTTGGTTCAGGGTTAGTGCCTAGTTATTACCCCGTTATTATAATTACTATAATAATATGTGCATGCGGAAGGACTATAAAATAGAGTGCTAGAATTTCTTATTATTGCTTAATATAATTATTGCGAAAAAATATACATTTTATTATGACATTTTTAAAATATGCGTTATATGCAGGGTCTAAAACTAACTTTTTCCCATACCTGCCAATGGCCGGTGACTTCAGAAAATACAATTTTCAAAAACAGGCAGTTATGACACCTAAATTTTATATACTAATGAAAATTCACTGTTCTCTATTCCAATTTCGATACCACAGCTAAAACTACTAGCCTAACATTATTATGAACAAGTAACGGTAATTTTCAGGTAAAGACTTATGTCTTATATATATATATATATATATATATATATCATATATATATATATATATATATATATATATATATATATATATATATATATATATATATATATTATTAGTATTGAAGTAATCAAATGTAAAATAACACTGTTTATAGTCGTCACTCTATAAATTAACTTTATTCAGTCTGTGTGATTTGATTAACATTAAAAACACAGACAACAGCAGCAGAAATATTATTACTTTAAGACATAATGCACGGATCCAATACACTGATACTGGTACACATCTTTCTCTACTGTTTACTTTCAGTCGTCTTGGACACTCACCTATAAGGGCAGTTTTGACATGTTTTGTGAATTCATCCGTTCAAGTGCAAGACAAGAAACAGCCCAGTTCAGTATTTGTGCGCTGTCTTAGTTGCGGCTTTAGTTGCGGCTTTAGGGGGCGCATGATTCGGATGTGTGCGCACACAAAACTTTCCACACAGTGCGCAATTAACAAATTGAATTCCCTATTGCGTTTTCTTGACCTTGAATATTTAAATTGTGATGCAGCACTGGTCCGTCAACTGTCCCAGGCATCATTCACGTTTGTTCGCGTTTGTTCACGTTTGTTCACATTGCACATTGCATTGTTAGGATTCATAAAAATATTACTGGCCAACTGGTGATTGACACCGTTCAACACTGATTTTTAATCGCATTTGGCGCTTGGTGAGTGTTAATTTTAAGCCCTGGTTATATATATGTGTGTGTGTGTGTGTGTGTGTGTGTTTGTGTGTGTGTTTGTGTGTATTCCCTCTCTGCTCTCAATTTTAGAACTTGCCGTCTCTCCCTTGGACCCTTTATGTGGTCACATTTACCTAAAGTATCTACAATTAAACACATATCTTATCCATAAAGTGTATTTAAACTTCATATGTAATGTATGACAGGGCTAAATGTGTGTAATTTGTCACAAACAAAACAAAACCACTTGACTCATTCTGTTAATATTGATATCTGTTTAGTGACCATTGTATGTTCTTTTTGCTAATGGACTTGTGGAAGAACCCTTCTTTTGGGATTCAGGTCTTCACTTTTGTGTGGAACGCCCCTACAAATTGCGTCCCCTTCCCAAAGTCCCCTTTTGGAATTCACCCATAGTGTTTTTTAGCACAGCTGGAGGTATTTACCAATCAGAATCTAGGACCACAGCCATTTGTTTTGAAAAAAGAATAGGGCTGCCCCCTAATAGTCGACTAAATGTTCAAGATTTGAGTAGTCGGTTAGGCAGAGAAAAAAAACTCCACAGGAAGTGAAGTCACTCAGTCCGTGAGGGACAGATCGTTAACGGCGGGTCCTTGTGGTAATTACAGTGTGTGTCGGCCAGGAAATCCGACCTCAAATATGCCTTATCATTTGAAACATAAATAATAACTTTACATGGCCGCTCACTCTAACGTTAACCGAGATAAATGTGTGATCACTGCATCACTTTACTGCATCACATCGCTGGTGCCATCACTTGCATTTTTTTTTACTTAAAATACTCGGTCATTTTTTATACAGATAAGAGTAATACATCATTCCAAACTGTAAAAACTACTTTTATTTGTGTACACTCACAATAACAACAGAACGTTGTGCTTCAGTAAAATAAAGAAAACAAACAGGATGTGCTTTCTGCCGTCTCGGTCTCTGTGAACTGAAGTGCATCACATAGATGAACCGAAACTCAGTGTATATAGGCTACTTGCCTCACAGACAAATATATCTATAGAAAGCTTGAAATGTCTACTTTTAAACCAACCAATTCAAATATTCTGATTATGTAATCCGTATGAAAGGTGCATTTCTCTCTAAAGGCGCATTTACTATACTGAGGAGATGAAGTCATCATCGTCAACTTCATCTTTGCAGCGACACTGACACAGAAAACACTAGTTTATTAATAAACAATTAAAATGTCCCCTTTCTATTTTTTCCAACACACTCATAATGATTACTTTTGCCAGTGCTTTGCAGCGAGCTTTATGTGTGTGCTTGACCGCGAGGCATATATTCCGACCCAAATATATTTAAATTAATTAATTAGTTAATACTAACGTGCGATTAGTCAGCTAATGGCTTAAATGAACGACTACTAGTCGATTACAAAAAAATGTAGTCGGGGGCAGCCCTATAAGATAATAATGATAACACTTTTGTAAGGTGTATATTCTGTTTTGTTTTGTTTCTGTTCCGTGCATGTGTATGTTGTAGTTTCCTCTGTGTGCCAGTTAATCACTAATGAAGTTCACCTGTTGTTCATTTAGTTATCAAACCTTAGTGTCCTTTGTTTATTTGTCCGTTATTGTTGCGGTAAGCGTTTTGGCCGTTTATTTACACGACAACTGCGTTTTGAAAACACAAACTTTTGAAAACGGCTTTCAGAGTGAAAGTTTTTGAAAATGACACCCTTATCATCGTGTAAACTACAAAAACGTGAATCTCTGAAAACGGTGACGTCATGCACATGTGTAGGCTGTTACGTGTTTAGTCTATAGGCTTTTTTTCTTTGCAAAATGAAAGGATACAGATATTAACAGTAAGAAATAAAGTGGGGGGAGGGGTACGGAAATCACAAGTGATTATAAGAATTACACAAATCAACACAATGTAACAATTTGTCATCATGAAAGGATCACTCAAGGGTGATACATGTTTTTGAAGCCTTTGTGTTCAAAGGTTTTGGCATTTTCTTAAAGGCAGTAAAACGGGACTTTATATCAGAGGAGAACATTCTAAACTTGGGATTACTGTGAATGTTTCTGGCTTTGTTAAGATGAAATTTACCCAGAAGACAAAGTAATAATACATTATTATCAAGATTAACATCTTTAGAATGAAAATCGGACAAAAAAAAAAGATAGATTATGTAATTTGGATCTATATGTGTGTTTGGCCCGAGTGTACAGTAGTAAAAGAATGTGTATGTGTGCAGGTGCGTAGTGTTTCTTTACAAAGTGACATCGCCAACTACTGGCCTGGCATGAATAATACAGCGTTATTAGCCGTTTTCACAGATCTGTGTGAACTGGGATCATTTTGATAATGTTGTCATCTGTACAAAGAAATACTTTTACGTTTTTAGCACATCGTTGTTGTGTAAACAAACCCTGAGAGTTTGTCCCGAGTGTTTTCGTTTCCTTTGAGTTCTTGTTATTAAATTTAAACTGCTGCGATTATATCCTCTTTCTCCTTGTCTCTGCAACCTCACAAGACAACTTTACAATCAGGTTCAAATGGTTAACTTTAGTTAATGCACAAGGAATCATGAAGTAACACATTTTCACACAACAAACATTTTATGTCACTCATAAAACACAGACCTAAAAAATATTAACCAACAGGTAGCATTATAGAATGATTTCTTTTGAAAAAAAAAAGAAAAAAATTACAAAAAAGGAATGACACTCTCTACTGCTTATAATTCACAACAATATATGTTACATGGTCCATTTTTACAGTATAGTACACAATTATTCCTAAGTTTCCACTTTTGTTTAGATGGTAATGAAACTGAAAGAGTAACACTTGTGTAGACGTTCAGTCAATGATGTTCATGTAATTGCTTTTAAACCATCATGTGATTTTTTAGATTTAGAATATAATTCAATATGATATTATAGTCTTATTCATTTTTGTATTATGCTAGATTTTGAACTTAAATTTAAATTTTTTTTTTAAAAAAGCTTGTAAAGGTGCAAATTGGTGCATAGAGCTTTGGTGGTGTTTGTGTCTGAATGAGAAAATAATAAATTTGAAAGATGTCGTCACTGAATGCATTTTAAGTCAAAACAATGATAAATGAGCCACAGTTTAGCTCACATACGCTGTGATCACTGAGTTTTGAAAAAGTCACCTAAATATTGAGGTGACTTAAAATATATATATTTTTATTGAGAAATTGACATGAACTTAGATTATAAAATATCGTACAAGATACATGATGCTTAATGCATTAACCAAAGTTCACAAATGTAACATTATTTACAGTTTTACCATAATTATGTATTTTGTAGTAATTTGTTTCTATGTTTTCACCTCATTCAATAACTGCAGCAGTGCTGTCATCTCCGGCTCTGTTGTAGCATTATCTTTGTGATTGTGATACAAACATTTTTGGAATTATGCCAATGTCCAAAATGCACTTTTAAATAATGTAGTCTTTGTTTTATTATTATTATGTTCTCACAAACATCCTTTTATAACAATATCTGGTGGTGCAAATATACTGAGCACACAATGTTATAGGGATGTCCTCAGATAACACTAAACGTGTGTAAACTACACATGTAAAGATATAAGGGTGAATGGGTGCATGTGTGTTTGTGTGAAATCTTACCCTCTTCCTGTTAACTGGGGGGTTTTGTTCAGTTTGTTTGAGTGATCAGGGATTAGACTGCTGTTCTAAACTCTGCAACTGTGAATGGGGCTGGATTTGGGTGTGTGTGAGAGACTTTAATCCATCAATTCTAACTGACAACAAGCTCTTATAGCTTTTGTTACAATGCAGAGCACACACACACAAACCTTGTTGAACCATCTCGCAGTTTTCACTGACAGCAATCTGGATTTGTGACATGGTCAAATATTTATGTATAAATATGTGTGTGCGTGCGCGTGTGTGTTTGTGTGTGTGTGTGTGTGTGTGTGTGTGTGTGTGTGATGAGCTGCATGCTGGAGCTGAGAGGTGGTCACTTCTTAATTTGGGTCACTGGAGATGAATAGCACTGCCGATTGAGGATAGTCAAACTAGTTACTGAGTGTGTGTGTGTGTGTGTGTGTGTGTGTGTGTGTGTGTGTGTGTGTGTGTGTGTGTGTGTGTGTGTGTGTGTGTGTGTGTGTGTGTGTGTGTGTGTGTGTGTGTGTGTGTGTGTGTGTGTGTGTGTGCATGTGTGGCTTTGTGTGTGTGTTCCACCAGTGCTCATTAAAAGGTATTATCAATTTCACAGCTGCCTATCGTATTGCGTAAAATAGCAGTGTGTTTCTTAGGTGTTAAAAGTGTGTGTGTGTGTGTGTGTGTGTGTGTGTGTGTGTGTGTGTGTGTGTGTGTGTGTGTGTGTGTGTGTGTGTGTGTACGTACATGTGTTAAAGGTGTGTTAAAGTCACTTGTACTAGCATGTATCTCTGTTATCTACTTCTGACTTAGTCTCTCTTTAACTCAAGCCAATTCTGAATGAACTCAAAGCCACAAATCTGTTTACTTCACACTTACTAATTACCCAGTGAAACACTGAACATTATTCAATCTTTACTCAACTGTCCACAGCGGGTGATCACAGATTGGTCTGACGCATGAGAAGTGCAGACAGTGATGTGATGCTGATGTTTGTTGGCTTGAAGACTCGTCCCTCTTTTAATTTCTCACTTATCACTATCTGTTTACTTTGTTTATTTGTTTACTTGCGCGTCAGTTAGTTTGTTTCCTGATTTCAATACTGGGGAAATATATATATATATATATATATATATATATATATATATATATATATATATATATATATATATATATATATATATATAATGCAAAGCCTGTGATCGCCTTATCTGCTAAACAACACTATAAATACAATGATCACTTATATAATTGTTATATATTGGCATGTTGCCCAGGCCAGCTCTTAAACTTGTTAAAGCATTATAGACATAACATTATGACTTTCTGTAAAGCTGCTTGGAAAAGATGTGTATTGTGAAGAGCTATACAAATTAATTTGACTTGACTTGATTTGATGCTTGGTCTTACTTCAAGACTGGAATTGTTGGTGAAATATAAGTGACGAGGACATTAATGGATATTCTGTTTGTTTTAATATATTTTGTAGAAATATTTTGATCTCTCTGTCTGTCTAAACTTGCTTTGTAAAAGAAAAAAATTGGTTTGTCTAACATTATCCAACTATCCCTGTTTGTATTAGGGATTGAACGACTTCAGATTTTTTTAAGTCGACTGTTATGACATCAAAGTCGAGTCGACGTCGACTAGTCGATGACGTCATTCATAAAAACACAAGAGATGGGACTGCTTTGCAACATGCCACAATTTGCAATTAATTAACAGAAAATTATACAGATGCTGACAGACAGCTCATAATGGGGCCGTTTACACCTGGTCACTTAATGCGTTTTTACTGATCTGAATTATCAAAACGATTCCATTTACACCTGGTCACATAAATATGTTTTCGCAAAACGGATATAAATCCGATCTTCAAACAACGCGCTATGCAGATTTAACGGAGTTCACGTCACCGAAAGCAACAATAATGAGCTGCATTTTATTGATCATCAGCTAATTTCAAAATCAAAGACCACAATAAGAGAGACAGCACTGGTAAGGTCATTATGTTTTAACGAAGATGATTGTGTGTTAAGCGACTTCGACTTACTTTCACTTTGATTTGCGATAGTTTGCACGTTGGCTTGATGAATAGATGCTCGAGCTGCTCATCTGCGGCGATGCGTGTTGCCATAGCTTCATCACTATAATACGCTCTCACACGTTTTTTTTTAGCATTGTTGGGAGAAGTCCAATTTACGTGGTTTCAACAACCAGATGCATTTACACTTGTCCAGTTTCGTCTGTTAAGCGGCCCAGATCTCCTCCTGAAGTGGTTTGAGCGATCGGATTTAAATCCGTCTCGAATGCGTTTCGGAGGGCTTTTACACCTGGTCTTTTCACGATCGGATAGCTATCAGATCACAGAAACACATGAAGTGGCCAGGTGTAAACAGCCCGCTGTTTACATCATCATTTAGGATGAAAAAAGAAAAGGAAAAAAAAGCTATAAATTCACATCTGCGCCTTAGTGATGCGCAGATCCAAGTAATACAAAATAACATTCCAATTAATTGCGGGTGAATTAGAGGTAGGCTACATCATTGATATGTTTAAATAAATAAATGAAAAAAAAATGTTTTAATAAAGATACTGAACTCTCATTTCCCGGTAAAACAGTGAGCGTGCGTCATGCTTTTACTTTCGTTTTCAACAATATCTAGTGTTAGGTTAGTAAAGTATTTACACACACTTGATGTAGCCTACCAATGCTGCTTTCTTGCTGCAATGACCCTCTTGGCTCTTCATCTGTTGTCGTCTGCAACATGTTAGTATCAAAATTAGCGCAATCATAGTGTCACATGATCAACGCGACTAGTCGACCTCAAGCTTTAAGCGTCACGGCATTGCATTAAGGTCGACTAGTCGGTTCAACCCCTAGTTTGTATAACACAAGCCTCTTCATAATGGATTTTTTAATAAATGCAGGCAAAAAAAACCTTACACAGTTACGCAGAATATAAGATGGTAAATATTTAATTGATGAGTTGTCAATATAATATATAACCTTGGGTATGATTTTACCCCAAAATGTAACATATCTGACACAATACGGTAACTCTAAACCCAGGTTTCACTGCCTGGATCCAGTTGTTTCTGTGAATTGCAGCGATGCTTCTCTTTTCTATAGCTTTCGTCAGTCTGTACAAATATACCTCAGATTTATTGTTGAATCTATTTGTAAAGTCAATCGCACAGCTCTTTCCCGTTTTAGATGTGTTTGTGTTATTCACGGCATTCACGCTAAACACCAACACTGCCACTCAGTCTTTTTGCCAGTCTTTTTTGGACATTTTTCATTTTTCATTCTCTTATAAATGTTTTTTTTTTTTCAGATTGAAGTTTTCTGTGATGTGTAGGTTTAGGGTTATGGTTAGGGGAGAGAATATACAGATATCTTGATAATTAGATATAATGAATGAACTAAATAAGTGAAAGGTGTGTGGTGTAATAAGGCTCATTAGTGGACAGAAGTAGATCTCTGTGGCTGATAGTGTCTGAGCTGTGTTCGGCTGTGGTGTATTGTGTGTTTCAGCTGAAGGAGAACAGAGAGGACGACACTGTCTTTATGTGGAGCTTTTCTCAGCTATTGACCAGGCCTGAACCCCCTGCTACTGTTTCAGTGTGTGTGTGTGTGTGTGTGTGTGTGTGTGTGTGCACGCGTAGGACACTTAGCTCGCCGTGAACAAGCTGACAAACAAGCTGACAAAATTCACATGCTATAATTTTCTCTCTTTCTTTCGTATACCTGGACTGTAGTTCAAAACCTAGTGAGCTGCCTAGGTAGACAACATTAAACCGTGCTCCTAATGCGAAATTATAACATAATTATGTTTTCTTTTACCATATGCATCCTTTGTAGAGAAGACAATCCCAGAATGCATTGGGACCCCTTGTGAAAGAAAAGTTTACTTATTAGAGTATTTAATAAATATAAAAAAAGTATTTATTACAGAAAATATACTATAAGTGCAAACTGATTGTAATGTTTTCCGGACACTTAAACTTAGTTTAAATTTATGCAATAAGCTGAACTTCAGAGTGTTTTAACCACATTTCAATAAGTACATTTCAAAGTAAAACTTCTAAATAAAGAATATTTTATTGTGCACTTTGAATTAAAATCTTTACATATGTTTATTAAGAAACAATCATAAAAAGTTTACTCTCTTTAACTGAACTTTTACTTCATTAATATTATCTGCAAGTGCAGCTTTTAAATATACTTTTAAGATTGAAATACACAAAAATTGCATATTCAAAACAAAAGTGAACTTTTTTTTAAAAGGGACAAGCTCAAAGAAAAAAAGGGGGATCCAAGTTGGTGGAGTATACAAGAGAAATATTAAATATGATTTATTTAATAGTGAACTGTATCGATAAAAATAGCTCAATCTATTTTGAAAAGGTTTTTTTTAGCCAATGTTTGTGTGTGCAGTGTGTTTTATGTTTAGAAGTGTGCTAATGCCAAGCTCTGTTCTCATTGTGAATAGTTTCTCTCGTGAGTCTCAAGACTTGCTACAGTATGTAGTGTGTTCAACATCGCTCACTTGAGACATCCCACTTCACGTCATATTTGACTGTATGTAGAGACAGTCAGATCTTCATCAGAGCCGATCATCCTGTGCAGTTTTAGCTGTCAGAGGGAGTGAGGAGTGAGCATGTCTCAGTAAACAACCAAAGACTTTATGAAAGGAATATTTTACAATTCCCAGCCAAAATGAGACAGTGTCATACAGCCTCACTAGTGTTTGCAACAGGGCCGTGATGTCAAGCATAAGGCGCATGAAATTTCCCAGAGCTCACAGAAGAAAGTGAGAAAAGAGAAAGCGAGAGAGAAAGAGAGAGAGGGAGTGAGAGAGGCAGTCTGAGCTGCTAATGTGTGCAGCGGGCGAGGGAGGAGCCACAGGGAGAGATCTGGGAAGAGAATCTAGAACTGCTCAATGTGTGAGTGACAGGCAGACCGTCAAGACCGTTGCAGTGCGCCTCAGAGCTTATGTGTGTGTGAACCCAGGATTTACTGAATGTGTGTGTGTGTGTGTGCAGATACCCTCAGTATCACTCACGCAGACGGAGCAATCCTGTGTGTCTCAGGGAGAATGTAAAGTGAATTGAAGGATTAGAAGAGTGTGTGTGTGTGGCACTGGTCTGGAATACTAAGTGGATATGTAATCAAATCTGGATCGAGCTGCAATGCCTACGGGTAAGAGATCACACTTGCAATAAGTATCAGAAACAGATGATAGTCTTTGTTGTTACTGTTATTATTTTGGTATGTTGTTTATGTGTAGAATTAGATTATATGTGTCTTTATGGCTTGTAATGTCATTTCAGCTCTTGAAAGCTTTCTGTGAATGTGTGTAGCAACATCTGAACACTTTGTTGATTGACGTCTGAGCTTCAGAGCTGGTGTGTGTGGAAACTGCCCGAGTCCTGCCGTGAGGACTCTCTATGTTTAACTAAACGTGCGTGTGTGTGTGTGTGTGTGTGTGTGTGTGTGTGTGTGTGTGTTGGCAAGTTGTGAACTGAGAGTATTCATTTGGCTTAGTATATGCTGGTGGGCGCGTGTACCAAACAGAAGTCCTCTACACAACCTCAACTGACTGAGATGTTTGTAAGTGCATATACATGTGTGTGTGGGTTAGTTTACTTAGCTGTACTGTGGGAACAACATTGCCTTCAGACGTTACCAAGATCAGACAAAACCTTATAGTAAATGATCAATGTTCTTGGTTTGTTTGAACTCATTATAACTAGATTTAAATAGCTAAGTAGATCTGAGTTTTCTGTGAGCATGGGGTTGTATATGATTTTTACATTAATGCGAATAGTGTTACATTGTAAATAAGGATTTTTTTCATTTTAAGGAAGTTCATTTTACTTCAAAATGTCATGTTTGAGTCAATGTCTTACTTGCCATGTCTACTAGCCTTGTAATTATTTGTGCAATTTATTATTATTTTAAGTTAAATCCTACACCTTTTTTTCAGATGTAGATGTGTGTATTGTAATAAGTAAGTGTATGTTTGGATCATGTTGTTGTTGTTGTTGTTGTGTAAACCTCTGGCTCTCTGTCGCTCTGTCTCCCCCACCCCTGACCTAAATTAGTCCCCCATGGGTTGAGGTTTCTGGGGGGATAATAACAGTTTAGAGTCTGCTTTAGACAATACCAGCACCCCCTCAGGACATCTGTCCCTAAAGCAATACAACCCCCCCCCCCCCCCCGGGACACGACCCAGCTGGAGACAGCGAGAAAGAGTTTGAAGCGTGTGTTTGAAAGATGGCATAGAAGAATTCATTGAAAACCTGTCAGAACTTATTTGCAGATAACAATTACTCGTTTCAAAAGTTCAAAAAGCGGGCGTCCTATATGAGGTTTTAACCTCGCTTATTTAGAAAGTGCACTGTCAGATAGAAATCTGCAAAGATTGTACCTTTAGGGCTACAACAGCTTGTCACTGGTCCAGTACCATTAAAAGGACAACTTTGTTCCTCATCTATCCCTAAAAGTTTCATATACCTTAACTCTAAGGTACTAAAATGCACCTTTTAGGGGTGGAAAAGGTGCAAAGTTGTCCTTTTAACGGTTCTGCCCAGCTGTTGTACAGTCTACTTTGTCTGCAAATCATTCTTTGTCTGCGTGCATTTGTGTGCCGTATACAAATGTCAAGTTTAGGTTTCTCTGAAGCAAATCCGTCTCAGTGAAATCTAATATGTGAGCAGCACAGGGGCAGTGGGTCACAGGCGGACGTGTGTGTGTGTGTGTGTGTGTGTGTGTGTGTGTGTGTGTGTGTGTGTGTGTGTGTGTGTGTATTAGTATGTTCATTCATGCAGGATAATTCCCTTTGTCACATTCTATTCTTTAAATGCATTCAGTCCTCTAAGAGAACCTCTTACCAACCTGTCAGTAATTGGTTGTTATAAATGTGTAATTACCATATTGTCTTTAAACACACACTGTGTTATACACGTGTAATAAAGCGTGTGCATGTTATATTATCCTAGAGAGGTGAAAAAGTGGATCCCACATATCATCTGGGAATAGAAGCAGACACATGAAAGATGGTGATCCTCCAGACGGGGCACACACAGGTCAGATGTCGTACCGGAGATCATTACAGAAAGTCTGATCTATGATCATCCATCCATCAAGAGCGTGGATGAGTCCGTCCGTCTCCCCTACGGAATAGTTTTTGTGGCTGATAAATTGATATGTAAGATTTTCCTTGGACTGCAGTCAGGCTGTTTTGTCTTGTCCCGTTCTTTGATGTGTTATAGTAGATAGAGTGTCTGCCTGCAAGTAAAACGTATTGGAAAAGTATTAAATAACTCTCTTTCTTTCTACTGTTTATCAGGTCTTTACAAACTAACTGAAGTGATGATGAGTTAGAATCAATCTTCTGAGCTAGAATGAAAAAAAAACCCACTGGGTTAAAAGCTACAATGTTAGGTTAATTTTACCCAGCAAATTGGGATGATTTAACCCATTATTTATTTTTACTATAGTACTAGCTGCTTCTTCTTCTTCTTTTTTTTCTTTTCTTTTTTTTACTTCATACATGAATATTAATGATTATGGATTAACTTAAATGCTCTAAACTTTAGAAAAAAGAAATACTCCACACAACTACTGGTTTGCATGGTAATTCGTTTACTTTTATCATATTTTACAGTATAGCATGTTTTATATAGTTTTGAATACATATGTGACCCTGGACCACAACACCAATCGCAAGTTGCACGGGTATATTTGTGGGAATAGCCAACAATACATTGTATGGGTCAATATTATCGATTTTTCTTTTATGCCGAAAATCATTATTAAGTAAAGATCATGTTCCATGAAGATATTTTGTAAATTTACTACCGTAAATATATATAAAGTATATTTTTGTGAGTGGATGCAGCAAAAGCGCGAACATAAATGGACGACTTTAAAGCCAATTTTCTCAATGTTTAGATATTTTTGCACCCTCAGATTCCAGATTTTTTTAATAGTTGTATCTCGGCCAAATATTGTCATATCATAACAAACCATACATCACTGGAAAGCTTATTTAATCAGCTTCCAGATGATGTATAAATCTCAATTTAAAAATATTGACCCTTGTGACTGGTATTGTGGTCCAGGGTCACATTATTGCATTCATTTATGCCCGTTTAACAAATATTAGAAGTAAAAATTAAACATTTAGAAGTAATTCAAGTGTAATGGACCAGTTTCCACCGTAACGGCGCTGGATCTCTTGCCGGCACTTCTGTCATGTTCAGTGGGGGAACTTCTGACTTCAGACGTTTCACTCTCAGCCGAAATATGCTGTGACTCACCCAGTATCTGGGTAACACAAAAACTACCCAAACACTGGGTTGTTACGTCTGACCCAGGATATGGGTAACACCCAAACACTGGTTTGTCACATCTGAGCCAGGAGCTGGGTAACACCCAAACACTGGTTTGTTACGTCTGACCCAGGAGCTGGGTGACACAAAAACTACCCAAACTGAAAAAATAACCCAAAATATTTACCCAAAAGACTCAACCCAGGATTTGGGTTGAAAAAATAACCTAAGATGTTTTGAACATTGTACAATCAGATCTTCGATCGGCCTGATGACTTCTGGGAGATAATGGGCCGGTCTGATTGCAGGAAATGGGCAGTGAAGAAGAGCTATTTATAGAGATGATTACTCTGAGTCATTATGCTTGATTGAGAGATAAGAAAGGATTTTTCTCAGGGTCTGAAGAAGAGGAGAAGCTTGGAAATGTTTTCGGCATGTTGTGAATCCGTTACACACATTCCAGCTCCAGAAGTCGTGGTGGAGTTCCAACATGTTTCAGAGACCAGAATAGACTTTGTGTTGCGTGCGCGAGTGTGTGCTGCCCTCGTGCTGGAGAGAATTAATCCCATCGGTTATGGACACGCAGCTCTTGGCTGCAAAACACACACTGTCGTGGAGATATCAAGACCAGGAGAGCTTTGTCGGATTGTGTGCATGTGTCCGATTCTTTTCATGTGCAGTGATCAGAGATCTTTTAAAGCAAACGTGACAGTGTGAAATCTTTGCGTTTGCATACGTTTTACGTAGTAGGATACGTTTATAATGAATACACAACTGACAGAGTTTGAGCCTGAGAATGCACTGCATGGTATGGCAGACCATCATTTTAAACATATGCAGTATAACATAATATATTAGTGAAAATCTGTCAGTGACGCATACGTGGAATTGAATTTGCAAACTGACGCACTTATTTGAGGCCACATAGGATAATAAGTTCTTCAGAGTGAATTCAGCATTAAAGATTGACCTTATCAGCCTGAGCGGATAGACACGTCCAACAGAAAAAGATACAAAGCATAGAACAAAAAAAGAGTGAAAACATGCATGCATGTGAGGAAATACTACTGATAATTAAAGGAAAAAGTCTGTCATCGCTTGATGTTCCGACCCTGGAGTTTTTCCTTTCACAAACACAAAAGGAAAATGTAGGCACCATAAAAGCACCATAAAATAATCATAAAAATAGTCCATATAATTCTTGTGTTATTGCAAGTCTTATTAGCTTTGTGTGAAGACCGAAGTTCACTGATAACTGATAACTCAAACTCCCAAATATCATTTACAGAATGAAAGAAAATAATATGGGTTTGTAAATGAGTAACATATATATATATATATATATTTTTTTTTTTTTAGGTAAACCACTTCTTATAAGTTATTAACTATAAGTCTGAATGGTGCATTACATCACATCACATATGACAGCAGAATTTCATAAGAACTTAATGCTAAATGGACCATTCAAAAATCATCTCCAGTCAACCATCTTAAACACGTTCATAATAATAATGTTAATGCTTTGATGTTCTCGCAAGCTTCTAATTTCAGTTCCTGCAACAGTTCACGGGTCAGAACAGAAATACACACACCTTACGAGCTCACATTCCCTGCAGACTACAGCTCACACACACTGCACACTACAGCTCACACACACTGCAGACTACAGCTCACACACACTGCACACTACAGCTCACACACACTGCAGACTACAGCTCACACACACTGCACACTACAGCTCACACACACTGCACACTACAGCTCACACACACTGCAGACTACAGCTCACACACACTGCAGACTACAGCTCACACACACTGCACATTACAGCTCACACACACTGCACACTACAGCTCACACACACTGCACACTACAGCTCACACACACTGCAGACTACAGCTCACACACACTGCACACTACAGCTCACACACACTGCAGACTACAGCTCACACACACTGCACACTACAGCTCACACACACTGCAGACTACAGCTCACACACACTGCACACTACAGCTCACACACTGCACACTACAGCTCACACACACTGCAGACTACAGCTCACACACACTGCACACTACAGCTCACACACACTGCACACTACAGCTCACACACACTGCAGACTACAGCTCACACACACTGCACACTACAGCTCACACACACTGCAGACTACAGCTCACACACTGCAGACTACAGCTCACACACACTGCAGACTACAGCTCACACACACTGCACACTACAGCTCACACACACTGCACACTACAGCTCACACACACTGCAGACTACAGCTCACACACACTGCAGACTACAGCTCACACACACTGCAGACTACAGCTCACACACACTGCAGACTACAGCTCACACACACTGCAGACTACAGCTCACACACACTGCAGACTACAGCTCACACACACTGCACACTACAGCTCACACACACTGCAGACTACAGCTCACACACTGCAGACTACAGCTCACACACACTGCAGACTACAGCTCACACACACTGCAGACTACAGCTCACACACACTGCAGACTACAGCTCACACACACTGCAGATTACAGCTCACACACACTGCAGACTACAGCTCACACACACTGCAGACTACAGCTCACACACACTGCAGACTACAGCTCACACACACTGCAGACTACAGCTCACACACACTGCAGACTACAGCTCACACACACTGCAGACTACAGCTCACACACACTGCAGACTACAGCTCACACACACTGCAGACTACAGCTCACACACACTGCAGACTACAGCTCACACACACTGCACACTACAGCTCACACACACTGCACATTACAGCTCACACACACTGCACACTACAGCTCACACACACTGCAGACTACAGCTCACAGACACTGCACATTACAGCTCACACACACTGCAGACTACAGCTCACACACTGCAGACTACAGCTCACACACACTGCAGACTACAGCTCACACACACTGCAGACTACAGCTCACACACACTGCAGACTACAGCTCACACACACTGCAGACTACAGCTCACACACACTGCACACTACAGCTCACACACACTGCAGACTACAGCTCACACACTGCAGACTACAGCTCACACACACTGCACACTACAGCTCACACACACTGCACATTACAGCTCACACACACTGCAGACTACAGCTCACACACTGCAGACTACAGCTCACACACTGCAGACTACAGCTCACACACACTGCAGACTACAGCTCACACACTGCAGACTACAGCTCACACACACTGCAGACTACAGCTCACACACACTGCAGACTACAGCTCACACACACTGCAGACTACAGCTCACACACACTGCAGACTACAGCTCACACACACTGCAGATTACAGCTCACACACACTGCACACTACAGCTCACACACACTGCACACTACAGCTCACACACAGTGCACACTACAGCTCACACACACTGCACACTACAGCTCACACACACTGCACACTACAGCTCACACACACTGCACACTACAGCTCACACACACTGCACACTACAGCTCACACTCACTGCACACTACAGCTCACACACACTGCACACTACAGCTCACACACACTGCACACTACAGCTCACACACACTGCAGACTACAGCTCACACACACTGCAGACTACAGCTCACACACACTGCAGATTACAGCTCACACACACTGCAGACTACAGCTCACACACACTGCACACTACAGCTCACACACACTGCACATTACAGCTCACACACACTGCACATTACAGCTCACACACACTGCACACTACAGCTCACACACACTGCACACTACAGCTCACACACACTGCACATTACAGCTCACACACACTGCAGACTACAGCTCACACACACTGCAGACTACAGCTCACACACACTGCACATTACAGCTCACACACACTGCAGACTACAGCTCACACACTGCAGACTACAGCTCACACACACTGCAGACTACAGCTCACACACACTGCAGACTACAGCTCACACACACTGCACATTACAGCTCACACACACTGCAGACTACAGCTCACACACACTGCAGACTACAGCTCACACACACTGCAGATTACAGCTCACACACACTGCACACTACAGCTCACACACACTGCAGACTACAGCTCACACACACTGCACACTACAGCTCACAGACACTGCAGACTACAGCTCACACACACTGCAGACTACAGCTCACACACACTGCACACTACAGCTCACAGACACTGCACACTACAGCTCACAGACACTGCAGACTACAGCTCACAGACACTGCAGACTACAGCTCACACACACTGCAGACTCTCACACACACTGCACACTACAGCTCACACACACTACAGCTCACACACACTGCAGACTACAGCTCACACACACTACAGCTCACACACACTGCAGACTACAGCTCACACACACTGCACATTACAGCTCACACACACTGCACACTACAGCTCACACACACTGCACACTACAGCTCACAGACACTGCAGACTCTCACACACACTGCACACTACAGCTCACACACACTGCAGACTACAGCTCACAGACACTGCAGACTACAGCTCACACACACTGCAGACTACAGCTCACACACACTGCAGACTACAGCTCACACACACTGCACACTACAGCTCACACACACTGCAGACTACAGCTCACACACACTGCACACTACAGCTCACACACACTGCACACTACAGCTCACACACACTGCAGACTACAGCTCACACACACTGCACACTACAGCTCACACACACTGCACACTACAGCTCACACTCACTGCACACTACAGCTCACACACACTGCAGACTACAGCTCACACACACTGCACACTACAGCTCACACACACTGCACACTACAGCTCACACACACTGCAGACTACAGCTCACACACACTGCAGACTACAGCTCACACACACTGCAGACTACAGCTCACACACTGCAGACTACAGCTCACACACACTGCACACTACAGCTCACACACACTGCAGACTACAGCTCACACACACTGCACATTACAGCTCACACACACTGCAGACTACAGCTCACACACACTGCACACTACAGCTCACACACACTGCACACTACAGCTCACACACACTGCAGACTACAGCTCACACACACTGCACACTACAGCTCACACACACTGCACACTACAGCTCACACACACTGCACACTACAGCTCACACACACTGCACACTACAGCTCACACACACTGCAGACTCTCACACACACTGCACACTACAGCTCACACACACTACAGCTCACACACACTACAGCTCACACACACTGCAGACTACAGCTCACACACACTGCAGACTACAGCTCACACACACTGCAGACTACAGCTCACACACATCTATCTATCTATATATCTATATATCTATCTATCTATCTATCTACATGTATCCATCCATCCATCTATCTAGGAACAACATACTTGCATCCACTCAGTCTCAAGGCTTCATGGGAAAACTACACATTTTCTTCAGAAAATGGAAAAAATTGAGTTAACGTTTATTTGTGTGAGTATTACTGTTTACTTGATGTGATGTGTATTTTATTTAAAACTAATCCACACTTATTGTGTGTACGCAGCAAAGTGTGCAATAGACATCTCATTTACTGTGAATTAATTACAATGTATTGGGTATTTAAATCTGCATTATATACGTCACCATGATATCAGCCATGGTAAACCCCATACTGGTTGACCACTGGTGTGTTTTGAGGAAAGATAGAGTAAAAATAGGTTAAATTGGACGTACAGGCTTCAGGAAACGCTCAACTGTACAGCTTAGCTCACAGCTGGATGGACTTCATCTCAAAGTCTGTATTTAAAACTTTTATTGACGTATCCAGCTATATACACACACACACACACACACACACACACACACACACACACACACGACTTAAGTTTGGGACTCTCTCAAAATCCCTTTCTCCCTCCAGTAAACTATAAAAGCCCTGTATTCACAGGCCGCCCGGCCTGAACTCCTTCAACCCTCTGAATGTGTGTGTAAATGTAAAACGTGCACCATTCATCTGAAGAGGGCTGTTGGGGGAACTATTTGATGTTGTGTGTCTGATGAGCAGACGAGAGTGAGGCAGAGTGTGTGTGTGTGTTTGTGTGTGTGTGTGTGTGTGTGTGTGTGTGTGTGTGTATGTGTGTGTGTGTGTGTGTGTGTGTGTGTGTGTGTGACAGAGAGAGAGAGAGAGAGAGAGGTCTTTGTCCTTTAGTCTCCTCTGAATTATGTCATGTTTGAGTCTCCCAGCAGTGGCGCTCAGAGGGGGGCAGACAGGAGGCTTAATCCTCCTTAAACCCCCCGAGTTACTCTCGCCCCCTTCTTCATCCTCCATCCACTGTTCACTGTGAGGAATGGAAATGTGTGTGTGTGTGTGTGTGTGTGTGTGTGTGTGTGTATGTGTAAGCCAGCATTGTGATATGAAGAGAGTGGGAAACTGAGTCCAGCTGCCCACCTTCTGAGTCACACTGTGAGCAATGAAGCTTCTAAGGCCTACATAGGCTACGTTCACACTGCAGGCTGAAACGACCCAATTCCGATTTTTTTGCCCCTATACGACCTGTATCTGATCTTTTCATGACAGTCTGAACGACACAGATCCGATCTTTTCAAATGCGACCCAGGCCACTTGGGTATGTGGTCCAAATCCGATATGTATCCGACCTTTTGAAATGCCACTTCAATCTGAACGGCCAGGTCACATGTATCCGACCCGCACGTCATTGATATGCGACAAACGTCATAATTCTGCGTTGAAGTAGGCGGGAATGAGAAGATAAACAACAACTGGTGGACGATGCTGAGACCAGTCAATGGAAGAGAAGCGAGGTTTCTGATTTAATTAATATTTGGACGTCGTTGACCGTTGAGTACTCTTCTGCGCATGCGGGTCACTTCTGGGTCATTTCACATTTACGTTCTCGTTCACACAGGAGATCACAAAATTTCAAAAAATCGGAATTGAGCATTAAACCCCTGCAGTGTGAACGCAGCCATAGCTTCATAAGGCTTCAGCAAATAACTGAACAAATCCACACAGACACAACAAATAACGCCCTTAATTGTGGTAATGATTTTCGCATACTGAATGATAAAACAGGTAAAAAAAAATCCCCTAGATATGTTATTATATTAAAGCAGTGAACTGGGCCAGAATATCATATGACATAGAGACTTAAGGTGTGTTTATTTGACCAGTAAGAAAAAATCTTGAACACCCTAGAAACCACGTATCAATGTAATGTCAACAGATCCTATTGAAAACACATAGCAACTATCTAGAACACCCCAGAAACTACCTTGCAATTCTCTAGCAATCACCCAGAAAACCTTAAAGGGGTAGTTTACCCAAAAATGTAAATTCTGTCAGTAATTACTCTCCCTCATGTTGTTCAACCCCGTAAGACCTTCGTTCATCTTCGGGATACAAATTAAGATATTTTTGATGAAATCTGAGAGCTGGATCACTCCTCCATAGGCTTCTATGGGATTGAAACTTGTTCCTCGAAAAGTTATTAAAGACATCGTTAAAATAGTCCAAGTGACTACAGTGGCTCAATCTTAAGTTTATCAAGCGACGAGAATACTTTGTGCGCAAAAAACAAACAAAAATAACGACTTTATTTCAACTATTGATTTCCTTCTCTGTGGGCCTCGAGTGAGTTCACTAGTGTAACAGCGCAGCGCTTCTGTGTTGTACGTCACATGTAGGCTCACTATTGACCGACGCTGGTCATGTGTGTGATGCGTGTCTTACGCTGTTACACTAGTGAACTCACTCGAGGCCCACAGAGAAGGAAATCAATAGTTGAAATAAAGTCGTTATTTTGAGGGTTTTTGCGCACAAAAAGTATTCTCGTCGCTTGATAAACTTAAGATTGAGCCACTGTAGTCACTTGGACTATTTTAACGATGTCTTTAATAACTTTTCGGGGAACAAGTTTCAATCCCTTAGAAGCCTATGGAGGAGTGATCCAGCTATCAGATTTCATCAAAAATATCTTAATTTGTGTTACGAAGATGAACGAAGGTCTTACGGGGTTGAACAACATGAGGGAGAGTAATTACTGACAGAATTTACATTTTTGGGTGAACTATCCCTTTAACAACCATCTAGCAACACCATAACAATCACCCAGATCACCCTAGCAACAACATATGCAATAACCATTCAGGACAACCAAGTAACTGTCTTTCAATTTTCCAGCAATCACCCAGAACACCCTAGAAACCATTTAGTAATGCCTTAGCAACACCCTAGCAACCACCCAGAACACCCTAGCAACTGTGTATATCAGTTGCTATGGTGTAAAGGGTATAAACTGTGAAAAGAGCATACATAAAAAACTAAAAACACTAGATATCAGATTTAGCTGTAATTTAAGCTGGTGAAACCCAGAATCCTCTGCTTAATAAAGCAAAGGCTTCACGCTCTAATGCTCTAATTGGTTGCAATGATCAAAGTGAACATGATCTTACAAATGTCTTTACATTTATTTCACACACACACAGCCTTGTTTTCTTCTTAAACCATTGTTTGGTTTCCGGTTACCTCTGAGCTTCTTAGCCTTTGAAGTTCAACAGCACACGCCATGCTTGTGTTTATGTCTCTCTCTCTCTCTCTCTCTCTCTCTCTCTCTCTCTCTGTCTGTGTGTGTGTGTGTGTGTGTGTGTGTGTGTGTGTGTGTGTGTGTGTGTGTGTGTGTGTGTGTGTGTGTGTGTGTGTGCGTGTGTGTGTGTGTGTGTGTGTGTGTGTGTGTGTGTGTGTGTGTGTACATACAGTATGTGTATAAGGTTTTAAAGGCACGAACAGCTGTTTTTTACAGGGTGTATCACTAACACTGACTGTGTGGGTAAAAGACTGGCAAACAAAAGTAGTTCCAGTCATGTGATAGTTGGGAGTTTCTCTGGAACTGGAAAACTGTCTATACAAACAAACAAAAAGAAGCACAAGCTACTGTCTATGTTTCTCACAATTCAGTGAATAGTTTGCATGAGCTCAAACTGTGTTTATAGTAAAGTGAGAAAAGTAATCAAGTCTTTCATGCCAAAAGCCCCATTAAGCCTCTTCTTCAAAATGCTAAAGATAACGTCAGCTGAGAAGAATACGTTTTAGAGACGGAGCAATTGTCTTACATTTCATCTTGACTTTAACTGCAAGTTAAGGACTCTTTACGCTAAGAACAATTATGATGGGCTAATTATAAAGTTTTAATAATCTCTCTTATTCTATGAGAATAGCGAAGTCCAAATCACAACTATAACAATAACGACACGACGTAAAAATATCATTGGAATCACTTTAAAAACTTTTTTTCCCTGTTGATGGGCGATAAAAACATTGACAGCCAATCAGAATCCACCAGACTTTAAAGAGCTCGGGCATTTAAAGTGGCAGACAATAAAACTGCTGTGCTTATTAAAAAAATGCTTATAAACAGAACGTGCGTTATCATCCGTTCGTGTGGACGATTATGTTTATAGTTGGTGTGAACGGGCCTTTACGCCGAAGAAATGAAGAGTGCTTTCACACTACGCACTTCTGTTGCGCTCCCAGGTTCGATTGACGTCGGAGTTCGGTTCGGCTGAATGACGTGAACACTGTTTTCTGCACCCGAGTCTACATAAAAAGGGTGTTGTGGTGTACGGGTCATGTGAACTCCGGTATGGTTCGCTGCTGATATGAACCATCATGGAGGTGAACCGCGATTGATGACATATGATTCATGATGACATGTTTGTGTGTCTTCTATTCACTTTCCTGACTATTGTGACTGACGCAATGCAAGCAGAAAAGAAAAGGACTCCCGCGTTCTTTAGATAATGTGCTTTTTGAAAACAAAACCAAAGGTTCAACCCACCCCCCCTGAAGGGCCGTTTACACGACACCGTTTCCAACTAAAAACAGGAAACTTTTTATGCGTTTTGGCCGTTCATTTACACAACAACAGTGTTTTGGGGGCCTGAAAATGCAAACTTTTGTGAAAAAGATGACATCATGCGCATGTGTATCACATGTTCAGTCTATTACATTGTCATATCTCGTCTTTTATGACTGGTTGTTCTGCACTTTGTGCTTTTGTTTTTAAAATGTTAAATGCTTTAATTTGACATGTTTTGGTTTGGATTGATATTGGTCTGCTATATTAATATTGTACAGGTACAGTGTATCAGCACTGTACAGATAAAGAGTACAGGTCAAGTTAATCAAGGTAAAATCACAAAGTCAAATGCAACCCTATTAGTTTATTAAAAATGTTTGTCTAATAACCAGGGATTTGAGCTTTTTGTCTGTGACCTCATTGCGAGATTTGCTTTTGACCTGATTATTAAAACTGCGCTGTAAATTCTGTTGTGTCAGACTTCAGTGTAAATGAACTACAACAGACAGTATATTCATTATATGGGCATGATGAGCTGGTAATAGTCCTGGGCTGTTGAAAACAGAAAGGGGTGTGCCATCCTCATCATGCTGGAAGGAAGTGAAGTACTCTTACAAGTTAGTAATCTTGTTTTATGACTGGTCATAACTCCATTACATAAAAAGGTAGATTGGTTTCATTTAAATCCGAAAAGTAAGAATGATTCCCCCTTGACTTGACTGTTATATGTTTATGCAACTCTTCATAGTTGGTTCAGGTAGTTGTCATTTGCACTTCCAAAAACTAGTTTGCTGCTTTGCTGTCAGGCATCTATATTATGTATATCCCAAATGAACCTGATCGTTATTTAATAATTAGACTGAACTGTTTAAATTTGTGCCATGATGTTGTTGTAAAACAGTATCTTGATAGAATCAGTCTCTCATATGTTTTCAGTCACACACACACCCTGGCTGTTCTTCTAATGATCAATGCAACTGATTGTGTTACGTGACACTTGACCTGTCGTATTCCCACCCCTGCTGTAAGTATGGGACCGTATGTAAGATTAATATTAAAATGCCAAAGGTGCCCAGATGGGTTTTTATGCCTGGTGGTGATTTTCAGTCCATTCATGCTTTTTCCAGCTAATATTGGCCACATCCCCGTGTTCAACAGTCTTTTGACCTGTGAGAGAAAAGAAAATCCCTTCCTAAATGTGAAGGTATGTATATGTTTTTATTTATAAAATGAAGATAATATGTTGTTTGCTAAATGAAATCATGAACTTAGCAAAGAGCAAATTATATTAATAAAAGAGTCAACGTTTTGCATGCATTTAAAGAGTACTTATTATGGAAATAATATACTTAAAAAGAATTAAGTAAATTCAGCAAGCAGTGTACTGCTAAATGTACTGACAAGCACAGAGATTTAATGTCATTTCTATGGAAACTTTTATGTCATGTATTTAAATGTGTGCAATTAAGCATTGTAATTGTTGAGGTGCAATTATTAAGTTAATTAAAATTAAAGTTAAATTATCAGCAAGTGCAGTTTTTTTAATTATACTTTAAAAATTTAAAGTACCTTACAAGTGCTCATTCAATACATAAAGAGGTGCGTTTCTTTTTCACAAGGGTATCTTTCGTAATCTTTTTTTTTTTTTTTTTATTACTCTTAAAGTAGCATTTTCAGTTCAATTGACAGCATTGTATCCTGTATTGTATAATGCTTTTTACAATAAATATAGTTCAGAAAAGTTTTACAGAATGAAACATTTTGTGAAATCTCAAGTCAACAGACCCCAGACCAGCACAACCAGCTCTCTGTCTGAAATGACGTGTTTGTGATTGCATATTTGGTAGCAACAGTGTGCGGACTTTTTGTATTTTAATAGGTGAAACATTGCAAATAAGTTTCAAACTGAATCACAACAAATAAACTAAAATAAACAGCATAAAATAGGCAGACAGTGTACAAACACACCCACAGAAGTTTATTTTACTTGAACATGACCCCCACCAAAACACACAACCAGCAGTGAACCCAATGCATGAAAAGGCTTTAACATATACAGACACATTCATGTATATTTCCAATAGTTCAAACTGCAGTAAACATGCAACACACAAGCATTTACTTGAGATTGTGTTTGTTGGTGGCCACATCTCATTTTGTGTTTGTTTGTCTAGTGAAAGTGGGTCAGTGTGTGAATTTGGCGTGCACAGGAATTAACCAATCAGAAGCTTGCCTAGACAATCAGGAGCCAATCATGTGGCTTTTTTCTGGAGCCCTGGATAATATAGATGGCTCCGTGTTGAGTGAGTAATGACGGTGATTATTCATAACTGGCAACTGAGAAGGAGACATGTGGTTGACTGCAAGACAAAAAGAAAGTCTTCTATTCCCTGGAATCCCTTTATATGGTTTTGTTGTCGGAGAGCGATTACTTGTTTCATTTGACTGGCTTCCATGATGCGATTTGGTGTGAATTGTATGAAATATTGTTATTCAACACTTCACTTTGTCCCATATGTACAGTATATATTACCCCTTTCCACTGCCGTAATTTACCTATTGTGTCAACGGAGTGTAAAAATGACCACGTTACACTGAGTTGATTGTGTGTGCACACCTGTGCTAGTGTGTGTGGAGTGGGTGCGTCTGGATGGTCTTACAGTGTTGTGCTAGTGAGTCTGAGAATAGACAGTCCACAACCACACACGTGCACACACACACACATGCATAAGCACACACACATGCACGCACACACACACACGGTCACACAGAGCTCTCTTTCATTTCACAAAGAGAGTAAAATGTCTCCATTACACGTTAATCTGCTCATTAAAGCCTCTCTCTTTCAGTGCTGGCCTTTCTCTTGTATAAAAGGCTCTGCGTGTGTGTGTGTGTGTGTGTGTGTGTGTGTGTGTGTGTGTGTGTGTGTGTGTGTGTGTGTGTGTGTGTTCTCATGGTAATTCACTTGAAGTGATGTGGTGAGTGCCTGTCAACTGCTGTTTTAAGACACATCTGAATCATGCCCAACATCAGGGACACATGAAAATACTCTATAGCAGTAAAAGCTCATAAAACTAAATAAAATAAACACTTATAATAAATTGTCTGAAGAAAATGCAAATGTTGCTTGCTATGCTACTCTCCACCACAATTCAACCCGTAATCCCCTAACCCTAATCAAAGCATTAATGCTAAGATGTTGTGGGAGTTGTTTTGTCTTTTGCATGGTTTAGGGTGTTGCTTACTGTCCCAAACCCACTCTCTAGTCCCCACCTAGACACATAATGCTAGGTGTAGCATTATGCTAAAACTCATTAGCAAGCACATAGAAGCACCCACAACACCCAAGTTTCCACTTATATTTATATAAATATTATTATATAATAATAATATTTAATATTATTATTAAATATAAATGTTCTATGTTGTTATTATTGGTTTGTTACATTTTAGTCTGAGATAATGGGACAGTGAGACTAAGAATAGTTATAGCTACTAGTATCTAAAATAATGTTAAAATTTAGCTTTCTCCTCATGTTGTAAGAGCACTGTCGTCACAAGAACAATCCCAACATGGTTTCGAGTGTGTGTATGACCACGCAGAAATGCTAGAGATTGCTGTGGGTTTCTCAGGATGTTTTTGTGTAAGCTCCTACTTGAGATCTAACTCTGTGGGAATCAAATATGTAATTGCAGTGGGTGGGTTTCGGGGTTGTAGTTTTTGTGTTTTCAGAAATGTCTGATTTGTGACATTACTTTTTATGCAGTGCTACAGTAAATATTGCTGTTCACTTTCAGAAGTTGTAGTGATGCTTTCCCAGAAAGAATGTGAATGTGCATGATGATTATATAATTTAAACATATTTAAATATAATTTAAATTCCTTTTGCACACTTAAAGAATTATCAGTAACACTTTACAATAAGGTTCATTAGTTAATATTAGTTAATGTATTAACCAACATGAACTAATCATGAGCAATACATTTGTTACAGTATTTATTAATCTTTGTTAAAGTTAGTTAATAAAAATACAGCTGTTCATCGTTTGTTCATGTTAGTTCACAGTGCATTAACTAATGTTAAAAAATACAACCTTTGATTTTAAAAATGTTAGTAAATGTTGAAATTAATATTAGCTAAGATTAATAAATGCTAAAGAAATATTGTTCATTCTTAGTTCATTTTAACTTATGAACCTTATTGTAAAGTGTTACCAAATTATCGTATCGCATTATTTAACAAGATATGGGAAATTGCAATTTCCTTCAATATCATCTAACCACTTTGGGCTTTTTATCTTTCAGAAGATTATCAATTCTCCACTGATGTTTTACCGCCACTCCTGGAGGTCCCTGTTGGAGGGCCGGTCCTGAGCCAGGCGGGAGGTCCCGTCAGAAACCCTGCCCCGAGATATTGCTCCTCACGCAGCATGGACTCCACGCACTGCAGCGACCGGCCGGTGAGCTACGGCTCCACGTCTTCGTCCGCCTCCTCCCGGGACAGTCACTGCTCGCTGGGGGGTCGGCCCGTATTAGGCTCCACCCCTGAGCGGGATCATGATTCTGGAGCCATCCGATTGGAGCTGGTGCCTGCCCGACAGCTGGAGGAGGAGGAGTCAGGAAGACAAACGCCTACACCCACCAATCAGGGGGATGCAGAGATTCAGTCACCAGAAGGACGTAAAGTCCAGTACGTGGACCGAGTGGTGGAGGAAATTCTTGAAACGGAAAAAACCTACGTCCAGGACCTTCGCAGTATTGTCCAGGTATGACAGACACAAAGCATGTGCGGTCACTTCCTGAGCGTGACATAGCCTATAGCCGATCACTGCGTCCGAAATCGAATACTGTATAATAAGTACTACATTTGGTTTGAAACGTTGTATACGCGACCATTAAAAAGTATGTTCTATATAGTATGAATGTCGGTAGTATGCACAATGTGATGTGAAATTTAAGCCCTATTTGCACTGGATTATATTATCTGGGAACCTCGTGTGATTTAGAAATGACTCCCCCACATCTGAATTTCGTGTGGCTCATTCGCACGGGATAAGCGAAGCCTGTGATTTTACTTGAATTACTGACTTATCTCCCGGATATGATGTCAATAGGCTATTGCTTGTAAATGTCTTGTTGTTATAGGTCTAGCTGTATGATATATCATAAACAGAAGAATGTGCCTTACCACACGCTGATATACATGTCATCCATCTCCATCTAATCATTATTTTTGTTTTTGCTCTACTGATGGTTTTCAGCTTTCTCTTTCTGCCAATTGTATAGTTGTATGGTGTGTATAGCGATATTTCCCAGCACCCAAAATACTATCAAAACACTCGAGCCTCCATTCTTCGCGAAAGATGGATAAAAAAGAACACAGGAAACAAAAGCCTTGAAAAAATTTGCTATAAACGACCCCGCCAAATCACAGAGATGCCGATTCGCACGGGACTGATATTATCACAGGACCTCTGTGTTCGGGTAATATGGTAGATCATTTACGGGAGAATTTTTACTTTACAAATTACATACATGGCCGATTCGCATGGGATTAAGATCACAGACAACCTCCGCAATTATTACAAATGACTCGAGGTCACCAGGTAATACTTATCTCGTGCGAATAGGGCTTTAGACATACTACCGTACATTTGTCACGTTGTCATTGTTATGTGATCTCTACTGCACCAAGTCTCTACTGCACCAATTTAATTGATATTAATACTACTGTAGAAGATTACATAGAAACTGTGTCTATTCCTTGTTTACTAAGATCAAATAATAAATCTACTGCAGGATCTAGAAAAAATCTAATTGTTATTAAAACAAAAAATCTCGCTATTAGTGAACAAAAACAATTTCTAAAGCTAGGTCTTCTAAACATTAGATCGCTCACACCTAAGGCGGTTATTGTAAATGAAATGGTCACAGATAATAATTTCGATGTTCTGTGCCTTACTGAAACCTGGCTTAAACCAAATGATTATTTCGGTCTAAATGAGTCTACTCCGCCAGGATACTGTTATAAGCATGAGCCCCGTCTGATCGGTCGTGGCGGCGGTGTTGCAACAATCTATAGAGATATCCTTAATGTTACTCAGAAAACTCGTCATAGGTTTAATTCGTTTGAAGTGCTTGTGCTAAATGTTACGCTCTTAGATGTAAGAAAAAAATCCCTATTACCTCCAGCATTGGCTACCGTATATAGACCTCCAGGGCCTTATGCCAATTTCCTAAAAGAGTTTGCTGACTTTCTATCAGATCTTTTGGTCAACGTCGATAAAGCATTAATTGTTGGAGATTTTAACATACACGTAGATAATTTAAATGATGCGTTAGGGGCTGCGTTTACAGATTTATTAAACTCCTTTGGGGTCAAGCAAAACGTCACCGGACCAACTCATCGTCTTAATCATACACTCGATTTAATTATATCATATGGAACCGATCCAACCGATATAGATATCATTCCACAAAGTGATGATGTCACTGACCACTACTTGGTAACTTGCATATTACGCACTGCTGTAATATGTCATGCTGCGCCACGTTATCGACCAGGTAGACCAATTCGTCCATCCACCATAGATCATTTCTCAAATAGCTTATCTGATCTGTCTCAGCTGCTGCCTGAACCCAAACAAACAGATGAATTAGACAAACTAACTAGCACTATGAGCACCATTCTCTCTAGAACATTGGATATTGTTGCACCCATTAGATTAAAAAAGGTCAGAGAAAAAAGTATAGCACCATGGTACAATAATACTACGTATGTTTTAAAGAGAGAAACCCGTAATTTAGAGCGTAAATGGAAAAAAACTAATTTAGAGGTCTTTAGAATCGCGTGGAAAGACAGTATGTCACTTTATAAAAAGGCACTTAAAACGGCCAGGGCCGAGCACCTCAGCAAATTAATAGAAAACAACCAAAATAATCCAAGGTTTTTATTTAATACCGTGGCTAGACTAACAAATAAACAGACGTCGTCTGAACAAAATACCTCGTTACAGTTTAGTAGTAATGATTTCATGAACTTTTTCACCGAGAAAATTGAAAGCATCAGAATCAAAATCGTAAACGTTCGATCTTTGCTCGCGCCTTATAATTCGGCCGCAATTATCACCCCGCAAGAACAATTTCAATGCTTTACAACCATAGAACAAAAAGAGTTAAATAAACTTATCACTTCATCTAAAACAACAACATGTTTATTAGATCCTATACCAACTGAACTACTGAAAGAAGTGTTACCTATAGTGGAAGAGCCTCTTCTCAATATTATTAACTCATCTTTATCTTTAGGTCATGTTCCAAGAACGTTCAAGCTGGCAGTT